>CM026390.1:67979684-68115969 GCA_014843695.1 Archivesica marissinica
GCATAAATAATAACACCGCACAAGTGACGTATTTGAGAGATTCAGGTGCGACAATTAGTTTATTGTCGGCTACTGATCAGACCGCTGATCATTTAGAATACACAGGTGAACGGGTAACAAT
Organism: Archivesica marissinica; assembly: GCA_014843695.1. Classification (NCBI taxonomy): domain Eukaryota; kingdom Metazoa; phylum Mollusca; class Bivalvia; order Venerida; family Vesicomyidae; genus Archivesica; species Archivesica marissinica. The sequence goes on from CM026390.1 coordinate 67,979,806, forward strand.
CCGCGGTGTCAATTATATCCCTGGTAATTATCCGATAGCAAAGATTAGCGTCGATTGTCCAATATACCAAGGAACATTGAAGGTGGCTGTATTAAAACACAGATGCACCGCGGGGGTGGATCTTATAATAGGTAACGACTGTGAAACTGCCCCTGTCACTGATTTGATTACCTGTGGCGTGGTTACACGCTCAAATAAGAAAATTATCCCGTTTGATGAAATTGTCACGTCCAACCCAGACTCAGAAAACACGACCGATACAAATCACAATGTCTTACCTTTTCGGAATACAATTGAGATCAATTCCCCCTCTGAGAAAGCCAGTACAGTTAAACCCCAAAATATTCCCTCTATTGACGATTTGAGTCCTGATAAATTATTGCAAGAACAGAATAATGACCCGACCTTAGCACCCCTCTGGGAAATGGCTCAAGAAGGAACACCTATTCGGCAAGGATATTACATCCAGCTCGAACCCCGACTACTTATGAGGAGAGAACAACCTCAAGACACGTCCAAAGTTCGACCCTGGAAAATATATGATCAGGTGGTAGTTCCACGGGGATTCCGTGATCATATAACGGGACTCGCCCATGACAGTTTAAGTACGGGACACCAGGGACCTAGTAAGACCCTGAAGCGCATTAAGCGCCGCTTCTTTTGGCCGGGAATCCGCGCAGATGTTAAACGATTCTGCCATAGCTGTGGGCCGTGCCAGAGAGCGGGTAAGGGACAGAAAGCCACTGTAGCCCCATTGAAACCCCTGCCCATTATATCCCAACCATTCAAATTTATATCCGCTGATTTCGTTGGACCCATGAAGAAAACTATAAATGGGAACCAGTATATCTTGAATTTTATTGATCATGCCACTAAATATACGGAATCTTTCCCATGCGCCGCAGCGACAGCTGTTAATGCACAAAAAGCCCTGATCGAGATAATATCTCGACATGGAAAACCCCAGACCCTGTTGACTGACCGAGGAAGCGCTTTCATAGCTGAAACATTCACACGCTTCCTAGCCGAGCACGATATACGTCACTTAACTAGCACGAGTTACAGGCCTCAAACCAACGGATCAATAGAGAAATATAATGGTACATTGAAAACCATGCTTAGAATCCTTGGGGAGAACTCTTTATCGTCTTGGGATGAGATGCTACCCTGGCTATTATTTGCATATAGAAGTGCAGAGCACTCTAGCACAGGATATTCTCCCTTCTACCTTCTATATGGGCGCGAACCTAGAGATAATCTAGATTCCACTTATGATCTCTGGGCTAGAAATGAGCGGGATGAAGGGATCCCCATAAATAACTATGTACAAGAATTATGTCATAGATTAGCTGAAGCGTTACGTGACGCCAGCGAGAATGCACAACAGGCCGCAGATGGTCGTAAAACAAAGTATGACAGAAGTAAGAAAGCGAAAATGCGTGTATTCCAGCGTGGTGAATTAGTGTTAGTACGATTACCGTTAAAAGGTAATAAGCTGAAGAATGCCCTCCAGGGACCGTATCCGGTACACGAAAAGGTAGCGTCGCATACCTATATTATATACATGCCTGATAAGAGAGTAAAATACCGTGTTATGCATGTAAACCAGTTGAAGCCCTGGACAGGTAGGGAGGAGGGTGCAGCTCTAGCTGATAGTAGTCCGGTGTATGAGTCCCAAGACCCTACCCTATTAGATTACCAAGCCCCTACGGACATTGAGAAAGAATTCGATCCTTGCAGTCCTCTTGAATCTGTACCTAAGAAAACCTGGCCGGATATCAGTCATTTAAACCCAGACCACAGGGACGATATTAGTCAGTTATTTGACCGTTACCCCCGTTTATTCTCTGGACAACTGGGACGTTTCCACGATGTTACCCATGATATTGATGTGCAAGGTGCTTCACCCGTAGTCCAGCCTTACTACCGCATGTCTCCAGAAAAGAAACAAATATTAAAAACTGAGCTAGATCAAATGTTGGAGTTAGGAATTATCCGCCCTAGCAGAAGCCAGTGGGCCTCTCCCATAATATTGGTACGCAAATCAGACTCAGAATGGCGACCATGTATTGATTATCGGAAAATTAATGACCTGACTCGAGGAGAAGCCTTCCCCATCCCGAGATTAGACGATCTCATTGATCAGGTCGCAGGTTCGAGTCTGATATCAATTTTAGATCTTAATAAAGGTTACTGGCAGATTCCGCTAACCCCTCGAGCTAGTGAAATTGCAGCGTTCATAACCCCCTGGGGCTTGTTTGAACCATTAACTCTCCCATTTGGTTTAAAAAACGGTGGAGTTACCTTCCAGAGGGCCATAAACGAGATAATCGCTCAATCCCCGACAGAACCCATCCGTGATAGATTTGCCGACGCATATCTGGATGATATTGCTGTTCGATCCAATTTATGGTCACAGCACATAAATCACTTGGATTGGACATTTCATAGACTAGAGGATAGTGGTGTTACTTTGAATCCGAAGAAGTGTAAAATTGGGTCTGGAACAGTCAAGTACTTGGGACATGAATTAGGGTCGGGAAAAATCAAACCAATTTCCAGCAAGGTTGAGTGTATTAGTAATATCTCTCCCCCACAGACCAAGAAACAATTACGAGGATATCTGGGATCAGTAGGATTTTACAGGAAATTCATTCCCCAGTTCGCTGAGATCGCCGCTCCCCTGACTGACTTATTAAAGGGCAAGCGATCAGGGAACATCATAACTCAGTGGAGCGATAAACATCAACTTGCTTTCGAATCCTTAAAGAAAGCTTTAACCAATAAACCCATACTGAAGGCCCCTGACTTTAACCAAGAGTTCGAACTCTATACTGATGCTTCCGATTTGGGAATTTCGGCTGTACTGACTCAGACCGTTGACCAAGTACCACACCCAGTAGCATTTTATTCCCGAAAACTTATTCCACGAGAGAAAAACTACTCTACAATAGAGAAGGAATTATTAGCTATAGTGGCCGGTATCGAACATTTTCGCATATATGTACGCACAAGCAAAACAATAATTAATTCAGATCATAATCCCCTTGTATGGTTAAGTAGGTCGAAAACGTCCAATCAACGCCTCTTAAGATGGGCACTGTGTCTCTCAGAATTTAATCTGACCATTAAACATATCAAAGGGACTCAAAATGTTCTAGCAGACTTTCTCAGTAGAGTTCAATGACTGTGATGTTTGACTTAGTAAATGTACTTGGTATTATTTCAGTTGTTCAGTAAATAGTTATTGCCTCTATGATTAGAATGTTGGTACCTAGCGAAAGAAATGCTATTTTAGGACATATGATGTATTGATATTATGATTGTTTTCTACTGTATATTCAAAGGAATGAAGATTTGTAAATCGGCCGATAGCGGGCGATGTCAAACTTCTCCCCGGGTAGGGAGGATTGTGCAAAACCCCAATTTGCACGAAATGTTTATTATTGTTATATATAAATAGTAATGTATTATATAAATACATTAAACTGTTTCTATATATGGCCAAATGTTTACCATGTAATATATATATATTTGTATTATGCATAATCGTCTGCTATTATTTTCGCGCCTAAAATTATCAATCTCGCTTCGCGCGGGAAATGACTTAAGATGTTAGGCCTAATCTCAGTTTATCAAGGCCGTGGTTGCAGGTGTCCAGTTATGTAATACAAAGGCACCGAACTGGTTTGATGGTGTAATATTAGATAACAAGGCCGTGGTTGCAGGTGTCCAGTTATGTAATACAAAGGCACCGAACTGGTTTGATGGTGTAATATTAGATAACATAACAGATGTTTAGGAATAACAGATGTTTTGTTTTAGGAATTGTTATATCATATATACACTGATTCAATCATGTATATAAGAAATGGATTTTATTAACATAAATCAGACACACTAGAGCCTAACTCCAGGAGCGAGAAAGGTCGTGATCTCAATCTAGTATATAGAACATATAAACTGTATTTATGATACTTAGATATTATGGACATTATAAGAAATATAACTTATAAAGATTTGTCGAATAATTAAATTGTTCAGCCATAGAAGAAACATAGAGTTTCGGCGAACCATATAGAAGGTGATTAAAAGTTAATCTAATCAGAAACAGTGATTAGATTATAGTGATATTGAGTAATGACGGATTAGAAAGATTGGATGTTAAATATACTGTGTAAGCGCATAGTCGGCTCACACAAATGGATTGTTAAATAAGCTTTTAATGATACGATGTATATATATATAGATCACTGATTATATATATATGGATATTTCTGATGCCAATTTAAACAAGATATTATATAGAAGAAATGTAATACTGTGTTGAGTTATCATTAATACATATAATAACGAAGAAACCCCCTAGACAACTCCAGCGAGTCTACAATAGGATAGACCCTGGTAAGAGCCGTAGCAACCGAGACATATTATTACGAGAAGAAAAAGGAGAGTTAGCGACAGGCGTTCATTCATCATATCGTTGCAGGTTGAAAGTATATCCACAAGATACCGAGAACCTTGAACCTCTAGTCCTAGAACAACTTAGTTTATACAAATTTATTTCAGCTCGATTGCGAAACAAGTTGTTTCAACTTATATTAATCACTCTCGAGACCTCATTCCTGATGGAATCCATCGCCATGAAGGAGAGAGAAGAGGCAATGCGGACTCGAACTCCGGACATTTCGCACCTGAAGCGAACGCTATCACTGCGAACTGCTATCACTGCGCTATCACGACTACGTAGACACAGGGACTACGGCTAACAGTTCAAGCTTCTCGGGTTTAAAATAGCTAACGCTTTACTTTAATCATATTAACCGCCTCTGTGGTCTAGTGGTTAAGGTCGCTGACTTGAATACAACTGTAACCTATCATCTCTGATCGTCACGGGTTCGAGTCCCGCTCATATCGTGTCTCACGTACACTGTGTATATGAAAAAGCTGGCAGTTTCTTACGGAGGTTGGTACACCAAGTACTGGTTAACCGCTAGAGCCTGCCCAGGAAAGGTGGTGTTAAGTAAACTGCCCGTCGCTCAAATGGGAAACCGGTAGCGACGTTAAATAAACTTAAAAATGAATCATATGTTATTGCTCGATTCTGACACCAAAGTAACTGTGACTTGCTTTAGAGGTAAATTGCATATCCTTTTAGAACAAATATAGGCAAATTTGGTATAAAAATGTGAGAAATATTTGGCAAATTAGTGCAATGTGTGAAGGATTAATTTCTTCACTCATGATAGTACAATCCATAATTCTAAAATTTGTAACGAAAAGGTAACGCTCAATATAATATAAAAGTACACAGCTTATGGTGTCATTATATATATAATACAAAACATGACAATTTAAAAAACAGCAAATAGACCAGGCCACAAGTTCTAGCAACATTAGTTACAGCCCTTCCAGACAATGGCTAACGCTTTATCATAGTTTTCAAACATGCTTTATACCACCTCACTTCGATGAAGATTGTATGGCTATGGTCCATCCGTTATTATTTGGTGAGACTGGTCAACATATCTGTTCGTCGTGCATCTATAATTTATAAACGCATCAAAGGATTATTGAATAATTGGCAAAGATTATCACCAAAACATGAACATGTTGCTATCAACATTCAGTTCGTATTTCTCCGGTTTTTGAAAGATTTTAAAAGTATTTGGCACAAATTATTATTACACACATACACAAAGGCATCGAGCTCCAATGTCAGGAAAGTCGGTGGTCGTACACGGATACAACTATTTGCATGACATACTTCCCAGGGGGCATCCGTGGTCTTCCTCCACCAATAATAACTGGAGAGGCCCTATATGACCAAGGCTGTCGGTGAGACATTAAAATTCAAAAAACAAACAGAGATGACGGTCGCCAGTGTACGGCCGAACGGTCAATGCTGGCCTATGAAATACACACACACGTTTGTATTAATGTACTGTAATGAGCCTGTGTAAATGTTGCTAGCTTGTACTCATTATGGTTGTTTCCCGGATTAAGCTGACTTCCAATGTGTTGGACAGGAAATTATACCAGAAACCTGTCCATTTATTGTCGTTCGGTTATAATGTCGTTATGTAATTAATACGATATTAATAAACTTTGTTTCACAATATGTATTGGTAATGATTTTAGAAAACCTACATCAATGTATATTCTACACGTGTAACGCATGGCAAGTTCTATAAGCTTATTGATATTCTCTCCAAATACAAATGTACATGTCAGGCCCCGTGCCACACTGGGGCACACCGAGGCAGTTTCCTCGGTTAAAAGTGTCAAAGCAAAGAGAGCTGAAAGGTCAGTAAATAATTACACGTCTAAACGCATTAAATCAGAAAACGCAGTGAATCGCTTCTATACCCCCAACAATTGTAAGGGGGGAACATGCTGGACCCCCCCCCCCTAGATTGCCTCGGTTGAAATGTGCCTCTCGCTACGGTACTGCATGTATATGTTAAGGTCAGATGTGTTACTATGTCCAAGCACGAGACAGTTCCAACTATCAAATCCAATGCATATGGAATACCGGGCAACCATGTCAGCTGCATACACACGCCGAGCAGAATGTGTACCTACTTCAAACGGGAATCGGTCTCAAACAGAGAACATTGGTACACCATATGTGAAATGGGCACCAGTCCCAAACATAGGACAGACATGGGAAATGAACACCAGTCTACATATATTGGGCGGCATCCCTTTAGCAAAGTATTATACTGAACAATCTCGATAACATACAGTTAACACTAACATGTATGAATTTCTATCACTGCGGTTGTAGTGGTCTGTTTCTGTTTATGGAGAAGAAGAAGAAGAAGAAGAAGAAGAAGAAGAAGAAAAAGAATGCTTTAATATTAATAACTTAAACTGTACAGTATTTCGCTATATACAAACATTCAATGTTATGAGGATGGACTTATGGATTTATACATACACATTTAACATGAAACAAAGATGAGGGTAATGCTTTCAAAAACAAAAACGTCTATGTACATGGTTACGTAATATACATTATGTACATAATTATCTTTGGAATCATCCTGGTATATAATAGTCACACTACCTTTCCAATGTTGGACTGACTAGATAGATTTAGAACAAGTAACCAAAGGCATGACAAAATATATACAGTACCAGATAAAAAAATTTATATCGCCCCGAGGGAGAGAGAATATGCAATGTGGATTTAAATGTGTTGTTTAAGGACACTACCCTGGGAACAGGCGTCGATATATGTTGCGTGGTCAGTCAAATAAATATATTTTAACACCGAGCCTATTAATTGGGCCGTATTGAGTTTCATTTTGCCAGAAGTTGAAAAGTGAAAAATAGATAAACTGGAACCCATGCTGTAAGGACACCACAACAGTGGTTCTGATGTTTATGAAGCTGAGAGCCATTGTACCACTAAGAGCCATTGTACCACTGAGAGCCATTGTACCACTAAGAGCCATTGTACCACTAAGAGCCATTGTACCACTAAGAGCCATTGTACCACTGAGAGCCATTGTACCACTAAGAGCCATTGTACCACTAAGAGCCATTGTACCACTAAGAGCCATTGTACCACTGAGAGCCATTGTACCACTAAGAGCCATTGTACCACTAAGAGCCATTGTACCATTGTACCACTGAGAGCCATTGTACCATTGTACCACTAAGAGCCATTGTACCACTAAGAGCCATTGTACCATTGTACCACTAAGAGCCATTGTACCACTAAGAGCCATTGTACCACTGAGAGCCATTGTACCACTGAGAGCCATTGTACCACTGAGAGCCATTGTACCATTGTACCACTAAGAGCCATTGTACCACTGAGAGCCATTGTACCACTGAGAGCCATTGTACCACTGAGAGCCATTGTACCACTAAGAGCCATTGTACCATTGTACCACTAAGAGCCATTGTACCACTGAGAGCCATTGTACATTGTACCACTAAGAGCCATTGTACCATTGTACCACTGAGAGCCATTGTACCATTGTACCACTAAGAGCCATTGTACCATTGTACCACTAAGAGCCATTGTACCACTAAGAGCCATTGTACCATTGTACCACTAAGAGCCATTGTACCACTGAGAGCCATTGTACCACTAAGAGCCATTGTACCACTAAGAGCCATTGTACCACTAAGAGCCATTGTACCATTGTACCACTGAGAGCCATTGTACCATTGTACCACTGAAAGCCATTGTACCACTGAGAGCCATTGTACCACTAAGAGCCATTGTACCACTAAGAGCCATTGTACCACTAAGAGCCATTGTACCACTGAGAGCCATTGTACCATTGTACAAATGAGAGCCATTGTACCACTGAAAGCGATTGTACCACTAAGAGCCATTGTACCACTAAGAGCCATTGTACCACTGAGAGCCATTGTACCACTAAGAGCCATTGTACCACTGAGAGCCATTGTACCACTAAGAGCCATTGTACCACTAAGAGCCATTGTACCACTAAGAGCCATTGTACCACTAAGAGCCATTGTACCACTGAGAGCCATTGTACCACTAAGAGCCATTGTACCATTGTACCACTAAGAGCCATTGTACCACTAAGAGCCGTTGTACCACTAAGAGCCATTGTACCACTAAGAGCCATTGTACCACTAAGAGCCATTGTACCATTGTACCACTAAGAGCCATTGTACCACTAAGAGCCATTGTACCACTGAGAGCCATTGTACCACTAAGAGCCATTGTACCACTGAGAGCCATTGTACCACTAAGAGCCATTGTACCATTGTACCACTGAGAGCCATTGTACCACTAAGAGCCATTGTACCACTGAAAGCCATTGTACCACTAAGAGCCATTGTACCACTGAAAGCCATTGTACCACTAAGAGCCATTGTACCACTGAGAGCCATTGTACCACTGTACCAGTGTACCACTAAGAGCCATTGTACCACTGAGAGCCATTGTACCACTAAGAGCCATTGTACCACTGAGAGCCATTGTACCACTGAGAGCCATTGTACCATTGTACCACTGAAAGCCATTGTACCATTGTACCACTGAAAGCCATTGTACCACTAAGAGCCATTGTACCATTGTACCACTAAGAGCCATTGTACCACTGAGAGCCATTGTACCACTGAAAGCCATTGTACCACTGAGAGCCATTGTACCACTAAGAGCCATTGTACCATTGTACCACTAAGAGCCATTGTACCACTGAAAGCCATTGTACCACTGAGAGCCATTGTACCACTGAGAGCCATTGTACCACTAAGAGCCATTGTACCACTGAGAGCCATTGTACCATTGTACCACTGAGAGCCATTGTACCACTGAAAGCCATTGTACCACTGAGAGCCATTGTACCACTAAGAGCCATTGTACCACTGAAAGCCATTGTACCACTAAGAGCCATTGTACCACTAAGAGCCATTGTACCACTAAGAGCCATTGTACCACTGAGAGCCATTGTACCACTAAGAGCCATTGTACCACTAAGAGCCATTGTACCACTAAGAGCCATTGTACCACTGAGAGCCATTGTACCATTGTACCACTAAGAGCCATTGTACCACTGAGAGCCATTGTACCATTGTACCACTAAGAGCCATTGTACCACTGAGAGCCATTGTACCACTAAGAGCCATTGTACCATTGTACCACTAAGAGCCATTGTACCACTGAGAGCCATTGTACCATTGTACCACTAAGAGCCATTGTACCATTGTACCACTGAGAGCCATTGTACCATTGTACCACTAAGAGCCATTGTACCATTGTACCACTAAGAGCCATTGTACCACTAAAAGCCATTGTACCACTGAGAGCCATTGTACCACTAAGAGCCATTGTACCACTAAGAGCCATTGTACCACTAAGAGCCATTGTACCATTGTACCACTGAGAGCCATTGTACCGTTGTACCACTGAAAGCCATTGTACCACTGAGAGCCATTGTACCACTAAGAGCCATTGTACCACTAAGAGCCATTGTACCACTAAGAGCCATTGTACCACTGAGAGCCATTGTACCATTGTACAAATGAGAGCCATTGTACCACTGAAAGCGATTGTACCACTAAGAGCCATTGTACCACTAAGAGCCATTGTACCACTGAGAGCCATTGTACCACTAAGAGCCATTGTACCACTGAGAGCCATTGTACCACTAAGAGCCATTGTACCACTAAGAGCCATTGTACCACTAAGAGCCATTGTACCACTAAGAGCCATTGTACCACTGAGAGCCATTGTACCACTAAGAGCCATTGTACCATTGTACCACTAAGAGCCATTGTACCACTAAGAGCCGTTGTACCACTAAGAGCCATTGTACCACTAAGAGCCATTGTACCACTAAGAGCCATTGTACCATTGTACCACTAAGAGCCATTGTACCACTAAGAGCCATTGTACCACTGAGAGCCATTGTACCACTAAGAGCCATTGTACCACTGAGAGCCATTGTACCACTAAGAGCCATTGTACCATTGTACCACTGAGAGCCATTGTACCACTAAGAGCCATTGTACCACTGAAAGCCATTGTACCACTAAGAGCCATTGTACCACTGAAAGCCATTGTACCACTAAGAGCCATTGTACCACTGAGAGCCATTGTACCACTGTACCAGTGTACCACTGAGAGCCATTGTACCACTAAGAGCCATTGTACCACTGAGAGCCATTGTACCACTGAAAGCCATTGTACCACTAAGAGCCATTGTACCACTGAGAGCCATTGTACCACTAAGAGCCATTGTACCACTGAGAGCCATTGTACCATTGTACCACTGAAAGCCATTGTACCATTGTACCACTGAAAGCCATTGTACCACTAAGAGCCATTGTACCATTGTACCACTAAGAGCCATTGTACCACTGAGAGCCATTGTACCACTGAAAGCCATTGTACCACTGAGAGCCATTGTACCACTAAGAGCCATTGTACCATTGTACCACTAAGAGCCATTGTACCACTGAAAGCCATTGTACCACTGAGAGCCATTGTACCACTGAGAGCCATTGTACCACTAAGAGCCATTGTACCACTGAGAGCCATTGTACCATTGTACCACTGAGAGCCATTGTACCACTGAAAGCCATTGTACCACTGAGAGCCATTGTACCACTAAGAGCCATTGTACCACTAAGAGCCATTGTACCACTAAGAGCCATTGTACCACTAAGAGCCATTGTACCACTGAGAGCCATTGTACCACTAAGAGCCATTGTACCACTAAGAGCCATTGTACCACTGAGAGCCATTGTACCACTTAGAGCCATTGTACCACTAAGAGCCATTGTACCACTGAGAGCCATTGTACCACTAAGAGCCATTGTACCACTAAGAGCCATTGTACCACTAAGAGCCATTGTACCACTAAGAGCCATTGTACCACTGAAAGCCATTGTACCACTGAGAGCCATTGTACCACTAAGAGCCATTGTACCATTGTACCACTGAGAGCCATTGTACCACTAAGAGCCATTGTACCACTGAGAGCCATTGTACCACTAAGAGCCATTGTACCATTGTACCACTGAAAGCCATTGTACCACTGAGAGCCATTGTACCACTAAGAGCCATTGTACCACTGAGAGCCATTGTACCATTGTACCACTGAAAGCCATTGTACCACTAAGAGCCATTGTACCACTAAGAGCCATTGTACCACTAAGAGCCATAGTACCACTGAGAGCCATTGTACCACTAAGAGCCATTGTACCATTGTACCACTGAGAGCCATTGTACCATTGTACCACTGAAAGCCATTGTACCACTGAGAGCCATTGTACCACTAAGAGCCATTGTACCATTGTACCACTGAGAGCCATTGTACCACTGAGAGCCATTGTACCACTAAGAGCCATTGTACCACTGAGAGCCATTGTACCACTGAGAGCCATTGTACCACTAAGAGCCATTGTACCACTAAGAGACATTGTACCACTGAGAGTCATTGTACCACTAAGAGCCATTGTACCATTGTACCACTGAGAGCCATTGTACCATTGTACCACTGAAAGCCACTGTACCACTGAGAGCCATTGTACCACTAAGAGCCATTGTACCATTGTACAACTGAGAGCCATTGTACCACTGAGAGCCATTGTACCACTAAGAGCCATTGTACCACTGAGAGCCATTGTACCACTAAGAGCCATTGTACCACTGAGTAAAAGTGATCATCACGCTTAGTTCTCTACACGGTGCACTGACACAGGTTTTGGTTAGAAAAACACAAGCCAACCGCCAACAGTGGCCACCATTTATTTCCAGCAAGCATTAAGAACCGGAAATGTGAAGAGTTATCGCCCGTCTCGTAAAACGGTGTAATTTAACACTTATTTATATGCATTTTTACCATAGGATAAATCGGTCCCATGGTCAGATAAATAATAACTAATAATAAATAAGTAATAACTATTAAGAGATAACTAATGAGAAGTAACTAATTGTCAAACAAATCCTTTTTTGTCTTTAGAAAATATGTTTTTTTTCTGTATACTTTCATTAACTTAGTTACTAATATATGCTTTTATCATGGTTACTCATTACCTTTTCATAATATATCAATCATAGCCAATACAAACTACTATGAATTGTACACGACAATCAAATTGTACAGTATATAGGACAGGAATTGTCTATCTCATTGAAACTGACGCACACCTTCAAACAATGTTGTGACATTTTAATTGCTCATATACCAATACAGAAATGTTTACGCAATATACATTGTTCTTGATAAAAACATAAATTAATTTGTTAATTTGTTTAGAGTGTTTGAAATGTTGACCATTCTGCAACACCTTTATCTTGGCCAAGCCGTGGAGAAAATTCACCATACATGTATAGGACTTTTATGATACGTATATCTCTAAATTATTATAAAGCTCATTGAATAGTATTAATGCTTCGTATGGGTGGACTGGGATTCGAACATTAGGTTTTATAATGTTTACAATTTCTTTAAATTCTGTACTGCAAACTTCTTTTTCTTTACCATAAGGATTTATACAGATATCGACATCTTCGGGATTCACAGTTATACCCATCCGTCAGTTCAGGGTCAAAATACATAACATCCGGTTTTCACAAGGGCAATAATGTTTTCAGGCTTTATGTCCCTATGAATGATCAATGGGTTTTGTGCATGCAGGTAAGCAACAGTTCGAGATATCTTCAAAGAAACATTCAACTTCAAGGACATGTTCACTGTTGTCTCATCGACACCAAATATACAGTTGTCCAAAGTAATACCATCAATAAGTTCTGAAACCAAATACAATCGATCACTTTCCATGGCATATGCCATCAACAACACACTATTTGGATGTCTCAGCCTACCATGTACGCAAAGTTCACGATCAACAATAGGCTTTGCGATCTTCATGCGCTTTATAACTATATCTTTTATTGCAACGTGTGTGCCTATCCAGCATCCTTAATACACAATACCAAATCCCCCCTTCCCATGTCTTTACCTAGGTTTACATCAGCCAAGTTTACCCTTGGAACTGAACAAGAAGGGCTGGCAAGATTTGTTGACTTTAACTATTTAGGTTTCGTTGGATCAAAGTCAGTTTGTGAATTTCTTGGAAGGCTGTCCAGAGTGTTGATGTTTTGTGTCTGAGTTCTGAGTTACTGTGGCTGTGTACTGAATGTCAGTGGTTGAGTGCTAACGTTCTGTTGTGGATGAGTGCTTAATGTCTCTGACTGAGTACTAATGCCCTGTGGATGGTTGTTTAATGTATGTGACTGAGTGCTGATGCATGTGGCTGAGTGATGATGTTCTGTGGCTGAGTGATGATGTCCTGTGGCTGAGTGATGATATCATGTGGCTGAATGATGATGTTCTGTGGCTGAGTGATGATGTTCTGTGGCTGAGTGATGATGTCCTGTGGCTGAGTGCTGATGTTCTGTGGCTGAGTGATGATGTCATGTGGCTCAGTGCTGATGTTCTGTGGCTCAGTGATGATGTCATGTGGCTGAGTGATGATGTGCTGTGGCTGAGTGATGATGTTATGTGGCTGAGTGATGATGTTCTGTGGCTGAGTGATGATGTGCTGTGGCTGAGTGATGATGTTCTGTGGCTGAGTGATGATGTCCTGTGGCTGAGTGCTGATGTTCTGTGACTGAGTGATAATATCATGTGGTTGAGTGCTGCTGTTCTGTGGCTGAGTGCTGATGTTCTGTGGCTGAGTGCTAATGTTCTGTGGCTGAGTGCTGATGTTCTGTGGCTGAGTAATAATGTATTGTGGCTGAGTGCTGATGTCCTGTGAATGAGTGCTGACGTTCTGCGACTGTGTGCTGAATGTCTGTGGCTGGATGCGCCGTGGTAGATCTTCCGATGGTGTGTCGAGTGTATTCAGCTGTTCTGGTTGGTATGCCAGGGACTGTTCTGTTACACTGCACTGGACAGCATATGTGTACAATTGTTTATCTATGCATATCCCTGCAGAATATTCTCCAGGAACTGTTACTTTCAACACTGACGCATTTAGCCCTTCAAAACAAGATCTCCATCCCTAAACCATTGAAACAAGATAGTTTTGTTATGCAACGGTGTTATCAATCCCAATATTAAATCACCATCGTTCAAACCATTTATTTTGTCCGGACCATGCATGACTATTTCTGGATTCTGAGATGAAGTGAGGCCATCTATCTGAAATGAACCGTCATCACATGCAATTAGATACACTTTGTTATCTTTTTCGATACCTGCTATCACAAAACCATCAGTGATACAGTTATAGTCTTCATATGCGATTTCCTGTGCTGACGAATCATAACATTGTCTCATGGAGTGAAATGAAATTGAACTTTCACTGTTGTCATATCTAGATATTGATGTTCTTTTGTACTTTACTTCAATATTTCCTGGGATTCTATTGTTGACTAGAAGTACCTTTTCATCTGTGTCCAAAGCTGGATTGCATGTGATATCTGTTGTTGCCAGTGTTTATTTGGTTCTAATGTACATGTGATACTGCGAAGAAAACAGCACATGTGAGTTCAAGTACTGCTGAAAAGAGCAGTCTTTACCTGCCAAGTCAGTGAATACATCAAGATTTTCACTTGCAAAACTTGCTAGTGACACATTAATATTTTGTATGTCTCCAAACTGACTTTTTCCTTGAGGAAAAAAATACTGAGTGCCCCTGTGAATAATTGTCTCCACATATAAGTCTTCATCAGCTTTGTACTCCATCAATCGTGTACATCCCCCTTTTTGACAGTCACAACTCTGTACCTTCCATTTGTGAAGTGCTTGCCACCCAATATAAAGTTTGTAGACAGTGTGTTTCTCCCTACCACATACAGCTTGACTGGTGTCCACTTCCTTCTGAAACTACAGAAACAGGAAGTAGGTTAACTTATGAATAGAAACCAATAAATCAAGTCAAGAAGACTTAGAGGCATCACCATATATATATATAACTCCATTGAATGTGTGGATTGTAGTCAAGGCTAAACTTAACCTATGCTTTAAAATTGATCAGGCCTGTTCTCATAATTATACCAATATACTGCAATACACTGGTTATCTAGGTTCTACGGACAGTGCTCCTGTAATAGAGGAGGACGTTAGAAGGATACATACATGTACATGTATACCGGACACAAATTCTATACTGAGATGAGAGCAGAAGGAGAGGGGGGGGGGGGGATGACGGGCGCAAACAGTTATACCAGACAACTCAGTCAAATAATAAATGAATAAATACCGGTTCACTTTCACTTGAGCTGCTCTCCATCATCGTGCTGCTGGTAATTCCCGCGTTTAAACACATAATTATATATCTTAACTATTAAGAAGTAACAAATAAGTAATAACAAATAAGTAATAACAAATAAGTAATAACAAGTAAGTAATAACAAGTAAGGAAAATGTCCCTCCAGGGCTTCCGTATAATTGGAAAAAATGTACAAATAACCAGAAAAAAAGTTTCTTATGAGTTGTAATATTATTAGTTATTGATGTTACTAAGTCAAAATAATATATTCAACATTTGCCCATGCATAAATAAAAATATTCATGTACGCCGTGCATAGGTGCCCTAAAGTATCTAGTTCCACATGGAAACAGGTGCCGTTGTGATAGCTGTATTTAGGCGCATGGTTACGTAATGAAGCTAACATGTTCAACAACAATTTTATGAAACGTGGGTTCACGACTTAAGAATATAATAATATACGGCAAGTGCATTTAACTTTTTTTATATGCCATGATATGTAGGATGTACGCCGAGCATAGGTTCCACCACTCTACTTGGTGTTTCTAAGCAGCTATGATACCAGGCTACATACGTATACCCGGTCGTGTGGGGTCACATCGCCTACTTTGCTCGCTATTCAGTACCAAAGAGGTCCGAAGCAGTAATTCTGTGGTTTTCGAAGGGGTTGTGTCCCGTTTACTAAGTGTAGGCCTCACCCAGGCCAAGATAGAGAGTCATACTTGGTGTTTCTAAGCAGCTATTATGCCATGCTACATACGTATACCATGTATTGTGGGGTCACAGCGCCTATTTTGCTCGCTATTCAGTACCAAAGAGGCACTGAGCCGTAATTCTATGGTTTTCGAACCGGTGGTGGCTCGATTACTAAGTGTAGGCCTCACCCAGACCACGGTAGAGAGTCATACTTGATGTTTCTAAGCAGCTATTATACCAGACTACATACGTATACTCTTGTGGGTTCACATCACCTACTTTACACGCTACTTAGTACCAACGAGGCCCGTACCCGTATTTGGTGTTGCTAAGCAGTTATTACACCAGTCTGCATATGCATACATGTTATATGGTCGCATCGCCTAGTTTGCTAGCTACCCAATACCATAGAGAACCCTTAGCATATGTATGCTCTTTTTTCCTATGGTGCTGACCAATTAACTAAGTGTAGCGTCTGCCCAGAATTGTATAGTGTGTTTTACGTTATTTATCGTCGCTACTGGTTGCCCATATGAACAACGCCTCCTGAAGAGATTAATTAGTCATTTTAGATTTTGGAGGATAGTGCATGATACAGACAGAGACACATTCCAGAGTCTCCTCTGGTTCTTTTACGTGCACGGTCACGGTAAAACACCGACACGAGACCTCGGTTTAACGTCCCATCTGAAAGACTGTTAACTTTATTAGGGTCAGACGGGGGATCCCTGGATTACCAGTCCAGCGTGTTACCAACTTACCACTGTACTACAGATCCGTCTGTACATATACATCTACATGGTACTCCCAACACTCAGACGCGAGTATGACAGGCTTGTCAGGGACAGTGGTTAAAGGGCTCAATTAGTGAGACAGAGAGTGTTAAAAGAATTACATACTAAGGTTAAACACAGACATCATGTTACATTAGTGGTACCGTGGCCAACCGCTCAGCAAAAATGGTTAAGCTGGGGCTGGACTGTACATAGTAGGGGAGGCCATTCCAGAGACGTATTGTTCGGGGGGGGAATAGTTTATATGGTATTGGGTTCGGGACTGAGGAATTAAGTAGTTCAGGTTCCTTGTGTGTGTTAGGTGGTTGTGGTCGGCGCATACCAAGTTATTTTTGATTTTATATAGGTATATTACTGATGATTGTATGCGTCGATATTCAAGTGTTTGCCAGTTCAGGGAGTTGATCATTATTGTATAGTGTGGTGATCTTTTATAGCTATTACACAATGCTATTTGTGTGTTTTACGTTTATTTATCGTCGCTACCGGTTGCCCATATGAGCGACGCCTCCTGAAGATATTAGTCATTTTAGATTTTGGAGGATAGTGCAATGATACAGACAGAGACCCATTCCAGAGTCTCCTCTGGTTTTTTTACGTGCACAGTGTAAAGCACCGACACGAGACCTCGGTTTAACGTCCCATCTGAAAGAATGTTAATTTTATTAGGGTCAGACGGGGGATCGAACCTGCGATACCTGGATTACCAGTCCAGCGTGTAACCACTGGACTACAGATCCGTCTACACAATGCTATGTACCTATGCCTAATTATATAGATTTTCATTGCCAAGTTTGCTAGATATTCTCTATCCAATATGCTATTGTCTGTAATTTCATTGTTTTATACCCGGATCCTTTGTCTATGTATGTATGTTCCATTAATGTCAAACCCCTTGCGGGGACGTAGACATGTTTTCCTGGGCAAGCTTAGCCGACCTAAGTGGTTACCCAGTACTAAGCAATATGTGTGAGGTGCCTTGCTCAATGACACTACATACGTGGCCTGACCGAGTATCGAACCCGGGACAATATATTCCAGATCCGACGCTCTACCACTGGACCACGGATGTCACTCATTTGTCGATTGTCATAATAATGGAAGGGGAGTTAATTACTTTCAAGTTAGTGTTTGCTGGTATAATTAGTGTTTGCTGGAAATATTTAATGTTTGCTGCAAATGAGGGCTCACTAATGAGGGCTGAAGTGTGTTCACTGTTTTGTTATCAAGTCTTTCGCCGTCGATATCTGTAAACAACAGACCTACATTCAGCATTCAAGTATGAGCATTGATTGTAATTATTCTATATTCCTTCTGCTTAGCCAGCGCAACAATTAATATGAATAAGGCAACGCCTCAAAGCGAGCTCAAATAGACCCCTAGCATATCATTGAGTACCGGGTTTCGACGCATCTAAGCGAAGAACTTCAACTTCTTACTGCCGAACAATTAGTCACCAATGGCATAACATAAAACGAATAAACTCATGTAAATAGTGTATTATCTGTATAAATAGTTCCTTTTCTACATATTCAACGTGATAACTTATGGATATTACGCCTATCGTCCGTATACACCATTTCACGCATACATCATTTCGCGCAGCTATTTATTTCCGGTATATTTATTTACACACAAACCGCTGATGTCATACGCCATTTGGATTTTCTTGTGTAAATATAGCGGCAACTTCCTGTCATACAAAACATGTGGAAAGTCAACATTTGCAAGGTAAAACCCTTTAAATATACTTTGGTATTGTAAATTAAAGTATTTTCTTACAACCTGTTTACATGTTTCTAAAAATGTCCTCATCAGAAGGTATGTGATAGCCAAAAAGATATTTTTCATCAATGGTTGCAAACTTCTGCTGTCAAACGTTTGGTCACGTGACTGAAATGTGATTCAAAATGGCGGAGATAGCAAAATTTCACCGTGTCTAACCGGTCTAGTTGGTATGTGGTGAGATTTACTCTGCATGTTTTCTGTTGTTCTAAACAAAAGTGGCAATGTTTGCTTATATGGTTTTAAGAGTGTTTACACTATTTAGATTTTTGTCTAGTTTGACTTTTGTTTATTTTATAGACTCCAAGAGCAACTACAGGTTTTACTCACCGACTTCACTTATATCAGCCTACATAAAGATAAGAGACACCAATGCTCCTATTAGAAAGACTGCTAGAGAGTATGGTGTATCAGTGGCCACTTTAAGAGATAGGCTTGCCTTGAGGGTGGATCCAGATGTAGCCAGGTCTGGTCCAGGTCCTATGATGGTCATAGATCCCATGTTTCTATTGAAGTAATAGATTGGGCCAAGAAGCATAACATCATCTTATTTGTTCTCCCCGCGCACACAAGTCACTGCTTACAGCCCATGGACGTTGGCTGCTTTGGTCCATATGAAAGGATTTACAATGGTAAAGCGCATACGTTCATGAGAAAGAACTCAGGTGTATCCATCTCTCGTACTAACATATGCCCGCTAGCTTGTTCGGCTTATACTAAGGCTCTAACTCCAGAAAACTTACAAAGTTCATTCAGAAAAGCAGGTATTTACCCACTTGATAAGAATGTTGTGGATCCAAGCAACTTCCTTCCTGCCACCACTTTAGAAATTGAACAATGTGATGATGAGGTTCTATCTGGTGAGATATCACATGACACGGTAAATGATACAGAAAATGACTTCTTTAAAGAGAAAGAATACTATATTAGAAAGAAGAATAGGCCAACAAAGAAGAGAAGAAACATAAGTGACATTATCAGTGGTAAAGCAATAACAGAAGATGAAACTCTGCATAATATTATTAAATACAATGATGCTTCTGTGACAAAGAAAAAAGAATAACTGTGAACCAGAACCAAAAGGTAGACCATGGAAAACAAAAACAAACAAAACCAGTAAATAAAGGAAAACAGGTTAAACCAACAAGTGAGGCTCAACCTAGACTGTCTCACTTTTATGTTTATAGTGAAGGCTCCGAGTCAGATACCAGCTCTATAGCGGAGGAGGAGAAATGCTGTGTGTGTCACCTTTTTACCCCCAAAGAAGTCAGAAATAGTGTGAGTCTGGTATTCACAAAGTAGGTGCAATGTGAAAATGGCGATTGTAAACATTGGGTACATCTGAAATTTTGCACTGACAAAAAAGTGATCAGGAGGGGCGACTCATTTCTGTGTACACACTGTGAAAAGCAGGAAGAATAACTTCAAAAACTGAAGAGTAAAAAAATGAGAAATAACATGTTGAAACTGTTTGTGTTACATTATATAGTTACATAGATTCGTTATAGTTTACCCTTGAAATTACACTTCATTTTCATTTGTCAACAAACTCCAATTATTACTAATTCATTTTATAATACATGTCATGTTACTGTAGATCTCTACAAAAACTCTGTAAAAATGGTTACATTTATGTCTTTGTTTGTATAGAACATGTACATCAACTATTGTAGCAGGTTGTACCCAGTGAAAGCACTATACCGGAAGTAGTAGCAGGTGCGCGAAAACACAGCACTGCAAACTGTTGTAAACTTCCGGAAGGTCAAGGTTGTGTTTTGATTTCGCAGCATGTTTGCAACAGTTTATGGGGGGAAATGTTGTTGCAATATAATAATGGATAAATATATTGGTTAAATACCAGGTAAGATTTAATATTGCTCTTATTACATTTTTCTGTGGGTCAGTGTAATGTTAGTGTGCGCGAAAACCCATGACGCTAGGATATATCTGTGGCAATTGTTTGCAAAGTATACATGCATGCAGCTTAAAGTTGTGTTTTATTTGAAGAACAATATAAAGACTCGGGATAGGCGTTATATTTGGACAGCTTTGTACAAAATTGTTTCAGATAGGGCCATTTTACTGATCAATGCGAAATCTAACATCCCACAGAGTAGAATCCCTGTACTTAAATATATATACTAGTACCCACAAACGTGCCGAATCCCTGTGATTTTTATAGCAATGTTATTGCAAGCAGTCTGTTTTAACAACAACATTCAAATGCAACTTTGTGCATTACATTAAATAGCCTATATTGTGTAACATGCTACTGCAAACATAACAATTCTTGGTGCGTCTAAGCTCTGCGTATCGGTAGGTCACATGACAATTGATTCACTGTTAGGAAAGGTGTATGCCATATATACATTATTGCTGTGATACCTCTGTGATAGTAAAATAGAGCCCAACCAATATCTGTGTAGGCTCCCAAACGCAAGAATAAACAGTATTCACCAACTTCATTGGCCACTGTTTTATGCATGCACTGGGAGTGCTATAAGGACAACAGCAAGGCATAATTTCTAGTTAAATGTTATTAATTTTAAATTGTTCATAGTTATAGTTTATATACGGCAAAACAGGGGTCAATTTTCCTGTTTATTAGCATAATTAATTAATTTTCCTGTTTATTATTAGCATAATTAATTAACGAAATGTTGTAAGCGCAGTTTTTATGTAATTTAGTGACTCGGAATTAATTTTCAGGCTAGTTTGAGATGACGTAAAATATCAGTAATGCGCAGAGCAGATACAGAGGAGTGAACAAACTAAATTTAGAATGTCATTAGTCAACCTATGAAACACTGTGAAATGCGTTGTTATAGGAGTCGATGTGATTTTTTGACACTAAATATCCTTGAATACCGAGTTCCGACGCACGAAGAATCAACAATGACATAACATAAAACGAATGAACTCATGTAAATAGTGTATTATCTGTATAAATAGATCCTTTTCTACATATTCAACGCGATATAGCCCAAAATGGTGCTGATGCAGGCGTAAAACCCGTAATATAAATATAACATAATAATTTGTGTCGGTGCTTTACACTGTGCACGTACAGAACCAGAGGAGACTCTGGAACGGGTCTCGTGTTTGTATCATTGCACTATCCTCCAAAAATCTAAAATGACTAATCTCTTCAGGAGGCGTCGCTCAATCTAAAATGACTAATCTCATCAGGAGGTGTCACTCATATGGGCAACCCCATTAAGCAGCCAACCTGTATTAAACAGCCAGTTTACAGATTCCCCAATATGTTATTTTATTATACATTTAACTTCTATTAAGAAGCCACATGTGCTAAGCAGCCACTTTCTGTGAGTCCCTTGGCTGGCTGCTTAAGACAGGTTTAACTGTATATAATTGAATATTAAGAACCCAGTATCATCTCGGGCTTAGTATCAATGCAGATATATGTGACACAGATATAGCAATGTATTTGAAAGTGTAATGTACATGTAGCAATAAAAACCCGAGAATTCGCGAAAGAATCCTAGATCTGTAATGGCGATGTGGGCGAAATTGTCGCCCTAGGGACCCTGACTTCGCCCTCTGGGGGCCCCACTTCTTCCTAAAAAAAATAATTATTTTTGGTTTTTACTACATGTATTTTCAAACAAATTTTGTCTTTGAAGATACACTGGCCCATTATAAAGCACTCCTTCTATTCAAATGTTGTATTTAATGGTTTTACTGTGCATTTTAACCCTATTTTGCAGAAGTATATTAAAGAACACCATTTAAGGAAGCGATCACACGCTTTCTCACTTCTCCCAAAAATTCTAACCTAGAATGAACCCTGCTGTATGTATAAATTAAGCACATGCTGATTAATATGACGTTAACAAATTCCACATCAAGTTAAGTGCCCAGTTCATTATTATCTAAATGCTATTGTTAATAAACTATTGATATTTCTTATTACATTCAATTCATATCATAAAATTTGTTCAAAATCAGTTTCGTTATGCAAATTAGGTCTAAAAGACTGACATTTCATACCTAGATGAAACACAGAAAAAGAACATTCAATTATTAAAAATTAGCAGTTTAACAGCTGGAGCCTGTCCAGGAAAGGTGTTGTGTAGGTAAACTGCCCAGCAGTTTAACAGCTGGAGCCTGTCCAGGAAAGGTGTTGTTAGGTAAACTGCCCGTCGCTCAAATGGGAAACCGGTAGCGACGTTAAATAAACTTAAATAAAAAAATAAATGAGAATACCGTGGTATAGATGTACATGTATTTTATTGAACTTAGACACATCCGCAGTAAGTATGCATGTCAGAGAAACCAGCAATGAATATTGCATGATATGAATATGTTATCACAATCACTGTAACAATGTAAGAGCATTGAATACAGAGATAACGGTGTTGATATCAATTGATACCGTACTACATAAGTATAACTTCTATATTTTTACCTGACTGAACTATCTTACATAGATAGCAAGAGACACATACAGGGGCAAATTCATGAATTTGCATTAAGGGTGCATCTGGGGGCATGTTCCCCCACAATATTGGGGGAAGATTGCGATTGGTCGCATTCTGTTGCATTATTGGGTGTGTTTTGTTTGTGCCAAAGAATCGTGAAATATATATAATAATATCAATAGGTCGTGATCGGGAAATATTGTGCAATGTGATATATTCAAATAATACCCTTATATTGTACGGATGAAAGCGTTTGATGCAAGCAAGAACATGTTAGCATAATATACGCTCTAAGATAATAGCATATTCAACCTATGCTTGACAGAACTTAGGCGGGGTGCACCCCACCCTAGAACCGCTAGTAAAATATCCACAGTGGTGTGCATCAACTGTTAGTTTATACAAATTTATTTTAGCTTGATTGCGAAACAAGTTCTTACAACTTATATTAATCACCCTCAAAACGATTTTAAAATGTAATTGCTCAGGTGAGGCTTGAACTCTGGGCCTTTTCTTTTGCACCTGAAGCGAATGCGCTACCATTGCGCTATCACGACCTCCACTGTGGTGTTCGTCAACAGTTGACCCACAGGCACAAGATACAAATTATTTTTTTTGCCCTATGGTCATAATTATAGTAAGTACGGTAGTGCCATTCTGGTGTTATTTAACCGATCTCGATCAAATAAAAAGTATTTCTTGATAGAATACGGTCTTCCTGTCGGGAACACAAGGACAAATCAGTGATCTGGTCAATTTTACCTAGTTTCTCGTTGATGTTTCTGCATGCTTGTTTTATTTCCGTTGGTTGCCTTCAGTAAACAGTACTTATTATATGACCATAGGGCCAAAAAAATAAGATTTGTGTCTCTGTGCCTGTGAGTTGACCATGCTGAAAATACCATTGCCAAACCCTGTTATCCACTTCAAATAATGTTGTTATTATAATGCATGATTTAATATGCGCTCATTGCATAGTCAATTCTGTCTTGTTTTATGCTTACTGCATGATTTAATGTGCAGTATACCTGTATGCGCTCATTGCATAGTCAATTCCGTCTTGTTTTCTGCTTTCAGATTTTTACTACAATGAAGTGGACAACATTTATTGCGTATAACTCATTTGAGGCATCATATCTAGCTGTGTTAGCTGTCCTACCATTCATAGCTTCCATCAGGGTAGTCGCATACATCCTTATAGCATTCTTCTTTGTGTGTGGTGTGTATTCACTGGTAAAGAAGGTCACTCGGCAATGTATCAGTGTACAAGGACAGACTGTGGTTATCTCCGGTTGTGATACAGGTAACTTACCGAAACTAATTTATATATTACATGATTTATTCAATAAAACTTACACCCCAATGTATATTCAATGGATTGTTCTATTTTACATTAATTGTGTGATACAGGTAACTTACCGAAACTAATTTCTATATTACATAATTTATTCAATAAAACTTACACCCCAATGTATATTCAATGGATTGTTCTATTTTACATTAATTGTGTGATACAGGTAACTTAACGAAACTAATTTCTATATTACATGATTTATTCAATAAAACTTGACACCCCAATGTATATTCAATGGATTGTTCTATTTTACATTAATTTTGTGATACAGGTAACTTAACAAAACTAATTTCTATATTACATGATTTATTCAATAAAACTTGACACCCCAATGTATATTCAATGGATTGTTCTATTTTACATTAATTTTAAGTTGGCCGCTTATTATTAATTGCAGTGACCACTTACACAGGTTTGTCTACACCAGATTGCCCGGGTGGTGTGTTAAAAATCTTTCAGTCCTATAATTCTGTTGTGGACTCTTCTGCCATGCATGTTAGAATATTCTACAGCAGGTTGTAGGTGTAGTAAAGTGCTTGTTTATTATAGTGTCACCCATATTTAAAGAGCCAGCCATTTCTGACTTTATGAGACACCTCTTTTTATGAACATGTATTACGTCAAATCTTTCAGTCCTATAATTCTGCTGTGAACTATTCAGCCATACTTGTTGGAATCTTCTACACCAGGTTGTAGGGGTAGTAGGTTAACCATTTTAGTCTTGTAATTCTGCTATGAACTCTTCTATCTTACTTGTTGGAATCTTCTACACCAGGTTGTAGGGGTAGTAGGTTAACCATTTTAGTCTTGTAATTCTGCTATGAACTCTTCTATCTTACTTGTTGGAATCTTCTACACCAGGTTGTAGGGGTAGTAGGTTAACCATTTTAGTCTTGTAATTCTGCTATGAACTCTTCTATCTTACATGTTGGAATCTTCTACACCAGGTTGTAGGGGTAGTAGGTTAACCATTTTAGTCTTGTAATTCTGCTATGAACTCTTGTATCTTACATGTTGGAATCTTCTACACCAGGTTGTAGGGGTAGTAGGTTAACCATTTTAGTCTTGTAATTCTGCTATGAACTCTTCTATCTTACATGTTGGAATCTTCTACACCAGGTTGTAGGGGTAGTAGGTTAACCATTTTAGTCTTGTAATTCTGCTATGAACTCTTCTATCTTACTTGTTGGAATCTTCTACACCAGGTTGTAGGGGTAGTAGGTTAACCATTTTAGTCTTGTAATTCTGCTATGAACTCTTCTATCTTACTTGTTGGAATCTTCTACACCAGGTTGTAGGGGTAGTAGGTTAACCATTTTAGTCTTGTAATTCTGCTATGAACTCTTCTATCTTACATGTTGGAATCTTCTACACCAGGTTGTAGGGGTAGTAGGTTAACCATTTTAGTCTTGTAATTCTGCTATGAACTCTTCTATCTTACTTGTTGGAATCTTCTACACCAGGTTGTAGGGGTAGTAGGTTAACCATTTTAGTCTTGTAATTCTGCTATGAACTCTTCTATCTTACATGTTGGAATCTTCTAAAACAGGTTGTAGGGGTAGTAGGTTAACCATTTTAGTCTTGTAATTCTGCTATGAACTCTTCTATCTTACATGTTGGAATCTTCTACACCAGGTTGTAGGGGTAGTAGGTTAACCAGTTTAGTCTTGTAATTCTGCTATGAACTCTTCTATCTTACATGTTGGAATCTTCTACACTAGGTTGTAGGGTAGTAGGTTAACCAGTTTAGTCTTGTAATTCTGCTATGAACTCTTCTATCTTACATGTTGGAATCTTTTACACCAGGTTGTAGGGGTAGTAGGTTAATCATTTTAGTCTTGTAATTCTGCTATGAACTCTTCTATCTTACTTGTTGGAATCTTCTACACCAGGTTGTAGGGGTAGTAGGTTAACCATTTTAGTCTTGTAATTCTGCTATGAACTCTTCTATCTTACTTGTTGGAATCTTCTACACCAGGTTGTAGGGGTAGTAGGTTAACCATTTTAGTCTTGTAATTCTGCTATGAACTCTTCTATCTTACATGTTGGAATCTTCTACACCATGTTGTAGGGGTAGTAGGTTAACCATTTTAGTCTTGTAATTCTGCTATGAACTCTTCTATCTTACATGTTGGAATCTTCTACAGCAGGCTGTAGGGGTAGTGAGTTGACCCTTTCAGTGTCGTAATTTTTCTATGGACTTTTAGTTTGGTATCTTCTTTAACATGTTGTAGGGTTAATGAGCGAAATGTTTCAGTCATATAGTTCTGTTATCAGGGCCTGTGCTCTGGCTCTTATTTTTTTGTAGCCAATTATTTTTAGCCAAATCTGTGCTTCCTTTAGCCAATTCTGGCATGTGCCATTTTTCCCAAACAGAGTTTTTATAGTATATTTTTATAATATATTTTAATGTATCTTGCAATTGTACCACATCAATGCTATATGCCCATAAACTACAACTGAGGTAAGAGTTACATTTGTAATTTTCCAATTTTACAGATTTTTGCCGTTTTTATCATTTTAGCCAAACTGAGTTTTTATTAGCCAATTTTGTCATATTTTAGCCAATGGCTACTCTGGCGATTGCCAGCGCGGGCCCTGTGTTATGGACACACTGTACTTTTATTAAAAAAGGCCCATTTCTGCTACAAATATTTCCGATAAAACTATTTCCATTGAAAAATGAACGAATGTGCTGGTGATCTACTTTTGGAGAATATATGTTTTAATTAACCCTTTCAACACCACAGACCTCTAAATAGGCTTACAAAAAGTGTAGATCCAGTGACGAGCCGTCTCATCAGGATCTGCACTTTTTGCCAGTGATATGACTATTTTTAGACATAATTACCCATTTTGATAAATGAACTTGTCCAAATGTGATTTTCTGATTCATTTATTGGTTTATGAATATCATGGACCAGTCCATGTCAGTTACTTGGTGTTGAATGGGTTAAAGTTACTGTTAGTTTCCAAATGTCGAAGTAGTGCTTAGACATACTCTGTTGCTATTTCTAAAATGTCACTATTACCACATGGCCCATGTTTCTGCACCAAATAATAGATTGGGGTTTACTGTCTTATTAACCATTACTGTGCTGGAAACGAGTATATTCCTTTTTGCAAATGGCCTAGAGTCAGATCATATGGCACAGAACGTGTTATATGCTCAGGCTCTTTGCGGTTTGCTATTTGGATAGTGGAGCTAAAACACTTGGCTGCATAGCAAACAACATAGATCAAGATCAGAGGCTGAGTAACGCCGAGGCTGATCTGGATATCTGTCTGTTCTTTACACATTTCCACCTTCCAATTTATTCAGCATTTTAAGGGTTAAACATGTCTATATGTAATTCAATAGGTAGGTTCAATTTATTTATATTTCTTATTAAAGAATACAGTCAAACCTGTGTTAGTGGTCACCTCCATTAAACAGCCAACCTGTATTAAGCAGCCAGTTTCTAAATTCCCAATATGCTGTTTTACTATACAGTTTACCTCTATTAAGCAGCCACCTGTGCTAATCAGCCACTTTATGTGATTCCCTTGGCTGGCTGCTTAAGACAGGTTTCACTGTACACTGAACATGTTCACTATTTATTGCATTTCTCTGCAGGTTTTGGTCATTCCCTGGTGAAGAGATTAGATTACCTGGGGTTCACAGTGATAGCAGGTTGCCTGGATGATCAGAGTGAGGGTGCGGGTGTGCTGCGTACATGGAGTGAATCTGGAAGGATACATGTCGTACAGCTGGATGTAACCAGTGAACAATCTGTACAGGATCTACTGCAATATGTACACAAACATTCCACTGAAGGTAAACACTAAGGACATGCATAAGATATAGATGAGCACAGTATAAACACTTAGGACATGCATAAGATATAGATGAGCACAGTATAAACACTAAGGACATGCATAAGATATAGATGAGCACATTATAAACACTAAGGACATGCATAAGATATAGATGAGCACAGTATAAACACTAAGGACATGCATAAGATATAGATGAGCACATTATAAACACTAAGGACATGCATAAGATATAGATGAGCACAGTATAAACACTAAGGACATGCATAAGATATAGATGAGCACAGTATAAACACTAAGGACATGCATAAGATATAGATGAGCACATTATAAACACTAAGGACATGCATAAGATATAGATGAGCACAGTATAAACACTAAGGACATGCATAAGATATAGATGAGCACAGTATAAACACTAAGGACATGCATAAGATATAGATGAGCACATTATAAACACTAAGGACATGCATAAGATATAGATGAGCACAGTATAAACACTAAGGACATGCATAAGATATAGATGAGCACAGTATAAACACTAAGGACATGCATAAGATATAGATGAGCACAGCATAAACACTAAGGACATGCATAAGATATAGATGAGCACAGCATAAACACTAAGGACTTGCATAAGATATAGATGAGCACAGTATAAACACTTAGGACATGCATAAGATATAGATGAGCACATTATAAACACTAAGGACATGCATAAGATATAGATGTGCACAGTATAAACACTAAGGACATGCATAAGATATAGATGAGCACAGTATAAACACTAAGGACATGCATAAGATATAGATGAGCACAGTATAAACACTAAGGACATGCATAAGATATAGATGAGCACAGTATAAACACTAAGGACATGCATAAGATATAGATGAGCACATTATAAACACTAAGGACATGCATAAGATATAGATGAGCACAGTATAAACACTAAGGACTTGCATAAGATATAGATGTGCACAGTATAAACACTAAGGACATGCATAAGATATAGATGTGCACATTATAAACACTAAGGACATGCATAAGATATAGATGAGCACAGTATAAACACTAAGGACTTGCATAAGATATAGATGAGCACAGTATAAACACTAAGGACATGCATAAGATATAGATGAGCACAGTATAAACACTAAGGACATGCATACTATATAGATGAGCACAGTATAAACACTAATAAACACTAAGGACATGCATAAGATATAGATGAGCACAGTATAAACACTAAGGACATGCATAAGATATAGATGAGCACAGTATAAACACTAAGGACATGCATAAGATATAGATGTGCACATTATAAACACTAAGGACATGCATAAGATATAGATGAGCACATTATAAACACTAAGGACATGCATAAGATATAGATGAGCACAGTATAAACACTAAGGACATGCATAAGATATAGATGAGCACATTATAAACACTAAGGACATGCATAAGATATAGATGAGCACAGTATAAACACTAAGGACATGCATAAGATATAGATGTGCACATTATAAACACTAAGGACATGCATAAGTATAGATGTGCACAGTATAAACACTAAGGACATGCATAAGATATAGATGAGCACAGTATAAACACTAAGGACATGCATAAGATATAGATGAGCACAGCATAAACACTAAGGACATGCATAAGATATAGATGAGCACATTATAAACACTAAGGACATGCATAAGATATAGATGAGCACATTATAAACACTAAGGACATGCATAAGATATAGATGAGCACAGTATAAACCTAAGGACATGCATAAGATATAGATGAGCACAGTATAAACACTAAGGACATGCATAAGATATAGATGAGCACAGTATAAACACTAAGGACATGCATAAGATATAGATGAGCACAGTATAAACACTAAGGACATGCATAATATATAGATGTGCACATTATAAACACTAAGGACATGCATAAGATATAGATGAGCACAGCAAGGATGTGCTGTGTAAACCAAGTGGTTTGGGCAGTTGTACAACTGTACAAGTGAATCTCCTCTCATGTTCAGAAATGATGAGATACATCTCTAATTTTCTATTACCTCCCTTGGCAGATAAAGTCTGATTTATTCCAAAATATGAATAGGTCCTTTTAGTTAGAATCCTTTGGTTTACTGTTGTGCCCTAACCAGATGTTGCGGTATGATAATTATGATTTTATCAAAATCGTGTTAATTAATTGATAACATTCTTTTGCAAATAAGTACCCATTGTATATACTGTAGGAGATCTGTCGAGATATAGTAATTTAATACTCAGTAGAAGCGATAGTGAAATAAAATCGCTAGCATGTTATGCAAAGGAAACAACGATAAAAACAGAGGAAAACACTTAATAGGACCTATATACTCTACTTTTAGGGAGTATTCAGGGGCAGTAACTAACCGATGTCTCTCATTGTAGGTGTGAAATTAAGGACTGGTATCACATATAGATCCAATATTTGATGGTGGAGATATTCTATGGGTGTGCTGTGATATAATGTTTAAGGAATTTCCTATTATAGGGCCTTAAGCACGAGGCCCACAGATATGTGCGACAGACTTTTATAGTCGTTAAAATAAGTGATCAATCCATGCATCGATAATCTATATATGTAAGTAAACATTATGTTGAAGCTACTAAAAGATTTTAGAAGTCATGTTTGACTATTTTATTTAATTAACCATATTTTATTGCAAATCAATAGTACATAATTATGTCATACACATAAAGATACAATACATAGCATGGAAATACAACTGGTTTGGGCCACAAGTTTTAACAACATTAGACAACGGCCCGCACCAGAGACAACGGCCCGCACCAGAGACAACGGCCCGCACCAGAGACAACGGCCCACACCAGAGACAACGGCCCGCACCAGAGACAACGGCCCGCACCAGAGACAACGGCCCGCACCAGAGACAACGGCCCGCACCAGAGACAACGGCCCGCACCAGAGACAACGGCCCGCACCAGAGACAGCACCAGAGACAACGGCCCGCACCAGAGACAACGGCCCGCACCAGAGACAGCACCAGAGACAACGGCCCGCACCAGAGACAACGGCCCGCACCAGAGACAGCACCAGAGACAACGGCCCGCACCAGAGACAACGGCCCGCACCAGAGACAACGGCCCGCACCAGAGACAACAGCCCGCACCAGAGACAACGGCCCGCACCAGAGACAACGTCCCGCACCAGAGACAATGGCCCGCACCAGAGACAATGGCCTGCACAATGGCCCGCACCAGTTTGACTATTTTATTCTTACCTTAAGCATACTTACCTTTTGTAATTTGCTATTTTACAAAATAGCACAAATGAACCCTGTGGCCCAAACTCATACAATTTTTATCCAACATTTATAGTATCCAACATCTCGGGCCTCATAAATACAATAAATATGTTTTTGAGTTATGGCCCCTTGATTATATTACAATTTCATTGAACTTGTTATGCATATTTGATATCTAGTAGCCAAGTGCATATTGTCCGGGCTTTCAGATTGACTAACTTCTTCCCGAGTTATGCCCCCTCTTCTACTGCACTATATTATATAACAATTGCCTCTTTATATAGGAGTGAGGTCACCGTAGCTGAGGGGATACGCTTGTTGACTTCAAATCACTTGCCCTCACAGCTGCAGGTTCAAATCACACTGGAGGTGTGAAATTATTTCATGTGAGGAAGCTATCCAGCTGTCTTGCAGAAGGTCGTGCCGTCGTGGTTCTACCCAGGTACCTGTCCATGCCTAAACCATGCTCAGGTGGGTATCCGGGATCTTCCTCCACCATGTGACATAAGCTGTTGACTTGACATTAAATCCCAATACAACAAACAAATCATTTAAAGCGACACTACATCGGTGAAAACGTAAATGTCTGCAGAATGTAATTTCCTATAATAGGGTATAATTATTTTCCCAATATTTGCCTCAAAAATTGAGTATTTCAACAAATAAACAAGCATCGTATACGCGGTTTGTTGACATAACAAAATAATGTAAATAGATGTGTAATACAATGCATGTATTCTGAATGTCACGATTTATCGTACAGATTTACTGTTATATCTCGCAATTGTGCCTATGCATATTTATTTGTAGACTAATCTTAGTTAAATTATCTCTAAATGAAATATCGCGCTTTTAGTATTGACTCCAATGACAAACAAACGTCATTTCAGGAGCGTGGATGACTGTTTTATGAAATCCTACTTTCACTTTTGAAAGTTTGTAGACAACAAAAACACTGTTTATTGATTCAATGTTAGTGTTCGAATATATTTAGAAGAATTTGTAGTAGCAATGCATTTATATGTGAAATCATGCATTTTATTTGCTTTTTGCAATGTAATGTCGCTTTAAATATGTAAATCAGTAACTCTAAAAACCATCAAATTATTTAGTAAATCCTTTGTATGGGGATATCCCGATGATATGTCATACAATGTTCACATCTTTCTTGTTTGATAGGTATGTGGGCTTTGGTGAACAATGCAGCTGTCAATTTTGTTGGAGATATCGAATTCTGTACCATGGATCAGTACAGGCGAATAGCGGAAGTGAACCAGTTTGGTGTGATCCGATTAACCAAAGCATTCCTACCAATGATCAGGAAATCCAAAGGTATACTTGATGATTTCCCAATCCTCTCCATGGAGGAGACATGCACTATTGTTGTGTGACCTCATATCTTTGTCTGTCCATCCAACCATCACATTTTGGTTCCACACTATCACCTGAGATCCAAATTACTAACAGTTTTCAATCTTTGAAGGTACCGGTACACTGGTAGGTAGGTGTCTGTAGGTGAACTCTCATTATGTTCAGGTTCAAGGTTGCAGATTGCCAAGAATTTCACCTATATTTTGGGCAATTTCATGTTTTCAATAAAGATTTAATTTGTCAGAAACACTAAATAATATAGGTCTGCAAATTTCTGGCATTTATTTGCATCAAAAATTAACACAAAGTGTGCTCAGTTTTTTATGGAAAAGGGTGCTCTATTTGTTTATCTCTTTCTGAAACAGGAAATAAATATATAGCTGTAAATCATACTACATGTATATTGTATTTTATATTAGAATAGCAATAATGTCTCCCCATAATGGGGCGAGATCATGCAGTGGATAGTAGTGGCCATATCTATCCCACCTCCATAGATATTACTGGGACTACATAGAGATTTAGGTTAATGTACTATTATATCTCCATACAAACGACAGCCATGTAGCTATCATGCAGTGGATAAGTAGTGGCCATATCTATCCCAC
Organism: Archivesica marissinica; assembly: GCA_014843695.1. NCBI lineage: Eukaryota > Metazoa > Mollusca > Bivalvia > Venerida > Vesicomyidae > Archivesica > Archivesica marissinica. Next base: position 68,013,717 of record CM026390.1, read on the forward strand.
CTCCATAGATATTACTGGGACTACATAGAGATTTAGGTTAATGTACTATTATATCTCCATACAAACGACAGCCATGTAGCTATCATGCAGTGGATAAGTAGTGGCCATATCTATCCCACCTCCATAGATATTACTGGGACTACATAGAGATTTAGGTTAATATACTATTATATCGCCATACAAATGACAGCCATTTAGCTATCATGCAGTGGATAAGTAGTGGCCATATCTATCCCACCTCCATAGATATTACTGGGACTACATAGAGATTTAGGTTAATGTACTATTATATCTCCATACAAACGACAGCCATGTAGCTATCATGCAGTGGATAAGTAGTGGCCATATCTATCCCACCTCCATAGATATTACTGGGACTACATAGAGATTTAGGTTAATATACTATTATATCTCCATACAAACGACAGCCATTTAGCTATCATGCAGTGGATAAGTAGTGGCCATATTTATCCCACATCCATAGATATTACTGGGACTACATGAGATTCTGGCCTTTATTATGAACATTGTTTTGGCTACTACATTGTCAATGTATGTCGTATTGGTAAAAGCTTCTATGAGGGAAAGGAACATTGTTTTGGCTACTACATTGTCAATGTATGTCGTATTGGTAAAAGCTTCTATGAGGGAAAGGAACATTGTTTTGGCTACTACATTGTCAATGTATGTCGTATTGGTAAAAGCTTCTATGAGGGAAAGGAACATTGTTTTGGCTACTACATTGTCAATGTATGTCGTATTGGTAAAAGCTTCTATGAGGGAAAGGAACATTGTTTTGGCTACTACATTGTCAATGTATGTCGTATTGGTAAAAGCTTCTATGAGGGAAAGGAACATTGTTTTGGCTACTACATTGTCAATGTATGTCGTATTGGTAAAAGCTTCTATGAGGGAAAGGAACATTGGTTTGGCTACTACATTGTCAATGTATGTCGTATTGGTAAAAGCTTCTATGAGGGAAAGGAACATTGGTTTGGCTACTACATTGTCAATGTATGTCGTATTGGTAAAAGCTTCTATGAGGGAAAGGAACATTGTTTTGGCTACTACATTGTCAATGTATGTCGTATTGGTAAAAGCTTCTATGAGGGAAAGGAACATTGTTTTGGCTACTACATTGTCAATGTATGTCGTATTGGTAAAAGCTTCTGAGGGAAAGGAACATTGGTTTGGCTACTACATTGTCAATGTATGTCGTATTGGTAAAAGCTTCTATGAGGGAAAGGAACATTGGTTTGGCTACTACATTGTCAATGTATGTCGTATTGGTAAAAGCTTCTATGAGGGAAAGGAACATTGTTTTGGCTACTACATTGTCAATGTATGTCGTATTGGTAAAAGCTTCTATGAGGGAAAGGAACATTGTTTTGGCTACTACATTGTCAATGTATGTCGTATTGGTAAAAGCTTCTATGAGGGAAAGGAACATTGTTTTGGCTACTACATTGTCAATGTATGTCGTATTGGTAAAAGCTTCTATGAGGGAAAGGAACATTGTTTTGGCTACTACATTGTCGATGTATGTCGTATTGGTAAAAGCTTCTATGAGGGAAAGGAACATTGTTTTGGCTACTACATTGTCGATGTATGTCGTATTGGTAAAAGCTTCTATGAGGGAAAGGAACATTGTTTTGGCTACTACATTGTCGATGTATGTCGTATTGGTAAAAGCTTCTATGAGGGAAAGGAACATTGTTTTGGCTACTACATTGTCGATGTATGTCGTATTGGTAAAAGCTTCTATGAGGGAAAGGAACATTGTTTTGGCTACTACATTGTCGATGTATGTCGTATTGGTAAAAGCTTCTATGAGGGAAAGGAACATTGTTTTGGCTACTACATTGTCGATGTATGTCGTATTGGTAAAAGCTTCTATGAGGGAAAGGAACATTGTTTTGGCTACTACATTGTCGATGTATGTCGTATTGGTAAAAGCTTCTATGAGGGAAAGGAACATTGTTTTGGCTACTACATTGTCGATGTATGTCGTATTGGTAAAAGCTTCTATGAGGGAAAGGAACATTGTTTTGGCTACTACATTGTCAATGTATGTCGTATTGGTAAAAGCTTCTATGAGGGAAAGGAACATTGTTTTGGCTACTACATTGTCAATGTATGTCGTATTGGTAAAAGCTTCTATGAGGGAAAGGAACATTGTTTTGGCTACTACATTGTCAATGTATGTCGTATTGGTAAAAGCTTCTATGAGGGAAAGGAACATTGTTTTGGCTACTACATTGTCAATGTATGTCGTATTGGTAAAAGCTTCTATGAGGGAAAGGAACATTGTTTTGGCTACTACATTGTCAATGTATGTCGTATTGGTAAAAGCTTCTATGAGGGAAAGGGTTAATAACGGATCAGTAACACACGTTTGACTTTATGTATTGAAGTAAAGGTGTTTTAAGCGAGAATGTTCAGAACTACCGGTATACATCTGTGTACAACCACCTGAGTACTGACAGTAACTTTTCTACACATTAGGAGGTACCTCTTGGTCAGGTGGTTACGGTTGTTCACTTGCCTCTCAGTGCTGCATGGTTGGATCCCACCAGGGAGGCAGGATTCTTACTTGAGAGAAAGCTATCAATCTGGCTTACAGAAGGTCAGTCGTTCTATCCAGGTGGCTGACCATGCCTAAGATACTGCCTGAGCATTCAGTGTCCTCAACTTCAAGCCACTAAAACCGTAGCTCTTGGTGCGACTAATTCCAAAAATAAACCACCAAATATACACTTCAGGGCGTGTGATCAACGTTACAAGTGCTAAGGGTCGTTTATGTTTGCCCAACAGTGCTGTGTATGGGGCCACCAAGTATGCCATAGAGGCTTTCTCTGATTGCCTCAGACTGGAGATGAGAAAGTTTGGTGTGGATGTTGTGATTGTGGAGCCGGGAGACTTTGGTGGAAGTACAGGGATGCTCAGTCCCAAAACGGTAAATAAGTAAACTACATGTTAGTGACTGTGGTAGGTTGTAGTATACAGTCAAACATGTGTTAGTGGTCACCTTTATTAAGTAGCCAACCTGTATTAAACAGCCAGTTTCCAGATTCCCAATATGTTGTTTTATTATATATTTGATCTCTATTAAGCAGCCACCTGTGATAAGCAGCCACTTTCTGTGATTCCCTTGGCTGGCTGCTTAAGACAGGATTAACTGTACATGTATAGGGACTGTAGTAGATTAGAGTATACATGTATAGTGACTGTAGTAGATTATAGTGTATATGTATAATGACTAGTAGATTATAGTATATATGTATAGTGACTGTAGTAGATTATATTATATATGTATAGTGACTGTAGTAGATTATAGTATATATGTATAGGGACTGTAGTAGATTAGAGTATACATGTATAGTGACTGTAGTAGATTATAGTGTACATGTAAAGTGACTGTAGTAAATTATAGTATACATGTAGGGCCTGCTCTGGCTCTTATTTTTTTGTAGCCAATTATTTTTAGCCAAATCGGTGCTTCCTTTAACCAATTCCGACGCGCGCCATTTTTCCTAAACAGAGTTATTATAGTATATTTATTATAATATATTTTCATGCAATTGTGTCACCTAAATGATGTATGCCCATAAACTACAACTGAGGAGTTACATTTGCAGTGATGCATTACTTGACAAGTTGTGTCAACTTTCATTTTCAGAATCATTTTAAAATGCATTCCCAGGGTTAGACAGTTAGACTAGTGCTGCAGGACAACTGTGCACATTTTATTACATCACATAAGACATTTGATCTTTTGGGTTATTGGTGTAAACAAGATTTATTTGATTGACAGGGTACTGCTGCTCGAGATCAATTAACACCTGAACATCCTGTTTTGATGGGATTACTCTGATTAGCTGTCAGGTTTAAAATTGGAATATTAAATATAATAAATGCCATGGCATGTGGTAAATATCTATAATTTCTTTGATCACAATTTTCGATTATTTTACACATTTTTGTCGATTTTATCATTTTAGCCAAACTGAGATTTTATTAACCAATTTTGCAATATTTTAGCCAATGGCTACTCTGGCTATTGCCAGCGCGGGCCCTGACATGTATAGGGACTGTAGTAGATTATAGTATTCATGTATAGGGACTGTAGTAGATTATAGTGTACATGTATAGTGACTGTAGTAGATTATAGTATACATGTATAGTGACTGTAGTAGATTATAGTATACATGTATAGTGACTGTAGTAGATTATAGTATACATGTATAGTGACTGTAGTAGATTATAGTGTACATGTATAGTGACTGTAGTAGATTATAGTATACATGTATAGTGACTGTAGTAGATTATAGTATACATGTATAGTGACTGTAGTATATTATAGTATGCATGTATAGGGACTGTAGTAGATTATAGTATACATGTATAGGGACTGTAGTAGATTATAGTATACACTGTAGTAGATTATAGTATGTATGTATAGGGACTGTAGTAGATCATAGTATACATGTATAGGGACTGTAGTAGATTATAGTATATATGTATAGTGACTGTAGTAGATTATAGTATACGTGTATAGGGACTGTAGTAGATTATAGTATACATGTATAGTGACTGTAGTAGATTATAGTATACATGTATAGGGACTGTAGTAGTAGTATACAAGTCACATTTTAAATTCGTTACCATCCCTAATATAAAGTATGATATTTGTATAATATTTGTTACCATCCCTAATATAAAGTATAATATTTGTATAATATTCGTTACCATCCCTAATATAAAGTATAATATTTGTATAATATTCGTCATCATCCCTAATATAAAGTATAATATTTGTATAATATTCGTTACCATCCCTAATATAAAGTATAAATTTTATTTATTTTACACCGATTGAGAAACACACTTTAACAACTTATATTAATTACTCTTGTTTGCGCTGATGAATGCGTATATGTGGTCTTGTGGGAGGAAACCGGAATACCCGGAGAAAACCTACCTGTCCTATCTGGCTATCACTGTACCATCTCACATACTTTCCAGTCAGAAGATCAAACCCGGGTTGCATTGGTGAGAAGCGAGCGTGCTAACCACTGCGCATCGGACATATTGGGTATAACACATTGGTATGGAGAAAACTGTGTAGCCCAGTTTTAGTTCTTTGTAACTTGTACAGGATACACCAGTACCGTAGCCAGAGGCAAATTTCAACCGAGGCAATCTAGGAGGGTTCGGGGGTATGTTCCCCCTTAAAAGTGTTGGCGTATAGAAACGATTTTCTGACTTAATGAGTTTAGACGTATAATTATGTACTGACCTTTCAGCTCTCTAGCAGTCAACATTTCATACAGCAAAGGGATATTTTTGGCATTTCATTTATATCATTTTTCATTATTTTTTTTGCTTTGGAAATTTTAACCGAGGCAACATCTCTGTTTATCAGGTATTGACGACGTGTATCGATTACCTTAAAATTGCATTCTGCTATCCTACTTACGCTCGCCCACATGGTTCGCCTCGAGGGTAAATAAGCTCAATCATCTGCTATCCTACAGAGTTGGCTTCATTACAGTTGCAATGGTTAAGGAATGAAATGGACACTATGTGGGACAATGCTTCAGAAAATGTCAAATCCAGTTATGGCAAGGACTATTTTGAAGCCATCTACACCGGAACTGTGGCGGCAGCAAAAGAGGCGGCCAAGACAACAGGCGCTGTGATAGATTCCATGGAGGACGCAGTAACAAATGTTAAACCACGGATACGATACCTAGTCGATGGAAGTAGTAAAGTGATTGACCTTAATAATGTGAGTATAGTAACGGGGATTAGGTGAATATACTAACAGGGATTAGGTGAGTATAGTAACGGGGATTAGGTGAGTATAGTAACATGGATTAGGTGAGTATAGTAACCTGGATTAGGTGAGTATAGTAACGGGGATTAGGGGAGTATAGTAACAGGGATTAGGAGAGTATAGTAACAGGGATTAGGTGAGTATAGTAACGTGGATTAGGGGAGTATAGTAACGGGGATTAGGTGAGTATAGTAACGGGAATTAGGGGAGTATAGTAACATGGATTAGGTGAGTATAGTAACATGGATTAGGTGAGTATAGTAATGGGAATTAGGGGAGTATAGTAACATGGATTAGGTGAGTATAGTAACGGGGATTAGGGGAGTATAGTAACATGGATTAGGTGAGTATAGTAACAGGGATTAGGGGAGTATAGTAACGGGGATTAGGGGAGTATAGTAACATGGATTAGGTGAGTATAGTAACCTGGATTAGGGGAGTATAGTAACGGGGATTAGGTGAGTATAGTAACGGGAATTAGGGGAGTATAGTAACATGGATTAGGTGAGTATAGTAATGGGAATTAGGGGAGTATAGTAACATGGATTAGGTGAGTATAGTAACGGGGATTAGGGGAGTATAGTAACATGGATTAGGTGAGTATAGTAACAGGGATTAGGGGAGTATAGTAACGGGGATTAGGGGAGTATAGTAACATGGATTAGGTGAGTATAGTAACCTGGATTAGGGGAGTATAGTAACGGGGATTAGGTGAGTATAGTAACGGGGATTAGGGGAGTATAGTAACATGGATTAGGTGAGTATAGTAATGGGAATTAGGGGAGTATAGTAACATGGATTAGGTGAGTATAGTAACGGGGATTAGGGGAGTATAGTAACATGGATTAGGTGAGTATAGTTACCTGGATTAGGGGAGTATAGTAACGGGGATTAGGGGAGTATAGTAACGTGGATTAGGTGAGTATAGTAACAGGGATTAGGTGAGTATAGTAACGTGGATTTGAGTATAGTAACCGGGATTAGGAGAGTATAGTAACGTGGATTAGGGGAGTATAGTAATGGGGATTAGGGGAGTATAGTAACGTGGATTAGGGGAGTATAGTAACGGGGATTAGGTGAGTATAGTAACAGGGATTAGGTGAGTATAGTAACATGGATTAGGGGAGTATAGTAACATGGATTAGGTGAGTATAGTAACGGGGATTAGGGGAGTATAGTAACATGGATTAGGGGAGTATAGTAACATGGATTAGGGGAGTATAGTAACATGGATTAGGTGAGTATAGTAACGGGGATTAGGGGAGTATAGTAACATGGATTAGGGGAGTATAGTAACGGGGATTAGGGGAGTATAGTAACAGGGATTAGGTGAGTATAGTAACGGGGATTAAGTAGAGTATAGTAACGGGGATTAGGTGAGTATAGTAACAGGGATTAGGTGAGTATAGTAACATGGATTAGGTGAGTATAGTAACATGGATTAGGGGAGTATAGTAACGGGGATTAGGGGAGTATAGTAACAGGGATTAGGTGAGTATAGTAACGGGGATTAAGTAGAGTATAGTAACGGGGATTAGGTGAGTATAGTAACAGGGATTAGGTGAGTATAGTAACAGGGATTAGGGGAGTATAGTAACGGGGATTAGGGGAGTATAGTAACAGGGATTAGGTGAGTATAGTAACGGGGATTTAGGTGAGTATAGTAACGGGGATTAGGGGAGTATAGTAACATGGATTAGGTGAGTATAGTAATGGGGATTAGGGGAGTATAGTAACGGGGATTAGGGGAGTATAGTAACGGGGATTAGGGGAGTATAGTAACATGGATTAGGGGAGTATAGTAACATGGATTAGGGGAGTATAGTAACGGGGATTAGGGGAGTATAGTAACTGGGATTAGGGGAGTATAGTAATGGGGATTAGGGGAGTATAGTAACGGAGATTAAGCATGTTTATAGGAACTGTCCCTTGTGACAGGTACTCAGGATATAAGTGCAAGTGGCAAACACCTTTTCTATATGTTTATTGGAGCTGTCTCTTGTGACCGGTACTCGGGATATAAGTTCAATGCGTCAAACACCTTTTCTATATGTTTATTGGAGCTGTCTCTTGTGACAGGTACTCGGGATATAAGTGCAAGTGGCAAACACCTTTTCTATATGTTTATTGGAGCTGTCCCTTGTGACAGGTACTCAGGATGTAAGTGCAATGCGTCAAACACCTTTTCTATATGTTTATTGGAGCTGTCCCTTGTGACAGGTACTCGGGATATAAGTGCAATGCGTCAAACACCTTTTCTATATGTTTATTGGAGCTGTCCCTTGTGACAGGTACTCAGGATATAAGTGCAATGCGTCAAACACCTTTTCTATGTGTATTGGAGCTGTCCCTTGTGACAGGTACTCCGGATGTAAGTGCAATGCGTCAAACACCTTTTCTATATGTTTATTGGAGCTGTCCCTTGTGACAGGTACTCAGGATATAAGTGCAATGTGCCAAACACCTTTTCTATATGTTTATTTGTGGCGATTCTTTATAATAAAGAAAAAATATAGAAAATAAAAAATAATTTGCATATAAACAAATACGGTATACAAACATATATCTATAAACATACATCTGTATACAACATCTAAATACTATTCATACAATGCTGAATGCCATTACAGAGACTTCTCGGGATCTTTCATGTGCACAATGTAAAGCACCGACATGAAACCTAGGGTTACAGTCTCATCTAAACGACTATTATTAACTTTAAGTATGGTATAACTGGGGACTGAACCTATGAATCGTGGATTACGAGAGACCAGTGTGTTAATCAATTATTTGCTACAAACTTGGTAATGCTTGAGCGGTAGGTATTTGTTCTCAATTCAGTAACCACTGTTAGTATATATTGAGAATGTGCAGCCATTGGATATTTCATCTTCACATAGAATATGGACAGGCAGATTTATGACAAGCAAGCATATGTAGTAGTAAAACCATTATCTGTGAGATTAGATATATCTTCCTAGGCTACAGGCTGCATACCACAAGGAATTACACACGTACATTTTAAGAGTTCATCGTAAAACTACTGTCAGAAATATATAAAAAAACTTTTAACAATAGTTACTCAATGAACCGTTGATGTGCATGCATCCCGTCATTGGTTTGTCATGCCTCTACGACACCAACTAATAGTTGCATTTTACAATTAATTATTGTGGAAGTCGTGATAGCGCAGTAGATGCGCGTTCGTTTCAGGTGCGATGTTCGAGCCCCACTGGAGCCGTTACGATTGTGCCCTTAGGCAAGGCATTTAAAGTCCACGTTGCCTCTTCTCTCTTCCTAGTGGTGATGGATTCCATCAGGAATGAGGTCTCGAGAGTGATTTATATAAGTTGGAATAACTTGTTTCGCAATCGAGCTAAAATAAATTTGTATAAACTAATTAATTATTTGGATGTGTTTCAGTGGTTGATAAGACTTCGCTCCTACATTCCGGACAGTTGGTTGGATTTTATCCTTGATGTCAAATACAACAGAGGTCTTCCACCAGTATCAATGAAATCGTAGCGAACATAATATAATTTTTTAACTAATTTATATGCAATGTTACATAATCTTAGCTTCAAATCAAAATCGTTATATTTTACAACCGTTATATGAATATTTACAAACTGATGTTTGACCGCGGTGGTAGGAACAGGGATTATTGTGTTTGGCTGTATCTGTCCAAAAGGTTGTTGATGAATTTTGGTGACACTTGGTGGATATATATAGGGTAGGTCATGGAGGAAGTGGGAAGAGTTTGGGGGAAATCGGTTAACATGTGTGGTCATGGCAGTCAGCAGTGTCCAGGATTACAATTCCAGCTCGGGGGTTTGCATCTCTCCAAGTGCTATTCTCTAGTCTCATTCTGTAATATTTCTAGTCTCATTATATTTGAATATTACACTTACATTAGGTTAGATGTTGTATCCATCTATCTTGCGGAAGGTCGGTGGTTCAACCTGTGTGCCCACCTGCGCATTAAATACTGCTCAGATGGTCACCTGGTGTTTTCCTCCACCAGTAATAGCTGGAGAGTCTCCATATGACCTAAGCTGTTGGTGCGACTTTTGGAGTGTTTAGCTGGTACCGGATGATGTACTTGTATGCTATTGTATTACCATTTACGCATCAATCGATGGATAGTCGTGGAAGCATGCACAATCCATTGATATCCTCCTATATCTAACAATCATTGTTGTTATTCATAGTGAAATTGTTGAATCAGTGCCTTAGTTCATAGGTTCTATGTGAGGAATCATTTATTCATTATTATATCGTTTTATATTGCAACTGTGATTTGTAATGATTATTCAGTACCATAGCCAATCTAGGGGGTCCGGGAACATTCCCCTTACAATTGTTGGGGTATAGAAGAGAATTCCTGCATTTTTTGATTTTAGACGTATAATTATGTACTCGCCATTCAGCTCTAGCAGTCAACAAAGGGATATATTTTTGCTTGTTCCCCCCCCCATTGCTTTGGAAATTTTAACCGAAGCACCTGTGGCTACGGGCCTGTGATTTACCAAAGAATTAAATGATTTATATTTGTGATACACGATAGTATGGTTGGTTGAATTAATGGTTGGCGACCCGTTTCCCCCCTCACAAATGCTTGATATTGCAGATGCACCTGCAAGTTTTGCTGCCAATCATCCAGTGTGCGCATGCACAAACTCTTTACTTTTAGGCAGCCCAAAAAGGGGTGGAATTAATTTACTGTCTGATACTGTCAAGAGACATACAAAGTAACATGGAATGTTTCCAATTCTAAGCATGGTAACAGTTATTACAAATATGAATGAAATATTATGGAAAATGGAATCATTACAAATGTGCACACATTAGTTTTTATTGTAGATTTTCCGCAATCGTGTGTCCGGCTAATAAGCCATCTCATTAATTGCCATTTTAACCCTTTCAACACCACAGGCCTCTAAATAGGCTTATGAAAAGTGTAGATCCAGATGAGCCGTCTCATCAGGATCTGCACTTTTTTGCCATTAATAATTATTACTATTTTTAGATAAAATTACCCATTTTGATAAATGAACTAGTCCATGTTACTTGGGGTTGAAAGGGTTAATGTATCGCACCCCTTTTGGGGCCTCGCTATCGTCGTTTATCTCCCTTGATATCAGCCAAACTATTTATTGATGTAAAATAAATGATGCAGCTCAGCTCAAAATTATTATTAAAAAACATCGTATTTGGACCGAAATGGGTTGCCAACCAGTAGAGGATTTATATTTGTGATTTACCAAAGAATTGGACGATTTATATGCTACCTCAAAGAATTAAAGTAGTAAAAGAATTAAAATCACTTGTTCTCTTGTTAGTACATGGCCCAGATCGGTGCACATTCTAACATGGATACAAGACCACCACCCCGGGGTGCGATTGACGGTACAAGTGTTGGTTCACCGAAATTAAAAATGTCTTATGCTTTCCAACAAATTTCATGGCCAGTGGCAGTTCAGAATTAGACCCATGTGCATGTAGTTTTAAAGCAATATCTTTAGACGGTTTTTGTGAAACGATGTCGTTTTTTATGCATAATTTTTTTAAATTGGAATGTTTTTTGTTAAAGGTCACTGGCAGGGTGGCCTCTGTGGCTGTAGAGAATTAGGACTCAAGATTTGTATTGAAAGCAATTCCATCGATATTTTTGGCCGTTTCACTCTTGAGAACAACACAGGTAGAACAATCTACCTTCCCTAAGCCAGGCCTCGAATGCCCATTTGTCATAACCAAATTGATACAATTGGTGGATTTAGTTTTGCAATCGAGCTCAGCCAATCATATTACTGGAGCTCGAGAAAAGTTGTACGACATCCAGGCCAAACATAGTCACCAACCTTACAATTTAGAAGGATACACAAGTTCTTATCTTCCGTTGCTGATACAGTACTTCATGAATAGAACCATTCAAATTCCTTGTAAGGACACCTAAACGAATGTGATATTTCTAATAAGATAATCATTGTAGCTCTCGCATAACTTGACATTAATATACCGCCTCTGGTGTCATCTCGTCAGCCACCAGCTAGTTAAATAACGGTTACCCATTGCCTACCATACAATTCGGGAAGTACCGATGTTCATAAAATAAAAAAAGGTGTCTCATAAGTCAGAAATGGCTGGCCCTTTAAATAGGGTGACACTATAATAAACAAACACTTTACTTTTATACTATTTAGCCCTGCGTTGTAACCATTTATGTGAATACTCAGACCATCACCATTGAGCAGTTACACAACTGTTGGTAATACTGGGCTATGTTATTTCGGGTTTTACGCCTGCATCAGCACCATATTGGGCTATATCGCCAGCGGGCAGTTTACCTAACACCTTTCCTGGACAGGCTCCAGCGGTTAACCAGTACTTGGGTGCACCAACTTCCGTAAGAAACTGCCAACTTTTTCATATAAATGAGACACTGTCTGAGCAGGGCTCGAACCCGTGATGATAGGTTACAGTGGTATACAAGTCAGCGACCTTAACCACGGAGGCTAATGTAAACCATATCAGGTATTTGGAAAGTAGTACACTGCTGCTACATACTTTTGTTGTTGAAATTAGGAAATAATAGCTACCACCCTTTAAAGGTGAAAAGTGATATTGGACTAGAGAATAAAGTTCAATACTCTAGTCCAATACTGTTTACTGGACAATTTGAACAACAGTATGTGATGTAATTACACCAGTTTTGAACATTGTGTAACTAAGTTCAGTCTTTCTATGATTGAAAATAATTCAAGAACACGTCGATAATAAAATTTCCATTAGATTGCTGCTAAACACATGTTGTCTATACAGACAGGAGATGCCTTCCAACAACTGTTTGCCGCTAAACAGTTAAACAAGCAAAATGATCAACAACAATATCCTCTGGCAGGTTTATTTACATTTGTTACATTAGAAAAAGAAGCCAAGAATCTTTCCACCGAGATGTTTTCTTCTTGCTTCTTCATGGTCCATGATTCCTCCAGACGTCGTCAAAACCAGGAAGCTGAAATATTCATTTACATTATAGAACATTCGGAACGGTACATGCCATCTACATTCAGTTCATTCAACTAGGTTCCCTGTATGGTTGATCTTCCCAGTCACTGTTACATTTAAGTAAAGGACATTTAGCTCCCATTAGCCACTTTGACAAATGCGGAATCTGGACGAACCAAACATCCTCAAATGTCAACATTGATACACGAATGCAGTTTTTACAAAGTATTTACACAAAGCTGTTAATTGGAAAAATACTGCAAGATGCTTTCAGATTTCTCAAAATGGGGTAAAATTAACCCATAATGCTGCGCAACCGTGCACGATATGATTTTTGACACAAATTTATCTCGACAGATGCTGTTACAACACGAGACGATATGCATCAAGGACAATAATTTTTCTAGACTAATGAAGGTTTGTTAGGAGAAATATATTCTACAACATTGGAACATGGCCTGACATTTTCCGATAAGATTGCCGAGTGTAAAACTTGTGAAATGTACATTGCATAACATTTAAATTACTAATTGTTCCCTGTATGGTTTATCTTCCCAGTCACTGTTACATAGTAACTCTGGGAAAGTTATGGAATATACAGGGTCTAGCTCTCCTAGCCATTGCTAGCCTGGATGCCAGTTAATCTACAATGTTGTGGAAAGGGAATATACCTCCAGTCCAGTAAAGGACATTTAGCTCCCATTAGCCACTTTGACAAATGCGGCATCTGGACGAACCAAACATCCTCAAATGTCAACATTGATACAAGAATACAGTTTTAAAAACATATTTACACTAAGCCGCTGATGACAAAAATACTGCATAAAGGACAATACAGTCAAACTTGTGTTAGGCAGGCAGCCAAAGGAATCACAGAATGACTGTTTAGCACAGGTGGCTGCTCAAAATTGGTCCAGTCAGATGCAAAACACTGCATCATGTTTGACACACAGTTATCAAGACAGAAGATTCAATGTTACAATACAGACATGATGTATCAAGAACAGCACTTGGTTATTGCAAGCAGCAACTTATCGACAAATCAAAGCGTTCAATTTTAGACGAAGATTAATAGTCACCAATATTAGAACTTGGGCTGATATTTTTCTGGGCAAAGAATGAAGAGTGTAATATTTGTGAAATATACATTGCATAATATTTAAAATATGACTTGTTCCCTGTATGGTTTATCTCCCCAGTCATTGTTACATAGTAACTCTGGGAAAGTTATGGAATATACAGGGTCTAGCTCTCCTGGCCATTGCTAGCCTGGATGCCAGTTAATCTGCAATGTTGTGGAAAGGGAATATACCTCCAGTCCAGTAAAGGACATTTAGCTCCCATTAGCCACTTTGACAAATGCGGAATCTGGACGAACCAAACATCCTCAAATGTCAACATTGATACACGAATGCAGTTTTTACAAAGTATTTACACAAAGCTGTTAATTGGAAAAATACTGCAAGATGCTTTCAGATTTCTCAAAATGGGGGTAAAATTAACCCATAATCCTGCACAACCTTGCATGATATGATTTTTGACACAAATTTATCTCGACAGATGCTGTTACAACACAAGACGGACGATATGCATCAAGGACAATAATTTTTTAGACTAATGAAGGTTTGTTGAGAGAAATATATTCAACAACATTGGAACATGGCTTGGCATTTTAAGGGAAGATTGACGATGGTAAAACTTGTGAAATATACATTGCATAACATTTAAATTACCACTTGTTCCCTGTATGGTTTATCTTCCCAGTCACTGTTACATAGTAACTCTGGGAAAGTTATGGAATATACAGGGTCTAGCTCTCCTAGCCATTGCTAGCCTGGATGCCAGTTAATCTACAATGTTGTGGAAAGGGAATATACCTCCAGTCCAGTAAAGGACATTTAGCTCCCATTAGCCACTTTGACAAATGCGGAATCTGGACGAACCAAACATCCTCAAATGTCAACATTGATACAAGAATACAGTTTTAAAAACATATTTACACTAAGCCGCTGATGACAAAAATACTGCATAAAGGACAATACAGTCAAACCTGTGTTAGGCAGGCAGCCAAAGGAATCACAGAATGACTGTTTAGCACAGGTGGCTGCTCAAAATTGGGCCTAGTTAGATGCAAAACGTTGCATCATGTTTGACACACAGTTATCAAGACAGAAGATTCAATGTTACAATACAGACATGATGTATCAAGAACAGCACTTGGTTATTGCAAGCAGCAACTTATCGACAAATCAAAGCGTTCAATTTTAGACGAAGATTAATAGTCACCAATATTGGAACTTGGGCTGATATTTTTTGGGCAAAGAATGACGAGTGTAATATTTGTGAAATGTACGTTGCATAACATTTAAATTACTAATTGTTCCCTGTATGGTTTATCTCCCCAGTCACTGTTACATAGTAACTCTGGGAAAGTTATGGAATATACAGGGTCTAGCTCTCCTGGCCATTGCTAGCCTGGATGCCAGTTAATCTACAATGTTGTGGAAAGGGAATATACTGCCAGTCCAGTAAAGGACATTTAGCTCCCATTGGCCACTTTGACAAATGCGGAATCTGGACGAACCAAACATCCTCAAATGTCAACATTGATACACAAATGTAGTTTTCACAAAATATTTACACAAAGCTGTTAATTGGAAAAATACTGCAAAATGCCTTCAGATTTCTCAAATTGGGGTAAAATTAACCCATAATGCTGCGCAACCTTGCATGATATGATTTTTGACACAAATATATCTCGACAGATGCTGTTACAACACAAGACGATATACATCAAGGACAATAATTGGTTATTGTAATTTTTCTAGACAAATGAAGGCTTGTTAGGAGAAATATATTCTACAACATTGGAACATGGCCTGACATTTTCCGGTAAGATTGCCGAGTGTAAAACTTGTGAAATGTACATTGCATAACATTTAAATTACCAAATGTTCCCTGTATGGTTTATCTTCCCAGTCACTGTTACATAGTAACTCTGAGAAAGTTATGGAATATACAGGGTCTAGCTCTCCTAGCCATTGCTAGCCTGGATGCCAGTTAATCTACAATGTTGTGGAAAGGGAATATACCTCCAGTCCAGTAAAGGACATTTAGCTCCCATTAGCCACTTTGACAAATGCGGAATCTGGACGAACCAAACATCCTCAAATGTCAACATTGATACAAGAATACAGTTTTAAAAACATATTTACACTAAGCCGCTGATGACAAAAATACTGCATAAAGGACAATACAGTCAAACCTGTGTTAGGCAGGCAGCCAAAGGAATCACAGAATGACTGTTTAGCACAGGTGGCTGCTCAAAATTGGGCCTAGTTAGATGCAAAACGTTGCATCATGTTTGACACACAGTTATCAAGACAGAAGATTCAATGTTACAATACAGACATGATGTATCAAGAACAGCACTTGGTTATTGCAAGCAGCAACTTATCGACAAATCAAAGCGTTCAATTTTAGACGAAGATTAATAGTCACCAATATTGGAACTTGGGCTGATATTTTTTGGGCAAAGAATGACGAGTGTAATATTTGTGAAATGTACGTTGCATAACATTTAAATTACTAATTGTTCCCTGTATGGTTTATCTCCCCAGTCACTGTTACATAGTAACTCTGGGAAAGTTATGGAATATACAGGGTCTAGCTCTCCTGGCCATTGCTAGCCTGGATGCCAGTTAATCTACAATGTTGTGGAAAGGGAATATACTGCCAGTCCAGTAAAGGACATTTAGCTCCCATTGGCCACTTTGACAAATGCGGAATCTGGACGAACCAAACATCCTCAAATGTCAACATTGATACACAAATGTAGTTTTTACAAAATATTTACACAAAGCTGTTAATTGGAAAAATACTGCAAAATGCCTTCAGATTTCTCAAATTGGGGTAAAATTAACCCATAATGCTGCGCAACCTTGCATGATATGATTTTTGACACAAATATATCTCGACAGATGCTGTTACAACACAAGACGATATACATCAAGGACAATAATTGGTTATTGTAATTTTTCTAGACAAATGAAGGCTTGTTAGGAGAAATATATTCTACAACATTGGAACATGGCCTGACATTTTCCGGTAAGATTGCCGAGTGTAAAACTTGTGAAATGTACATTGCATAACATTTAAATTACCAAATGTTCCCTGTATGGTTTATCTTCCCAGTCACTGTTACATAGTAACTCTGAGAAAGTTATGGAATATACAGGGTCTAGCTCTCCTAGCCATTGCTAGCCTGGATGCCAGTTAATCTACAATGTTGTGGAAAGGGAATATACCTCCAGTCCAGTAAAGGACATTTAGCTCCCATTAGCCACTTTGACAAATGCGGAATCTGGACGAACCAAACATCCTCAAATGTCAACATTGATACAAGAATACAGTTTTAAAAACATATTTACACTAAGCCGCTGATGACAAAAATACTGCATAAAGGACAATACAGTCAAACCTGTGTTAGGCAGGCAGCCAAAGGAATCACAGAATGACTGTTTAGCACAGGTGGCTGCTCAAAATTGGGCCTAGTTAGATGCAAAACGTTGCATCATGTTTGACACACAGTTATCAAGACAGAAGATTCAATGTTACAATACAGACATGATGTATCAAGAACAGCACTTGGTTATTGCAAGCAGCAACTTATCGACAAATCAAAGCGTTCAATTTTAGACGAAGATTAATAGTCACCAATATTGGAACTTGGGCTGATATTTTTTGGGCAAAGAATGACGAGTGTAATATTTGTGAAATGTACGTTGCATAACATTTAAATTACTAATTGTTCCCTGTATGGTTTATCTCCCCAGTCACTGTTACATAGTAACTCTGGGAAAGTTATGGAATATACAGGGTCTAGCTCTCCTGGCCATTGCTAGCCTGGATGCCAGTTAATCTACAATGTTGTGGAAAGGGAATATACTGCCAGTCCAGTAAAGGACATTTAGCTCCCATTGGCCACTTTGACAAATGCGGAATCTGGACGAACCAAACATCCTCAAATGTCAACATTGATACACAAATGTAGTTTTTACAAAATATTTACACAAAGCTGTTAATTGGAAAAATACTGCAAAATGCCTTCAGATTTCTCAAATTGGGGTAAAATTAACCCATAATGCTGCGCAACCTTGCATGATATGATTTTTGACACAAATATATCTCGACAGATGCTGTTACAACACAAGACGATATACATCAAGGACAATAATTGGTTATTGTAATTTTTCTAGACAAATGAAGGCTTGTTAGGAGAAATATATTCTACAACATTGGAACATGGCCTGACATTTTCCGGTAAGATTGCCGAGTGTAAAACTTGTGAAATGTACATTGCATAACATTTAAATTACCAAATGTTCCCTGTATGGTTTATCTTCCCAGTCACTGTTACATAGTAACTCTGAGAAAGTTATGGAATATACAGGGTCTAGCTCTCCTGGCCATTGCTAGCCTGGACGCCAGTTAATCTACAATGTTGTGGAAGGGGAATATACCTCCAGTCCAGTAAAGGACATTTAGCTCCCATTAGCCACTTTGACAAATGCGGAATCTGGACGAACCAAACATCCTCAAATGTCAACATTGATACAAGAATACAGTTTTAAAAACATATTTACACTAAGCCGCTGATGACAAAAATACTGCATAAAGGACAATACAGTCAAACCTGTGTTAGGCAGGCAGCCAAAGGAATCACAGAATGACTGTTTAGCACAGGTGGCTGCTCAAAATTGGTCCAGTCAGATGCAAAACACTGCATCATGTTTGACACACAGTTATCAAGACAGAAGATTCAATGTTACAATACAGACATGATGTATCAAGAACAGCACTTGGTTATTGCAAGCAGCAACTTATCGACAAATCAAAGCGTTCAATTTTAGACGAAGATTAATAGTCACCAATATTAGAACTTGGGCTGATATTTTTCTGGGCAAAGAATGAAGAGTGTAATATTTGTGAAATGTACGTTGCATAATATTTAAATTACTAATTGTTCCCTGTATGGTTTATCTTCCCAGTCATTGTTACATAGTAACTCTGGGAAAGTTATGAAATATACAGGGCCTAGCTCTCCTGGCCATTGCTAGCCTGGATGCCAGTTAATCTACAATGTTGTGGAAAGGGAATATACCTCCAGTCCAGTAAAGGACATTTAGCTCCCATTAGCCACTTTGACAAATGCGGAATCTGGACGAACCAAACATCCTCAAATGTCAACATTGATACAAGAATACAGTTTTAAAAACATATTTACACTAAGCCGCTGATGACAAAAATACTGCATAAAGGACAATACAGTCAAACCTGTGTTAGGCAGGCAGCCAAAGGAATCACAGAATGACTGTTTAGCACAGGTGGCTGCTCAAAATTGGGCCTAGTTAGATGCAAAATGTTGCATCATGTTTGACACACAGTTATCAAGACAGAAGATTCAGTGTTACAATACAGACATGATGTATCAAGAACAGCACTTGGTTATTGCAAGCAGCAACTTATCGACAAATCAAAGCGTTCAATTTTAGACGAAGATCAATAGTCACCAATATTGGAACTTGGGCTGATATTTTTTGGGCAAAGAATGATGAGTGTAATATTTGTGAAATGTACGTTGCACAACATTTAAATTACTAATTGTTCCCTGTATGGTTTATCTCCCCAGTCACTGTTACATAGTAACTCTGGGAAAGTTATGGAATATACAGGGTCTAGCTCTCCTGGCCATTGCTAGCCTGGATGCCAGTTAATCTACAATGTTGTGGAAAGGGAATATACCGCCAGTCCAGTAAAGGACATTTAGCTCCCATTGGCCACTTTGACAAATGCGGAATCTGGACGAACCAAACATCCTCAAATGTCAACATTGATACACAAATTGTAGGTTTTACAAGGTATTTACACAAAGCTGTTAATTGGAAAAATACTGCAAAATGCTTTCAGATTTCTCAAATTGGGGTAAAAGTAACCCATAATTCTGCACAATCTAGTATATGATTTTTGACACAAATTTATCTCGACAGATGCTGTTACAACACAATACGATATGCATCAAGGACAATAATATAATTGGTTAATGTAATTTTTCTAGACTAATGAAGGTTTGTTGAGAGAAATATATTTAACAACATTGGAACATGGTCTGGCATTTTTCTGGGAGATTGCAAACGGTAAAAGTTATGAATTATACATTGTTTAACATTTAAATTACTAATTGTTCCCTGTATGGTTTATCTCCCCAGTCACTGTTACATAGTAACTCTGGGAAAGTTATGGAATATACAGGGTCTAGCTCTCCTGGCCATTGCTAGCCTGGATGCCAGTTAATCTACAATGTTGTGGAAAGGGAATATACCTCCAGTCCAGTAAAGGACATTTAGCTCCCATTAGCCACTTTGACAAATGCGGAATCTGGACGAACCAAACATCCTCAAATGTTAACATTGATACAAGAATACAGTTTTAAAAACATATTTACACTAAGCTGCTCAATCAGAAAAATATTCAAAAATGTCTACAAAGTTCTCAAAATTAGGGGAAACTATTGACCCATAATGCAACATTTTTCAAAGCATTGCAGTAGATTTGAAACACATTTACCATATATTACAACACAGACAAGATCGTAATGGATCCAACTTGCTCGACAGGACGATCCATCAATGACAATAATTTGGAACTGAAATTTTATCTAGACAAATGAAGGCTTGTTAGGAGAAATATATTTAACAATATTGGAACATGACCTAACATTTTCCGGTAAGATTGCCGATGGTAAAACTTGTGAAATGTACATTGTATAACATTTAAATTACCACCTGTTCCCTGTATGGTTTATCTTCCCAGTCACTGTTACATAGTAACTCTGGGAAAGTTATGGAATATACAGGGTCTAGCTCTCCTGGCCATTGCTAGCCTGGATGCCAGTTAATCTACAATGTTGTGGAAAGGGGAATATACCGCCAGTCCAGTAAAGGACATTTAGCTCCCATTAGCCACTTTGACAAATGTGGAATCTGGAAGAACAAAACATCCTCAAATGTCAACATTGATACCATTAATACACCGTTGCACACATATATATATATATTTACCCAAACTTATAAATCAGTAGGAAACGCCGATTAAAAACCCATGTATGTTCTGTTCTCAATGATCTATAAATGTACACATATGAAAAACTTGTTTACCCAAACTGTCTGGACGGCAATAGGTTATTTGTCCATTTCTCCATGTCTCTCAATGCAATGTCAAAGCGAGGACTGATTACACCACACTGTAAAATGTACAAATTTATTTGTAAAATAATACAATTTAAACATTACAATTATTTGGATAAGTTTTCGTACGTTTTGGCATTACAAATACTATATCTTGAGCATTTTCATGCAGCATGCCACATATGAGATATATATCTGATAATAATTGTGTTTTTAAAAATGGTACGGTAATTTTGAGAAATTTCACTTTTGATTTACATATTCACATGCAGCTCAATGTATAAACAACCAGTTTCTTCTTCTCTTCCTCATTTATAACATTGTTAGAACCAAATCCTATCGAGCACAACCTCTCTTGGACCCCAAGCAACTTAGCGGGGGTCCTGGGGATCTGGGGAAACATCATCATAGCCAAGTAGGCCATCGGAAAACAGGGATTAAAAAGATTAGATAAAAAAACACCTATCCATCTGTACATACCTTGTTCAGTCTGCCGGTGAGGTTGACAACAATTTTGCCATTCCTATGATCATCCACAATCTCAAACTCTCCAATATAACCTGTAAATATACACATTCTTCCAATGAGCTCCATTTGTATTGCAACACCAGTTCTTCCTCAACTGTTGGTCTGAAGGAGGGTTTGGTTACACACACATCCTGGTAGTGGATCCAGAGCTAGTCGAGACTAACAGTAACATGTAGGGTACACCATCCTGGTAGTGGATCCAGAGCTAGTCGAGACTAACAGTAACATGTAGGGTCCACCAGCCTGGTAGTGGATCCAGAGCTAGTCGAGACTAACAGTAACATGTAGGGTACACCATCCTGCATTTGGTCTAGTACAGGAGGTATGGCCCTGCTTTACACTTCTACTTCCAGTATGTGGCCTAGTACTAGTAGCTTGCAATATATCTAGCTTGTCTATAGGTTGAGGAACTGACATGCAATCAATTATGCTTAAAAGTAGGCCGATGGCAATATCTATCTGCAGGGCTCACTCCAAAGGGTCACTTGGATGAAATAGGGACCCTCATTTCTACTTACAATTTTCACAAAGAATTTTGTCCAGTAAGACACATGTACACTGGTCCATTACATAGCACTCTATTCTAATGTACATTTGTATTTATTTAATTGTCTTTTAACCCTATTTTGTTTTGAGATTTATTAAATAACACAATTTAAGAACAATCACCAGCTTTCAAAGCTTCTCATTTATACTAAAATGTATGACCTAGAATGAAGCCTGATCTTGTTTAGCTACAGGTTAAGGGCTCGCTTTAACGCAGTTGATAAACTTCAGGTTAAGAGCCTGTGCAACAAGTCATATTTAAAGCAGCATTATATCGTATGAAATAAAATATATTTGAAAAAAATCATTTTTTACGTATGGGTAGCAATGCTGCTACACATTCTAACATTATACTTTGTATGCTTATGTTCATTTGGTAAACAGTGTATCTTTGCGATAAAACAAACTCGAAACCGAAAGTAGAACTTTCCGAGTCGATCGGTCACGCACTTGTTTACAACCGGAACGCATCGTTCGCACATGTTTACATTCAGAATGCATCGACCCCATTTGTCCCACATTGTCGTTTTTAATTAAATTACTCGATATGTTTATTCATACCTCTGTTAGCGTCTTTTAGGGACATTTCTACATCCCCGCGAAGGGTTCGACATTAGAGGAAGATAGATAGCTAATATTTCATGTTCAAAATATATACGTCGTTTTCTACATCCTCTGTTGTTTCACGCATGCGCGCTATGCGTGTTTACATTTCGTGTGTGAACAAATTTGTGTATATGACGGTTTAAATTTATTGGAATTTTATCGTTTCTGAGCGACTATTTTTCGAATTTTGTAAACATACACACATTAGTATTTATATTTTACCCAAATCATCCTTATTACAATGTAATGCTGCTTTAACTATAGATAGAAGATTTCTGTAGCATGTCATATAACTAGTCTGGGATGTGACAGATCATATTGACATATGCACCGATAGTAGATAAGAAAGTTCTGTTACTGTGAAATAATTACCAGATGAACCTATTACGTTATATTTCGGGTTTAACGCCTACATCATCACCAATTCGGGCTATATCGCCAGCGGGCAGTTTACCTAACACCGTTCCTGTGCAGGTCCAGCGGTTAACCAGTCCTTGGGTGCACCAACCTCCATAAGAAACTGCCAACTTTTTCATATAAATGAGACACGGCCCGAGCGTGGCTCGAACCTGTGACCACCAGTGATGATAGGCTACAGTGGTATACAAGTCAGCGACCGTAACCACTCAACCACAGAGGCAGACCCAGGTGAAAGTAACAAATTAACCAAATAAAAACAGGTATACAGAGACTGTGTGACAAACTGACAATTTCTTGCATATGTCGTGAACAACAGTATAGAACAAAACATTAATTTGTTAGACCGATATACTCACCATGTCTCATCATCACTGTGAGGAATCGAACAATAACCCTCGAGCATGGCCGAATGAGAACTTGTCTCTTGCCACGTCTCTCAGCAGTTGCTATAACGTTCAAGGCATCTGCCAGCACACTCATGCGAACCATCTTGGTCGCTGAAAAGAATAGTAACCTAGGTAAACCAGAGATTTTACAACGATGTGGAATATGACACCAAAAGTAGTGATTAACTGATTATCAATCAGTACTGGGACCGATTATTTACAGACAATCACAAATTGGCAGATTCAGATTGTTCTGGCTCTTGCCCATTTGTTTTTGTCGACAAATTTAAACCATCATCTATATATATTCCAGATTTAGCACAATAAAAGAAATGTTTCTTTCATTTAATAACATCAAATCGGTTCAGGGCCTGATTGATACTCACTAATAATCACTTTCAATGATAAAAGCATGCCAGATTAGACTGGTCTAAAAAGGTTTTAATCCCCAAAAACAATGACTTTTGTGGTCCAATATCCTAACTGCCCCTTACATGCATGCCGACACTCGCTAATTAGGTGGATTACATAGCAGCTGCAAATGTGCGAAGATTACGACACTCGCTAATTACAGTAGATAAGATTTGGTCGCTATTGTCATGTTAATTTTGATTGGATGGTAAATGTAGCTTTTATGACATTACTTTTGATTAGATTTATATAATCCAATTGGGAAATATCATGTGCTCCGCCCCATTCGTGGTAACACTGCATGTGCTTCTGCTTGTCAACATTGGACCAACAAGGCAACAGTTTGACTTGACACCCTTCAATTATCATGGGATTTAATTGGTAATCGTCATTGCTATAATCAGATTACTCAATTATGTTTATGTAACAGTTTTTGTTGAAAGGGAAGCGATATCCTCAGTAATTTCAATGTGTTTGAAGAACGGTGGGTGGGGTAGCATAATTGTTACGCTATTTTAGGTGCCAAGCTCTAAAAATACAAATGATATTCGAGTAAAGAAGCTCAAACCTGCCCCTAATTTATTTACCGCATACACCGAGTTTATGTAGATGTATCGGCATCATTAATTAAATGTGTCAATACAGCAATTGCATATGGATTACGTCAAATACTTGGAATAAGCATAAAATCTATAAATTTTCTTATTAATAACTGTTCCCAGACAA
Source organism: Archivesica marissinica (assembly GCA_014843695.1). Classification (NCBI taxonomy): domain Eukaryota; kingdom Metazoa; phylum Mollusca; class Bivalvia; order Venerida; family Vesicomyidae; genus Archivesica; species Archivesica marissinica. The sequence continues at coordinate 68,038,433 of CM026390.1, forward strand.
TGCGCCTGTTAGCCATAATCGTGAATGAGTGTAAGCAGTATAACATAAGACATCAAGTTTAATTAATGTATATAAGTTTTTCTTTTATTCATTGCATTGTTTCAACTTTGAGGCTCAATCAGACGAATTGTGGTATATATTACTAAGATATAGAGTATATTTGCAGCTATTGACACCTATTAATATTGTGCTTGCCCAAATATCATACTCAACACTGCGCGGAAAGATTAATAACGATGGAATGTTCCTAAAGTGACCAAGCAAAGAGGAAAAGTTAGTGAGCCAATGTGGGACACAAACCACCGACCTCCCGAACAGCAGCTCTACCAACCTAGGTTAACCACTTAGGTCGGCTAAGCTTGCCAGGAAAACATGTCTACGTCCCTGCAAGGGGGGGTTGACATTATGGAATATACATAGCCGGGCCGATGTTCTACCTGAATAACATTCATACCGGACCATGTCGTTGGTCAAACCGGACCTGCTTAAAACTGACATCTTTGAACAAGCAAGCACAATCGTCAAGGAGATTACAGAATCCTTGCAGCATCCAGATCAATTAGAAGGTGCACGTCCCAGCTACGATGCCGTACTACAATTAAGAACCACGGACTACAGATTTTGAGGTTGATCCTGACTTCTTGTAGGCCCTTGGTGAATATTTCTACCGCGACCGACATTATTGTAGTGAAAGAAGTCAGATGTGGCCGGTAGCATCGTGGTCGGTCAATGAAAAAAGCACAAGGACTAGTTAATAATATAGAAAGGTGGCAAGGCGGTCTTAATCGACGTGCCAAGAAGGGCAATCTACAATTTGTGATAGTGTATTTGCTATTCCGTGAGGAACGTGCAATACGTATCCAGGTAAAATTGGAAATTGCGACGTAAACAGAAGAAAAATCAACAGCGGTTCAAGGGAAGCTATTTCGCATTTGGGCCGAGTAGGCTTACGGCAACAAGGATCGCTCGGCCAGAAGCCTGCTTGATGTGTGCGCCAGTTTGTATGACCATGCATAAAAGAACAGATAAATTAATGTGGATTATGTAATTATTTGTTGTATAAAATAATTTAATGTTACAATGTTGCTTTCAAAAATAAAATGTATATTACAAAATCGTGTTCCATTTATTATAACGGTCCTACACATGGTATCTAAGTACAAGTACCCTTTTTATACATAATAAGGAGGTCCAGTCTGAACGGGGAAGTGGTCCAGTCGTTGAACGGGAGTGGTCTGGTCCGGCTTGAACAGGAAAGTGGTCAGTTCTGAATCGGGCGTGCCGGAAGGTAATTGTCATTGCGGCCGCGAGCGCAAAGCGCGAGCTGCATGGTATGGGGGTCTTCCCCCAAGAAAATTTGAAAAACCAGAATGGACGCAATTTCCTGGTACACAGGTCGCTATTTCGCATGCAGCAAGTTGCACAAGTAACCGGTTCAAATGATGTTTTGCAGTAACTTTTCATGATTTGGAGAACATTTATGTTTGAAGGCCAATTAGATCTACTGTTGAAAAAAAAAAACTAGGCTTAAAGTTGTGTTTTATTTAAAGAACAATATAAAGACTCGGGATAGGCGTTATATTCGGATAGATGTGTACACAATTGTTTCAGATAGGGCCATTTTACTGATCGATGCGAAAGCTGACATCCCACAGAGTAGAATCCCTGTACTTACTAGTACCCCCAAAGGTGCCGAATCCCGGTGAGTTCAATAAGCCGTAATTTTGTTAAAAATATTTTTTTCCGCATCAAAAGGGGAGGTGCACAGACAGCGCCATACCATAAAACGTCCCGTTTATAAAATGGCAAAATAAATCTCAGTTGAAGGGCGAGTGTCGGACGGCTCAATACATTTGTGTGGCACAAATCAAGTGTAAGGATTAATCTCCGCACAACCTCGAGCCATCTTGTCAAAATAATGGGGCCATGTCGCCCAAATATTGGGGCCGCCTCTGTGAACGGGAAAGTGGTCCGGTCTGAACAGGAAAGTGGTCCAGTTTGAACGGATACCTTCTACCCACATTCCTCACTTGAATGAATGCAACTAGCAACCACCACGCATCTTTACTGCGCAATTGGTGTTCCGATAAAAAACTGACCCCAAAATATGTCCTGTGTATTACGGTCTTGTATGAACAGAGCAAAGGCTTTCCGATTGAAATATTTGCATAAGTGGGAGGAGATATGACCAAATATGGCGTATATGCCCATTTGGCTGTTACGCAGTATATATTTACAGTTCAAAACCGAAAGTGAAAATTTCAAATGAAAAATGAAATTGGTATTTTATGATAGATATATCAGTATTCTTTTCATTCTGGGCACTTCCAAGAATGTAATTTGACGTATATCCTGTGTATTTGGCTCGCATCCGAGTGACAGGACAAGTCTCACCTGACAAGGGAAGTAATCAAACTTAACTATTACCAATATTCCACTTCCGCCGTCGTAATCGTAATTCATGCAGAGTAAAAAAAAACATTAAAATATTGCAGTGTGTCCTCTCAAGCTCGATCGAGGTATAAATAGATACGGTATTGTGGTTTGGAATAAATGCAAATATGCATTTGCGCTCAATGAAGATTAATTAGCTTGTATTTGCAATTTTCTAAAATCAAAATGGCTGTTCGTACACAGTTCATTCGTACTCGGTTACAAGTCGGTATATTAAAACTATATTAATTTATAAGTGTGTTGTAAGTACTGTGTGCATAAAATTGTTACAGAACAGGTGAGAAATGTTTATAGAAGAACATAACACTGACTACTATGTAGAATACCGTTTCATGATCAAGTAATAAGCTGGGGTCAACTTTTTTAAGAAATTGAAAATCAAGCCTTTTCTGACTGCAATTTTTCATCATTTACAAGTCCATTAATTTCAAAATTTGTGGTGTAACAAAGTTAAATTATACATTTTTGCAAAATGGTTTGATGAGATCTACCAGAAAATGTATAGTTTTACATGTATTATAGCTGTTAATAAAATCATTGAATGTTGCTAATGCAACATTTCTTCATGTTGAAACACATGCCTCATGTAGAAGCCCATTTTTCATATCCTGGACAATGATCTTTTGGTGTCTTCATGGTACGGTAGAGTAAACAGTCGTCAGCAAACAACCTTACCTGTGGCTGTGAGGGATCTATCATTCTAGGTCACTATGTATATGTACACGATATTGAATAATTGAAGCGACACGATAAAAAAACAATCTATATCATAAGTTTATTTCAAATATAGACCAAAATCTCATCTTGGCTATTACGAATGCTACAGCATATTGCACGTCAACGTCTAAGAAACATGTGGACATTAAAGATTACATGAATTATTGACATTCTTCAAATTCGTATAACAAATGTTCCAGGGTAATTTAACAATAATTAGCACAATAACTCCACAACAACTACATCCCTCTTTATCTACAATAACTGTGTGAATGGTCGACAGTATTTGGACAGTCCGATCTGCATTGTGAATGGTCGATAAATGTCGATTTTCAACAAGCATTTATTTCCTTTGCTTACCCGAATTGTCTCAAAGCGGAAAAGGAAGTTTATTCGGATGTGTTCAATTCGCAACTTCTTACAATTAATATGAAATGTCATGATGTGTAATTTTCACATTATCACCAGACATCGGAAGTATACATTGTTGCTAGCAGGTGTCCGAATTTATTTAATAAAAACGATGTTTTCCATGATATAGACTATCATACAACAACATGTCATGAACAGTCTTGCATAAATTAGGGGATGAAAACCAAATTAATTTGTAATCGGATCTAAGATCATGTGAAAGATAATTGGAATGAAGAGTTGACAAGCCGTAGTCTGTGAGTGGCTTACAGTTACAACTTACACTGCTCGAAATCATCCTAAGTAAGTGACCAGTCACCAGGTGATGTGCAATTGCCTGAATTGGGAAATGTTGGCATAATTGATCAGTCAGTAGAGCACTAGTATTAAAGGAGGTCGTGGATTAAGCACCACAACGGGTCATCAACTTTTCTGCTCTGTCTCAGTGTCTGTCTGTCCGGTCACTTCAATGACGACGGACGACGAAGATATCTAGTTGGGTGCATGCAAATGAGACATGTACTGTATAGCGATGCAGTAGAGTGTTCGCCTCCAGGTAAAGGATGATTAATCAGGCTGTCGTGGGTTCAAACCCCACCTTGGTTTTGGTACTTTAATGGTGTCAAAAGTGGTAATTCGGGCCCATTGTTGCATTTCTGGATGTATGAATGGTTGATGCTTAACGGCTGTAGAGCTATTTGATTGGTGTTCGTGATGTTGTGGGTTTGAACCCCACGATGGCCAATGGGTCATTAACTTTTCCGCTTGGTCACTCGAGGGTACAGGCTAAGCAAGTACATTTCGTGCATTAGACAACAACGGAGGTTTCACCGATTGTTGGAAGCTAAAATACCTGTTTGAATAGTGCATGTAAATTTTGAGATGAAGTACCATAATTTACTATGCATACGCGGCTCCTCCATTGTCCTTTTGCATAATAGTGTAATGACTATAACTGCCTGCATTGATGGGACCTCCATGGCCGAGAGGTTACGTGCGTTGACTTCAAATCACTTGCCCCCAGTGGGATTCGAACCTACAGCTGTGGTGTCAAATATTTTCAAGTGAGGTATTGTTGTAGGTTGATGGTTCTACCCAGTTGCCTGCAATGCTGCTCGGCACCCGGGTCTTACTCCACCAATAATAGCTGGAGAGTCATCATATGACCTAATCTGTTGGATCCCCAAAACTAACATAAATGAGTAGTATATATAAACAATAATCTGATGCATTGCATCATACCCACAAATAGAACTGCCGATCCTGCCATATCCGTGGTATGTCATTTCGACATGTGGCAAACTTCTTATAAGACTGTGTAAAAACCATTCCATGTCACTACTCAATTAGAAATGTTGTACAAGCAAGCAAAATGATCAACAAAACATAGAGCTGTTTGATATCATTTTATGCCGCTAAGCTGCTATGATAGTGATCAAAAGATATCGTCACGTCATTCTGAGATATTTTGAAATGCCGACGGCCGCTTTTATGATTTATTGTTCACTGTAATATATAACTTTAGCAGTTTGCATCAACAAACTCTTCCGTAATTAATATGAATTTCTATGCAAACGGCCCAATTAATTTGTACTGCTACCACGCTACATATATGGGATAGAAATGCAATCAGTGATGTCACACTCTTCTAATGTATAATATTTTATTTAAATGCTTTTATTATTATAGTGAATCGTAACAAGTGAATCGGCGCTTATATAGGGCCTGCTCTGGCTCTTATTTTTTTGTAGCCAATTTTTTAGCCAAATCTGTGCTTCCTTTAGCCAATTCCGGCGCGAGCCATTTTTCCCAAACAGAGTTTTTATAGTATATTTATTATAATATATTTTAATGTATCTTTCAATTGTACCACTTAAATGCTGTATGCCCATATACTACAACTGAGGTAAGGGTTACATTTGCAATGATACATTACTTGACAAGTCGTGTCAACATTCATTTTCAGAATCATTTTAAAATGCATTCCCAGGGTTAGACAGTTATGGATAAAATTGCAAGCTCATGTGAATAAAATTTCAATAAATACATGTTTTTACTATTGCTACATGTCAACTGTTTTATAACTGTAACCAGTGAATCAGCGATTATCGATATAAAAAAATAACAAGGTGTTACATTTTTTAAATAACATTATCAATTTGAGAGTTCCGAGATTGTGTATTGTCAAAATAAAGTTATCTTCCGAGTTACATGATGTAATTAATATTACAAGCATCACTATAAATATGATTAGATTTCGCACTTGAAGAAATATACAGGACTTTAGTTTGTGTTGCATTGATTTCATGTGATTCAAATCACGCCAACTATCAACATTTTGCAGATCATTAACAAGAGAAGTCACTAGTATTTATGGCTTGTCTAGTAGTTGAAAGAGTCATGTCATCTGCAAAGATATCAACCACCGAGATTTGTGTTGATAATGGAAGATCATTTATAAAGAGTAAGAACAACAACGGACCTAATACAGATCCTTGTGGAACTACTGTGTTAGAATTTGACCTTATACCAGAAATGTGTGTCCTGTTATTCAAATAATTTTGTCAAGTAGATTCTTTTGATAAGTCAAGGAAAACACTACAGTGAATACTATTTTCTCAGGAAACAAGGAAGATGGAGAGGCCGCTGACCATGAAGAGTGGGAAGAGTGGGGTGGCACTGAAGTCCAACTACTCTGTACACCATCGCTCAGATATCCTCATGGAAGAACAGGTTCTATTATCTTTAATATTGTTTAAAATTGCCCTGTTTAATACACACAAAAAAGAGTAATTCTAAATTGGTACTGCAACATTTACACCTTACATACCTTACACAGGCAGCCAATCCAGGTGGAGGCAACCAATATTATGAGTAAACTGCTTTGAAGTATCCAGTTTGGTTCAACTAAAGCCAAACCCAGATTATCGACATATATGAGATTGACTCATGTGTGAATATATATGGTAGTTGTTTAGCACAGTTGACTTTTGGGGGAATATATGCATGCTTACTAACAGACGGATATAGATCTGTAGTCAAGTGGTTAACACATTGGACTTGTAATCCAGGGATCGCAGGTTCAATCCCCCGTCTGACAATAAAATAAACAGTCTTTCAGATGGGACTTTAAACTGAGGTCTCGTGTCAGTGTTTATACTGTGCACGTAAAAGAACCAGATGAGACTCTGGAATGGGTCTCTGTCTGTATCATTGTACTATCCTCCAAAAATCTAAAATGACTAATCGCTTCAGGAGGCGTCGCTCATACGGGCAACTGGTAGCGACGATAAATAAACGTAAAACACACACGCATGTTTAGTAAAAGACTAATAATTATTGGTGAGAATATATAGTCGACTGATGGGTGAATATATACAGCACATGCTTAGCCGATTTATTGGTATATAATGTTCACATTGTTTCAGATTGAATCAGTGAAGAAAGGACAAGAAGATTTGAAGAAAGCACTGTCGAGTCTTGGGGCAGCAAAGACAGAAGAAGACATAGATAAATGTCGTATTACTGTACGCGAGGCCAAGGAAACATCAGAGAAAGGCATCATGGTGTTACAGGTAATACCGTATTGGTGTACATATGGCCAAGGAACAATCAGAGATAGGCATCATGGTGTTACAGGTAATACCGTATTGGTGTACGCAAGGCCAAGGAACAACCAGAGATAGGCATCATGGTGTTACAGGTAATACCGTATTGGTGTACGCAAGGCCAAGGAACAACCAGAGATAGGCATCATGGTGTTACAGGTAATACCGTATTGGTGTATGCAAGGCCAAGGAACAACCAGAGATAGGCATCATGGTGTTACAGGTAATACCGTATTAGTGTATGCAAGGCCAAGGAACAACCAGAGATAGGCATCATGGTGTTACAGGTAATACCGTATTGGTGTACGCAAGGCCAAGGAACAACTAGAGATAGGCATCATGGTGTTACAGGTAATACCGTATTGGTGTACACAAGGCCAAGGAACAACCAGAGATAGGCATCATGGTGTTACAGGTAATACCGTATTAGTGTAGGCAAGGCCAAGGAACAACCAGGGATAGGCATCATGGTGTTACAGGTAATACCGTATTAGTGTAGACAAGGCCAAGGAACAACCAGGGATAGGCATCATGGTGTTACAGGTAATACCGTATTGGTGTACATATGGCCAAGGAGCAACCAGAGATAGGCATCATGGTGTTACAGGTAATACCGTATTAGTGTATGCAAGGCCAAGGAACAACCAGAGATAGGCATCATGGTATTACAGGTAATATCGTATTAGTGTATGCAAGGCCAAGGAACAACCAGAGATAGGCATCATGGTGTTACAGGTAATACCGTATTAGTGTAGGCAAGGCCAAGGAACAACCAGGGATAGGCATCATGGTGTTACAGGTAATACCGTATTAGTGTAGGCAAGGCCAAGGAACAACCAGAGATAGGCATCATGGTGTTACAGGTAATACCGTATTAGTGTACGCAAGGCCAAGGAACAACCAGAGATAGGCATCATGGTGTTACAGGTAATACCGTATTAGTGTACATATGGACAAGGAACAACCAGGGATAGGCATCATGGTGTTACAGGTAATACCGTATTGGTGTACGCAAAGCCAAGGAACAACCAGAGATAGGCATCATGGTGTTACAGGTAATACCGTATTAGTGTATGCAAGGCCAAGGAACAACCAGAGATAGGCATCATGGTGTTACAGGTAATACCGTATTGGTGTATGCAAGGCCAAGGAACAACCAGAGATAGGCATCATGGTGTTACAGGTAATACCGTATTGGTGTATGCAAGGCCAAGGAACAACCAGAGATAGGCATCATGGTGTTACAGGTAATACCGTATTGGTGTATGCAAGGCCAAGGAACAACCAGAGATAGGCATCATGGTGTTACAGGTAATACCGTATTAGTGTAGGCAAGGCCAAGGAACAATCAGAGATAGGCATCATGGTGTTACAGGTAATACCGTATTAGTGTACGCAAGGCCAAGGAACAACCAGAGATAGGCATCATGGTGTTACAGGTAATACCGTATTAGTGTAGGCAAGGCCAAGGAACAATCAGAGATAGGCATCATGGTATTACAGGTAATACCGTATTAGTGTAGGCAAGGCCAAGGAACAACCAGGGATAGGCATCATGGTGTTACAGGTAATACCGTATTAGTGTACATATGGCCAAGGAACAACCAGAGATAGGCATCATGGTGTTACAGGTAATACCGTATTAGTGTAGGCAAGGCCAAGGAACAACCAGAGATAGGCATCATGGTGTTACAGGTAATACCGTATTGGTGTACACAAAGCCAAGGAACAACCAGAGATAGGCATCATGGTGTTACAGGTAATACCGTATTAGTGTACGCAAGGCCAAGGAACAACCAGAGATAGGCATCATGATGTTACAGGTAATACCGTATTAGTGTACGCAAGGCCAAGGAACAACCAGAGATAGGCATCATGGTGTTACAGGTAATACCGTATTGGTGTACACAAAGCCAAGGAACAACCAGAGATAGGCATCATGGTGTTACAGGTAATACCGTATTAGTGTACGCAAGGCCAAGGAACAACCAGAGATAGGCATCATGGTGTTACAGGTAATACCGTATTAGTGTACATATGGCCAAGGAGCAACCAGAGATAGGCATCATGGTGTTACAGGTAATACCGTATTAGTGTATGCAAGGCCAAGGAACAACCAGAGATAGGCATCATGGTGTTACAGGTAATACCGTATTTGTGTATGCAAGGCCAAGGAACAACCAGAGATAGCCATCATGGTGTTACAGGTAATACCGTATTGGTGTACGCAAGGCCAAGGAACAACCAGGGAAAGGCATCATGGTGTTACAGGTAATACCGTATTAGTGTACATATGGCCAAGGAACAACCAGAGATAGGCATCATGGTGTTACAGGTAATATCGTATTAGTGTACATATGGCCATGGAGCAACCAGAGATAGGCATCATGGTGTTACAGGTAATACCGTATTGGTGTACGCAAGGCCAAGGAACAACCAGAGATAGGCATCATGGTGTTACAGGTAATACCGTATTGGTGTACGCAAAGCCAAGGAACAACCAGAGATAGGCATCATGGTGTTACAGGTAATACCGTATTACTGTACATATGGCCATGGAGCAACCAGAGATAGGCATCATGGTGTTACAGGTAATACCGTATTGGTGTATGCAAGGCCAAGGAACAACCAGAGATAGGCATCATGGTGTTACAGGTAATACCGTATTGGTGTATGCAAGGCCAAGGAACAACCAGAGATAGGCATCATGGTGTTACAGGTAATACCGTATTAGTGTATGCAAGGCCAAGGAACAACCAGGGATAGGCATCATGGTGTTACAGGTAATACCGTATTGGTGTATGCAAGGCCAAGGAACAACCAGGGATAGGCATCATGGTGTTACAGGTAATACCGTATTGGTGTATGCAAGGCCAAGGAACAACCAGAGATAGGCATCATGGTGTTACAGGTAATACCGTATTAGTGTACGCAAGGCCAAGGAGCAATCAGAGATAGCTATCATGGTGTTACGGGTAATACCATATTGGTGTACATATGGCCAAGGAACAACCAGAGATAGGCATCATTGTGTTACAGGTAATACCGTATTGGTGTACATATGGCCAAGGAACAACCAGGGATAGGCATCATGGTGTTACAGGTAATACCGTATTAGTGTAGGCAAGGCCAAGGAACAATCAGAGATAGGCATCATGGTGTTACAGGTAATACCGTATTAGTGTACGCAAGGCCAAGGAACAACCAGAGATAGGCATCATGGTGTTACAGGTAATACCGTATTAGTGTAGGCAAGGCCAAGGAACAATCAGAGATAGGCATCATGGTATTACAGGTAATACCGTATTAGTGTAGGCAAGGCCAAGGAACAACCAGGGATAGGCATCATGGTGTTACAGGTAATACCGTATTAGTGTACATATGGCCAAGGAACAACCAGAGATAGGCATCATGGTGTTACAGGTAATACCGTATTAGTGTACATATGGCCATGGAGCAACCAGAGATAGGCATCATGGTGTTACAGGTAATATCGTATTAGTGTACGCAAAGCCAAGGAACAATCAGAGATAGGCATCATGGTATTACAGGTAATATCGTATTAGTGTACATATGGCCATGGAGCAACCAGAGATAGGCATCATGGTGTTACAGGTAATATCGTATTAGTGTACATATGGCCAAGGAACAACCAGAGATAGGCATCATGGTGTTACAGGTAATATCGTATTAGTGTACATATGGCCAAGGAACAACCAGAGATAGGCATCATGGTGTTACAGGCAATACCGTATTAGTGTACATATGGCCATGGAGCAACCAGAGATAGGCATCATGGTGTTACAGGTAATACCGTATTAGTGTATGCAAAGCCAAGGAACAATCAGAGATAGGCATCATGGTATTACAGGTAATATCGTATTAGTGTACATATGGCCATGGAGCAACCAGAGATAGGCATCATGGTATTACAGGTAATATCGTATTAGTGTACATATGGCCAAGGAACAACCAGAGATAGGCATCATGGTGTTACAGGTAATATCGTATTAGTGTACATATGGCCATGGAGCAATCAGAGATAGGCATCATGGTGTTACAGGTAATATCGTATTAGTGTACGCAAGGCCAAGGAACAACCAGAGATAGGCATCATGGTGTTACAGGTAATATCGTATTAGTGTACATATGGCCAAGGAACAACCAGAGATAGGCATCATGGTATTACAGGTAATACCGTATTAGTGTACATATGGCCATGGAGCAACCAGAGATAGGCATCATGGTGTTACAGGTAATACCGTATTAGTGTATGCAAAGCCAAGGAACAACCAGAGATAGGCATCATGGTGTTACAGGTAATACCGTATTGGTGTACATATGGCCATGGAGCAACCAGAGATAGGCATCATGGTGTTACAGGTAATATCGTATTGGTGTACATATGGCCATGGAGCAACCAGAGATAGGCATCATGGTGTTACAGGTAATATCGTATTAGTGTACGCAAAGCCAAGGAACAATCAGAGATAGGCATCATGGTATTACAGGTAATATCGTATTAGTGTACGCAAAGCCAAGGAACAACCAGAGATAGGCATCATGGTATTACAGGTAATATCGTATTAGTGTACATATGGCCATGGAGCAACCAGAGATAGGCATCATGGTGTTACAGGTAATACCGTATTAGTGTATGCAAAGCCAAGGAACAATCAGAGATAGGCATCATGGTATTACAGGTAATATCGTATTAGTGTACATATGGCCAAGGAACAACCAGAGATAGGCATCATGGTGTTACAGGTAATACCGTATTAGTGTAGGCAAGGCCAAGGAACAACCAGGGATAGGCATCATGGTATTACAGGTAATACCGTATTAGTGTACGCAAGGCCAAGGAGCAACCAGAGATAGGCATCATTGTGTTACACGTTTATTCAAATTAAAAATATAAAAATGCAAAATATGCATTAAATAATAAATACGGTATTTGATGCGCAGTGAACACATCAAATATATGTCAGTATTTCAGTACTTTTTAATTGATAATAGAAGATTTTCAGAATTGCAGAAATGTGTTCCTTGTTCCTTAGAATGTAGCTGCGGCAATATAGACTTTCAAATTCTTCTGGGTGACCCTGAACCCTCCTAATAGTTACACAGATATCAAACCCAAGCGGCGCCCCTTGTAAGCATCAAGTCACATAGTCGTAAATGTGCCGTGATATATCTTACATAATACAATATTAACTTGGATTCTCTCAACATAGCAATACATACGGTATATATGAATATCAACAATATTTAACCCATTTCATTCTGGATACCGTTCAAACAGTATTTGCAAAGAACATAGAGCCAGATCAACCGCCACGGTATGTTCCGTCTGATCAGGCTCTATGCTGTTTGCTATTCAGATGATCTTGCTAAGACACTTGGCTATGTAGCAAACAACATAGATCCTGATCAGCATGCAGCGTCACACTGCGGCTGATCTGGATCTATGTTGTTTGCAAAAGCCTTTAAATATATCCAGAATGAAATGGGTTAATAAGATGTGTTATTCCACTAATTGGAAGCAAAGAGAGAGAATGAAATTAATGAAGCCGTATCAAGTTATCATCATTGTTCATGGTTTTATGTGTATTTCTTGTTTATGTATATATACACATGTATGAGAAGCCATTAAACAGAGATATGCTACAGTTTCTTCAAAAATGTTTGCATCCTCAGAATTTCTATTTTGGATGAAAATAAAAACATAAAAATGAGATGTTACTGACTTCATTTTTGGTTTCATGCACTTTGTGCACAATAATAAATAAAGTGTAAACATGTGTTTTTTCATGCTTAAGACCCCCAAAATTGTCATTTTTGTATGAAAGAAAATACTATTATCAAGAATTGGCAACAGATCCATACAATCTCATCATATTCAAGGTGATCATGTGCATTTAGCCTGTGTTCCAGTCTATCGATTTTTCACTAATTTACCTCTGGCAAAATGACATTTGTTGATATTATCAGAAACTGATCAATACGGCCCATGTGATCAATACGGCCCATGTGATCAATACGGCCCAATTAATGGTCTCGGTGTTAAAAATATATTTACATGACAAAATATATCAACGACTGTTCCCAGGCTGATGTGCATTGTGTGCCTGAGTATAACACCATAATGAAAGAAATTGGTGTGTTATCAACCTAGCTTTATCTCGACATTGCTTTTGATTCAAAATTGTCATTTTTCTCAATTGCAACAAATTCATATAATATTTTAGAGATGTGCTGTTCAGTGCCTCAGTCAGCTAATAGCGTATGTACATTGGTGAGAAAGCCTGCTAAAGCCTTGGTGTATCAGTACTAGTATACATGGAGCTCTATAAATAACACTTTATAATAATGAATGGTTTCATATGATTTGCGTATGCATGCATTTTACTACAAGAGTTTGTTGTCTGTATACTGTACTTTCACAACATTCTATATTCTTATAAATGCTATTTAAAACGAATCTCGTTCTCACTCTCAATATTCGAAAATGTCACTGTGACTTTATCCTGTTCCGATTCGACGCTTGAATCTGCTGTAAATCCGGGAGAACCTTCTAAATGTACCACCACGCCATTCTGCTAGCCAAACCATTTCTTTTTAATTTATTTTTTGCCGAAAGAAATCAACCTTTAGATATCATTAGTTTTATGCATTACAGTAATATCGGTATCCTCATCAAATACTCCAATCGTTACTTTATTCGTTAGAATTTTCTGATATATATCCATTTAATGTTGAGCTTTCTACAAAAATATAGCTTGCTTTTAGGAGTTTAATCAACAAATTAAAATAATTGTGATTTTAATTACCGTAGTGTTTTGATTATTTTTGCAGTTGTTTGAGTGTTGTTTGTTTTCCTTAAGGTTTTGACCAAAGTGAATACGGAGCTGCAGTTTGCCCGTAATGAACTGGAAGAAGCCTTGGATAAACAGGAAGGGGACATCAATGAGGCCAGGAAGAGGGTTATGTGGTTAGAGGATAGGATTGGTATACTCTGTGGGAAGGCCAGGATCAGGGTAAGTTGTAATTATATATCATACTAAAGTCTATCACATCTCTCCCTGCCACGTTAGAGTCTCAATGGTTCATTTCAATCTCCAATACCAGCTACGCATTGACACTATGCCCACACCTCTACTAACTCCAATACCAGCTACACACTGACACTATACCCACATCTGTACTAACTCCAATACCAGCTACACACTGACACTATACCCACATCTCTACTAACACCAATACCAGCTACACACTGACACTATACCCACACCTCTACTAACTCCAATACCAGCTACACACTGACACTATACCCACACCTCTACTAACACCAATACCAGCTACACACTGACACTATACCCACACCTCTACTAACTCCAATACCAGATACGCACTGACACTATACCCACACCTCTACTAACACCAATACCAGCTACACACTGACACTATGCCCACATCTCTACTAACTCCAATACCAGCTATACACTGACACTATACCCACACCTCTACTAACTCCAATACCAGCTACACACTGACACTATGCCCACACCTCTACTAACTCCAATACCAGCTACACACTGACACTATACCCACATCTCTACTAACACCAATACCAGCTATGCACTTATTTGATGCCCACATCTCTACTAACACCAATACCAGCTACGCACTTACTTGATGCCCACATCTCTACTAACACCAATACCAGCTACGCACTTATTTGATGCCCACATCTCTACTAACACCAATACCAGCTACACACTTACTTGATGCCCACATCTCTACTAACACCAATACCAGCTACACACTTACTTGATGCCCACATCTCTACTAACACCAATACCAGCTACACACTGACACTATACCCACATCTCTACTAACTCCAATACCAGCTACACACTGACACTATACCCACACCTCTACTAACACTAATACCAGCTACGCACTTACTTGATGCCCACATCTCTACTAACACCAATACCAGCTACGCACTTACTTGATGCCCACATCTCTACTAACACCAATACCAGCTACGCACTTACTTGATGCCCACATCTCTACTAACTCCAATACCAGTTACACACTGACACTATACCCACATCTCTACTAACTCCAATACCAGCTACCCACTGACACTATACCCACATCTCTACTAACTCCAATACCAGCTACCCACTGACACTATGCCCACATCTCTACTAACTCCAATACCAGCTACGCACTTACTTGATGCCCACATCTCTACTAACTCCAATACCAGCTACACACTGACACTATACCCACATCTCTACTAACTCCAATACCAGCTACACACTGACACTATACCCACATCTCTACTAACACCAATACCAGCTACACACTTACTTGATGCCCACATCTCTACTAACACCAATACCAGCTACACACTGACACTATACCCACATCTCTACTAACACCAATACCAGCTACACACTGTCACTATACCCACATCTCTACTAACTCCAATACCAGCTACACACTGACACTATACCCACATCTCTACTATCTCCAATACCAGCTCAACACTGACACTAAACCAACACTACCAGATTAGAACTCACAGAATGCTTGGAAGATGGCTCCAACTAGCTGCCTTTACACATCATAAAGAAAGCAAACCACAATGTATATTTCATTTTATTGCATAATGGAAAAATACCTTGAGAAAAGATGGTCTATATAACTACTGTTGTATGTAACCAGGGGCGAAAGGTGTCCATGAATTAATATCGGTGCATGTTCACAACAGCTCCAAATTAGCCACTACTAATGTGTAGTTTACCTAGATTAACTAACTTCCCATCTGGATATTCATTCACAGAATTAGTTCAATCATATTTTATTTGCTTGATTCATTTTGCATATATACATGTGAATACGAAACATGATAATTTAAAGAAAAGCAAACGGGTCGGGCCACAAGTTCTAACACCATTAGTTACGGCCCTTTACAGATGACAGGTTAACCATTTCATCTCTAGTATATACATGTAACCAACAACACCCATATGTTGATTCATCATTTCCTTACGTATATTTGCCCAATGCATATTATTAGAACAGTATATAGAGAGGTTACTGTCTTATAGATTTGAATTTATTATGAGAGTTGGAGAATATAAACATGGCGAACCTTGTATTTTTTCGGAGACGAGCCTAATAAATTAAAATTTATTTAGACAGTTGCCTAATATTCTATTTATCCTACCTTCTGATAAAAAAGACGTTTTAGAGAGGAAAGATTACCAAATATTCATGACCTGAAGTTTATGACCACATCCGTGAACATATACGGTAAGTTAAGGTTATTGACTTGTATACCACTGTAACCTATCATCACTGATGGTCATGGGTTTGAGCCCCGTTCATGCCGTGTCTCATTTATATGTGAAAGTTGGCAGTTTCTAATGTAGGTTGGTGCACCAAGTACTGGTTAACAGCTGGAACCTGCCCAGGAAAGCTGTTGTTAGGTAAACTGTCCGGCGCTTAAATTGGCAACTTGTAGCGACGATAAATACGGTAAACAAAGAAAAACATTAATGGTGCTAAAAGTTCTCATCTGATATTTATCTCCTCTTTAGAAGAGGATACAAGTATAGACTTGCTTAACTCCAGAGTAATACTGATTAAACTATCATGCTATGAGAGGAAAAGCTACCAATATAAATACCGAGTAACACGGTGGATTGTGCATCCAGGGATCCCAGGTTCGATCCCCCGTCTGACCGTAATAATATAACAGTAATAACAGTCTTTCAGATGGGACTTTTAGACGATGTTGGTGCTTTACACTGTGCTTGTAAAGAACCAGAGGATACTCTGGAATGGAACATTGCACTATCCTCCAAAATCGAAAATGGCTAATCTCTTCATTAGGCATTGCTCATATGGGCAACCAGTTGCGATGATAAACAAACATAAAATCACACACACTTTTTGTCCCTCTAAATGGGAGTTATAAAAATGCATTATTAGCGCACATAATATCATATTTCCTTCTTTGTGTCATATAGGGTCAAGTTTCCCAGAAACCACGGTCAAAGACCTTTCGATCTCCTGAAAGGTCATACAGGTCAAGGTTAGGCAGTGGAACGGATAGTGAGGCAAGTGATGACGCCTATAAATCGAGACACCCTCAGCGTATGGGACGTAACATGTCTATAGGGGTCAGCTCTGTGACAACTCGTCATGCAGGCATGTATTCACCCAGCGAGTCTGGGTCAGATTACCAGCCCTATCAACAACAAGCACGAGGTGGCTTAGCAGACACTCCCTCTTCTTCAGGTACAAACATTTGTCACGTCATGTTATAAAAACGAGTATGTGCGTAATAGCACTTTTTCTATTATGCTCCCTACACCCCCTTCCACTGTAGTAATCTATGCTCCCCACAGTAGTATCCTATGCTCCACACAGTAGTATCCTATGCTCCCCACGGTAGTAGTCTATGCTCCCCACAGCAGTATCCTATGCTCCCCACAGTAGTATCCTATGCTCCACACAGTAGTATCCTATGCTCCCCACGGTAGTATCTTATGCTCCCTACAGTAGTAGTCTATGCTCCACACAGTAGTAGTCTATGCTCCCCACAGTAGTATCCTATGCTCCCCACAGTAGTAGTCTATGCTCCCCACAGTAGTAATCTATGCTCCCCACAGTAGTAGTCTATGCTCCCCACAGTCCCAATTGACATTTCACAAAAGTAGAGGATATACTCAATATAACATTGACTGAGTAGCAGACCTTGTTTCTGTCTTGGAAAACCTGTGTTACATAATGCCAGAAAATTATTATATATAGTAGACATCACCAAACTTGATATAAACCAGTAATGAGGGGTATTTAACATGCATTCAGGTACATATTGCTCTTTGTTTTAATTAAATAATTTTCAACATTTTATTTTAGATACCGACTCTTACTTGCTGAACCAGCAGAAAATGGGAATCATGAAGGGACAAAGGATGATGCAAGGACCAGGGACTGATGACAGCGAGTCCGAGGATGGTATGCCACCGATGATGCCAGGACTGCCCGGCATGCCACCGATGATGCCTGGCATGCCTCCAATGTCAGGTCCAACCACGACTCAAGCCGCACGTGGTGTAGAGGACTCTGGGTCAGAATATGGGTCAGAATACAGTGATCAAGCCCCACTCCCTCCAGCTGGGTTACATGGAGAGGGATATTCCGTGCCTTCTGATCACGCAGAAGCCCCGGAAGAGGAAAATGAAGATGAGGTAGAACCAAATTACTTTTCTGTACATCTTTACTGTGGACAGACATTGGTGATTTAATATTACCTCACTCTAACGACGTTTGTATCTTGCCTGCGATGTACCCTTATTATACATGTCACACTCAACGTTTGTATCTTGCCTGCGATGTACCCTTATTATACATGTCACACTCAATGTTTGTATCTTGCCTGCGATGTACCCTTACTATATATGTCACACTCAATGTTTGTATCTTGCCTGCGATGTACCCTTATTATACATGTCACACTCAACGTTTGTATCTTGCCTGCGATGTACCCTTATTATACATGTCACATTCAACAATGTTTGTATCTTGCCTGCGATGTACCCTTACTATACATGTCACACTCATCGTTTGTATCTTGCCTGCGATGTACCCTTACTATACATGTCACACTCAATGTTTGTATCTTGCCTGCGATGTACCCTTACTATATATGTCACACTCAATGTTTGTATCTTGCCTGCGATGTACCCTTATTATACATGTCACACTCAACGTTTGTATCTTGCCTGCGATGTACCCTTACTATTCATGTCACACTAAGCGTTTGTATCTTGCCTGCGAGGTACCCATACTATACATGTCACAATCAATGTTTGTATCTTGCCTGTGATGTACCCATACTATACATGTCACACTCAACGTTTGTATCTTGCCTGCGATGTACCCTTACTATACATGTCACACTCAATGTTTGTATCTTGCCTGCGATGTACCCTTACTACACATGTCACACTTAATGTTTGTATCTTGCCTGCGAGGTACCCATACTATACATGTCACACTCAACGTTTGTATCTTGCCTGCGAGGTACCCATACTATACATGTCACACTAAGCGTTTGTATCTTGCCTGCGAGGTACCCTTATTATACATGTCACACTCAACATTGGTATTATGCCTGCGATGCACCCTTACTATACATGTCACACTCAACGTTTGTATCTTGCCTGCAATGTACCCTTACTATACATGTCACACTCAGCATTTGTATCTTGCCTGCGATGTACCCTTACTACACATGTCACACTCAGCATTTGTATCTTGCCTGCGATGTACCCGTGCTATTCATGTCACACTTAATGTTTGAATCTTGCCTGCGATGTACCCTTACTGTACATGTCACACTCAGCATTTGTATCTTGCCTGCGATGTACCCTTACTACACATGTCACACTTAATGTTTGTATCTTGCCTGCGATGTACCCTTACTATACATGTCACACTTAATGTTTGTATCTTGCCTGCGATGTACCCTTACTACACATGTCACACTTAATGTTTGTATCTTGCCTGCATTGTACCCTTACTATACATGTCACACTCAACGTTTGTATCTTGCCTGCGATGTACCCTTACTACACATGTCACACTTAATGTTTGTATCTTGCCTGCGATGTACCCTTACTATACATGTCACACTCAATGTTTGTATCTTGCCTGCGATGTACCCTTACTATACATGTCACACACAACGTTGGTATTATGCCTGCGATGTACCCGTGCTATACATGTCACACTCAACATTGGTATTATGCCTGCGATGTACCCTTACTATACATGTCACACTCAACGTTTGTATTTTGCCTGCGATGTACCCATGCTATACATGTCACACTCAATGATGTTTGTATTTTGCCTGCGATGTACCCATGCTATACATGTCACACTCAATGATGTTTGTATTTTGCCTGCGATGTACCCATGCTATACATGTCACACTCAATGATGTTTGTATCTTGCCTGCGATGTACCCATGCTATACATGTCACACTCAATGATGTTTGTATCTTGCCTGCGGTGTACCTGTGCTATACATGTCACAATCAATGTTTGAATCTTGCCTGCGATGTACCCTTACTATACATGTCACACTCAATGATGTTTGTATTTTGCCTGCGATGTACCCATGCTATACATGTCACACTCAATGATGTTTGTATCTTGCCTGCGATGTACCCTTACTATACATGTCACACTCAATGATGTTTGTATTTTGCCTGCGATGTACCTGTGCTATACATGTCACACTCAATGTTTGTATCTTGCCTGCGATGTACCCTTACTATACATGTCACACTCAACGTTTGTATCTTGCCTGCGATGTACCCTTACTATACATGTCACACTCAATGATGTTTGTATTTTGCCTGCGATGTACCCGTGCTATACATGTCACACTCAATGTTTGTATCTTGCCTGCGATGTACCCTTACTATACATGTCACACTCAATGATGTTTGTATCTTGCCTGCGATGTACCCTTACTATACATGTCACACTCAATGATGTTTGTATCTTGCCTGCGATGTACCCTTACTATACATGTCACACTCAATGATGTTTGTATTTTGCCTGCGATGTACCTGTGCTATACATGTCACACTCAATGTTTGTATCTTGCCTGCGATGTACCCTTACTATACATGTCACACTCAACGTTTGTATCTTGCCTGCGATGTACCCTTACTATACATGTCACACTCAATGATGTTTGTATTTTGCCTGCGATGTACCCGTGCTATACATGTCACACTCAATGTTTGTATCTTGCCTGCGATGTACCCTTACTATACATGTCACACTCAATGATGTTTGTATCTTGCCTGCGATGTACCCTTACTATACATGTCACACTCAATGATGTTTGTATCTTGCCTGCGATGTACCCTTACTATACATGTCACACTCAATGATGTTTGTATCTTGCCTGC
Source organism: Archivesica marissinica (assembly GCA_014843695.1). Classification (NCBI taxonomy): domain Eukaryota; kingdom Metazoa; phylum Mollusca; class Bivalvia; order Venerida; family Vesicomyidae; genus Archivesica; species Archivesica marissinica. The sequence continues at coordinate 68,059,638 of CM026390.1, forward strand.
GATGTACCCATGCTATACATGTCACACTCAATGTTTGTATCTTGCCTGCCATATACCCGTGCTATACATGTCACACTCAATGATGTTTGTATCTTCTACAACAAGGAACTAAATAAAAAAGGTACTTGTATTTATCAATACTGGCTTGAATGTGGAAATCTGATATCAACCATCAGGACGTCTAAAAGAAAAACATTTATGTTCACATTCCGAATACATGTACATTGGCTACCCATTAACAAGATGAAGATACCTAATAATAGTATGTCTGTCTAAACCCTTTGATTTCGTCTGAGATTGAGGTATTAAAGCTGAGTTGGGTTTCAGGTTTTCTTTCAGTATTGGTAGTTTCAGTTATGTTGGGTGGTTGTGGGTGTGGTTACAGTGTAGGTTTCAGTATTGGTGGTTTCAGTTATTTTGGGTGGTTGTGGGTGTGGTTACAGTGCAGGTTTCAGTATTGGTGGTTTCAGTTGTTTTGGGTGGTTGTGGGTGTGGTTACAGTGCAGGTTTCAGTATTTGTGGTTTCAATTATTTTGGGTGGTTGTGGGTGTGATTACAGTGCAGGTTTCAGTATTTGTGGTTTCAGTTATTTTGGGTGGTTGTGGGTGTGGTTACAGTGCAGGTTTCAGTATTGGTGGTTTCAGTTATTTTGGGTGGTTGTGGGTGTGGTTACAGTGCAGGTTTCAGTATTGATGGTTTCAGTTATTTTAGGTAATTGTGGGTGTGGTTACAGTGCAGGTTTCAGTATTTGTGGTTTCAGTTATTTTGGGTAATTGTGGGTGTAGTTACAGTGCAGGTTTCAGTATTGGTGGTTTCAGTTATTTTGGGTGGTTGTGGGTGTGGTTACAGTGCAGGTTTCAGTATTTGTGGTTTCAGTTATTTTAGGTAATTGTGGGTGTGGTTACAGTGCATGTTTCAGTATTGGTGGTTTCAGTTATTTTGGGTGGTTGTGGGTGTGGTTACAGTGCAGGTTTCAGTATTTGTAGTTTCAGTTATTTTGGGTGGTTGTGGGTGTGGTTTCAGTGCATGTTTCAGTATTGATGGTTTCAGTTATTTTAGGTAATTGTGGGTGTGGTTACAGTGCAGGTTTCAGTATTTGTGGTTTCAGTTATTTTGGGTAATTGTGGGTGTTGTTACAGTGCATGTTTCAGTATTGGTGGTTTCAGTTATTTTGGGTAATTGTGGGTGTGGTTACAGTGCAGGTTTCAGTATTGGTGGTTTCAGTTATTTTGGGTGGTTATGGGTGTGGTTACAGTGCATGTTTCAGTATTGGTGCTTTCAGTTATTTTGGGTGGTTGTGGGTGTGGTTACAGTGCAGGTTTCAGTATTTGTGGTTTCAGTTATTTTAGGTAATTGTGGGTGTGGTTACAGTGCAGGTTTCAGTATTTGTGGTTTCAGTTATTTTGGGTAATTGTGGGTGTAGTTACAGTGCAGGTTTCAGTATTTGTAGTTTCAGTTATTTTGGGTGGTTGTGGGTGTGGTTACAGTGCAGGTTTCAGTATTGATGGTTTCAGTTATTTTAGGTAATTGTGGGTGTGGTTACAGTGCAGGTTTCAGTATTTGTAGTTTCAGTTATTTTGGGTGGTTGTGGGTGTGGTTACAGTGCAGGTTTCAGTATTGATGGCTTCAGTTATTTTAGGTAATTGTGGGTGTGGTTACAGTGCAGGTTTCAGTATTTGTGGTTTCAGTTATTTTGGGTAATTGTGGGTGTGGTTACAGTGCAGGTTTCAGTATTGATGGTTTCAGTTATTTTAGGTAATTGTGGGTGTGGTTACAGTGCAGGTTTCAGTATTTGTGGTTTCAGTTATTTTTGGTGGTTGTGGGTGTGGTTACAGTGCATGTTTCAGTATTGGTGGTTTCAGTTATTTTGGGTGGTTGTGGGTGTGGTTACAGTGCAGGTTTCAATATTGGTGGTTTCAGTTATTTTGGGTGGTTGTGGGTGTGGTTACAGTGCAGGTTTCAGTATTGGTGGTTTCAGTTATTTTGGGTGGTTGTGGGTGTGGTTACAGTGTAGGTTTCAGTATTGGTGGTTTCAGTTATTTTGGGTGGTTGTGGGTGTGGTTACAGTGCAGGTTTCAGTATTGGTGGTTTCAGTTATTTTGGGTGGTTGTGGGTGTGGTTACAGTGCAGGTTTCAATATTGGTGGTTTCAGTTATTTTGTGTCGTTGTCAGAGAGGTTACAATGCAGGGCTCATCCTAGATCAGAATTAATTATTCTTGGGAGAAGTGAGATTGTACCCTTATATTGTATTATCAGGGTTCCCGCTGTCGGTCGCCAATGGCGCCAATTGCAACAAAAAACAAATACTGGCACTAAATTTTGTGAATTGGCGAAAATATTTGGTACAGCTTGGCTTCAAATATTTATCTATGAACTATATGACTCTTAGTTGGCTCGATTTATTTTTTGGCGACAGAAATGGTGCAGATAAAAACTCAGACAGAGGGACACTGATTATATAATAAATTCCCACAATATCAGTTAGTTATGCCCAATATGAGCATTAAATACAATGTTATAGTAGCAGTGCTTTACAAGGGCAAGTGTAGCTTACTGGACAAGATTTTGTATGAAAATTGTAAAAAAATAAAGTTCTTAGTTTTTTTATATTTAGGTAGAATTGGTGTTTGGCTGAAGGATGAGCCCTGACTGACTGGTTTGTCACTGAAAGTAAATGTCCCACTGAGTCTTTATTATGCTGTGTATAATTATGTTTTTTACAAGAGTCTGTATTATATATGTTCAAATTGTAAACTGTCCGATTAGCGCAGTGTTTATCGTACTCGCTTCTCACCAATGCAACCCGGGTTTGATCCTCGGACCGAGAAGTATGTGATATGGTACGGTTGTCGCCATATCTGACAGGTGGGTTTTCTCCGTGTACTCCGTTTTCTTCCCACACGAATGACAACATATACGCTTTCATCCGCGCCAACAAGATTGATTAATATAAGTTGTTAAAACTTGCTTCGCAATTGTTGTAAAATAAATAAAGTTTAGAATTAAAATAAATGGTAAACTCGTTTCAGACACAGAGCATACATAGTCAGGAAGAAACAGGAGCATACACTGACAGACAGATGGGTGTGCAGACAGGTATGGAAACTTGTGATGGAGTGACTGAAAGAGAAGATGTAGGAGCCAATGTGGAACGAGAGAAAAGTGAGGTGTCAGAGCAGACAGAGACTGCCAGTCAATACAGCGAGGTCAGCGGGGATACGTCCCACACTCAACAAGGTTTGTAACTTGCAGGCAATGTACCCATGCTATACATACCACACTCAACAAGGTTTGTAACTTGCTGGCAATGTACCCATGCTATACATACCACACTCAATAAGGTATGTAACTTGCTGGCAATGTACCCATGCTATACATACCACACTCAACAAGGTTTGTAACTTGCTGGCAATGTACCCATGCTATACATACTACACTCAACAAGGTTTGGAACTTGCTGACAATGTACCCATGCTGTACATACAACACTCAACAAGGTTTGTAACTTGCTGGCAATGTACCCATGCTATACATACCACACTCAACAAGGTTTGTAACTTGCTGGCAATGTACCCATGCTATACATACCACACTCAACAAGGTTTGGAACTTGCTGACAATGTACCCATGCTGTACATACAACACTCAACAAGGTTTGTAACTTGCTGGCAATGTACCCATGCTATACATACAACACTCAACAAGGTTTGTAACTTGCTGGCAATGTACCCATGCTATACATACCACACTCAACAAGGTATGTAACTTGCTGGCAATGTACCCATGCTATACATACCACACTCAACAAGGTTTGTAACTTGATGGCAATGTACCCATGCTATACATACCACACTCAACAAGGTTTGTAACTTGCTGGCAATGTACCCATGATATACATACAACACTCAATAAGGTATGTAACTTGCTGGCAATGTACCCATGCTATACATACCACACTCAACAAGGTTTGTAACTTGCTGACAATGTACCCATGCTGTACATACAACACTCAACAAGGTTTGTAACTTGCTGGCAATGTACCCATGCTGTACATACAACACTCAACAAGGTTTGTAACTTGCTGGTAATGTACCCATGCTATACATACCACACTCAACAAGGTTTGTAACTTGCTGGTAATGTACCCATGCTATACATACCACACTCAATAAGGTATGTAACTTGCTGGTAATGTACCCATGCTATACATACAACACTCAACAAGGTATGTAACTTGCTGGCAATGTACCCATGCTATAACATACCACACTCAACAAGGTTTGTAACTTGCTGGTAATGTACCATGCTATACATACAACACTCAATAAGGTTTGTAACTTGCTGGCAATGTACCCATGTTATACATACAACACTCAACAAGGTTTGTAACTTGCAGGCAATGTACCCATACTATACATACCACACTCAACAAAGTTTGTAACTTGCTGGCAATGTACCCATGATATACATACAACACTCAACAAGGTTTGTAACTTGCTGGCAATGTACCCATGCTATACATACAACACTCAACAAAGTTTGTAACTTGCTGGCAATGTACCCATGCTATACATACCACACTCAACAAGGTTTGTAACTTGCTGGCAATGTACCCATGATATACATACAACACTCAATAAGGTATGTAACTTGCTGGCAATGTACCCATGCTATACATACCACACTCAACAACATATGTAACTTGCTGGCAATGTACCCATGCTATACATACAACACTCAACAAAGTTTGTAACTTGCTGGTAATGTACCCATGCTATACATACCACACTCAATAAGGTTTGTAACTTGCTGGTAATGTACCCATGCTATAACATACCACACTCAACAAGGTTTGTAACTTGCTGGTAATGTACCCATGCTATACATACCACACTCAACAAGGTTTGTAACTTGCTGGTAATGTACCCATGCTATAACATACCACACTCAACAAGGTTTGTAACTTGCTGGTAATGTACCCATGCTATACATACCACACTCAATAAGGTATGTAACTTGCTGGCAATGTACCCATGCTATACATACCACACTCAACAAGGTTTGTAACTTGCTGGCAATGTACCCATGCTATACATACCACACTCAACAACGTATGTAACTTGCTGGCAATGTACCCATGCTATACATACAACACTCAATAAGGTATGTAACTTGCTGGTAATGTACCCATGCTATACATACCACACTCAACAAGGTTTGTAACTTGCTGGCAATGTACCCATGATATACATACAACACTCAACAAGGTTTGTAACTTGCTGGCAATGTACCCATGCTATACATACAACACTCAACAAAGTTTGTAACTTCTATAAGGAATGTTAATGACATGATAATAACATTCACATGTTGGACTAGCTGGCAATGTACCTAGTTATTATTGTTATTATTGTTACTCAGTTCTAAGCTTCAATACACTCAGTTCTAAGCTTCAATACACTCAGTTCTAAGCTTCAATACACTCAGTTCTAAACTTCAATACACTCAGTTCTAAGCTTCAATACACTCCATTCAGTTATGATATTCCCTCAATTTAGCATTGAACTTGTTTATTCTCTTAGCTTCAGAGTCCGAATCAGCATTTATGACGGAGGTATCATTCTTGAAGGAAAAGAGCGTCACTATAAACATACCAAAAAGAGAAACTAGGCGAGGTACTAATTATAATTTTGTTTTGCTGTTAATACAAAAATTGTAGGTCCAATATAGATCATTTATGTATGAAATTGTAGGTGCAATATAGATAGTTTGTGTAGGTCCAATATAGATAGTTTGTGTATGAAATTGTAGGTCCAATATAGATAGTTTGTGTATGAAATTGTAGGTCCAATATAGATAGTTTGTGTATGATATTGTAGGTGCAATATAGATAGTTTGTGTATGAAATTGTAGGTGCAATATAGATAGTTTGTGTAGGTCCAATATAGATAGTTTGTGTATGAAATTGTAGGTGCAATATAGATAGTTTGTGTAGGTCCAATATAGATAGTTTGTGTATGATATTGTAGGTGCAATATAGATAGTTTGTGTATGTCCAATATAGATAGTTTGTGTAGGTCCAATATAGATAGTTTGTGTATGAAATTGTAGGTCCAATATAGATAGTTTGTGTAGGTCCAATATAGATAGTTTGTGTATGAAATTGTAGGTCCAATATAGATAGTTTGTGTAGGTCCAATATAGATAGTTTGTGTATGAAATTGTAGGTCCAATATAGATAGTTTGTGTATGAAATTGTAGGTCCAATATAGATAGTTTGTGTAGGTCCAATATAGATAGTTTGTGTAGGTCCAATATAGATAGTTTGTGTATGAAATTGTAGGTGCAATATAGATAGTTTGTGTAGGTGCAATATAGATAGTTTGTGTAGGTCCAATATAGATAGTTTGTGTATGAAATTGTAGGTGCAATATAGATAGTTTGTGTAGGTCCAATATAGATAGTTTGTGTATGAAATTGTAGGTGCAATATAGATAGTTTGTGTATGAAATTGTAGGTGCAATATAGATAGTTTGTGTATGATATTGTAGGTGCAATATAGATAGTTTGTGTAGGTCCAATATAGATAGTTTGTGTATGATATTGTAGGTGCAATATAGATAGTTTGTGTAGGTCCAATATAGATAGTTTGTGTATGATATTGTAGGTGCAATATAGATAGTTTGTGTATGAAATTGTAGGTCCAATATAGATAGTTTGTGTAGGTCCAATATAGATAGTTTGTGTAGGTGCAATATAGATAGTTTGTGTATGAAATTGTAGGTCCAATATAGATAGTTTGTGTATGAAATTGTAGGTCCAATATAGATAGTTTGTGTATGAAATTGTAGGTGCAATATAGATAGTTTGTGTAGGTGCAATATAGATAGTTTGTGTAGGTCCAATATAGATAGTTTGTGTAGGTCCAATATAGATAGTTTGTGTAGGTGCAATATAGATAGTTTGTGTAGGTCCAATATAGATAGTTTGTGTAGGTCCAATATAGATAGTTTGTGTATGATATTGTAGGTGCAATATAGATAGTTTGTGTAGGTCCAATATAGATAGTTTGTGTATGATATTGTAGGTGCAATATAGATAGTTTGTGTATGAAATTGTAGGTCCAATATAGATAGTTTGTGTAGGTCCAATATAGATAGTTTGTGTAGGTCCAATATAGATAGTTTGTGTAGGTGCAATATAGATAGTTTGTGTATGAAATTGTAGGTCCAATATAGATAGTTTGTGTATGAAATTGTAGGTTCAATATAGATAGTTTGTGTATGAAATTGTAGGTGCAATATAGATAGTTTGTGTATGAAATTGTAGGTCCAATATAGATAGTTTGTGTAGGTCCAATATAGATAGTTTGTGTAGGTGCAATATAGATAGTTTGTGTATGAAATTGTAGGTCCAATATAGATAGTTTGTGTATGAAATTGTAGGTCCAATATAGATAGTTTGTGTAGGTCCAATATAGATAGTTTGTGTAGGTCCAATATAGATAGTTTGTGTAGGTGCAATATAGATAGTTTGTGTAGGTGCAATATAGATAGTTTGTGTATGAAATTGTAGGTCCAATATAGATAGTTTGTGTAGGTGCAATATAGATAGTTTGTGTAGGTCCAATATAGATAGTTTGTGTATGAAATTGTAGGTCCAATATAGATAGTTTGTGTATGAAATTGTAGGTCCAATATAGATAGTTTGTGTATGAAATTGTAGGTGCAATATAGATAGTTTGTGTAGGTCCAATATAGATAGTTTGTGTATGAAATTGTAGGTGCAATATAGATAGTTTGTGTATGATATTGTAGGTGCAATATAGATAGTTTGTGTATGAAATTGTAGGTGCAATATAGATAGTTTGAGTAGGTCCAATATAGATAGTTTGTGTATGAAATTGTAGGTGCAATATAGATAGTTTGTGTATGAAATTGTAGGTCCAATATAGATAGTTTGTGTATGAAATTGTAGGTGCAATATAGATAGTTTGTGTATGAAATTGTAGGTGCAATATAGATAGTTTGTGTATGAAATTGTAGGTCCAATATAGATAGTTTGTGTAGGTCCAATATAGATAGTTTGTGTAGGTCCAATATAGATAGTTTGTGTAGGTGCAATATAGATAGTTTGTGTAGGTGCAATATAGATAGTTTGTGTATGAAATTGTAGGTCCAATATAGATAGTTTGTGTATGAAATTGTAGGTCCAATATAGATAGTTTGTGTAGGTCCAATATAGATAGTTTGTGTAGGTGCAATATAGATAGTTTGTGTATGAAATTGTAGGTCCAATATAGATAGTTTGTGTATGAAATTGTAGGTCCAATATAGATAGATTGTGTATGAAATTGTAGGTCCAATATAGATAGTTTGTATTAGAGTTTACCATCATTCCAGCTGCTTGTTTTCATTTGTTCACACATGCCATCCATTGTATTAGGGGGAGGGGGTTAAGATTGCTCTAAAATATTGCACCTCTCTGTTTAATTGTTATTCATCGTATGATTGTGTTTCATGCCTTGATACATAGCTTACATGTAGTTTATATGCTCATAAAGCAATTTAGTGGTAGATATTGATGTGTTCAGTAAGTTGGCATATGCCTATGATATGATATTAAGGGGACACAGATAGTGACAATAAAGTGTTACATCATGAATAAAATGTCTTAAAAAAGGGCTGTACCCATGTATACTGCGCACTGGAAACATTCTACAAGGATTTCAGTAATAAATGTGCGTGGTATGCATAGCAAATGACGGTATATATTGTTGTTCTACTTAATATATGCATTTTTGAATACGTGATATTTAGGGGTGAGGAGAGTCACATTTCGTGACATGGGTAAGTATGTTGTGTGAGACAGTATGGAACATGTGATATATATGTCATAATGCATGTGTTCATGCCTAATGTCTGTATGCTATGTCAACAAAGTCATGCCTTCCCGAATTTGTGTACATTTCAATTAAATACCGGTAATTAACAACAATATATATCTAGAAGGCTGCTAGATAGTTTACTTTGGATTATTATAAAGCAATACTATATTATGAGAAATATTTGTATTTCATGTTAACCCTTAAAATGCTGGAAGTGAAAGTGGCGTCTGCTGATTTAAAAAAAAAAATTCTTCAAAAACCTTAAAATACTGGAAGTGAAAGTGGCGTCTGCTGATTTTAAATATTTTTTCTTCTTCAAAAACCTTAAAATGCTGGAAGTGAAAGTGGCGTCTGCTGGTTTTAAATATTTTTTTCCTTCAAAAACCTTAAAATGCTGGAAGTGAAAGTGGCGTCTGCTGGTTTTAAATATTTTTTCCTTCAAAAACCTTAAAATGCTGGAAGTGAAAGTGGCGTCTGCTGATTTAAAAAAAATAAAAAATTCTCTTCAAAAACATGTTTTGAGTCAATGGAGTTGATTCTGCTGCGCAACTAAAACTTGTTGAATCTAAATAAGAAAAATATTTTAAAATTCACACAACATGTTTTTTGCTTAGTGAGTGAAAAGTTTATAAACAAAATACATGTATTAACATTTGATATTTAAGACTTCATCAGTTTGTGTTAAGATTTAAAAAATGAAATTAAACAGTTGCTGACTTTAGTAACACTATTTATTATGGTCGTTATGCAAGAAATTCATCCATTTTTGTCTTTGAATACAAGAAATAGAAAAAACTGAAGTTGGATATTCAATATGTGGGTTGTAGCTCATGTTTGGGGTATCGCCCTTCTGTATCATTGCATGTACCAAATAACAATTTACAAGTGATCTGTACATGTACACAAGCTTGCAAAATATGACTTTGTTCAACAAAATGCTTATTTGCTATAATTTACTTACAGCGAAACCGCTGTAATTTATAAAGCAATAATTATGTGTCCCTTTGATTGGATACCAGCATTACATGTGGCTTTTATTTGTGTGTATAATTGTAATGTAATGTATGAAAAAAATGCAATAAAATATTATTAAACTTACATGTGGCTTTCCTACATATGTTATGAACCACTTGGGAGAATGTTGAGCGATTTACATGTATGGTTTGTGCAGATTTACATGTATGGTTTGTCCAGATTTACATGTATGGTTTGTGCAGATTTACATGTATGGTTTGTCCAGATTTACATGTATGGTTTGTCCAGATTTACATGTTAGTTTGTGCAGATTTACATGTATGGTTTGTCCAGATTTACATGTATGTGTATGGTTTGTACAGATTTACATGTATGGTTTGTGCAGATTTACATGTATGGTTTGTCCAGATTTACATGTATGGTTTGTCCAGATTTACATGTTGGCTTGTGCAGATTTACATGTATGGTTTGTCCAGATTTACATGTATGTGTATGGTTTGTACAGATTTACATGTATGGTTTGTACATATTTACATGTATGTGTATGGTTTGTACAGATTTACATATATGGTTTGTGCAGATTTACATGTATGGTTTGTGCAGATTTACATGTATGGTTTGTACAGATTTACATGTATGGTTTGTGCAGATTTACATGTATGGTTTGTGCAGATTTACATGTATGGTTTGTGCAGATTTACATGTATGGTTTGTGCAGATTTACATGTATGGTTTGTGCAGATTTACATGTATGGTTTGTACATATTTACATGTATGGTTTGTGCAGATTTACATGTATGGTTTGTGCAGATTTACATGTATGGTTTGTGCAGATTTACATGTATGGTTTGTGCAGATTTATATGTATGGTTTGTGCAGATTTACATGTATGGTTTGTGCAGATTTATATGTATGGTTTGTGCAGATTTACATGTATGGTTTGTGCAGATTTACATGTATGATTTGTCCAGATTTACATGTATGATTTGTGCAGATTTACATGTATGATTTGTCCAGATTTACATGTATGATTTGTCCAGATTTACATGTATGATTTGTCCAGATTTACATGTATGATTTGTCCAGATTTACATGTATGATTTGTCCAGATTTACATGTATGTGTATGGTTTGTACAGATTTACATATATGATTTGTCCAGATTTACATGTATGATTTGTCCAGATTTACATGTATGATTTGTCCAGATTTACATGTATGGTTTGTCCAGATTTACATCTATTATTTACCTATTATTTACATACAATTATAAGTACACTTTATTGGAATGGATATTATAGAATTGCGTACAAGTGTTAATGTACCCAAAGCTAAGTGGAAGATTTTACCATTGCTCAACAGTACTTGTTTACGACAATAATCCCTGCCTTTTGCATATTCATATGAACCCTATAAACGACAGGTCATTCTGCACTAACTATGCTAACATCCTTGATGCTTCCGTGGTGAAATTGATACAGTGTCCGTCTCGTAACTTGAGGGGTTGTGAATATGAGCCCGGCCAGAAACATGGTGGTGGTGTCCTTGTTGAAGGCATTTAATTCCACATTGCCTCTTGTGTCTCTTGTGGCATTTAATTCTATCGCGAATGAGGTCTTGAGAGAAATTAATCTAGTGCTGTCGGAACTTGGTAAGAGAATGTGTATCAAGTAGGTAAATCCATTAAATTATAAATAGAAATGTTTCTGTTGGATGTGTAGGCCATTAGCACAGTGGTTAGCACGCTCGCTTCTCACCAATGCGACCCGAGTTCGATCCTCGGACTGGGAAGCATATGAGATGGTAGGGTGGTCGCCAGATCAGAAGGGTGGGTTTTCTCCGGATACTCCGGTTTCCTCCCACATAATGACCACAAATACGCTGTCATGCGCGCCAACAAGAGTGATTAATATAATTTGTTGCAGCTTGTTTCGCAATCTTTGTAAAATAAATCAAGTTTAAACTTTAAGTAGGTCATTGTGAATGTTGGTTTTGAATAAGAACACTACATACCGTACATATAACAATAATAAATAGATTACTAATAGTTTAGTTGATATCATGTTATTTCTGTGCTTAGCTTACATTTACCTCAGCTGTGATTGTCCAAGGTTATGTTGCAATAATACAGTGGCAGTGTGTGTGCGTGTGTTATTATTTGTGTGACTAATTAAGGCTGAAATAATTCTTTTGATATTAACTGTAATCAATGTCTTTCTAACCTGTTATGTGAAAACATTAGGTTATGGATATTTGATCGATTACACACGCTGCATTTGTGTCTTTTTTGCATTGATTGATTAACGGTTGCCCATTTGAACTACACCTCCTGAGGAGATTAGTCATTTTAGACTTTGGAGGATAGTGCAATAATACAGACACAGACCCATTCCAGATTCTCCTCTTGTTCTTGTACGTGCATGGGGTAAAGTATCGACATGGGGCCTCTGTCTAAAGTCCCAGCTGAAAGACTGTTATTTTTATTAGGGTCAGACGGGGGATCTAACCGGCGATCCCAGACTCGCAGTTGAACATGTTAACCCCTGGACTACTGACCTGTCTGTACTGCATTTGTTTCCTAATTTACCAATACCAAGTACTGCACCCCACTTGGGTATTTATTGGGATGTGGGTTTCATTTTCCTGACTGTTGATTCTAAGTATATACATAAAGATAAATATCCAGTTATAATTTTGCCAGGGGAAGTACCGTACTAATGTTTCAATTTCCTTAAACTTAATTTTTGTTATTTTTGGCTGAGCTCGTGTTTTGATAAACTTATTGTCATGGTTACTGCTGTAGCTATACATTCTTCCTCAAATTGTCCAACTGAAACTTTAATACTGACCATAGAGTGGCCATTTCAGTCTACATCCGTTATGTCGAATTCCGTCGGACCAACACAATACTTCGACATAACCAAAGTTTGAGTTAACTAAATTCGATATAGATTGAGCCAGTTATATGTTAACTGATAGAGTCTGAATCCGACTTCGAGATAACCGGAGAATTCGACATAACCGACTTTGACAAAGCGGATGTAGACTGTATTAAAGGTTAAAAACGTATAAAAAATCATTTTGAACACAATATTGTAAATCACTGTTCTCCATATTGAACTATGACTGATGACATTGACCATGACCTTTTTCAAGGTCAACACTTATTAAAAAATGATTTGACCATAGCATATTCAGCTTTGATTCAAGGTCAAGTACTTGTCAGCCAAGTGTTGATACTGATACGGCATGTATTTACATGTAGTTATTTAACAAATGTGATTCTTCAAATTTTTAGATGAATTTCAGAAATAAATGAGAGATGAACTGTTCTTCAGGTATATGAACTGTCAATATCCCGGTGTTACTGGTTTCCGGCGATGTAGTACATAACAGACTCCTATAGATTATGAATGTTCATACACTGCAAACAACTTCAAGTCACTGAATAAACAACATTCTACCTTTCATTCACAAAATTCCCGAATAAAATTGATTGTTTACTTTTGAGAAAAGTCGATAAAATGAAGGCCGAAATGACATCACCAGTTTTCACCTAACTTTGGAAATTGCCTACAGCGCGAGCAAAAGTATGTAAACAACAGTTATTTTGAACAAACAATATAAATAAGGAACACTAACTTTAATAACAGGCTTAATGTATCATTTTCACTAGTATATATACTGTATCTACAACACTGAAATTTAGTTAGACTTAGACAAACACACGGGGCATAAGAAGTCGTCACTCATCCTAATTACTCTGACTGGGCGCAGAACCGTAAATTGACCCATCCATCGCACATATAACATGGTGCCCAACAGAGAATAACTGATGAGACCAGATTCCTCAGTGGGTGGGGTAGGAAATGTACATTTCAATTCTCCCTAGCTGTCATTTATTGCAGTGACCATTGATACCAGATTCCTCAGTGGGTGGGGTAGGAAATGTACATTTCAATTCTCCCTAGCTGTCTTTTATTGCAGTGACCAATGGTACCAGATTCCTCAGTGGGTGGGGTAGGAAATGTACATTTCAGATCTCCCCAGCTGTCTTTTTATTGCAGTGAATGATGATACCAGATTGCTCAGTGGGTGGGAGAAAACATGTACATTTCAGAATGTGTTTGTCTTTTATTGCAGTGAATGATGATACCAGATTGCTCAGTGGGTGGGAGAAAACATGTACATTTCAGAATGTGTTTGTCTTTTATTGCAGTGAATGATGATACCAGATTGCTCAGTGGGTGGGAGAAAACATGTACATTTCAGAATGTGTTTGTCTTTTATTGCAGTGAATGATGATACCAGATTGCTCAGTGGGTGGGAGAAAACATGTACATTTCAGAATGTGTTTGTCTTTTATTGCAGTGAATGATGATACCAGATTGCTCAGTGGGTGGGAGAAAACATGTACATTTCAGAATGTGTTTGTCTTTTATTGCAGTGAATGATGATACCAGATTGCTCAGTGGGTGGGAGAAAACATGTACATTTCAGAATGTGTTTGTCTTTTATTGCAGTGAATGATGATACCAGATTGCTCAGTGGGTGGGAGAAAACATGTACATTTCAGAATGTGTTTGTCTTTTATTGCAGTGAAAGATGATACCAGACTGCCCAGAGACTATGGGGAAGAGAGTGGACTGGAGGAGCAGCGAGATGTGGAGCAGCGAGATGTGGATGAGTCTCGGGACTACTGGCTCTCGGAGCATCACCGGTTCCAGTATTCGGAGTACTCCGAGGTGTTGCTCGAGTTAGATCCCCTTTCCTATCATAACGTAGGACTTGCTATGCCGGGAACCTTTATACCAAAACGTTTGTTGTTTTGTTTTTCACTTTTTTATATTTTTGCTTCCACTTATAATACATAGTTCCCGTGTGACGTCATCATTCCTACTGTGGCCATTTTGAATGGCAAAGTTGATCAGATATTATATATAATATATAGTAGCGTAATTTTGTTTTCTTCATAAAATATTTATATTTCATCCCATCACCATGGTTCATACATTGTTGGAAAGCTCCCAATGGACATATTTTTTGTATCATTTCACAAATTTCGTATCAATAACGCATACATAATAATTTACCTGTATATTAATATTTCAACTGTGAAAATAGACTTTCAAACATAGGTGCAAGTTAAGTCCTTATAATTTATAATCCATACATCATTGTCAAAATATAAATTAATATTTAAAAAGTACATTTCAATACCTTTAACATCATACCAAATTTTATATTAAGAAACCAAAATTAATAAAGTTATTGCAATTAAAGAATTACTAGTAAAATCATGAAATTGCCGTTACTAAAACTTGCCAGTAAGAATGGCTGCCAAGATAAGATCTTATCAGTGTTTTTGACTGCCGTGGGAACTATGTATAGTCTATGTTGGAGTTACATGTGGTGGCTGTCCAATCGTTATATAGTTATCAACTTTAACAATGCTGTTTGCTTTGTTTCAATTGGTCATCAAGATCTACAATTTTCAGCATAAACTTATAGGAATGCAATGAATATATTGCTAATTTTTTTATGTTTATTTAACGTCACTACCAGTTGCCCATTTCAGCGACGGGCAGTTTACCTAACAACACCTTTCCTGGGCAGGCTCCAGCAGTTAACCAGTACTTGGTGCACCAACCTCAATAAGAAACTGCCAACTTTTTCATATAAAGAGATACAGCCTGAGCGGGGCTCGAACCCGTGCCCATCAGTGATGATAGGTTGCAGTTGTATACAAGTCAGCGATCACAGAGGTGGACTAATATATTGCTACAGAATGATTTATCATGTTAACATGCATATGCCTGAAAGTGCACGTATTTTCTTAATTATTGTGGCATGCTTTCTGAAATGCAATCACCTCGGAAATACTAATTAATGCCAATTAATTTATACAAGGTATTAGAATTATATTCTTCATATTAAAGTGGCAGTCATTCAATTAACTCCAATTATTTTATACAAGGTATCACACACAGACCAAACAGTGAAATGCTTACTGTTGCTACACAGAGAGTTCTCTAAGCAAATGTGTAGCACAATTGGCCAAATCTTACCAATTATTAATAAACTAAAATGTCGCATGTGCAAGCTATGTATACATTTGACAGCTTAATCTTACCAATTATTAATAAACTAAAATGTCACATGTGCAATCTATGTATACATTTGACAGCTTAATCTTACCAATTATTAATAAACTAAAATGTAACATGTGCAATCTATGTATACATTGTATGTTTGACAGCTAACTATACTTGATCAAAGAGGCATCAGGGTGCTATCTGGGGCAATAAATTGCACTTAAAAGGCAAAGTGGCGGGACTAAAAAGCTGAAAGGTGGGACACATTATCGTTCCTGTCGAAACCCTTTCTATATGATACAAATACTGTTGTTTTCAGCAACTAAAGGTTTTGAAGTGTTGCCATGGAGATCCAGAAGAAAGGGTAGTGACATAACTGATATTCATGTAAGTAGCAGTGTTTACTCCAGAGTGCGTTTCCTGCGTTTTTGACGCACTAAAATGTCAATTGACGCAAGCAAATTGCCCAGGTGCGTTTATTTTGACGCAACAATATTTGTCCTGTATTCCGTATGTTAATATCGGTTTTTCCAATAATGATCCCCAAACGTTTATACGACGTTTGCCGAACAGACGCTTTTAACTGGTTATGTTTTAATTTGCGTAAAGCGCGTAGACGATCACGATCAGCCGCTTTCATCATGTAATAGGCATAGAGCGTGTATGCAACACGGATCGATACAAGAAAACATGTCTGCTCCAAAGCAACTGCGCTTGACGGCGTTTTTCAAAATCCACGAGTCACTCAGAAAACAAATTCACAAACAAACTGCATCAATCTTGTTTGCCAAAAATGAAGCTGCTATTGGCGCAATGCGATCTGTATATTGGTTAGGCAAGGAACAGTTACCCACATTTGAAGCATATATGTCTTTACTAAATCTACAAAGACTGCAAGGATGCACATTTCCCGATGAACTGAATGTCGGCGCCAATGCATCCTACACTTCACACATGGCTGCAGAGGAAATGCAGGATGCTATTTCCAGCGTGTTGATCGATGGTGTTGACACTAAATTGTTAAATAGTCCCTTCATATCCATTCTTATTGATGAAAGTTGTGACATTTCTGTGACCAAAAAATTGTTGCTGTTTGCTAGGACAGTTAGTCCAGAATTTAACGTAGACACTCATTTTCTAAGCAACATGCATCAATAAAACTTAAAACTATTTGGTTTAGTTTAATCATATTTTATTGCTCGATAATACGATTCATTTTCCATATATTTATATATATGAATACAAAACATGACAAATTGAAGAAAATCAAACAGGTCGGGTCACAAGTTCTAGCAACATTACATTATATATATGGCCCTTCCCGAACATTTTGAGTGTAAATATCAATGACCCAACAAATTTCAAAATGACCCCTAAAATTTGGTAAGGGGGTCACTGATGACCCCCAAAATTTAGATCCTGGAGAAAACACTGAAGTAGTTTCTGACATTTTAGCTAGACTATTTGAGGAATAAAGAGAGCTAATCTACTCACTGGGGCATCAACCGTCTCTGGTTAAAGTTTTGATAGCACTTTACTATCTATCTGTTGCTACATGGTTTGACAGCGGTGAGGGTTCGCCTGGATACTAGTATATCTATCTGTTGCTAACCCACATGGTTCGCCGGCAGTGAGAGTTCGCCGGCGGTGAGGGTTCGCCGGCGGTGAGGATACTAGTATATATAGTGTACTGATCACCTCATTCATTATTAGTCAGACTTTGATCAAAATTGATACATGATGGATGAGTGTATAGAAGGAATGTTTTGCTTTAGAGACAACTTTTTCAGAAATATGGCCTTTTTGTTATGATTCACATTGATTTGACTGCGGGCACGGGTGCGGGCTCCAATTAGTTTGGCCAATGATACAAGAGTCAAACTTTTATTTTATCAAGAAAATATAAACGATCAACATTAGCTACATTTTTACACAGTTATTGACAGACCATGCATTTTGTGTCAATATTAACTCTTTGCATGCTGGGTAAAATAAAGGTTATAAATAGTTCAGTTAATTGTAGCAGACTACAATTCATTATTGCGTTTCTGTTATTTGTAGGTAAAAACTCTTGAATTATTTCATGGAATCATGGAACATATTTTGCTGCTATGTTAATCACTAGCGTGATTTAGAATTGTCATTACCTGTTGGTACTTGTAATATTTACAATGCGACAATTGGTAGATTTGTTATATCAAATAACTTTCAAACAACTGCAATACTGAATCCGGAATGAGAAATATGTCCACTGATAATATCTGTATTGCTTGTACAATATTTGTATTGCTTGTACAATATTTGTATAGCATGTACAATATTTATATTGCATGTACAATATTTGTATTGCATGTACAATATCTGTATTGCATGTACAATATTTGTATTGCATGTACAATATCTGTATTGCTTGTACAATATCTGTATTGCTTGTACAATATCTGTATTGCTTGTACAATATCTGTATTGCTTGTACAATATCTGTATTGCTTGTACAATATCTGTATTGCTTGTACAATATTTGTATTGCATGTACAATATTTATATTGTTTATACACTATTTGTATTGCATGTACAATATCTGTATTGCTTGTACAATATCTGTATTGCTTGTACAATGTTTGTATTGCTTGTACAATAATCATTCAGAAACTTGCGCTGGACAAGCTAGCAGGACGTGTATACACAATGCGTGACAAGTTCTATGAAGCCTCCTTGCTCTCTGTGAGGCCCACGAAGGTAATGAAGAATAGAAGGGAGACAACCATGTTCTCAAATTTTGATGGTAAGATATATGTATAACCTCTATATCTGTTATATGTGACTTGTAAATATGTGTTATACTCATGTGAGGCCCACACAGGGATTGGAGGGTGTGAGGGAGACGTTATTATTCTTAATCTGAGGTGCACATAGGAAATGTAGAGAAGAAAGGAGACAACTAATATTCTCAAACTTTGAATGCAAGTCTGGTGAGAAAGCAATGTCTGTAAGTCGTGATAGTGCAGTAATACTGCAGTGGTAGCGCGGTCGCTTCAGGTGCGAAATGCCCGGAGTTCGAGCCCCGCTGGAGCCGTTACGATTGTGCCTTTAGGCAAGGCATTTAAAATTCCACATGCCTCTTCTCTCTCCCTCAAGGCTATGGATTCCATCAGGAATGAGGTCTCGAGAGTGATTAATAAAAGTTGTAAGAACTTGTTTCGCAATCGAGCTAAAATCAATTTGTATAAACTAACTAATGTCTGTAAGTTTATAAATATGTTGAAGATGTGCTGATCAGATGGAAGAAAGACAAGAAAAGTAAAATTAAAAACCGATTTTTTAGTCGCGTTATTGAATTTCATTTAAATATTAATGTATGTGTGAGAGAAGATAAAATTTATTTAAATATTTTTAATTAATTGTTTAAAATGATAAAATTTACAAAGACCTAAAACCATACTGCCTGGTTACGTTGATCCACATTTCATGACTAATTGGTAACCAACTTATCAGAAAGAGATAGTGGGTATTGATCTTTGTTCATCTCTCAACAAATAAATGTAAACATTGATTCAAATCCATTTAGTTATTGTTCGCTAACTGTCGAGCAAATCAAAAGTGTTGAATCATATATACAAAGAGATTGATAAACTTTATATGTGTTTTACGTTTATTTATCGTCGCTACCGGTTGCTCATATGAGAGACACCTCCTGAAGAGATTAGTCATATTAGATTTTTGGAGGATAGTGCAATGATACAGATAGAGACCCATTCCAGAGTCCTCTCTGGTTCTTTTACGTGCACAGTGTACAGCACCGACACGAGACCTCGTTTTAAAGTCCCATTTTGAGATTAGTCATTTTAGATTTTTGGAGGATAGTGCAGTGATACAGATAGAGACCCATTCCAGAATCTCCTCTGGTTTTTTTACGTGCACGATGTAAAGCACTGATACGAGATCTCAGTTTAAAGTCCCATCTGAAAGACTGTTAAATTTATTAGGGACAGACAGGGGGGGGGGGATCGAAAGTTGGCTATTTTTCTGGTATTTATACATAAACCAATGCTAACCAATAGGATTACAACCAGATAATGTGCATACTTCACTTTTTTAATGTTTATGTTTTAGGGCTTTAACAAAGCAACAATAATTTCCTCAAACTTTATATGTTTTACGATTGCGAAGCAAGTTCTAACAACTTATATTAATCACTTTCGTTGGATGAAAGCGTATATGTGGTCATTCGTGTGGGAGGAAACCGGAGTACCTGGATAAAACCCACCTGTCCGATCTGGCGACCACCGTAGTATCTCACATACTCCCCGGTCCGAGGATCGAACCCGGGTTGCTTTGGTGAGAAGCGAACTCGCTAACTACTGCTCTAATTGGACAGCCTTTCCTACCCAACCTCTAGTTTCAGAAAAGGGGTAGGGATATTTTGGTGGTGGTGTCGAGCTGATTGACTAACCACTGTGCTAATCGGACAGCCATTGACTTCTGTAAAGAGGTCTCATAAATTTGATGGGATCAAAACTTCTTGTGACTTTCTAAGGTATGAGTACTCAATTCAAATGTTCATACACCAATTGGCAACGTTTAAACAATATTTTATTCAAGAATGGTATATAACATAGGAATAGTTGCAGCAGCACAGGTAGGATTGGGAAAAAAGTTACATAGTAACTTATTCGAATTCCAGAATTTGGCTAGTCAGGTGATGACAGCAGAAAGAAACCCGGCAGTGTTTTGCCTAGAATGGGAAGTTGTGACTCGTATTATTTTGATCCAGTGATTACAGCAAGCTTGTGCATTAGGTATTGAGAGACTCGGTATTATATCTGTTGTAGTCATCATGTGTTTATCTTTTACTTGTGAAATAGTTTGGATTACATGTAATTAGATATCTGTTCAATTGTAGGTAGCAGAGAGGGAGCTAGGTCTGGGACACCTACAGATAGCAGGGTATGGATTCTCTTTACTGTCCATTTAATTTTATACACATTTATTTTAGCTCGATTGCGAAACAAGTTCTTACAACTTATATTAATCACTCATGAGACATTCCTGATGGAATCCATTTGAAGTTGAGATATTTATGGAATTTTAGTTTATAATACAATTTTATTTTAACTTGATTGCGAAACAAGTTCTTACAACTTATATTAATCACTCCCGAGACCTCATTCCTGATGGAATCCATCGCCATGAGGGAGAGAGAAGAGACAATGTGGAATTTAAATGCCTTGCTTGCCTAAGGGCACAATTGTAACGGCTACAACTGGGTGCAAACTCTGGGCCGTTCACACCTGAAGCAAATACTCTACCACTACGCTATCACAACTTCCACTTACTTGTATTTTGTAATTTCCATTTAATTGACATAATGAAAACAAATGTTCAGAACTAAAAGTTTGCTATCAAAATGTTTCCTTTAATTTGAAAGCATTTATGTGTGCGCTCATGGCAGAGGTTGCACAATTAGTCTGTATACAGCACTATTATACGGTTGTGTGTACCATTATACATGCATTCAAGTTATTCAAATTTATTTGATGGATACTTGTGAATATTTATCATTGCCAGTGATTGCCAGTATTTGTGATGCCTGTCCATGGAGAATTGCTAGTTTTGATTGCCAGTATTTGTGATGCCTGTCCATGGAGAATTGCTAGTTTTGATGGCAGTTGCATATAATGGATAGCACATGTGTTGTTTTTGTTCATAAAGGTCTGCCTGTCTGAAGGCACAATAAGTGAGTGACCAAACGTTCATCACCCATAGAGGCTTGAACCTGCTGTGTCCTCTGCACAATGTAACCTGCCTGAAGGCACAATAAGTGAGTGACCAAACGTTCATCACCCATAGAGGCTTGAACCCGCTGTGTCCTCTGCACAATGTAACCTGCCTGAAGGCACAATAAGTGAGTGACCAAACGTTCATCACCCATAGAGGCTTGAACCCGCTGTGTCCTCTGCACAATGTAACCTGCCTGAAGGCACAATAAGTGAGTGACCAAACGTTCATCACCCATAGAGGCTTGAACCCGCTGTGTCCTCTGCACAATGTAACCTGCCTGAAGGCACACTAAGTGAGTGACCAAATGTTCATCACCCATAGAGGCTTGAACTCGCTGTGTCCTCTGCACAATGTAACCTGCCTGAAGGCACAATAAGTGAGTGACCAAACGTTCATCACCCATAGAGGCTTGAACCCGCTGTGTCCTCTGCACAATGTAAACATTTGGATAGCACATACCGATTGTGTTTTACGTTTATTTATCATCGCTACCTGTTGCCCATATGAGCGACGCCTCCTGAAGAGATTAGTTATTTTAGATTTTTGGAGGATAGTGCAATGATGCAGACAGAGACCCATTCCAGAATATCCACTGTTTTTTTTACATGCACGGTGCAAAGCAACCACACAAGACCTTGGTTTAACGTCCCATCTGAAACACTGTTAATTTAATTAGTGTCAGACATGTTTGAACCTGCGATCCCTGGATTACCAGTCCAGCATGTTAACCACTACAGTACCAAGGTCTCTGCTTTTATATAAGTACATGGAAATCCCAACAATGTGAGAAAACTATTGAAAGCTTACCTGATTGGATATAAACTGAGTAGTTTACCCACAAAAATCTAGTGTAGGCTAGGGTAGACTTATTGTACCATTGCATTGTCAGTATAGCATTCATATTGTGTTTGTAGCCTGGTATGGTGACAGCGCCCCCTACAACAGCAGACGGAATGTCACGACCCCAGACTGTGAGCCAGGAAATAGTTCCCAGTAACTTGAGACTGGGTCTAAACGTTTACCATCCGAAACCTATACCACCACCAGATATGCTGCCTTTGACTAGAACTGTACGTATGATGACTGTTGTGCCCACATGCTATTCCCCCACCAACGTGTATTCCTACCCACATGCTATTCCCCCACCAACGTATAGTCCTGCCCACATGCTATTCCCCCACCAACCTGTAGTCCTACCCACATGCTATTCCCCCACCAACCTGTAGTCCTACCTACATGCTATTCACCCACCAACCTGTAGTCCTACCTACATGCTATTCACCCACCAACGTGCATTCCTACCCACATGCTATTCCCCCAACAACGTGCATTCCTACTCACATGCTATTTCCCCACCAATGTGTAGTCCTGCCCACATGCTATTCCCCCACCAACCTGTATTCCTGCCTACATGCTATTCCCCCACCAGCCTGTATTCCTGCCCACATGCTATTCCCCCACCAACGTGCATTCCTACCCACATGCTATTCCCCCACCAACGTGCATTCCTGCCTACATGCTATTCCCCCATCAACCTGCCTACATGCTATTCCCCCATCAACGTGTATTCCTACCCACATGCTATTCCCCCATCAACGTGTATTCCTGCCCACATGCTATTACCCCACCAACGTGCATTCCTGCCCACAAGCTATTCCCCCATCAACGTGTATTCCTACCCACATGCTATTCCCCCATCAACGTGTATTCCTGCCCACATGCTATTCCCCCACTAACGTGCATTCCTGCCCACATGCTATTCCCCCATCAACCTGCCTACATGCTATTCCCCCATCAACGTGTATTCCTGCCCACATGCTATTCCCCCACCAACCTGTATTCCTGCCCACATGCTATTCCCCCACCAACCTGCAGTCCTGCCTACATGCTATTCCCCCATCAACGTGTAGTCCTGCCCACATTCTATTCCCCCACCAGCCTGTATTCCTGCCCACATGCTATTCCCCCACCAACCTGCAGTCCTGCCTACATGCTATTCCCCCATCAACGTGTAGTCCTGCCCACGCTATTCCCCCACCAACCTGCAGTCCTGCCTACATGCTATTCCCCCATCAACGTGTAGTCCTGCCCACATGTTATTCCCCCATCAACGTGTAGTCCTGCCCACATGCTATTCCCCCACCAACCTGTAGTCCTGCCCACATGCTATTCCTCCATCATGTCTTCTAGTACTGTTACATATTAGCTAAATGTATAATAAATAGAGGATCTTACATGAGTGGCTTTCCATATTGAATTTATTAAACGAGTTGAATAAAATGATAAAATGCGAGGCTCTGCGGAGCAAATGAAAGCCAGAGTAGTATTGCGGTTTATACTTAATGGGCCAAGAAAATAGTGCGACACTAAATACTCCAATTTTTTTATTTTCTTCCTTTGTAAACAGTTTTTAAACTATCACAACATATCATGTGCAACAATTCAATATTAAACACTTTTAAATTATTTTCAAACAGTCTTTTTTAACAAATACAAATACAAAATGTACACGATGTTTTGGCAAATGACGTCACAATCAAAGTTACACAGCGCGTGCTAGTTTGATGTAAAAATGTATGTCACTGTGAATCGCTATCGCTTTCAATGATTCTTAGACGTTTTCTTGGTGGATTAGATGGAGATACAGTTTTAGGGTTGTTAATGTATACATTAAAAGTACCACCATGGATTGGGCCAGCCAACAGACTTTGGACTTTGGAATCCACCGGTCAGATTAATATTGGAGTTGGAATTGGTATTCATAGAAGTTGCCACGCTTGGTGACGAATATGTGTTGACCTGGATACGCCCACGCATTTGCCTCATTTGCATATTTAATACACTAGTGTATTACTAATTTATGACATGGCTTTATTAAACTCCTGCGCCGTAGTTTATGTGATAATAATTATTCATTAGTATTTCATATACTCTGACATAGAAACAGGAAGTACATATCTGTAAATATCTGAGACATGGACAATGGGTATCTGATTCTAATTTTCATTAGCCCTTCCCAATTAACATTGTGCAGCAGTAGTTCCATTGTTATATTTTGTTTGCACACATATGTTAGATCAATTGCAAAACAAGTTTTTATAGTATTAGATTAATTTGTCTCGAGACCTAATTGCTGATGAGAAGAGGTAATGTGAGGCTTGCCTAAGGACAACACCGCCATTGTTTTATTTGTCTCGAGACCTAATTGCTGATGAGAAGAGGTAATGTGAGTCTTGCCTAAGGACACCGCCATTGTTTTATTTGTCTCGAGACCCAATTGCTGATGAGAAGAGGTAATGTGAGTCTTGCCTAAGGACACGACCGCCATTGTTTTATTTGCCTCGAGACCTAATTGCTGGTGAGAAGAGGTAATGTGAGGCTTGCCTAAGGATAACACCGCCATTATTTTATTTGTCTCGAGACCTAATTGCTGATGAGAAGAGGTAATGTGAGTCTTGCCTAAGGACACGACCGCCATTGTTTTATTTGTCTCGAGACCTAATTGCTGGTGAGAAGAGGTAATGTGAGGCTTGCCTAAGGACAACACCACCATTATTTTATTTGTCTCGAGACCCAATTGCTGATGAGAAGAGGTAATATGAGTCTGGCCTAATGACAACACCGCCATTGTTTTATTTGTCTCGAGACCTGATTGCTGATGAGAAGAGGTAATGTGAGTCTGGCCTAAGGACAACACCACCATTATTTTATTTGTCTCGAGACCTAATTGCTGGTGAGAAGAGGTAATGTGAGGCTTGCCTAAGGACAACACCACCATTATTTTATTTGTCTCGAGACCCAATTGCTGATGAGAAGAGGTAATATGAGTCTGGCCTAATGACAACACCGCCATTGTTTTATTTGTCTCGAGACCTGATTGCTGATGAGAAGAGGTAATGTGAGTCTGGCCTAAGGACAACACCACCATTATTTTATTTGTCTCGAGACCTAATTGCTGGTGAGAAGAGGTAATGTGAGGCTTGCCTAAGGACAACACCACCATTATTTTATTTGTCTCGAGACCCAATTGCTGATGAGAAGAGGTAATATGAGTCTGGCCTAATGACAACACCGCCATTGTTTTATTTGTCTCGAGACCTGATTGCTGATGAGAAGAGGTAATGTGAGTCTGGCCTAAGGACAACACCGCCATTGTTTTATTTATTTCAGGGCAAAGGCAAAGAATACCCGAGATTGTCTAACACTTTCTGTGAAGCAGACGACATTCTTACGCACAAGCCCGCGATCAGAATAGTTGACCAGCGGAACCTGCACCAGGAGACACGGCTGAAGCTGTATCGCGACAAGCCAAAGAGAAATGAAGATGGTCCGAGTACGACGGAGAAAAAGTTCCGCATGATGTTGGAACGGGACAAGAGCATCGCGTCCAGAAGTACACATACCTCTAGGCAGACCACGTAAGTTTACTTCCATTAATGATCTATTTTACTCTCCATTTTCAAACTGGTGCAGATTATATTGCACTTCTTGCTCAAAATATCCTCTAACCCTTTGCACGCTAGCGGAAGATAAACTCACTATTGCAAACAGCATAGTTTTACAAGTTAGTGGATATTGCATGTACAGCAAAGAAAATGACTCATGCATGAAATTATTGACCAATCAATGTGTAATGATTATTGAGGTCATTGCAAAAACAATCGGAAAAATCATCAAATAAATGTAAAATGTGGGGAAAAGTTCACTATAGGCAATGGGAACGATGACTGTTACATAGAGGTGACCTTTAGTGGCCGGTTAAATAAAGAAAACAAGTACACTTTTAAGAAATTTTAACGATGACTGTTACTGGGATGTATCTGTTTGTGACAGGTGGCCATGTGATTGGTTCCTGCTGTCGCATGTATGATGACTGTTAGTGGGATGTATGTGTTTGTGACAGGTGGCCATGTGATTGGTTCCTGCTGTCGCATGTATGACGACTGTTATTGGGATGTATGTGTTTGTGACAGGTGGCCATGTGATTGGTTCCCACTGTCGCATGTACGATGACTGTTACTGGGAGGTATCTGTTTGTGACAGGTGGCCATGTGATTGGTTCCCGCTGTCGCATGTAATACCATAGTACAATTATGATAGTTTTCTGTAACATTGACTACTGTATTGTTGTAGTCCGACATCTTCAAGGTTATCATCGGGGAAGCAGAGGTAATCATGTGTTACTAGAGCTTGATGTACAATATTAACTGCTGTTCATTTACACACAATAATTGCATTGAAATTGTGTTTTGCTTGTCTTTCTTACATGTATTTTTGTAGCTTAGATTGGATATTATTTAGTTGCAGGACTAAATATATATGCATTTTTGATGAATTCATGTACAGTAATATATTTCGTAAGCAGTCATGAATGTTGTGTTATGTATGCAGTGTTCTCCTTATAACATAGAGGTAGTGAGTCTGAACCCGCCAGAAGTTGAGAACCGCTGTGGTGGTATCCTTAGGCAAGACACTTATATCCACGTTGCCATTTCTCTCTCCCTCATGCGCCCCGAGAGCAATGAATCCATTCAGGAATGAGGTCTCGAGAGCCATTAATCCATTCAGGAATGAGGCCCCGAGAGCAATTAATCCATTCAGGAATGAGGTCCCGAGAGCAATTAATCCATTCAGGAATGAGGTCCCGAGAGCAATTAATCCATTCAGGAATGAGGTCCCGAGAGCAATTAATCCTTTCAGGAATGAGGTCCCAAGAGCAATTCATCTATTCAGGAATGAGGTCTCGAGAGCCATTAATCCATTCAGGAATGAGGCCCCGAGAGCAATTAATCCATTCAGGAATGAGGTCCCGAGAGCAATTAATCCATTCAGGAATGAGGTCCCGAGAGCAATTAATCCATTCAGGAATGAGGTCCCGAGAGCAATTAATCCTTTCAGGAATGAGGTCCCAAGAGCAATTCATCTATTCAGAAATGAGGTCCCGAGAGCAATGAATACATTCAGAAATGAGGTCCCAAGAGCAATGAATCCATTCAGGAATGAGATCCCGAGTGCAATTAATCCATTCAGGAATGAGGTCCCGAGAGCAATTCATCCATTCAGAAATTAGGTCCCAAGTGCAATTAATCCATTCAGGAATGAGGTCCCAAGAGCAATTAATCTATTCAGAAATGAGATCCCAAGTGCAATTAATCCATTCAGGAATGAGGTCCCGAGAGCAATTAATCCATTCAGGAATGAGCTCCTGAGAGCAATTAATCCATGAGGTCCCAAGAGCAATGAATCCATTCAGAAATGAGGTCCCAATTGCAATTAATCCATTCAGGAGTGAGGTCCTGGGAGCAATTAATCCATTCAGGAATGAGGTATCGAGAGCAATTAATCCATTCAGAAATGAGATCCCGAGAGCAATTAATCCATGAGGTCCCAAGAGCAATTAATCCATTCAGAAATGAGGTCCCAAGTGCAATTAATCCATTCAGGAATGAGGTCCCGAGAGCAATTAATCCATTCAGAAATGAGGTCCCGAGAATAATTAATCTAATGTTATAAGATCTTGTTTCTCAATTGAACAAATTTAAATTTGTATAAACTAATAAAGTGAAGGTGGCCACTGTGTCTTTATGCATATTCAAACAGAAAAATGAAACAATAATTGAAGTGCCAATTTATCCTAGTATTAACCTTAGTTAAACACCATTTACAAAGTTAAATAATAAGAGGATATTTGTTTGATTCAGCGTATGATTAAATTACTATACCCCAACGATAACGTGATTCCCGCGAAAAAGATAGCACAGGCTA
Organism: Archivesica marissinica; assembly: GCA_014843695.1. Classification (NCBI taxonomy): domain Eukaryota; kingdom Metazoa; phylum Mollusca; class Bivalvia; order Venerida; family Vesicomyidae; genus Archivesica; species Archivesica marissinica. Next base: position 68,088,141 of record CM026390.1, read on the forward strand.
ATATTATTATAACGGGTAAAAAGAAGTTTATTATCATTTATGTATGCATTACTTGGCACACAGGATTATTTATTACACCCTACGTATTGATTTGGCTTATTCGAAACCTATTTATAGTAATGTTTGTAAATAACATGTTATCGTTGGGCCACTGTACATTTCATCGAATAAATATTGGAAGCATTATTGTCATGAGAGGCGATAGTCACGAGTGATAATAATAACTTTCTATTTTCATGAGTGAAATATTATTCGATCTCTTAAAACAAGCAAATATTCGGCAGGTGCGTTACATGGCGCTAGAACGTCGTGCTTAGACAACGATAAATGTCATCATGACGTCACTGATAGCTTGAGTCCAAAAATGTTCGCATTGACAACATTTCAACATGCAGCAGCTAGGTACTACACATGCAAAGCAGTGAGAAATCAAATGTTCACTGATACAATTTATATATTTCATTGGAAAGCATAAAATAATATCCATAAAATAGAGGTCATTTCCAAATATTTATTTCACAAGAACCTGTTTGTTGGTGGGTGAACCAATCTATAAATGTTTGGTTAAAAACTAAATTAGAATGAGTCATCATGGCTAATAGCATGGGAAAACACTGTACTAAAGTTACATGCCAATGTCACAAGGGAGGGAACTCAGGATACTAGGAACGCACTGGTTCACAGTGTGCCAATGTCACAAGGGAGGGAACTCAGGATACTAGGAACGCACTGGTTCACGTGTCCAATGTCCAAGGGAGGGACTCGATACTAGGAACGCACTGGTTCACAGTGTGCCAATGTCACAAGGGAGGGAACTCAGGATACTAGGAACGCACTGGTTCACAGTGTGCCAATGTCACAAGGGAGGGAACTCAGAATACTAGGAACGCACTGGTTCACAGTGTGCCAATGTCACAAGGGAGGGAACTCAGAATACTAGGAATGCACTGGTTCACAGTGTGCCAATGTCACAAGGGAGGGAACTCAGGATACTAGGAACGCACTGGTTCACAATGTGCCAATGTCACAAGGGAGGGAACTCAGGATACTAGGAACGCACTGGTTCACAATGTGCCAATGTCACAAGGGAGGGAACTCAGGATACTAGGTGACAAATCAGAAATTTTAATTATAAGTTGTAAAATGAGCATATATCATCTGTATGTGATTTTGTATCTCTTAAAGATGAAAATGTCATAGGTTTTTTCCCTGGGTTCATTGTGTTAGGACACCCTGTACCAATGTTCTACATACATTTAGCATGAATATTGTAGAATTCATGAAGGATTATCTTTGAAAATCAATGAAGCTGGCGACCTGGGGTTTTAGATGCTTGGGGAAAGTGCAGGTCTTGTCTATATTGCGCATGACTTAGATATACATTAGAGGAGTTTGTCGTCTTAGCCAGGTGTTATTTCTATGTGTAAAACCTTCACCCTGAACGCAGAATAGTGAGGGACACTACTTCTTCGCAACCACCCACTAGATCAAGCCCTATTGATGACGAATTAGCCTCGGTTCCAGTCTGTCGATTTTTCATTTTTTAACTTCTGGCAAAATTACGTTGATATGATCAGAAACTCAATACGGCTCAATTAATAGCTCCGTGTTAAAATATATTTATTTGACTGACCAGGCAAAATATATCGACGCCTATTCCCAGGCTAATGACGAGTAACAAACCGTGTCCAGTTTCCTGAACTGAGCTAGCTATCATTGTCTATTAATGTGCAATCACTGATCGCCCCGCCCCCACTGTATAATCATACTTCTGTCTTTTGCTGACCAATACTTTGTGCTTTCGTTTTTTCTTTAACCCATTCAACACCAAGTAACTGACATGGACTGGTGCACGATATTGTTAGGCCAATAAATTAATAAGAAAATAACATTTGGACCAGTTCATTTATCAAAATGGGTAATTTTGTGTAAAAATAGTAATATTACTGGCAAAAAGTGCAGATCCTGATGAGACGGCTCGTTACGAGCCGGCTCATCTGGGTCTACACTGTTTGTAAGCCTATTTAGAGGTCTGTAGTGTTGAAAGGTTAAAATTGTAAGTGATAACATTTCTATATTTTTGAGGGTATTTGCAGGTTTACATTTATACAATATTTTTATATATACGGTACATATATTGGTAAAGAAATGTACTTTTTCCTTCTTATCATAATGCGTCTTTCTGGGCTGTTCAGGAAAATGATACATGTTTCTTGGTCGAGTCATTAAGCAAAGTAATATGTTGTTTATTGCAGAGAGAGTACAGCATCGTCTACCGTTTCAAAATCTGTTTCTATAATGTATGTATAATAATATGACTGCGATGTATTGTTGGCTTTTAAGGGACATAATTGTAATGTCATGTGTTCATGTTTCAGTGTTCTAATTACATGTTGTTCAGTGTATATAACATACACAGCAAGTGTAAAATGATGACCTATGGGATACTAATTACAGGATTGTAATATTATTGAATGTCAGTCAATGCATTTCAAAACGTAACCCATTCAACTGACATGGACTGGTCCATGATATTTTTAGACCAATAAATTAATAACAAAATTATATTTGGATCAGTTCATTTATCAAAATGGGTAAAAAATAGTTATATTACTTGAAAAAAGTGCAGATCCTGATGAGACGGCTCGTCATGAGCCGGCTCATCTGGATCTACACTTTTTTGTAAGCCAATTTAGAGGTCTGTGGTGTTGAAAGGGTTAAGTAAAGTTAGAAATTATATATACTCTGCAGTCAAGTGTACATTTTAAGGTATTTTAAAATTGTAAACATATAAGCAGCCATGCCAATGAAGAACCAACCAACAATACTGGGTAATGAGTAAAGAAAATACATAACTTGTCAACTAATAATGTTCCAAACGATGGTTCGATCCTCTGTCTGACCCTAATAAAATGAGACTTTAAACCGAGGTCTCGTGTCGGTGCTTTACACCGTGCACGTAAAACAACCAGAGGAGACTCTGGAATGGGTCTCTGTCTGTATCATTGCACTATCCTCCAAAAATCTAAAATGACTAATCTCATCAGGAGGCATCGCTCATATGGGCAACCGGTAGCGACAATAAATTAACGTAAAACACACGTTCCAACTATGGTATCAAACTGAAGTCTATATCCATAATTATCATTAAGGTTTAAATTACAAACACAAGAAATGCAGGTAATTTGTATAAATTTCACACGCAAATACTCTACTAATGTTCTACAGTAGGAACATATATTGTAGCAGCAGGGGGGGTGAGTAACGTTGATTATATACAAATCGTACCAATTAACGTACCATTATATGCCGTTTCAATTTACTATAGGTTGTACTTTTGGTATACGACGTATACTTTTATGTTAAGTTCCCAATTTGAACCCTAATGGGGGGTCCATAACCCTCGTCCGCCCTTAGGGTTCAAATTCTCTACATTCGACTATTATTTATTTTACAGGTATACGTAAATTATATATTAAATTACTCGATTTAAAGAATTGTATTATATAATCTATACAGAACAATACCTAGAAAAGGTTTAAATAATTGCGCGTGGATATTGGTTGGGTCTACTAATATTTGTGGAAGAAATTGTATATTCGAACATTGTAAAATCCATCGAGCTCGAATTCGTCTACTAAATAATAAACCTGTCCCTTGTAGATTATGCGGTGTTGGAACTAAAAGTGAGAGTACATTATGTCCACCTTGCGGTGGTAGGCGTATCAAGTGTAAATTAATATATTTTGAACTTAGGGCCCGTATAATATTTAGTAAGGTTTTAATACAACTTTTGGAATTAAATAATTTCGATTTAGACAAATAATATGTTATATTATATGATTACTATATACCCTATAGTATTATGGTATTAGTTAACGAATTACGTTTGAAAGCCCGTAATTTAGGTATCCGCGGTAGATCGAAATTTAAAAAAGTAGATCTATTAAATGCTATAGCTAAAGTTCGAGCTGATGAATATAAGATACGTCTTAGTCGGGCCATACAGACCGGAAGGTTTCCCGCACTGAGGAGTTATAATCCTCTTAAGAAGGCCCAATATACTCGTGAGGCTATCCAACTCAATGACGAAGTTAATGTTGCGCTACGGGCTAAAGAATACTCTACTCGGGTTACGAGGGTACCTAGAGTTCGGTTACCTTATCTCCGTAAGCTCACCAATCGTTCAGTGAAGCCTCATTTATATGGTTTAACTAAAAAATCTAAGGAACCTTTAGCTCGAGCTATAGCTCGTGAAGGACGTAGAATTTTGGATGATCGTCCTACTCCTATAGATACCGTAGATTTAGATATCGTTATTCCACATCCTATAGAATACCCGGAAGATGAAATTTGGGTATGGTTTTTATCCGATGCTAAAGCAGAATTTCGACGAGATGGAGCTTATGCCGTCTTCTCTACATGGAAGGTAGAAGAAAACTATGTATCTTTAGATGCTTCTATGACTATGAATAGAGCTACATCTCTTTTACAAGAACTTCCAGATGGTACGTATATCATTCGACTTAAATATTTACGTGACCGAGATGACGATAATTGGGTAATTGAGGATAAATTTGATCCTATTCGGACCGAAGTTAAAAAAGGCAGTGTAACCGTTACTATTAATAATGGTACTAAACCCGGCGTTTTAGTAGGTATCGATAAACTATATTTTCAGAACGCTTATCCTATTACTTCGGTCGTCTATGGTATTTATCTACTCAAAGTTCCAGATCCTAATAATCTTATCCCATATCGTAACGGTGATCTTAATTGTGTAGCTCAACGTGTCTTGGAACATTTTGACGGAGCTTCGAGAGGTCAAGGTCTTACTCCAATTAGGCGCCAAAAAATACGAGATTGGGAGATTAAAGTTCATCAATTAGGCGCTACGATTTCAGATATATCTAAATTAGAAAGTATTCTTCAACGTTCTATTATTGTAAAGGATATTACTGGTGAGAATATATATAATAGCGGTAAACATCAAAAACGAGGTACTCAAGTATATGGAATAATAGAATTCGTTTGTCATAATGGTCACGCTTGGTCTACAGATCTTCACTTCCCACAAACTAGGCAGATTATGACTTATAAAGGTGATGTATGGGAAGCTATTAAACGAATTACAGCGAATGAACCTATATCCGTATGGCTTTTAGGGTGTGGCGATAAACAACTTAACGTTAATCAATTTGTACTCCAAGATGGTCGCACTTATAGGACCGAGGAAAAATGTAAGGAATTACGAGAAGCTTGTATAAGTTTTAATGATGAATCTTTAGCCGATAGGGCATTCGGGATAAATCACGCTGCTAGTATAGTAGCTAAAGAAAAGAACGGTTGGAAACCTACTCCGGTTACGTTTATATCCGATATTCAAAAAGCTTGTATAGAACACAGTCACGGTGGTCTCTGGAATTCTATGGATTACGATACGGCGGATATTGTTAGTATAGATATGAAATCTTGTTATCCCGCTAGCTTCCAAGGATTTGGTGAAGCAAAACCATATTTCGAAAGGTTTGGTCATCCGACTCATAGATTAACGAGGATATCTATTAACGGATCTTTACCTAATGATATTAGTTCTGGTTTCGCCGAAGTTACTAAGTGGGAATTCGAGATAGGTATCCATCCTGTAATTCTTAATTGGTTCGGAAAACATTTCAATGAGATGAGTTGGGCCCCTATACCTCTTCTAGTATACCTTATAGAATCCGGGATTTTAACAAAATTATATATTCGAGAAGCTATTATATCTTACGAACAACAAAAAATAATTTGGCTACCGGATGATCGTGATCAAGGTTGTAGTATTATAGGTAAATTCACTCAAGGTGCTAAAGCCGATGGTCGAAGACTAACTCGAAGATTAATAACCGATCAAGGAGAATTAGATTACCTGTTAAGAGATACTATTAAAAATGGTACTCTAGTAGGTGCTCCCCAACAATGTCCTTTAGGTCATATTCTTACTTATTACGACGGAAGTCAACCTCAATATACTCATTTAAGAGCTAGTATGTTAGCGTACGCTCATATTAATCTTCTTAGTATGCTTCAACGTTTTAACGGTACGGAAGCCGTTCGAGTTGCTACGGATAGTATATATATACGAAAATCGGCGTTGTATAAACTTAAAGGTGTTGACGCTTATGTAGCTTATAAAGTTTGTGATTGTGCATACGAATTATGTGTATCTTGTTTATTGAATCAAGAATATTTACCTTCAGTAAAACCGGCTCAATGGAGGGATAAAGGAGATAAATTACATAAACCTCAAGAACACGCTAATTATATTCCAGAATTGGAATACTTGGGTCAACAAAAAGATTTATTGCCGAGTCTAGCTCCTCAATTCTATGATCCATTAACTAGGCATCAATTAAGTTATTTGAATGGTGGGGGTGGTAGCGGTAAAACTACACGAGCTATCAAAGTATTTAATGTCAGAAATCCTTTAGTATTAACTCCTACTCATAGATTAGCTAAAGATATGAGATCTAGAGGAGTTAATGCTCAAACCTACCATAGTTTCTTTAGGTGGAGTGGTCAGAACAATTGGACGCCGGAGAGGATGGGACAAAAATATATACCTAGGGTAATTATTTGGGACGAGATATGTACAGTTCCGAAGTTAATATTAGAAAAGTTCTTAGACTGGTTATTACAACGAGGTATTCACGTTATTTGTTGTGGTGATCAAGGCCAACCACCTCCTATTGTTGGTGAGATGCCTCATGATTGGTTAAAACAAACCGCTCATTATTACGAAGAAGTATTCGAAGATTATAGAGCTAAAGATGAAACTCTCAGAACTCTCAAAAAGAATATACGTTTGAAATCTGATCGTATACAATGTACAGAGATGAGAAAAATTTTACCTATATGTCTTGGCTGGGATAGATTTATTAATGAGTGGAAACCCAAAGATCTTATCTTAACCTCTAGACAAAGGGTACGTGATCGCGCTCAAGAGTTACTATTTAATTATCATCAAGAATATTTTCCTGATGAACCTGTACCTCTCCTCTATCGTCCGAAAGATACCCGAAGACAAAATATTATGGTGACTATTCCTGGAACTAAAGAACAAAAAGAATTAGTTCTCAATGATATAGTCGAAGTATCCGTATATTACGCTAGAGAAGTTATAGATGGTAAATGGGGGCAGGATTGGATTCTAGGTTATGTTATGACTGTTCATTCTAGTCAAGGCCTTACTATTCATAATCCGAAAAAAGTATGGATTATTGATGATTATCTTCAATGGTCGAATCTAGTTTATCTAGCAGTAAGCCGTGTAGAGTATCTACATCAACTAGCGCGTATAGTATGTCCGCCGGATGAGGGTTCTGATGTGATAGACTCGCCCGTTGGTATTCCTAGATTTCTCCGTAAAAAACTTATGTGTTATAAGAGGTACGATAAATCTAAAGATCTTCCGGGATTTAATCTTAAAGCCGAAAATATTCTATCTTTAAAAGATATTCAGAATAATCGTTGTATTACTTGTAATATCGAACTCCTTTGGAATTATCGGTTTAAGGATACACAACAATTCAGTCTCGATCGAATAGATAAAAATAAAGGTCATATGTTCGATAATATACGATTAACGTGTTTAGAGTGTACTAGAAAAAGTAAAAATACCCTTTAAACATCTATACCAATTTATTATACATATAAAATTATGGCAGCGTTTAAATATAATCCCAACGTTACCTATAACATTGGTGGGGTGTATAAGAGTCAATTAATCGATAAGAATTTAACTAATTTATCTATTACGGTCGGTCCTAATGAATTCTTCTTCGCTAGATTCCCTAATATTTGGAATACGTATACATTACCGATTATTACTGATAAAGATACTGTGAATAATTGGACTAATCACCCTATGCAATTTTGGCAAAATCAGCTTAATTTCGTGGTATGGTGCGCTACTGCGGGATGTGGAGTAGCATTCAAAGACCATCTAGAAGACACCCAAAATGAATCTCTATTACAAGATATTTATATCTTTCACGTTTATTACACCGTCTTGAAATGGGGGTTCCCTTACCTACTGATAGGATATTTGATCCATTTTCGAATATATACGATAGAACGGCTTACGAACGACTATGCGCTGAATTTAATGTAGATCCATTAACCGATTGGAAACAAAAAGTTAATCTAATTGGTAATGGACTCGGTAAAGTTTATTTACATGGACATAGTACTAGAGCTGAAACGTCTGTAAATGACTATTCTATATTATATTCGACCGTAAGCGATACAGTAGATTTGAAACGAATGACTTTTGATGCCGAGGTTCCTGGTAAGAAATATGTACCTTTCTTCATTCATATGGAGTGGGATAGACAATATTACGAGCCCCCGGTAAAACAACATATAGTACGTATCGAGCAAGAATCAACAGTAGATCATGCTTGGAGTACTTTTGTACTCGATAAATCGGACGGATTTACCCAAGCGGGGGTAGTACATTTAAATGCTACTATTCGAACGTACGTATATGCGATTTTAGGGTCTCAGGCTCGTACAAGATCTCGTATAGTAGGTCAGGGTACCTCGCTCGGTGCACAAAAGGAATTCTTGAATATAGTGTCAGAAACTATAAATAATACAGTAAGTATTGCGGTATCTATCGATTTATATCAAGGAATCCTACAACACGCTCAAGGTAGAGTTAATTACGTATTCGGACAAGATCTTTATATGGCTCCTAGTAATATGATATTACGAATAGATAGTGATACGGTAGGATATAACAATAAAATAGTTATAGCTAATAAAGGTTTAACTTTGGGGCTTAATAATTATATTAATAATAACCCGATTATAATCCCTCTATCTAACGAAAGTTTTCCCGCAAATTCTCAAACTCTTAACAAAGTTGATAAACCTCAGAGTTTCGATCCACCATATAAACCACATCCGATAGTTAATGAAGATCCGGAAGAAGATAGCCACGAAAGCGATAAAACGGCCCTAGTAGTAGGATGTATTATATTAGGAACTGCTCTTATCTGGGGATTAACTTAGGGCCTTTTGAGCCATAATTAAAATCACACTACCTATAGCTACTATCAAAACCCATAAGTTTGAAGCTACCCACCCTACTAGTGTACTAGCTATGGTAAGTATAAATGATATAATACCACCGATAATACCGGGTAGTGCCAATGCAACTTTTCCGGCTAATTTCGATAATATATTACCGAGATCTTTCAAGATCTTTTTACCCCAACCTTTAATATCTCCTTTTGATGGAGTCGGGGTAAGTGCTATCGCAGCACCACCACCACCTGTAAGGGCTAATACTAGAGTACTCGCCGCGAGACCTATAGCGGTTATAATACTAGCTACGGTAATACCTTGTTCTCTGAACAATGTACGAATCTTTTTTCCGAGCGTAGTATTTTTATGTATCATAGCCACAGTATCTTCAGATTGAGTACTGGGCGCTTTCGCATCAATATTAGTTGACTGCGTTAAATTTTCGAGTTTATTCTTAATAAAAATTTCCTCATTCTTATCTCTGGCCGTTTTTAATTTTTGTTCTAATATTTCCTCTTTTGATAGACGTTTAGCAGTGGTTTTTACTTGATTGGAATTAGTGGATTTTGCTTGATCGAAATTAGTGGATTTTGTTTGATCGAAATTAGTGGATTTTGTTTGATCGAAATTAATGGTTTTTACTTGATTGGAATTAGTGGTTTTTGCTTGATCGAAATTAGTGGTTTTTACTTGATTGGAAGTAGAGGATTTTGTTTGACCCGTAGAATAGGGTGTTGTATGAAAGCCGTCCATCTCCATAAATGTATCACGGAAAGCACTCCCTGTACCTGTATTAAGGGAAGCACTCTTCTTAGTACCATGGGAAGCACCCTTACCTTTCTTTGGTTGCATCTGAGCCATCGTATTAAAGAATACTACTTTTTATTTAATATATATAACAATGGCTTCAACTCAATACGGACGAAAACTTAATCCATTCCGCAGATTGCGGGAACCCCTCGGGGCTAAAGGAGTAAGACAGAGCGTAGTTATTACGAATAATCCGTCTACTATTGATCAAAATCAACAATTATCGGTTAGATTTCCTAATCTAGGAATTAACGATGTAATAGTTCCTGGAACAGTTCGATTGGCTTTCACTATAACATTAATATCAGACGATCTAAATAGGACATTGGTACAAAATATAGGCCGAGCTATAATTAAGAAGACTACTATAAAGATTAGTGGTAATGAAATTATGTCTATCGACGATTCGGACATATATTATTACTACCAAGATCTATGGAAAACACCCTACGAATGTTTTAATTCTGTCTATCAAGGTATCGATACGAGTATACAGGAGAATGTAACTAAACTTAGAATTAATGCTGGAAACGCCGATAATACTGACCTTAAAGATGTTATTGTCGCTAACGCTTATGGTAATCGATTCTATATTCCTCTTGATTTCGAGATGTTAGAAACTCATATGCCGTTTTACCAAGGTGGATTGGTAGATCGTTTAGAATACGAATTAACTTTTAACGATTATTCTAAAGTTATTCGATCTACCGATGCCGTAAACACTTCATATACGGTGGACAATATTTCGTTGGAGTATGATATGGTTACGATGCCTAATCTAGCTCAAAGAATTGGTAATCAATATTCTAATAGACTAGCTATTCTATATGAGAGAGTCCTTAGACACCGTAAAATAATAAAAAATAAAAGTGATACTCTGTGGAATATTAATATCAATGTTCCGGCACGTTCTATGAAGGGAATTCTAATGTTATTTAAAGAAGCAGAAGTTTCTACGGACTACTACAACCCAAAAATTACTAAGGTAGAAGTAACTATCGAAGGAGTTCCTAATCAACTATACAGTCAAGGTATGAGAGCTTATCAACAATGGGATGAAGTTAAAAAATATTTCTCGGACGGATCAAAATTATATCCTAATGTAGCCGAAGTTCTTAAAGGTTTACAACTATCAGCAGTAACCATAGACAAATATTTATCTGATCAATACGCGCTATGGCTTGATATGAGAACTATAGACGATGATCAACTTCACGGTAACGGACGTAAAATAGAAAATGCTAGTGAAGGTATTACTATTCAAATAACCAAAGAAGCCGAAGCTGCTGCGCCATTAAACTTGTATTTATATATTATTACCGACGCTCAACTTAACATAGAAAATGGAAGATTCGTCAGTGCATTATACTGATCTACTCCCTAAAACACCCCATTCAGCGATTATATGTGGACAAACTGGGTGTGGAAAAACAGTATTTATATTAGATCTATTAGAAGGATACTATCGTAAAACTTTTAAACACGTAGTAATATTATGTCCCACTATTAAGTATAATAAGGCTTATAAAGATCGTTCGTGGATTTGGAAAGACCCTGAAGTTTACGTAATTGACCCTCGCGAACAGTTACATAACTGGTTACGAGTATGTTTTCAAGTATTTCAAGGAGATCCCACGTTATACGTAATTGACGACTGTTCGGCTAAAATAGCCTTAACTCAAAAAAGAGATATGTTATCCGAATTAGCTTTTAGCGGGAGACACTCTTCCCAAAGTATTTGGGTTTTAACTCAAAAATATAACTCGGTCCTAAAGGATCTACGTGAACAGACCAGATGGAACGTTATATTCCATTGTAAAGATCGTGATTCGTTCGAAGAATGTCTCCGGGAGAACGATGTAATTCATACGTTAGAAGAAAGAAATATAGTTCGTTAATTATTAGCACATAATAAGCATAGTAAATTATTATTAAAGACTGATCAACCTATTGCTTATAAAGTAATATACGATAATTAGCAGATGATAAACATTATTAACCATTTACTTAGCAGATGCTAAACATTTACTTAGCAGATGTTAAAATGTGTGAAGCACTTTTACTAATTAGTAATATTATAATTTTAACTATATTAGGTTGGGGTATCGGACGGTATATTAAACTAAAGAATAAGTTTACGATAGTAATCAAAAATATGGACTGTACCGAAATTATCAACCAGTTATCCGACGATTCGGATAACGATGGCTACAAGAGTCAACGACTTCAAGCCCTAGCTGCTGGAGGACAAACTCAACAATATTTAGGAAAACAATTAACGGTAGAACAAATAGAAAAAATGCCGGACATTGATATAGTTAAATTATACGCTATATACGAAACGCGTCTAGGATCAACGATAACTAAAAGTCTGGGATCTACTATTTTACATTTTTATGCTTTAGCAGCTAAATCTTTCCTACCTATAGGAAATCAACAAAAATTAGAAGAAGATTTAGAATCTGATCCATTTATAACACACGCTTTAAGCACTATTACTTGTGAACTTTATCATAAATATGGTATGTACTTAGCACCTATTACAGCGGCGCTAACCACAGCTAAACATTGTCAATTTGGACACGAATGCCCACTTACTATAGATAAAAATGGAGAGGATAACGGACGAGACACCGAGCCAGATTTCAGCGGAACCATCGAAGGAATTATCGACGGAACTATCGAAGGAACCATCGAAGGAACTATTGAAAAAGCGATCGGAAGAACGGCAGAAGGATCCTAAAAAACAAGCGGCTGGAAAAGCTGGAGCCGCAGCTAGAAAGGCTAACGTAGAAAAAATACGAAATGATTTGAGAAATATGAAACAACAAATCGAAACCCCCACCTCGGAGGACCACCTGTCGACTAATTCGGGTAGTTGGACCCCATGGATAGTAGGAGGAGCGTTCGGAATTATATTATTAATGGTAAAAAATAAAAAATCCTCGGATATTAAGCCTATTAAAGTAAATGCTTGTCAATTAAAGACACACCCCGATCCATTCTATATGCAGTAAACATATACTTAACAATGTCTGTAGATGAGAAAACAATCATTAATACAGTTTATCACGCGAGCGTGGTGACTGGTATAGCGGTAGGATATGCTAAGATAACTAAAACGATATTTAAAACGGTAGCACCTAAATTAGATTTTACTGGTTATGATCTAGGAATGGCTATTATAGATATAGGAACAGCGATGTATACTAAAGATATATTAGTTAATCAGGGTATTATCCCCGCTGATATTATGAAATAATAATGGCTACTATAGCATTCATGGTAGCGGGTGCGGCAGTTAATGCGTTTGCTTTTAGTGGTAGTAGTTACTTATTTTCTAAATTAGGTGAACGAGATCCTGAGGAAATTAAACGACACAATGCAGCTGTAGAACAAGTACAAAAAGCGACTATAGCATGGAATCAACAACGTGCGAATACTTTAGATTGGGAACGCGAACGTCAACAAGGAGAAGTTCACTCAGCTCACACATTTAATGACGTAAACGCTTCCGTTATTATTTATGAGAAAATATTTTTGACTCCTAAACCTAAATTATCCGACTTTTATACTCCTAGTGAATCCCAGAAGGATAAGGAATTAACGTTTATCCTAGTAGGAATGGGAATAACAACCTTCGTATCGTATAAAATAGCTAAAAAATATAAAATGATATAATATAAATATGTTTCATACATTAACTAACGTGCAAAGAGGAGTTGCTATTCCTCTTCAGAATAATATTCAACCTGTAGTTATTCCACCAGTAAATCGGAAACATATAAAATAATTTTAGAGATTTATCCCAGAACGACTAATCCGAGATTATGGTTAGCGGGTTCATGCGGATTGATAGTTAAATTAAACCGACATATAAAATAAATCATAATCATGTTTCAAACTATCACAGATGTACAGCAGGCATCACCTATTAACCTTCAACAATATATCGATAACAAAGATGGAAATCTACGGGTGGGTCTCAGATCAATCATGTTAACTGTAGGGTGGTATAATACCGTAGATGGTGAAGGATTTGGGTATATAGAAAATGGTATTATAAAAACTGTACATTTACCTCTAGGATTATGGAATTTTCAAGAATTACAAACGTTTATAAATACAAAATTTACGGATTTTGCGTCTATAAGTATTTGTAAATCTAACGGTATTATAACCTTAATAGTTAAAAAAGAAAAAATAACTATGAGTTTGAGTATGTCAGAAATGTTAGGTCTAAATATAACATACGACCTAAATAAAGGTTGGTTGCACCCTGGTATATATATAGGTAATAAACCCATAAACTTCGCATATACTAAAACACTTAGAGTTTGTTTAACCCAACTAAATTCTTCGTATAATATATTCGATGGAAGACCTAGTTTGATACTTAAAATAGTAAACTCCGGGAATTTATATTTAGGAGAACCCCTAATAATAGATTATCCAAAACCAGAATTTAAAAAACTAGAACGCGGATATATTAATGAGTTGGACATTAATATACAAGATGATAAAGGTAGACCTTTAAACAATCACGGGTATATAATTTCTGTAGTACTAGAAATAAAATGAGTATCTACGGGCCCGGTAATAATACCCCGGTAGATATTAATAAGGTACCTAGTAGAATGAATAGATCTTTAGCGAATGATATTAATATTAGAATAGACGATTTAATATCAGCGGATCTTAGTAATTTTACGATCCTTAAACAACGAATAGACGGAATAACAGCAGTAGGGGCGAGTAATATAACTGACTCTGACATTAACGATATTTATATTAAAATAGAAAATTTAGTATCGACAGATCTTAATAATTTTACGACCCTTAAACATCGAATAGATGAGGCTATTAGCAATACCGATCTGACTAATAATCGAATACAAACCTTTATCGGTAATACAAACGATATTAATACTAAAATAGACGATTTAGTATCTACGGATATTAGTAATTTTACGACTCTTAAACAACAAATAGACGGAATAACAACAGGAGGGGTGGACCCCGATATTAATATTAAAATAGAAGATTTAATATCGACAGATCGTAGTAATTTTACTATCCTTAAACAACGAATAGATGGAATAGTAGCAGGGGGGGTGGGTAATACAGATGGCATTAACCTTCGAATAGATGAGGTGGTTGACAAGACCGATATGACTAATAAACGAATACAAACCTTTATCAGTAATACGAATGGTATAATAAATGTATTTACGGGGGAATTAACTTCGAATACTATTAAGTTAAATAATGTTGTCGATAATATAAATGAAGCTAACGGTAAGATAGAAAATATTATACAAAAACAAACTAAGGACATTATTACTGTATGGGCCGAAGAAAAAGGAACATTAGATAACGGACGGTTCGAATGGTCATTCGGTAATAGCGGTAATAATCAATATGCGGGATACCCTATGTCAATACCCGGTAGAATAATACGAATGTCTATATCCGCGGTAAAAGCCGGCCGTAGTGGTTCAGCAATAGATACTATTACTATACATATAGTAATTAATGGTATTACACTTAAACAAGGTATTACAAAACCTAAAGATGTTAGATCTTCTTATATAGTTTTTGATACACCAATTGAAGTAATGGCTGGTAGCGTTATAAATTTTGTAACGACATCAGCACCAGCAATAGAAGCTATTAGTGTAGTTGCGATATTAGTAGAACTAGATCTATGATATGAAAAAACTATACATTAATCATGTCTCTGTACCCGGTGGTACCAATAGAGGAAGTAGTAGATATAAACCCATCGGCTTTTAGAATGGGCCGTATTGTAGAAATTCAAACTCTATTACAAAAAGAACGCGATACCCGGATAAATATATCTAAAAAATATAAACGTACGGCAAATATTATTGAAGGATTTAATACATTATGCGCGGCTAATTCAGTAATTAGTGGTAGTGGGAGCGTCGTAGTATCCACTACGGTTGTAGGCATTCCATTAGCACTCGGATTAGGAGTAAGCGCCGCGACTAGCGGAATATTATGTATCATAGGAAGACAAATAGTTCTACATCTACAAACTAAAAGTACAAAACACGACCGAATAGCTATATCCGCTAGAGCTAAAATAAACAGTATCGATGTTCTAGTAAGTGAAGCCATTAGAGATAACCAAATTTCGGACGCCGAATTTAAAATCGTTTGTGACAAATGGGATAGATATCAAATTCTGAAACAAGAAATTAGAAATAAATGTAAAGTCTCACCGAATATGTTATCCAACGTCCATATAGAAAAATTAGTTAAAGAAGGTAGAGCCGATGAAAGAAAAAAAGTGTTAAGACAACTAAGCGAATAGTATGTTTATGTATGTGGGGTGGACCCCCTGAAAGTCCACCTAAATATACTCCACGATTAACTCCGAGCGCTCTGGATTATTAAAAAAAACAAAAAAAAGGATCCTTATGTGATTTTTCTAATATAAGAAAGGCACGTAAGGATCCTTTTTTTTTTTAATATTTACAATTTATCCTCACAAGGTTTACAAACTATCAATCCGGTAGTAAGGCCCTTAGCACAAATCATACACGGATGATAAAGTATATCTCCTTTACGAATCATAATGAGATGTATTTTACAATAACGTAGATAACAAGGTTTCCCGCATGGCCTAAGTTGGCCAAGCGATAACCATTTACAAGTATTATCCATCAATCGTAATAAGGAGGGACTCCGACCGAAACTGCGAAAGGAGCTACTAACGAAGATATTTTAAGATGCAGTTTACGATGAACCGAATGCTTATTACAATAAGGACCTATACAAGGAATCCCACATCTATAAATGGACCCATCGAGTAGCCATATACATATATGTTGACGTTTAACCTTACCCATTATTATCTTTATATATATAAGTATTATCACTCTTTAAATCGAGCAATTTAATATATAATTTACGTATACCTGTAAAATAAATAATAGTCGAATGTAGAGAATTTGAACCCTAAGGGCGGACGAGGGTTATGGACCTCCCATTAAGGTTCAAATTGGGAACTTAACATAAAAGTATACGTCGTATACCAAAAGTACAACCTATAGTAAATTGAAACGGCATATAATGGTACGTTAATTGGTACGATTTGTATATAATCAACGTTACTCACCCCCCCTGCTGCTATTGTGAAAGCCTTTTAAAAATGTCTTATTTGGATAAATGAGAAATTGGGTTCCAACTGTACAACCATTATTTGTTAAACATAAAATGTGCTAATTATCTAAGATGATATATCCGATTTACAATGCTATATCCGATTTACAATGCTATATCCGATTTACAATGATATATCCGATTTACAATGCTATATCCAATTTTGTAGTAGAAGTAGAAGTAGAATATCTGCGCGAATCCCAAACAAGACTTGTTGAATTTAAATATACAACGGGAGGTCGAAGGTTCGAACCTTGTAAGGGGTTCGTTCTGATATGGCCGGTTGGTGAGCCGCTAGCTAGTTAATTGCCTACCAGTCTGGCACCTGTCATACAAGCATAGGTTTCGGGAAGTACTGATGTTCATAAAAAGAGGTGTCTCATAAGTCAGAAATGGCTGGCCCTTTAAATAGGGGTGACACTATAATAAACAAACACTTTATTTACTTTTATACACTGAAATTAGTCTATTATATCACAAGAAATTTTAATACTGGTATATTCATGTGCAATTTATGCAAATTAACCTTGTTTAACATTTGAGACTTAGTGGTAGTTCTTAACTCTTTGCGCGCTAGCGGCAGATAAAATCACCTTTGCAAACAGCATAGAGCCAGATCAGACGGCACAGAACGTGCCGTCTGATCAGGCTCTATGCTGTTTGCTATTCGGATAGTGGAGCTAAAACAGTTGGCTGAATAGCAAACAACATGGATCCTGATCAGACGCGGCGTTACGCCGCGGCTGATCTGGATCTATGTTGTTTGCAAATGTGATTTTATTTACTCAGCAGGCAAAGGGTTAAATATACAATAAATGTACATATGTGTGGTATTTAAAGATTAACGTTAGATTCAGAAGTTATGCACCATCTTGCCAACTATGTTAGTTTCTCGTGGCATAGCTCATAATTATGTTTTTGATTTAAGTTATTGATACAACTGCATGTACCAAAATTATTCCTTATTTCTTGATAGATTCCATAATTATTTCTTATTTCTTGATAGATTCCATAATTATTTCTTATTTCTTGGTAGGTTCCATAATTATTAACAAGACAAATGATGGCTGTGTGTCTAAGCTTGCATCAGTCAGTGTGTATTTGATTATATTTGTTTTGCAGTAGGTTGTTAACAAATTAATAATTAAATCATTCATTCCCATGTTCATAATCTGGTATATCTTAACAGGGATCATTCTAGAGGGTGATGTGGGCGAAATTGTTGCCCTAGGGACCATCACTTTGCCCTCTGGGGGACCCACTTCTCCCTATAAAAAAAACAATTTTGTCTAGTAAGATACACTGGCCCATTATAAAGCACTCCTTCTATTCAAATGTTGTATTTAATGGTTGTACTGTGCATTTTAACCCTATTTTGCAGAAGTATATTAAATAACACCATTTAAGGAAGTGATCACGCGCTTTCTCACTTCTCCCAAAAATTCTGACCTAGAATGAACCCTGATCTACAGTTGGTAACAAATACTGTATAATGTATTCATTGTGAATGTTCATAACCTGGTATACCGACAGTAGGTAACAAATACTGTATAATGTATTCATTGTGAATGTTCATAACCTTGTATACTGACAGTTAGTAACAAATACTGTATAATGTATTCATTGTGAATGTTCATAACCTGGTATACCGACAGTTGGTAACAAATACTGTATAATGTATTCATTGTGAATGTTCATAACCTGGTATACCGACAGTTGGTAACAAATACTGTATAATGTATTCATTGTGAATGTTCATAACCTTGTATACTGACAGTTAGTAACAAATACTGTATAATGTATTCATTGTGAATGTTCATAACCTGGTATACCGACAGTTGGTAACAAATACTGTATAATGTATTCATTGTGAATGTTCATAACCTGGTGACTGACAGTAACAAATAATGTAATGTATTCATTCTGAATGTTTTGGATGAATTAGCTAGCAGGGAAATGTGAATATGTTCCTTAATATTCAGTCATTCAGAAAAACTTGCTATTTGTTTTTGTTTTTTTAAATGATTTATTGCATTTTTTCATTACACTAGTAGAGTGGTGGAACCTATGCTCTCTCATATAAAATGGCCAGTATAAAACGTTAATTGCACAGACGGATCTGTAGTCCAGTGGTAACACGCTGGACTGGTAATCCAGGGATCGCAGGTTCGATCCCCCGTCTGACCCAAATAAAATTAACAGTCTTTCAGATGGGACGTTAAACCGAGGTCTCGTGTCGGTGCTTTACACTGTGCACGTAAAACAACCAGAGGAGACTCTGGAATGGGTCTCTGTCTGTATCATGCACTATCCTCCAAAATCTAAAATGACTAATCTCTTCAGGAGGCGTCGCTCATATGGGTAACCTGTAGCGACAATAAATAAACGTAAAACACACAAAAGTTAATTGCACTTGCAGTATATTATTATTTTCATTTGGCATGTACTGGGAGTCATGTCGGTCTAGTTCAGAGTAGACAAGACAATATACAGCTGTTGAAAAGAAGTCGAAATTATGCAGGCGGTTTGAATTTAATTGGAAAATATATTGTGTGCGTTTAGTGTGAATCAGTTCTTATAGAGAGAGATTTGTAAGTTTTTCACTTAAAGCCCGCATTATTTGGGCCACTATAAATTAGTTTCAATCTGGATTATAATGCCCATCACCCCAATTGATTGCTACGTGGCCCATTTTCATAAAAATAAAAGGTTGCCAATATATTAAAAAAAACATTTCAGACCTCATATTTTATTTTAATATAATATTATGGAGCCAGATTATTTTGCCTGGTATGGCTGTTGCCTGTATTGTGTCCTTTAGCCATAAAACCTAGCTCAGAAATAACATCAATTTAGATGTTTCAAGTTGAACGAAATTTTAAAAATGGTCACATCCATCCCAGTTCTCATGTAATGTTAGTCATGATCTTGCTGTTAATTTATAGTAGCCTTGCTTAGTGCGATAAGAGATTACCTCCGGTAAGACTATTTGAGTTATATCTGGAGTTAGTGTCTTCTTGTACTAAAGTCCATATTTGACATTTTAGGGGTAAAGCAGCACCAGGGACGAGGCTCTCAATGACCAGGACACTTACAAAAGGTATGACAATATTCCGTTGCTATATTATTCTCACTTTAACCCTTTCAACCCCACAGGCCTCTAAATAGGCTTATGAAAAGTGTAGATCCAGATGAGCCGGCTCATAACGAGCCATCTCATCAGGATCTGCACTTTTTTGCCAGTAATAATTATTACTATTTTTAGATAAAATTACCCATTTTGATAAATGAACTGATCCAAATGTAATTTTGTTATTAATTTATTGGTCTAAAAATATCATGGACTAGTCCATGTCAGTTACTTGGTGTTGAAAGGGTTAAGCAGTATATAGTTCTGTTTTTTAAAGATATATTAGTGATTTCGAAAGCTTAAAAGCCTGATTGTAACAGATATCTGTATATGTATTTCTTTCTGTTTCTTACTTCACAGTATCCATGGAAATATTATTGCACAGATGTCATCTCTCCATAAAGTATCGGGTAGAACTTTGTCCAAAGCATTCTAGCAATAACCTCTACCATAGTTATTCAAATTAGGCCAATCTATTAGAACCTAGGTCGCATGGTAAACTTAAATAAAACCTTTTCATAATCAGCATCATTTCATTAAGTTGACCTGCATTATCTGAAGCATCCTCTTCATTGTCTCTACCAAGTTTGTTCCAGCTAGATCAATCCATGAACAATATTTTAAATGACATCTGAAACTAGTTCTCCTTGTTTGATCAGACTTTATTTGAAGCATTCCGGCATGACTTTCTATCAGTCAATAAACAGGCGCGTCGGAAGCCAGCTGACATTGGGACGGTGGGTTTTGCTAGGGGGGTCCGGGGGCATGCTCCCCCTGGATTTTTGAGATGTAGATACTGTAAAGACGATTTTAATACCCACCCTGCATACAGTGCGTAGGAACCCAGAGTAGATCTACATAGTCGTCACTTGCAATGTGGCGTATATATTCCACAAGTATAAAATAAAAATACACCCGGCTTGCCAAAATATTGGGGCCTCAGTTGCGCCCTGCGGCCCCTGCTACGACACCTATGATAAACTAGGTCACATTGTTCAAATAACAATAGCTCTGAAGCTACTGGGCAAGCTATGATAAAACTTGGTGTGAAGCATTTGAGCAATGATCTAATATATTCAAGTTAGATCAATCCACAGAAAACATATTTATTTAATGTCATAAAAACAATTATTGTTTAAAAGAAATGATCAGATTTGGATCATTGATTTCAGGTATCACCTCTAACTTGTGGAAGCATCCTGAGCTTCACCTCTATCTACTTTTTGTTCAAATTAGATCAGTATTGAAAATGTAGGTTACTAGGTCAAGCTACAGTAAAACTTTATCTGTCATCTGTCAGTTGAGCAACTCAGAGTAATATTATTGATTCAGCTGAAACCCATTTTGGCAGTCTCTTACAGCTAGCCAGGTACCAAATTCCTAGACTGACAACATGTTAATGCTGAAGAGTTCATTGTGAAACTTGTATCACCTTCTCCTTTTTACACAGATATCCTAAGTTTCATAATAACTTTGAAATACAATGTATACAGTAGATACCCATTTACACAGGTTTATAGTAGTACATTTAAACAAGATTTCAACTCCCTATTACAGTAAATCCATGAACTGTTGTAATAAAGGCATTGGTACACCTCATATACAATGAACATCATGTGACTAGCACCACACAGAGAATTTAAATAACCGTATCGGACCATTTCAACATGGTATATTATATATAGATTAGTCATATCAGATTTTTGGAGGATAGTGGAATGATACAAACAGAGACCCATTCCATTGTCTCCTGGTTCTTTTACATGCACAGTGTACAGCACCGACACGAGACCTCGATTTACAGTCCCATCTGAAAGACTGTTAATATTATTATGGTCAGATGGGGGATCGAACCTGTGATCCCTAGATTCGCAGTCCAATGTATTAACCACAGTAGTACTGACCGTCTATAAATATTTCATTAATAGAATGATGCTATTATTTATATTATTTGAAGTTCAAAATCTACTGAGAGCAAGTAAGATTTCCTAGTATCAGTTTTACTGTCTGCTTTTAAGTTGAGGCTTTCCTTTTCTTTCAGGGTAATTTGGCGTGGTAGTATTTCAAATTATGATTTTGTTGATGTCTTCAGTTTTATTACGATGCATGAAAAGTTTAAGTTCTGTATTGTCTGAATTCTATCACCAGTCTGTGTGGACAGCATAGTTATATTATGACGGCAAATGTTATATATGTGTGTACATCCTGTTATGGGCTTAGTAATGAGGTTAGATTCATAGTCTGAAGCTCTTCTGATCAATAACCATTAACTAGCCTGGGTTCCAGTCTGTCGATTTTTCACTTTTTAACTTTTGGCAAATCAGAAACTCAATATGGTCCAATTAATAGTCTCGGTGTTAAAATATATTTATTTGACTGACCAGGCAAAATATATCGACGCCTGTTTCCAGGCTAACCATTAACCTGCCAATCACAATTAAAGTCGCTTTTGCAAACAGCATAAAGCCATATCAGACGGCACAGAACATGCCGTCTCATCAGGCTCTATGCTGTTTGCTATTCAGATAGTGGAGCTAAAACGCTTGTCTGAATAGCAAACAACATAGATCCTGATCAGACATGGCATTGCTCCGCGGCTGATCTGGATCTATGTTGTGTGCACATTCCATTCAATTTATTCAGCAGGTTATGTGTTAATATTCTGTAATCAGTTTCGAACGAGGTTGTCACATCATGCACTCCATAAATCTCATACTTTACATTATGTACAGGAGTAGGCAGTACACATGCATTTGCCTGCATAGTTGCTCCACCCATTCAGGTGAACTACTTCATCAGTTACTTATAACCCTACTCCCCACCAATCACCCAGGAAAACCACACCCCCAACCATGGTTCACAGGGCCTGGAAAAGGTGTCTAGGCCAACTTGCAGGTTACTATAACCAAATTACAACCCCCTAGGGAAGTATTCACCACAATTTCCATGGCTTGTTTTGGTACTGGAAAAAGCTCTCGCACCCCCTACACTGCTTGGACAACTCAGTGGTCACTATTTAGCCCTGTCATTCCCAGTCATCTCTTTACCGCGGGTGGCTCTGGGTTATAACTGATCGGTGAATAAGTACAATACGGGTCACAGTCATACTTCGGTGCCTCGAACTCGTCGGGTCTGTGAAATGGTTCGAGTCAATAGTTGTTTGAGTCAAGTGATAATTGTACAGGATGTGTAACTTTTGAAACAATTTTCCAACACTGTGTGTTTTGTGACACGTGGCCCTCGCCTCTCAGTCGATTGTATTTGAGCCATAGGTGTTAACCCATTCAACACCAAGTAACTGACCTGGACTGGTGCATCATATTTAGACCAATAAATTAATAAGAAAATTACATTTGGACCAGTTCATTTATCAAAATGGGTAATTTTTCTCTAAAAATAGTAATATTACTGGCAAAAAGTGCAGATCCTGATGAGACGGCTCGTCATGAGCCGGCTCATCTGGATCTACACTTTTTGTACGCCTATTTAGAGGTCTGTGGTGTTGAAAGGGTTAATTGAATTAGTAATTGATTGATCTCGTAGGACCAGTGATCTAGTTCGAGAGTACCAGTCAACCGAGGTATAATTATATGCAATATATAGAGATTATTGCTGGGACCAGACGATGTGTTCGAGCAAACAGGGGAGTTCTAGTTAACCGAGTTTGAGGCAACGAAGTTCAACTGTATATCTTTACATTATGTTTAATCAGCACTAGTACCGGTGGGTGCATTTGTATGAATATTATTACTGACTGATTCATATATAAAGGTGCAAGATATTACTATATAGAGGGACAATACAGTTCCTCTTCCCTGTTTTATACATGACAGTTGATATATTTCAATTGGTGAACATTTTTGTATACTACGAACACATCCAAATATTTGGTAACATTACCGATGGTTATCGATAAAAGCTTGCCGTTGTATTAGAATCAGTCAGCAGATACAGCATGTTTTGTGTATCGTAGTTCCACTACAGAGCTTGTGTATATATTGTCTTTATTTACATACTATATATAGATAATATTGAATATTCATTTTTTGGTTTAATGAGATAGATTATCTTATTAACTTATTTATTATGACTGAAATAAAATGAACAACACACATCTACTATGATTCAGGGAAATGAGTCATTAGAGATGAGCTGTCTTATGTCAGCAATCTAGGTCACATGGTCTCTTATTGTGCACTTGCAACTTTGACTCAAGCATGGCACTTCCGAAACCTAGGAGTAATGGTCAGATATATAATGATTGTTTATGATGATCTTATCATTTACTACTGCTGTTCAATATTCATGACCGTGTCATTTTACTATTCAATATTCATGACCGTGTCATTTTACTATTCAATATTCATGACCGTGTCATTTTACTATTCAATATTTATGACCGTGTCATTTTACTATTCAATATTTATGACCATGTCATTTTACTATTCAATATTTATGACCGTGTCATTTTACTATTCAATATTTATGACCGTGTCATTTTACTATTCAATATTTATGACCGTGTCATTTTACTATTCAATATTTATGACCGTGTCATTTTACTATTCAATATTTATGACCATGTCATTTTACTATTCAATATTTATGACCGTGTCATTTTACTATTCAATATTTATGACCGTGTCATTTTACTATTCAATATTTATGACCATGTCATTTTACTATTCAATATTTATGACCGTGTCATTTTACTATTCAATATTTATGACCGTGTCAGTTTACTATTCAATATTTATGACCGTGTCATTTTACTATTCAATATTCATGACCGTGTCATTTTACTATTCAATATTTATGACCATGTCATTTTACTATTCAATATTTATGACCATGTCATTTTACTATTCAATATTTATGACCGTGTCATTTTACTATTCAATATTCATGACCGTGTCATTTTACTATTCAATATTTATGACCATGTCATTTTACTATTCAATATTCATGACCGTGTCATTTTACTATTCAATATTTATGACCATGTCATTTTACTATTCAATATTTATGACCGTGTCATTTTACTATTCAATATTTATGACCATGTCATTTTACTATTCAATATTTATGGCCATGTCATTTTACTATTCAATATTTATGACCATGTCATTTTACTATTCAATATTTATGACCATGTCATTTTACTATTCAATATTCATGACCGTGTCATTTTACTATTCAATATTTATGACCATGTCATTTTACTATTCAATATTTATGACCGTGTCATTTTACTATTCAATATTTATGACCATGTCATTTTACTATTCAATATTTATGACCATGTCATTTTACTATTCAATATTTATGACCATGTCATTTTACTATTCAATATTTATGACCATGTCATTTTACTATTCAATATTTATGACCATGTCATTTTACTATTCAATATTTATGACCGTGTCATTTTACTATTCAATATTCATGACCGTGTCATTTTACTATTCAATATTTATGACCATGTCATTTTACTATTCAATATTCATGACCGTGTCATTTTACTATTCAATATTTATGACCATGTCATTTTACTATTCAATATTTATGACCGTGTCATTTTACTATTCAATATTTATGACCATGTCAGTTTACTATTCAATATTTATGTGTTTTTTTTTTTTGTGTTTTTTTTTTTTGCCATGTCATTTTACTATTCATATTTGTTTTTACTATTCAATATTTATGACCATGTCATTTTACTATTCAATATTTATGACCTGTCATTTTACTATTCAATATTTATGACCATGTCATTTTACTATTCAATATTTATGGCCATGTCATTTTACTATTCAATATTTATGGCCATGTCATTTTACTATTCAATATTTATGGCCATGTCATTTTACTATTCAATATTTATGGCCATGTCATTTTACTATTCAATATTTATGACTGTATTATTTATTTATGGTGATAAATAAGTTTTTACTGTTTACATATTTTTCTGATTATACCATAATTATATGATTTTATGGTTGACCTTTGTTTTAGCGGAGAATCTAACTGAGAGTGAGGCTGGAGGTACAATATGTTACTGGAAACAAGAGTGTCTCTCAATGTTTGTTTCTAACTACTGGTTCTATATCACTTTGTCTGGTGTAGGGATATACATGTATATGTCTTGGAAGGTTTTCATGTAGTGACTTTTGGTTGTCTGTCTGTCTGTCTGTCTGGCTGGCTGGCTGGCTGTCTGTCTGGCTGGCTTGGCTGGCTGGCTGGCTAATTTAATTTGAATGTGAGCGTGTTTTCTTTGATGGTCTGTCAATCTGTCTGTCTATCTGTCTGGCTGGCTGGCTGGCTAGCTAATTTAAATTGAATGTGAGTGTGTTTTCTTTCTCCTGTGACTGGTATTATGTGGCTGCTATCTCTGCTTACTGGCAAGCTGTACTGTTGTCGGACTGTCGTGTTAAGCCTGTGACCAGTACATACTTGTCTGTTGAATTTTGCTTTATAAACAGGGTTTCTGTACTCGGTGATTTCCAACTGGTAGTATGTTAATCCAGATTAGACCAAAACAATTATTGCCCATGTGTAAGGGGTGAGATAATACTTTAAATCTCTACCCAAAACTCATGGTAGCACCGGAACTCATGGTAGCACCGAAACTCATGGTAGCACCGGAACTCATGGTGCACCGGAACTCATGGTAGCACCAGAACTCATGGTAGCACTGGAACTCATGGTAGCACTGGAACTCATAGTAGCACCGGAACTCATGGTAGCACCAGAACTCATGGTAGCACCGGAACTCATGGTAGCACCGGAACTCATGATAGCACCGGAACTCATGGTAGCACCGGAACTCATGATAGAACCGGAACTCATGGTAGCACCGGAACTCATGGTACACGGAACTCATGGTGGAACTCATGGTGCACCGGAACTCATGGTATCACTGGAACTCATGGTATCACTGGAACTCATGGTAGCACCGGAACTCATGGTAGCACCAGAACTCATGATAGCACCGGAACTCATGGTATCACCGGAACTCATGGTAGCACCGGAACTCATGGTAGAACTAGAACTCATGATAGCACCGGAACTCATGGTATCACTGGAACTCATGATAGCACCGGAACTCATGGTATCACTGGAACTCATGGTAGCACCGGAACTCATGATAGCACCGGAACTCATGGTAGCACCGGAACTCATGATAGCACCGGAACTCATGGTAGCACCGGAACTCATGGTAGCACGGAACTCATGATAGCACCGGAACTCATGATAGCACCGGAACTCATGGTATCACTGGAACTCATGGTAGCACCGGAACTCATGGTAGCACCAGAACTCATGGTGCACCGGAACTCATGGTAGCACCGGAACTCATGGTAGCACCCAAACTCATGGTAGCACCAGAACTCATGGTAGCACCGGAACTCATGGTAGCACCCGAACTCATGGTAGCACCAGAACTCATGGTAGCACCAGAACTCATGGTAGCACCAGAACTCATGGTAGCACCAGAACTCATGCTGCACCCGAACTCATGGTAGCACCCGAACTCATGGTAGAACCGGAACTCATGGTGCACCGGAACTCATGGTATCACTGGAACTCATGGTATCACTGGAACTCATGGTAGCACCGTAACTC
>CM026390.1:68116969-68136317 GCA_014843695.1 Archivesica marissinica
TTTACTGACATTGGAAGAATGTTCGCACGATTATTTGTTTGTTTGTTTTTGAGGTTTAAAGCCGCACCAACAGCTCGGGTCATATTCCACCTTCCTGCTATTATCAGGGTTCATTCTAGGTCAGAATTTTTGGGACAAGTGAGAAAGCGCGTGATCACATCCTTAAATGGTGTTCTTTAATATACGTCTGCAAAATAGGGTTAAAATGCACAGTACAACCATTAAATACAACATTTGAATAGAAGGAGTGCTTTATAATGGGCCAGTGTATCTTACTAGACAACATTTTGTTTGAATATCGTAAAAACCAAAAAAATAATTTTGTTTTAGGGAGAAGTGGGGCCCCCAGAGGGCGAAGTCAGGGTCCTTAGGGCAACAATTTTGCCCACATCACCCTCTAGAATGATCCCTGATTATTGTTGAAGGCAGACCCAGGGTACCCCAGCTTTGAGCACTAATTCAGGCACGTCTGGGCACAGGCCTTCTGCAAGTCAGCTGCATAGCTTCCTTAGCATGTATTCTATCAAACATGTTTTATTATGCAATTATTTCTGAATACACATCACATCCTGATGGCGAAATTTTTAATTTTACTGCACACACTGATGATTAGTTTATGCAAATATAATTTAGATCGATTGCGAAACAAGTTCTTACAACATTATTTTAATCATTCTCGAGGCCTCATTCCTGATGGAATCCATCGTCATGAGGCAATGTGGAGTTTAAGTACTTTGCCATAAGGACACAATCACAATGGCTACAGCTGTGCGTGAGCTCCGGGCATTTCACACCTGAAGCATATGCCATTGCGATAATACCACTTGCACTTAATTCCATGCCAACTTGATTTAGTAGAACAGTCGTAATTCTTAGTCAACCATTTTGAAGGAAAACGTTAAATCGAGGAGATACATTTAAAGATTATTATGAGTTGATGACAGTACATTTTAAATGCTGTTTTTTAGCAAGTACATGGTCGAGATTGAAGCCAAGCAGTCGAGGGAAGGAGTTTGGAGGACTGAAATGGGAAAGGGTCAAGGTAAGTACAGGTGTAACCATAGTGAATACAGAGAGTTTATCTGAAGCCAAGTAGTCGAGGGAAGGAGTTTGGAGGATTGAAATGGGAAAGGGTCAAGGTTAGTTAATACAGAGAGTTTATCTGAAGCCAAGTAGTCGAGGGAAGGAGTTTGGAGGACTGAAATGGGAAAGGGTCAAGGTTAGTATATGTGTAACCATAGTTAATACAGAGAGTTTATCTGAAGCCAAGTAGTCGAGGGAAGGAGTTTGGAGGACTGAAATGGGAAAGGGTCAAGGTTAGTATATGTGTAACCATAGTTAATACAGAGAGTTTATCTGAAGCCAAGTAGTCGAGGGAAGGAGTTTGGAGGACTGAAATGGGAAAGGGTCAAGGTTAGTATATGTGTAACCATAGTTAATACAGAGAGTTTATCTGAAGCCAAGTAGTCGAGGGAAGGAGTTTGGAGGACTGAAATGGGAAAGGGTCAAGGTTAGTATATGTGTAACCATAGTTAATACAGAGAGTTTATCTGAAGCCAAGTAGTCGAGGGAAGGAGTTTGGAGAACTGAAATGGGAAAGGGTTACGGTTAGTATATGTGTAACCATAGTTAATACAGAGAGTTTATCTGAAGCCAAGCAGTCGAGGGAAGGAGTTTGGAGGACTGAAATGGGAAAGGGTCAAGGTAAATATAGGTGTAACCATAGTTAATACAGAGTTTATTTGCTGCATACATTAAATTCATGAATTATAAATCTGTCTCATTTGGTCCCATTTTTTCAGTCATAATCACATGTATATAATAACATTAAATCACATCATTTATGTTGGCTAACCTTGCATGGTAAAACTGGTATAGTTAACAATTATTAACAATATTTGTATGTGAGACTCCCATTGCTAAAACACAATATTCATTCCATCCAGATGGCCAAATTTACCCACATGAATGACCACATTTACGCTTTCATCCACTTCAACGAGAGTGATTAATATATAGTTGTTAAAACTTGCTTCGTAATCGTTGTAAAATAAATAAAGTTTAAGCTAACATTTTGCCTTTATGGTTGTAAAATAAATAAAGTTTAAACTAACATTTTGCCTTTATGGTTGTAAAATAAATAATGTTTACCGTAAACTAAGATTTTGCCTTTATGGTTGTAAAATAAATAAAGTTTAAACTAACATTTTGCCTTTATGGTTGTAAAATAAATAGAGTTTAAGCTAACACTTTGCCTTTATGGTTGTAAAATAAATAAAGTTTAAACTAAGATTTTGCCTTTATTTTACAGACGGTTGTTCATGTTGCCCTAGTATCCAACCGTGCAGAAGAGAGGAGGGATGCAGCCAAGCACCTCGGTCTGCTACGCTGTGGGGATGCTATGGTGTTTTATGCATTAAAAGAAAGGCTGAGAGTGGATGAAGACACGAGAGTAAAATATGAAGCAGCTAAATCTCTCATTCTATTAGGTAAGAATTACAGGAGAGATGATTGTATTGCTTCAAAGGGTAATGAGAGACATCTCTAATAACACTTGGACCTACCTACTTTTAGGGAGTATTCAGGGGCAGTAACTCACCGATGTCTCTTATTAGTGAAACTTGTAGGTATTGTATTCAGGACTCATTCGAGGTCAGAATTTTTGGGAGAAGTGGGGAAGCGCGCAATTGTGTCTTTAAATGGTGTTATTTAATATATTTCAACAAAATAGAATTAAAATACACAATATGACCATTAAATAGAACATATGAATAGATTAATAGAAGCAGTGCTTTATAGTGGTATGTTACTGGACAAAATTTTGTAAGAAAATTGTAAAAAAAAAGGGGGAAGTGGGGTCCCTAGGAGGCAAAGTCAGATCCCTAGGGCGACTATTTCGCCGAAGTCGCCCTCTAGAATGAGCCCTGGTATTATGTGAAGAAGTTATGTATAGGATATAAGCCGAAAACGATCCAATATGTCAAATACTAAATTGGACTATGTGATGCGCGTAGCGACGAACACAGTGCCAATATTTTACATATTGCAACTGTTTGAGGCTCGTATCTTACTTAAAACACAAACTTATGTAGCTATTAAGAGTTGCTATAT
This sequence comes from Archivesica marissinica, assembly GCA_014843695.1. Lineage (NCBI taxonomy): Eukaryota > Metazoa > Mollusca > Bivalvia > Venerida > Vesicomyidae > Archivesica > Archivesica marissinica. Next base: position 68,120,081 of record CM026390.1, read on the forward strand.
AAAATTGATAATTTTGTTCATTTATGTATAAGATTTGATATAATACACTGGCCTGTTGAGAGCAGTCCATTATTAAAAATAATATACAGTAAGTACACAGGTATGACATCACAACAGTGTTTTATTTACGAAATAAACCATTAATAACCCTAGTCAAAATCATAATATATGACACATGCCGAGGTTCAGCAGTTGTAAGTCATTCTAGTTGAACATGCCATTGATCAGCAGTTGTAAGTCATTCTAGTTGAACATGCCATTGAGCAGCAGTTGTAAGTCATTCTAGTTGAACATGCTGATGATCAGCAGTTGTAAGTCATTCTAGTTGAACATGCCAATGATCAGCAGTTGTAAGTCATTCTAGTTGAACATGCCTTTGAGCAGCAGTTGTAAGTCATTCTAGTTGAACATGCCGATGATCAGCAGTTGTAAGTCATTCTAGTTGACCATGCCGTTGAGCAGCAGTTGTAAGTCATTCTAGTTGACCATGCCGTTGAGCAGCAGTTGTAAGTCATTCTAGTTGAACATGCCATTGAGCAGCAGTTGTAAGTCATTCTAGTTGAACATGCCGTTGAGCAGCAGTTGTAAGTCATTCTAGTTGAACATGCCAATGATCAGCAGTTGTAAGTCATTCTAGTTGAACATGCCAATGATCAGCAGTTGTAAGTCATTCTAGTTGAACATGCCGATGATCAGCAGTTGTAAGTCATTCTAGTTGAACATGCTGATGATCAGCAGTTGTAAGTCATTCTAGTTGAACATGCCAATGATCAGCAGTTGTAAGTCATTCTAGTTGAACATGCCAATGAGCAGCAGTTGTAAGTCATTCTAGTTGAACATGCCATTGAGCAGCAGTTGTAAGTCATTCTAGTTGAACATGCTGATGATCAGCAGTTGTAAGTCATTCTAGTTGAACATGCTGATGAGCAGCAGTTGTAAGTCATTCTAGTTGAACATGCTGATGATCAGCAGTTGTAAGTCATTCTAGTTGAACATGCCAATGAGCAGCAGTTGTAAGTCATTCTAGTTGAACATGCCATTGAGCAGCAGTTGTAAGTCATTCTAGTTGAACATGCTGATGATCAGCAGTTGTAAGTCATTCTAGTTGAACATGCCGTTGAGCAGCAGTTGTAAGTCATTCTAGTTGAACATGCCAATGATCAGCAGTTGTAAGTCATTCTAGTTGAACATGCCATTGAGCAGCAGTTGTAAGTCATTCTAGTTGAACATGCTGATGATCAGCAGTTGTAAGTCATTCTAGTTGAACAAGCCAATGATCAGCAGTTGTAAGTCATTCTAGTTGAACATGCCAATGATCAGCAGTTGTAAGTCATTCTAGTTGAACAAGCCAATGATCAGCAGTTGTAAGTCATTCTAGTTGAACATGCCGATGATCAGCAGTTGTAAGTCATTCTAGTTGAACATGCCATTGAGCAGCAGTTGTAAGTCATTCTAGTTGAACATGCCAATGATCAGCAGTTGTAAGTCATTCTAGTTGAACATGCCTTTGATCAGCAGTTGTAAGTCATTCTAGTTGAACATGCTGATGATCAGCAGTTGTAAGTCATTCTAGTTGAACATGCTGATGATCAGCAGTTGTAAGTCATTCTAGTTGAACATGTTGATGATCAGCAGTTGTAAGTCATTCTAGTTGAACATGCCAATGATCAGCAGTTGTAAGTCATTCTAGTTGAACATGCCAATGAGCAGCAGTTGTAAGTCATTCTAGTTGAACATGCCATTGAGCAGCAGTTGTAAGTCATTCTAGTTGAACATGCTGATGATCAGCAGTTGTAAGTCATTCTAGTTGAACATGCCATTGAGCAGCAGTTGTAAGTCATTCTAGTTGAACATGCTGATGATCAGCAGTTGTAAGTCATTCTAGTTGAACATGCCTTTGATCAGCAGTTGTAAGTCATTCTAGTTGAACATGCCGTTGAGCAGCAGTTGTAAGTCATTCTGGTTGAACATGCTGATGATCAGCAGTTGTAAGTCATTCTAGTTGAACATGCCGTTGAGCAGCAGTTGTAAGTCATTCTAGTTGAACATGCCTTTGATCAGCAGTTGTAAGTCATTCTAGTTGAACATGCCAATGATCAGCAGTTGTAAGTCATTCTAGTTGAACATGCCGTTGAGCAGCAGTTGTAAGTCATTCTAGTTGAACATGTTGATGATCAGCAGTTGTAAGTCATTCTAGTTGAACATGCTGATGATCAGCAGTTGTAAGTCATTCTAGTTGAACATGCCGTTGAGCAGCAGTTGTAAGTCATTCTAGTTGAACACGCTGATGATCAGCAGTTGTAAGTCATTCTAGTTGAACATGCTGATGATAGGCAGTTGTAAGTCATTCTAGTTGAACATGCTGATGATCAGCAGTTGTAAGTCATTCTAGTTGAACATGCCATTGAGCAGCAGTTGTAAGTCATTCTAGTTGAACACGCTGATGATCAGCAGTTGTAAGTCATTCTAGTTGAACATGCTGATGATCAGCAGTTGTAAGTCATTCTAGTTGAACATGTTGATGATCAGCAGTTGTAAGTCATTCTAGTTGAACATGCCAATGATCAGCAGTTGTAAGTCATTCTAGTTGAACATGCTGATGATCAGCAGTTGTAAGTCATTCTAGTTGAACATGCCATTGAGCAGCAGTTGTAAGTCATTCTAGTTGAACATGCTGATGATAGGCAGTTGTAAGTCATTCTAGTTGAACATGCCTTTGATCAGCAGTTGTAAGTCATTCTAGTTGAACATGTTGATGATCAGCAGTTGTAAGTCATTCTAGTTGAACATGCCTTTGATCAGCAGTTGTAAGTCATTCTAGTTGAACATGCCGATGATCAGCAGTTGTAAGTCATTCTAGTTGAACATGCTGATGATCAGCAGTTGTAAGTCATTCTAGTTGAACATGCCGATGATCAGCAGTTGTAAGTCATTCTAGTTGAACATGCCGATGATCAGCAGTTGTAAGTCATTCTAGTTGAACATGCCAATGATCAGCAGTTGTAAGTCATTCTAGTTGAACATGCCATTGAGCAGCAGTTGTAAGTCATTCTAGTTGAACATGCCATTGATCAGCAGTTGTAAGTCATTCTAGTTGAACATGCCAATGATCAGCAGTTGTAAGTCATTCTAGTTGAACATGCTGATGATCAGCAGTTGTAAGTCATTCTAGTTGAACATGCCAATGATCAGCAGTTGTAAGTCATTCTAGTTGAACATGCCGTTGATCAGCAGTTGTAAGTCATTCTAGTTGAACATGCCGTTGATCAGCAGTTGTAAGTCATTCTAGTTGAACATGCCATTGATCAGCAGTTGTAAGTCATTCTAGTTGAACATGCCGTTGAGCAGCAGTTGTAAGTCATTCTAGTTGAACATGCTGATGATCAGCAGTTGTAAGTCATTCTAGTTGAACATGCCGTTGAGCAGCAGTTGTAAGTCATTCTAGTTGAACATGCCGATGATCAGCAGTTGTAAGTCATTCTAGTTGAACATGCCGATGATCAGCAGTTGTAAGTCATTCTAGTTGAACATGCCGATGATCAGCAGTTGTAAGTCATTCTAGTTGAACATGCCGTTGAGCAGCAGTTGTAAGTCATTCTAGTTGAACATGCCAATGATCAGCAGTTGTAAGTCATTCTAGTTGAACATGCCGTTGATCAGCAGTTGTAAGTCATTCTAGTTGAACATGCTGATGATCAGCAGTTGTAAGTCATTCTAGTTGAACATGCTGATGATCAGCAGTTGTAAGTCATTCTAGTTGAACATGTTGATGATCAGCAGTTGTAAGTCATTCTAGTTGAACATGCCGATGATCAGCAGTTGTAAGTCATTCTAGTTGAACATGCCGATGATCAGCAGTTGTAAGTCATTCTAGTTGAACATGCTGATGATCAGCAGTTGTAAGTCATTCTAGTTGAACATGCTGATGATCAGCAGTTGTAAGTCATTCTAGTTGAACATGCCGTTGAGCAGCAGTGTAAGTCATTCTAGTTGAACATGTTGATGATCAGCAGTTGTAAGTCATTCTAGTTGAACATGTTGATGATCAGCAGTTGTAAGTCATTCTAGTTGAACATGCTGATGATTAGCAGTTGTAAGTCATTCTAGTTGAACATGCCATTGAGCAGCAGTTGTAAGTCATTCTGGTTGAACATGCCGATGATCAGCAGTTGTAAGTCATTCTAGTTGAACATGTTGATGATCAGCAGTTGTAAGTCATTCTAGTTAAGCTTGCTGATGATCAGCAGTTGTAAGTCATTCTAGTTGAACATGCCGTTGAGCAGCAGTTGTAAGTCATTCTAGTTGAACATGTTGATGATCAGCAGTTGTAAGTCATTCTAGTTGAACATGTTGATGATCAGCAGTTGTAAGTCATTCTAATTGAACATGCCGTTGAGCAGCAGTTGTAAGTCATTCTAGTTGAACATGCCTTTGATCAGCAGTTGTAAGTCATTCTAGTTGAACATGCCGTTGAGCAGCAGTTGTAAGTCATTCTGGTTGAACATGCCGATGATCAGCAGTTGTAAGTCATTCTAGTTGAACATGTTGATGATCAGCAGTTGTAAGTCATTCTAGTTAAGCTTGCTGATGATCAGCAGTTGTAAGTCATTCTAGTTGAACATGCCGTTGAGCAGCAGTTGTAAGTCATTCTAGTTGAACATGTTGATGATCAGCAGTTGTAAGTCATTCTAGTTGAACATGTTGATGATCAGCAGTTGTAAGTCATTCTAATTGAACAAGCCAATGATCAGCAGTTGTAAGTCATTCTAGTTGAACATGCCTTTGATCAGCAGTTGTAAGTCATTCTAGTTGAACATGCCGTTGAGCAGCAGTTGTAAGTCATTCTAGTTGAACATGCCATTGAGCAGCAGTTGTAAGTCATTCTAGTTGAACATGCCGTTGAGCAGCAGTTGTAAGTCATTCTAGTTGAACATGCCGTTGAGCAGCAGTTGTAAGTCATTCTAGTTGAACAAGCCAATGATCAGCAGTTGTAAGTCATTCTAGTTGAACATGCCGATGATCAGCAGTTGTAAGTCATTCTAGTTGAACATGCCGTTGAGCAGCAGTGTAAGTCATTCTAGTTGAACATGTTGATGATCAGCAGTTGTAAGTCATTCTAGTTGAACATGTTGATGATCAGCAGTTGTAAGTCATTCTAGTTGAACATGCCGTTGAGCAGCAGTTGTAAGTCATTCTAGTTGAACATGCCTTTGATCAGCAGTTGTAAGTCATTCTAGTTGAACATGTTGATGATCAGCAGTTGTAAGTCATTCTAGTTGAACATGCTGATGATCAGCAGTTGTAAGTCATTCTAGTTGAACATGCCGTTGAGCAGCAGTTGTAAGTCATTCTAGTTGAACATGTTGATGATCAGCAGTTGTAAGTCATTCTAGTTGAACATGCTGATGATCAGCAGTTGTAAGTCATTCTAGTTGAACATGCTGATGATCAGCAGTTGTAAGTCATTCTAGTTGAACATGCACGATGATCAGCAGTTGTAAGTCATTCTAGTTGACCAAACCAGTCTGTACAGCACTGAACCAGTCTGTACAGCACTGAACCTGTCTGTACAGCACTGAACCAGTCTGTACAGCACTGAATCAGTCTGTACAGCACTGAACCAGTCTGTAAAGCACGGAACCAGTCTGTACAGCACTGAATCAGTCTGCACAGCACTGAATCAGTCTGCACAGCACTGAATCAGTCTGTACAGCACGGAACCAGTCTGTACAGCACTGAATCAGTCTGTACAGCACTGAACCAGTCTGTACAGCATGGAACCAGTGATACCCAGTGTAGTCATGTGACACCCAGTAGAGTCATGTGACTTAAGGAATAAGCGTGGTATCCCTTGTCTCAATTGATTAATATCAGCTCTCTTATTAATATGAGCAGAACCTATTTTCATTTCTAATTGATTATATTATAACTAATTATCATTGTCTGGACACAATGTTGATGAGATATTGGATTGTTTCCGCTGTGCAGGATGTTGGGACGAGGATGTTCTCCAGATGGTCCTGAAGTACTTGGTGATCGGCAACACGGAGATACGGCAGGATCTCATCCGCAACATGATCGATGGCAAAAATGTGCAGTACGTTAACAAGGTATGCTATATATATTATTGCTTGCATCAATACAAAATGTACAGTACATTAACAAGGTATGCTATACAAAATGTACAGTACATTAACAAGGTATGCTATATATATTATTGCTTGCATCAATACAAAATGTACAGTACATTAACAAGGTATGCTATACAAAATGTACAGTACATTAACAAGGTATGCTATATATATTATTGCTTGCATCAATACAAAATGTACAGTACATTAACAAGGTATGCTATACAAAATGTACAGTACATTAACAAGGTATGCTATATATATTATTGCTTGCATCAATACAAAATGTACAGTACATTAACAAGGTATGCTATACAAAATGTACAGTACATTAACAAGGTATGCTATATATATTATTGCTTGCATCAATACAAAATGTACAGTACATTAACAAGGTATGCTATATATCTTATTGCTTGCATCAATACAAAATGTACAGTACATTAACAAGGTATGCTATATATCTTGCATCAATACAAAATGTACAGTACATTAACAAGGTATGCTATATATCTTGCATCAATACAAAATGTGCAGTACATTAACAAGGTATGCTATATATCTTGCATCAATACAAAATGTACAGTACATTAACAAGGTATGCTATATATCTTGCATCAATACAAAATGTGCAGTACATTAACAGGTATGCTATATATCTTGCATCAATACAAAATGTGCAGTACATTAACAAGGTGTGCTATATATCTTATTGCTTGCATCAATACAAAATGTGCAGTACATTAACAAGGTATGCTATATATCTTATTGCTTGCATCAATACAAAATGTACAGTACGTTAACAAGGTATGCTATATATCTTGCATCAATACAAAATGTACAGTACGTTAACAAGGTATGCTATATATCTTGCATCAATACAAAATGTGCAGTACATTAACAAGGTATGTTATATATATTATTGCTTGCATCAATACAAAATGTGCAGTACATTAACAAGGTGTGCTATATATCTATATATCGTATTGCTTGCATCAATACAAAATGTACAGTACATTAACAAGGTATGCTATCTTATTGCTTGCATCAATACAAAATGTGCAGTACATTAACAAGGTATGTTATATATATTATTGCTTGCATCAATACAAAATGTGCAGTACATTAACAAGGTGTGCTATATATCTATATATCGTATTGCTTGCATCAATACAAAATGTACAGTACATTAACAAGGTATGCTATCTTATTGCTTGCATCAATACAAAATGTGCAGTACATTAACAAGGTATGCTATATATATTATTGCTTGCATCAATACAAAATGTGCAGTACATTAACAAGGTGTGCTATCTTATTGCTTGCATCAATACAAAATGTACAGTACATTAACAAGGTATGCTATATATCTTATTGCTTGCATCAATACAAAATGTGCAGTACATTAACAAGGTGTGCTATATATCTTATTGCTTGCATCAATACAAAATGTGCAGTACATTAACAAGGTATGCTATATATCTTATTGCTTGCATCAATACAAAATGTGCAGTACATTAACAAGGTATGCTATCTTATTGCTTGCATCAATACAAAATGTGCAGTACATTAACAAGGTATGCTATTTATTGCTTGCATCAATACAAAATGTGCAGTACAGTTTTTGTAAGCATGTGCAAAAGGGTTGCATCCTAGTCAGGTTTGTGGAGCCGTTTAACGCTGGGTAAGGTTGGTTAAAATTTGTTATTTATTTTATATTTACAGAAAACTCCAACATTTCCAGAATTTATAAAAGTTCTGAGTCATTTCTGTCGAAATCCAGACCCAGATGATACCATTGCATTTGATGCTGCTGTGTTGCTAGGCAGACTCTGTGTCATGGATGAGAATGCGAAATTCAAGCTTCTCAGATCCCTTGAGAACAGCAATGACACGCATGTGAAATCCAAGGTATGATTGAATAGTAGTATGTGACATGGTGTGTTGGTTGTTGTTGTTGTGTGGTGTGTTGGTTGTTGTTGTTGTGTGGTGTGTTGGTTGTTGTTGTTGTGTGGTGTGTTGGTTGTTGTTGTTGTGTGGTGTGTTGGTTGTTGTTGTTGTGTGGTGTGTTGGTTGTTGTCAATTATTCAGTTATTGTATTTACAGTGAAACCTGTGTTATTAGTCATCACTATTGAGCAGCCGACCGGCATTAAGCAGCCAGTTTCCAGATTCCCTAACTGACCGATTGACAAATTATGCGAGAATTGAGTGTGCTACTAATCAACTGCACTGTTTGGTTGCAGTGGAAATCCAATATTAATGCATACAACTTGCATGTATAAACTGTACTCTACAACTGTTCATATATATTCTGCAGGCTCTGGAAGTGTTAGTGAAACAACTGAATTGTACTAATTGGGAAGTTGTTCAGCATTTGTTGGTAGTGTTCCAGCAATCTCCTGTGTGGAGATACAGGGCACTCGCTGCAGATCTACTCATAATACTAGGTAGGAAGTTTATTATGTTTTACTACTTCATCAATTTGTAAAACACCTGCAGTTGTGCTCGTCTATTATCTATGAGATATATAAAGTGTGTACATTACAATACACCTACTCACTTGTAAGAGGCTAAGTAATTTGATATTGTCACACTGAACAATTCACACTGATTAGATAATACAAAAACTGTATTAGTTTTAATAAATCCATCACATAAACCTGTAAATATAGGTTAGGTGTGCGAACATGCCAATTTTGTCATACGATCTGATTCTGTGATAACTTGACATTAGTGTGACCTCTGCCTTATCCTCGAATACTCTAATATTAGAGGCAACCATAATAGGACCAGCACATTTTATTAGACTACAGCTCTGTGATTCTAACTGTGCTGAACGGTTTGATTCCTTCCCTTATATTCTTATCGTTATGTAAATGAGATGTGAAACCAGCATTGTCAGTCTTGTTTTAGTATTGTAATGTTGGTACTGTGTTGGTGTGACTGCACTATCAACTAAGCTCGTCAACATCAGCAATTTGAATGTTGTGGATTCAAGGGCTAACTACAGGAACACCTTCCAGATCATTCATTGTTGCCACTTCATCATTTGCTTCAAGTCCTAGCTATGGAATATTGTCCAAATTATTCATTGTTCCCACTTACAATATTTGCTTCAGGTCCTAACCCTGGAATATCATCCAAATCATTCATTGTCCCCACTTCAATATTTGCTTCACTTTCTAGGTACAAAACATCTTCAAAATCATTTGTTATACCCACTTTATTATTTGTTGCAAGTTCTAGGTACAGAACATCTTCCAAATCATTTGTTGCATGCACTTCATCATTTGTTGCAAGTTCTAGGTACAGAACATCTTCCAAATCATTTGTTATACCATCATTTGTTGCAAGTTCTATGTAGAGAACATCTTCAATATCATTCACTATCCCTATTTAATTTCATAGCAGATCCTAATTATTGCCAGATATAAATTACTGCCAATAAGGTTTGTATACTAGTATGTCATGAAACTTATCCATCATCATCCATAAAACGGGAAATAATTTCTGTGCAGGCAAAGATCATGTTTGTAAGAGAGGAGAGGAGGAGAGAATATATCAGATCCTGGATAGAAAACTCTGGGATGATCCTAACAAGGTAAATGTATGTTTGTGTCTCCTGTGACTAAACAATCATTATATGTTTGGTAGGGTGATCTCAATAGGGTGAGTATACGGTGGAAATCGTGATAGCGCAGTGGTAGAATGTTCGCTTCCTGTGCGAAAGGCCTGCAGTTTGAGCCCCGCTGGTTCCATTACGATTGTGCCCTTAGGCAAGGCATTTAAATTCCATGTTGCCTCTTCTCTCCCTCTTGGTGATGGATTCCATCAGGAATGAGGTCTCGAGAGTGATTAATATAAGTTGTAAGAACTTGTTTCACAATCGAGTTAAAATTAATTTGTATAAACTAATAAGGTAAGTAGATAGGTTAGTACACTAGCAGAACAGAACAGAACATAACAATAGGGTTTGTTGTCAGATGTAAGGCATCCAGCCCATAATACAATCATTCAGAACATATTCTTCGTGTCAAATCATATGCACTATTTACTCTAACTATAATACTCTATACACGGTGGAGCATATCTTAATACACTGTGTTGACCTTCAACCAATCCGGTTGCAGTACTACAATGTGGACAACATTAAAAAAACTCTTCGACTCTATCAGAGTAGAGTCCATCATATCATTTATCAAGGCAATAGGAATTTATAATAAGCTGTGATATCAATTGTTAATCATGCCTTTGTAGTAATCATTCATTCATATATTACCTGTAATTAATCTTACGTCTTTATAACTTCTTAGTATTAATTTTTACGTAATGCATATACTTATATAGAATTTTATTTCATACACTCGACAATAAACATAACTTTAATGCGCGCTACATGACCTTAGATGTCGATGCGCCGTAAAACACCATTCATTCATTATGCACTATTTATGTTCATTTAAACTATGCACATACATGTAGTTGCAATGTATAAATGAACAACAATAAAAACGAAAGTTTCCAGTAATTTCATAGTCTACGCAATGCTCATATAAATATGCCTATGTATATATGTATGCTAGAATTATTGCATCCTATATATGAAAATGTGAGACGCTCTACATAAGGTGCATATTTCTGAGATGAAATCAGTTACTCTGAGATAATCCTAATTCGGGAGGATCGGCATGTCTGCTGTGTGGATTTCTAATGGAGTTGTTATTCCTTGTTATTTCTAGAGAACATCTTTGGCCTTGGACATGGCAGTGTTGTGGGTGTATTAATAACCTTCAGTAATAGTTCTAGTTTATGTGAAACTTATTTTTGAGTTACGTAATTCAAACTCTGCTTTGATATGACAGGATGTGAGGGTGTCTGCTGCCAAAGCACTTGCTGCACTGGGAATGTTTGGGAAGGCTTGCGATCGTATTGAGAAGTAAGTATATGTGAGCTACCACCTGTACAATACAACATAGTACTGATACAAAGCATTGAGGAGTAAGTATATGTGAGCTACCACCTGTACAATACAACATAGTGCTGATACAAAGCATTGAGAAGTAAGTATATGTGAGCTACCACCTGTACAATACAACATAGTACTGATACAAAGCATTGAGAAGTAAGTATATGTGAGCTACCACCTGTACAATACAACATAGTGCTGATACAAAGCATTGAGAAGTAAGTATATGTGAGCTACCACCTGTACAATACAACATAGTGCTGATACAAAGCATTGAGAAGTAAGTATATGTGAGCTACCACCTGTACAATACAACATAGTGCTGATACAAAGCATTGAGAAGTAAGTATATGTGAGCTACCACCTGTACAATACAACATAGTACTGATACAAAGCATTGAGAAGTAAGTATATGTGAGCTACCACCTGTACAATACAACATAGTGCTGATACAAAGCATTGAGAAGTAAGTATATGTGAGCTACCACCTGTACAATACAACATAGTGCTGATACAAAGCATTGAGAAGTAAGTATATGTGAGCTACCACCTGTACAATACAACATAGTGCTGATACAAAGCATTGAGAAGTAAGTATATGTGAGCTACCACCTGTACAATACAACATAGTGCTGATACAAAGCATTGAGAAGTAAGTATATGTGAGCTACCACCTGTACAATACAACATAGTACTGATACAAAACATTGAGAAGTAAGTATATGTGAGCTACCACCTGTACAATACAACATAGTGCTGATACAAAGCATTGAGAAGTAAGTATATGTGAGCTACCACCTGTACAATACAACATAGTACTGATACAAAGCATTGAGAAGTAAGTATATGTGAGCTACCACCTGTACAATACAACATAGTGCTGATACAAAACATTGAGAAGTAAGTATATGTGAGCTACCACCTGTACAATACAACATAGTGCTGATACAAAACATTGAGAAGTAAGTATATGTGAGCTACCACCTGTACAATACAACATAGTACTGATACAAAACATTGAGAAGTAAGTATATGTGAGCTACCACCTGTACAATACAACATAGTGCTGATACAAAACATTGAGAAGTAAGTATATGTGAGCTACCACCTGTACAATACAACATAGTGCTGATACAAAACATTATTCAAGATCAGTACTACTGATGGTAACAAATTTAACTGGGTACCAAACTGTAGTTTATAAATCTGAAATACTATGAAGTTTCAAATGACAGATGAATGGGTATAAATTGCACTGGCAAGATTAAACAAGAAAACTGACGGATTTGTAGTCCAGTGGTAACACGCTGGACTGGTAATCCAGAGATCGCAGGTTCGATCCCCCGTCTGACCCTAATAAAATGAACAGTCTTTCAGATGGGACGTTAAACCGAGGTCTCATGTCGGTGCTTTACACCGTGCACGTAAAAGAACCAGAGGAGACTCTGGAATGGGTCTCTGTCTGTATCATTGCACTATCCTCTAAAATGACTAACCTCTTCAGGAGGCGTCGCTCATATGGGCAACCGGTAGCGACGATAAATAAACGTAAAACACACACACACACAAACAAGAAATATCATAGTAAGTGATGAATAACCCTGAAGCTTTATGATGGCTGTAAGAATTTGCATGTTTGAGATGTACTGAAGAAGATATACAGGTATAGCAACAATCTAAATGTGGAAGTCGTGATAGCGCAATGGTAGCGCTTTCGCTTCAGGTGCGAAAGGCCTGGAGTTCGAGCCCCGCTGGAGCCGTTACGATTGTGCCCTTAGGCAAGGCATTTAAATTCCACATTGCCTCTTCTCTCTCCCTCATGGCGATGGATTCCATCAGGAATAATGAGGTCTCGAGAGTGATTAATATAAGTATTAAGAACTTGTTTCGCAATCGAGCTAAAATAAATTTGTATAAACTAATCTAAATGTGGAGACGTTTCTGATCCGCTATCCAACAAATGCAGGCATAATGGTCTGTCATGAGTTCAGTGTAAGTTTGAATTGTGACATGCGCCATGGCATGATTATGATGTAGTCATATTATGTTATATTTTGTTTCAGGAGACTGGAAGACACTGATGAGGATATACGTGCCCAGGCTGTTATCTCTGTGGTAAGTTAGAAGTAACAGTACTCCTTCTATTCCTTGTTCCATATTATTTATTATGCCACCCTATAATGTCTGTCCATCTTGCAGGGTATATAGCTTTATACATGTCTGTCCTTCTGTCCATCTTGCAGTATATATAGCTTTATACATGTCTGTCCTTCTGTCCATCTTGCAGTATATATAGCTTTATACATGTCTGTCCTTCTGTCCATCTTGCAGTATATATAGCTTTATACATGTCTGTCCTTCTGTCCATCTCACAGGGTATATAGCTTTATACATGTCTGTCCTTCTGTCCATCTTGCAGTATATATAGCTTTATACATGTCTGTCCTTCTGTCCATCTTGCAGTATATATAGCTTTATACATGTCTGTCCTTCTGTCCATCTTGCAGTATATATAGCTTTATACATGTCTGTCCTTCTGTCCATCTTGCAGGGTATATAGCTTTAGACATGTCCGTCCTTCTGTCCATCTTGCAGGGTATAATAGCTTTATACATCCTTCTGTCCATCTTGCAGGGTATATAGATTTATACATGTCTGTCCTTCTGTCCATCTTGCAGTATATATAGCTTTATACATGTCCGTCTTGCAGTATATATAGCTTATACATGTCGTCCTTCTGTCCATCTTGCAGTATATATAGCTTTATACATGTCCGTCCTTCTGTCCATCTTGCAGGGTATATAGCTTTATACATGTCCGTCCTTCTGTCCATCTTGCAGTATATATAGCTTTATACATGTCCGTCCTTCTGTCCATCTTGCAGGGTATATAGATTTATACATGTCTGTCCTTCTGTCCATCTTGCAGTATATATAGCTTTATACATGTCTGTCCTTCTGTCCATCTCACAGGGTATATAGCTTTAGACATGTCTGTCCTTCTGTCCATCTTGCAGGGTATATAGCTTTATACATGTCTGTCCTTCTGTCCATCTTGCAGGGTATATAGCTTTATACATGTCCGTCCTTCTGTCCATTTTGCAGTATATATAGCTTTATACATGTCCGTCCATCTTGCAGTATATATAGCTTTATACATGTCCGTCCTTCTGTCCATCTTGCAGGGTATATAGCTTTATACATGTCCGTCCTTCTGTCCATCTTGCAGGGTATATAGCTTTATACATGTCCGTCCTTCTGTCCATCTTGCAGTATATATAGCTTTATACATGTCTGTCCTTCTGTCCATCTTGCAGGGTATATAGCTTTATACATGTCTGTCCTTCTGTCCATCGCAGGGTATATAGCTTTATACATGTCTGTCCTTCTGTCCATCTTGCAGTATATATAGCTTTATACATGTCCGTCCTTCTGTCCATCTTGCAGTATATATAGCTTTATACATGTCTGTCCTTCTGTCCATCTTGCAGTATATATAGCTTTATACATGTCTGTCCTTCTGTCCATCTTGCAGGGTATATAGCTTTATACATGTCTGTCCTTCTGTCCATCTTGCAGTATATATAGCTTTATACATGTCTGTCCTTCTGTCCATCTTGCAGGGTATATAGCTTTATACATGTCTGTCCTTCTGTCCACATCGCAGGGTATATAGCTTTATACATGTCCGTCCTTATGTCCATCTTGCAGTATATAGCTTTATACATGTCCGTCCTTCTGTCCATCTTGCAGTATATATAGCTTTATACATGTCCGTCCTTCTGTCCATCTTGCAGTATATATAGCTTTATACATGTCCGTCCTTCTGTCCATCTCACAGGGTATATAGCTTTATACATGTCTGTCCTTCTGTCCATCTTGCAGTATATATAGCTTTATACATGTCAGTCCTTCTGTCCATCTTGCAGTATATATAGCTTTATACATGTCTGTCCTTCTGTCCATCTTGCAGTATATATAGCTTTATACATGTCAGTTCTTCTGTCCGTCTCACCATCTCTTCCTAGGCACAAATAACTACAGAACAATTAAAAACAAATTTGATATCGCAGTAATGGTGTTTCCGTTCAATGACTCTAAACTAAAGTGGTTGAGCGTATGTTACCATCTCCAGGGAAACAGTCCCCCTCTCTCCGTATGGTGATGATTCACATGTACGATATACACTTCACTATTGTTCTTTTTCAAGATGTTTTCCCCATAATTTCTGTGACTACTGTGGAATTATTAACCTAATCCATGCAAACTATGCACATGTAGTTGTATTTTAATCTTGAGTATTTTGTATTGATTGTGTGTTTGGTACGTTGTAGTGAACGCCACTGGCACTGATGATAATCATGATACTTACAGTTTCAAATTTTGAAGTGCATCAAAGTGTATGACTGCTCGGTGATATGAAGACTACATGTAATTGTACTGAGATGCTGCCTCTCTTGTAGTGTTAACCCGTTGCATGCTAGTGGCAGATACAATCACTTTGCAAACAGCATAGAGCCAGATCAGACTCTATGCTGTTTGCTATCGGATAGTGGAGCTAAAACACTTGGCTGAATTGCAAACAACATACATCCTAATACGATATTTTGCAAACACAAATACATATGCAATCAACATAGATCCTGATCAGAGCTGATCTGGATCTATGTTGTTTGCAAATGTGATTTTATTTACTCAGCGTGCAATAGGTTAAAACTACTACTCCTAGTAACAGTATGTACATGTGATAGATTATGTTTCTGATTGTGTTACCAAGGGGACGCTGGAGATGAAGAATGAGAAGATTATACGACTACTGTTGGAGATGCTGGAACTAGACGCCAGTGAATACGTCAGACTAATGGTAAACATATCTCTTCATATTTGTGAGTTACTATATCACAGCCTCGGGTAGCCTCCCCTCTCATCATATTTGACAGTTACTATATCACAGCCTCGGGTAGCCTCCCCTCTCATCATATTTGACAGTTACTATATCACAGCCTCGGGTAGCCTCCCCTCTCGTCATATTTGACAGTTACTATATCACAGCCTCGGGTAGCCTCCCCTCTCGTCATATTTGACAGTTACTATATCACAGCCTCGGGTAGCCTCCCCTCTCGTCATATTTGACAGTTA
>CM026390.1:68137317-68164615 GCA_014843695.1 Archivesica marissinica
TCCCCTCTCGTCATATTTGTGATTTATTATATCACAGCCTCAGGTAGGCTCCCCTCTTGTCATATTTGTGATTTACTATATCACAGCCTCAGGTAGCCTCCCCTCTCGTCATATTTGTGATTTATTATATCACAGCCTCAGGTAGGCTCCCCTCTCGTCATATTTGTGATTTATTATATCACAGCCTCAGGTAGGCTCCCCTCTCGTCATATTTGTGATTTATTATATCACAGTCTCGGGGAGGTTAGCAACAAAGTGTGGAGATGGAATTGTATTTTAATTACATATCATCTGAAACATAAGTTTATCCTGTTGAACATAATAGTTGTTAGAACACAGTTATTTATTATTGAACGAAACTATAATTTCAGATTGCTAGAACTTTTACTGTGTTGAAAATGACAGACAAGAGAATATTAAGGGCTCTACGTGAGAGGGACAAAGTTGAAGGGGCTCTCGCCAGGTAAGGCTTAAACATGTTGTTATTCATGTTTTTGATGCTACCAAGGTTGCTATAATAAGTGTACTGGTACTATATGTCTGCAATTCCTAGACTTTACAAACAATTATACTAGTTTTATTCATGTGAATTATTGTTTATGGTACTTTATCTTAAATAGTTTTGGACAAAGATGTATCTCTGGGTGTAAGCAGGGTATCACATTGTAGAAATATGTGCACGAGGAATATGCATGATACAAATTGGACAAACTCTGTATCGGCAAATGCAGAGTGAATTTTGGACAAAATATGTATTGACCAAAGGCAGAACTAATTTTGGCTGTTTATTGAGCAAAAGCCAAGTTTATGGACAAAGACAAGTGTCTTGCATAGCCAGAGCACATTTTGTACAACTATATGTACGGGCATAGAGGCAGACATTTAGTGACATACCTATTTGGCACTCATCTCGGAATTGAACGCTTGTTATGGTAAGCTTGGTAGCTGTATTGCTGTATTGAAAGTTCATCCAAGTATTGTTTTGTGGGCTTGAAGTAATTTTGTGTTACTGTGGTAAACATCTAACATTTGCACCATTGTGGTTAATTAATCATGTTGTTTAGCCGCTGTGGTACATGGCTAATGTTGTGTTGTACCACTTTGGTACATGGCTAATATTCACATGTAATAAAAGTGTGTTGCTAATATACCTGTTTTATATGTTAATAAATGTTCATAAAAACCTAGAATAAACTAGAATAAAGAGCTTAATGTGTAAATGTGGTAAAACCTGGTTATATATTGACCACATAATTCAATAAAACCTGGTTATAAATTGACCACATAATTCAGTAAAACCTGGTTATATATTGCCCACAGAATTCAGTAACACCTGGATATATATTGCCCACATAATTCAGTAACACCTGGTTATATATTGACCACAGAATTCAGGAAAACCTGGTTATATATTGACCACAGAATTCAGGAAAACCTGGTTATATATTGCCACATAATTCAGTAAAACCTGGTTATATATTGCCCACAGAATTCAGGAAAACCTGGTTATATATTGCCCACAAAATTCAGTAAAACCTGGTTATATATTGCCCACAGAATTCAGGAAAACCTGGTTATATATTGCCCACAGAATTCAGTAACACCTGGTTATATATTGCCCACAGAATTCAGTAACACCTGGTTATATATTGCCCACAGAATTCAGTAACACCTGGTTATATATTGCCCACAGAATTCAGGAAAACCTGGTTATATATTGCCCACAGAATTCAGGAAAACCTGGTTATATATTGCCCACAGAATTCAGTAAAACCTGGATATATATTGCCCACAGAATTCAGGAAAACCTGGTTATATATTGCCCACAAAATTCAGTAAAACCTGGTTATATATTGCCCACAGAATTCAGGAAAACCTGGTTATATATTGCCCACAAAATTCAGTAAAACCTGGTTATATATTGCCCACAGAATTCAGGAAAACCTGGTTATATATTGCCCACAGAATTCAGGAAAACCTGGTTATATATTGCCCACAGAATTCAGTAAAACCTGGTTATATATTGCCCACAGAATTCAGGAAAACCTGGTTATATATTGCCCACAGAATTCAGTAAAACCTGGTTATATATTGACCACAGAATTCAGGAAAACCTGGTTATATATTGCCCACAGAATTCAGGAAAACCTGGTTATATATTGCCCACAGAATTCAGGAAAACCTGGTTATATATTGCCCACAAAATTCAGGAAAACCTATTTATATATTGCCCACATAATTCAATTAAACCTGGCTATATATTGCCCACAAAATTCAGTAACACCTGCTTATATATTGCCCACAGAATTCAGTAACACCTGGTTATATATTGCCCACAGAATTCAGGAAAACCTGATTATATATTGCCCACAAAATTCAGGAAAACCTGGTTATATATTGCCCACAGAATTCAGAAAAACCTGGTTATATATTGCCCACAGAATTCAGGAAAACCTGGTTATATATTGCCCACATAATTCAATAAAACCTGGTTATATATTGCCCACAGAATTCAGAAAAACCTGGTATTATATTGCCCACAAAATTCAGAAAAACCTGGTTATATATTGCCCACATAATTCAATAAAACCTGGTTATATATTGCCCACAAAATTCAGGAAAACCTGGTTATATATTGATCACATAATTCAGTAATACCGGGTTATATATTGCCCAAAAAATTCAGGAAAACCTGGATATATATTGCCCACAGAATTCAGGAAAACCTGGTTATATATTGACCACAGAATTCAGGAAAACCTGGTTATATATTGCCCACAGAATTCAGGAAAACCTGGTTATATATTGCCCACAGAATTCAGGAAAACCTGGTTATATATTGCCCACAGAATTCAGGAAAACCTGGTTATATATTGACCACAGAATTCAAGAAAACCTGGTTATATATTGACCACAGAATTCAGGAAAACCTGGTTATATATTGCCCACATAATTCAATTAAACCTGGCTATATATTGCCCACAAAATTCAGGAAAACCTGGTTATATATTGCCCACAGAATTCAGTAACACCTGGTTATATATTGCCCACAGAATTCAGGAAAACCTGGTTATATATTGCCCACAAAATTCAATAAAACCTGATTATATATTGCCCACAGAATTCAGGAAAACCTGATTATATATTGCCCACAAAATTCAGGAAAACCTGGTTATATATTGCCCACAAAATTCAGGAAAACCTGGTTATATATTGCCCACAGAATTCAGAAAAACCTGGTTATATATTGCCCACAAAATTCAATAAAACCTGGTTATATATTGATCACATAATTCAGTAAAACCTGGTTATATATTGCCCACAGAATTCAGAAAATCCTGGTTATATATTGCCCACAAAATTCAATAAAACCTGGTTATATATTGCCCACAAAATACTGTAAAACCTGGTTATATATTTCCCACAAAATACTGTAAAACCTGGTTATATATTTCCCACAAAATACTGTAAAACCTGGTTATAATTGCCCACAACTAGTCACAGAACTAATTACCTGGTAAGAATTTGATAGCAAATTGTCTGTATATCTGACCGTCTATGTTCACTTATGTATATATGTACAATTACTGGCTCAATTTGATAGGTTTTTCATTTATTATTTCTTTCTTCATATGTATGATATAATAAATCATTATTATTTAAAAGAACATCATTGAAAAAGGTAATACATGTATGCCTTCTTTTTGAAAGCAAACATTTCAGTTTTGTCTTTTTCAGTCTTCAGTTAATCAAAACATCCCATTTACTTTCTATTTTTGTTGAGTTAGATAGTATATGATCATTTGCAACACTATGTTGTACTCACTGTGTGCCTGACTGGAACATCTTACCTACCTACATTCTTTAATATCTCCCTCTAGTGATCATTTTTTGAAGTTTTGTTGATTTTACTCTTTAGCCAATCTTTAGAGGGTTATATATAGTGGCAGAATGTCAGTCTTTCCAGGTCAATCTTACAGGTCATAGGTCATGTGCACTGAATGTCATATGTATGACCTTCATGTGTTTGTAAAATGTCTGTATCAAAAATCATCGGCATTCTTTCCAGGTCAATCTTACAGGTCATAGGTCATGTGCACTGAATGTCAGATGTATGACCTTCATGTGTTTGTAAAATGTCTGTATCAAAAACCATCTGCATTCTATAATGAATTGAAATTAAATCATAACCCTTTGCCTGCTGAGTAAATAAAATCACATTTGCAAACAACATAGATCGCAACGTCTGATCAGGATCTATGTTGTTTGCTATTCAGCCATGTGTTTTAGTCACACTATCCGAATAGCAAACAGCATAGAGCCTGATCAGACGGAACATTCTGTGCTGGCACGTTTTGTGACGTCTGATCTGGCTCTATGCTGTTTGTAAAACTGATTGTATCTACCGCTTGCGTGCAAAGGGTTAAATAAATTCTTAGTATGTATTATGCCACTCTCACTATTCACATCTCACTATCCTAATTTACGGTATTAATTACATTAAAATGTCTACATGTTCTATGGTTGAAGGTTTCATTTGAGAGAAATAACAAAGGTTTGAGTGTGAAACCCAGATAGTGCATGATTACCTTTATACGAGAGACCTATACACATTAGCAAACTATGAAACCAGTTTACTAAGTAGGATATCATTTCTGGTATTAAAGATGGGAAATGGCTCGCTCTATTCAGAATCATCTTAAGGCGACACTACATCGGTGAAAACGCAAATGTCTGCAGAATGTAATTTGCCATTATATGGTATAATTTCCCCACCAAATATTTGCCTCAAAAACTGAGTATTTCAACAAATAAACAAAACGTCGTATACGTGGTTTGTTGACATAACAAAATAATGTAAATAGGGTCATTCATGCGTAATACAAAGCGTTTATCCTTAATAACACAGGTTATGGTACATATTTACCGTGATATCTCACATGTGTGCCTATATATGCATATTTATTTGTAGACTAATCTTAGTTAAACTATCTCTAATCGAAAATATCGCGTGTTTAGTATTGACTTCAATGACAACAAACGTCAATTCATAGTGTGGATGACCGTTATATGAAATCCTACTTTCACTCTTGAAAGTTTGTGTATACCACAAAAACACTGTTTATTGATTCAATTTTAGTGTTTGAATGTATTCAGAAGAAATTGTAGTAGCAATGCATTTATACGTGACAAAATGCACTTTATTTGCTTTTTGCGCTGTAATGTCGCTTTAAATGCAAGCCTGTATCTACACTGATTTGACAAAGGTTTAAAGTCTTTTGCGAATACAGATTGCTCAGAAATGCAGCTTTACCTAATTTCAGTTTCTGTCATCGTTAAATTTCAGTTCCGGTTATTTATGTTCGGGTTACCAGCCTCAAATGCTCATATACTAATGTAGAATAGGTACAGTGGTATAGGGCTATTGGGTTAAAGAGATGTATGGGGTTTGGTCATGGATTGGTACAAGAGATAGGTGGGATGAAAAAACAATGGCAGGATGTGGATGGGAGAAAATGGGATGGCCGAGGAATCAGGAGAAATGGGACGGCAGAAGACAGAACAATAATCAGGAGATATGGAAGGAATGGGGGACTAGACTGGGTTCCAGTCTGTTGATTTTTACACTTTTCACACTTTTTATCTTCTGGCAAAATGACATGTTGATATTATCAGAAACTCAATACGGACCTATTAATATATTGATGCCTGTTCCCATGCTAGGGGGGGGGGGGGGGACGACAGCAACTATCCCTGTAATTTCCAAGCATACCGGTTCTTTTTAAATGATCGGACTGAATAGCTAATTAAAATTGCATTGTTTACCAGACATATTATCTGTACATATTAAAAGTTTTGTCAGTGTGTATAGTATATATAGTCTCCGAGTGAACAAGAAAACCCTACTGGGACATTGCATGTACCATATATATTCTAGGATGCACATATCGGAGAGCACGTGTCCGGAGACACTCCCTGCCTATAGCGGGTCACAACCTCTATTATCTCCACCACACAAATCAATATGTAATTTAAATGTATCTTCACCATTCTTTTAACTCAACACAACACTGTATGGCATCAAGTCAAAACCTAGGTATTACTACATAGCTGTGCCAAGTCAAAACCTAGGTATTACTACATAGCTGTGCCAAGTCAAAACCTAGGTATTAGAACATAGCTGTACTAAGTAAAAACCTAGATATTACTACATAGCTGTGCCAAGTCAAAACCTAGGAATTACTACATAGCTGTGCCAAGTCAAAACCTAGGAATTACTACATAGCTGTGCCAAGTCAAAACCTAGGTATTACTACATAGCTGTGCCAAGTCAAAACCTAGGTGTTACTACATAGCTGTGCCAAGTCAAAACCTAGGTATTACTACATAGCTGTGCCAAGTCAAAACCTAGGTATTGCTACATAGCTGTGCCAAGTCAAAACCTAGGTATTGCTACATAGCTGTACCAAGTCAAAACCTAGGTATTGCTACATAGCTGTACCAAGTCAAAACCTAGGTATTGCTACATAGCTGTGCCAAGTCAAACCTAAGTATTGCTACATAGCTGTGCCAAGTCAAAACCTAGGTATTGCTACATAGCTGTGCTAAGTCAAAACCTAGGTATTACTACATAGCTGTGCCAAGTCAAAACCTAGGTATTACTACATAGCTGTGCCAAGTCAAAACCTAGGTATTAATTACTACATAGCTGTGCCAAGTCAAAACCTAGGTATTACTACATAGCTGTGCCAAGTCAAAACCTAGGTATTGCTACATAGCTGTGCCAAGTCAAAACCTAGGTATTGCTACATAGCTCTACCAATTGAAAACCTAGGTGTTCTACATAGCTCTACCAATTCAAAACCTAGGTGTTGCTACATAGTTTTACCTAGTCAAAATCTATGTGTAACTACATAGCTCTACAAATTCAAAACCTAGGTGTTTATACATAGCTCTACCAAGTTAAAACCTAGGTGTTGTTACTTAGCTCTACCAAGTCAAACTCCTATTTGTAAAACCAGCTGAAGTTGTCTTACAAGTTTTGTTGAGTTTAAAAAATATTACGGTGTTTATAAAATACACTTATTATTATGTTATTTATTTAGATTTACCGTAATCACGCTTGTATAACTGGACAAACACATGCAATGCTGCACTTGACTTTGCAGTCCATGAATGTACCATGATTAATGCTTGTATAACTGGACAAACACATGCAATGCTGCACTTGGCTTTGCAGTCTATGAATGTACCGTAATCACGCTTGTATAACTGGACAAACACATGCAATGCTGCACTTGGCTTTGCAGTCTATAAATGTACCGTAATCACGCTTGTATAACTGGACAAACACATGCAATGCTGCACTTGACTTTGCAGTCTATAAATGTACCGTAATCACGCTTGTATAACTGGACAAACACATGCAATGCTGCACTTGACTTTGCAGTCTATAAATGTACCGTAATCACGCTTGTATAACTGGACAAACACATGCAATGCTGCACTTGGCTTTGCAGTCTATAAATGTACCGTAATCACGCTTGTATAACTGGACAAACACATGCAATGCTGCACTTGACTTTGCAGTCTATAAATGTACCGTAATCACGCTTGTATAACTGGACAAACACATGCAATGCTGCACTTGGCTTTGCAGTCTATAAATGTACCGTAATCACGCTTGTATAACTGGACAAACACATGCAATGCTGCACTTGACTTTGCAGTCTATAAATGTACCGTAATCACGCTTGTATAACTGGACAAACACATGCAATGCTGCACTTGGCTTTGCAGTCTATGAATGTACCATGATTAATGCTTGTATAACTGGACAAACACATGCAATGCTGCACTTGGCTTTGCAGTCTATGAATGTACCATGATTAATGCTTGTATAACTGGACAAACACATGCAATGCTGCACTTGGCTTTGCAGTCTATGAATGTACCATGATTAATGCTTGTATAACTGGACAAACACATGCAATGCTGCACTTGGCTTTGCAGTCTATGAATGTACCATGATTAATGCTTGTATAACTGGACAAACACATGCAATGCTGCACTTGGCTTTGCAGTCTATGAATGTACCATGATTAATGCTTGTATAACTGGACAAACACATGCAATGCTGCACTTGGCTTTGCAGTCTATGAATGTACCATGATTAATGCTTGTATAACTGGACAAACACATGCAATGCTGCACTTGGCTTTGCAGTCTATGAATGTACCATGATTAATGCTTGTATAACTGGACAAACACATGCAATGCTGCACTTGGCTTTGCAGTCTATGAATGTACCATGATTAATGCTTGTATAACTGGACAAACACATGCAATGCTGCACTTGGCTTTGCAGTCTATAAATGTACCGTAATCACGCTTGTATAACTGGACAAACACATGCAATGCTGCACTTGACTTTGCAGTCCATGAATGTACCATGATTAATGCTTGTATAACTGGACAAACACATGCAATGCTGCACTTGGCTTTGCAGTCCATGAATGTACCATGATTAATGCTTGTATAACTGGACAAACATATGCAATGCTGCACTTGGCTTTGCAGTCCATGAATGTACCGTAATCACGCTTGTATAACTGGACAAACACATGCAGGAATAGAATACACACAAGTAGTTCATGCAGCATAGTGTAATGTGGAAGCTTCCATGGCCAAGTGGTTAAGGCCGTTGACTCCAAATAACTAGCCCCTCATCGCTGCTGGTTCGAATCCCACTGGGAGAGGGATGTCAAATTAGTTCATGTGAGGAAGCTCTCTAGCTGGCTTGCAGAAGGTCGGTGGTTCCACCTAGGTGCCTCTCTGGCCCTGAAATACTGCGACTTTAAACCCCAAAAACAAAGAAACACAACAAATTTAGTAACATGAGTGAGCCTTCTGTATTATGATACCTCAAAATGTCTGTAGAATGACAAAGGTCAATTTTATTTAATTTTTCCAAATTCAACATATATATTTTGTAGTATCTTTTATTTATAATAAATTTTAAAAAACTTGTGAGGACCTTGCCTCAGTTGTTACACAACAGTTGATATATGTAACACTATACAGTCATGTGAACCAACTATAAAGCTCAAGGGTGACATGTCCCATTCCAATGTGTCCATTTAAACTGTTAGTTTATACAAATTTAATTTAGCTTGATTGCAAAACAAGTTCTTACAACTTATACTAATCACTCTCGAGACCTCATGGAATCTACGCCACGAGGGAGAGAGAATATGCAGCGTGGAATTAAATGCCTTACCTAAGGGCACAATCGTAACAGCTCCATCAGGGCTCGAACTCCAGACCGTTCGCATCTGAAGCGAACGTGCTACCACTGCGCTATCACAACTTCCACTTTTAAACTGTTAATAGAGAACAAATAAAGAAGGGAAGAACTTTTGCATGTTGATGAAAACATCGCACAGATTAACGAAATGTGTAACCCATCAAGAGGGCCAGTCCCCTCCTGAAAATGTGTACCCCATCAAGACGGCCAGTCCCCCCCCTGAAAATGTGTACCCCACCAAGAGGGCCAGTCCCTTCCCCCACCCAAAGAATCCCCCCCTGAAAATGTGTACCCCATCAACGAGGGTCAGTCCCCCCCTAAAAATTGTGTACCCATCAAGAGGGTCCATCCCCCCCTAAAAATGGTACCCCATCAAGAGGTCCAGTCCCCCCTGAAATGTGTACCCCATCAAGAGGTCAGGTCCCCCCCTAAAAATGTTACCCTATCACGAGTCAGTCCCCCCCTAAAAATGTGTACCCCATCAAGAAGTCAGTCCCGGCCAGTCCTCCCTAAAAATGTGTACCCCATCAAGAGTGTCAGTCCTGGCCAGTCCCCCCCCCCCTAAAAACCACCCTCAAGTGTACCCCATCAAGAGGGTCAGTCCCCGTGTACCAGAGGGTCAGTCCCCCAGTCCTAAAAATGTTACCCCATCAAGAGGGCCAGTCCCCCTAAAAATGTGTACCCCATCAAGAGTGCCAGTCCCCCCCCCTGAAAATGTGTACCCCATCAAGAGGGCCAGTCCCCCCCTAAAATGTGTACCCCATCCGAGGTCAGTCCTGGCCAGTCCCACCCTAAAAATGTGTACCCCATCAAGAGGGCCAGTCCCCCCCTAAAAATGTGTACCCGCCAGTCAAGAGGTCAGTCCTGGCCAGTCCCCCCCCCTGAAAATAGTGTACCCCATCAAGAGGGTCAGTCCCAGCCAGTCCCCCCCTGAAAATATGTACCCCATCAAGAGGGTCTCCTGGCCAGGTCCCCCCCTGCAGATTTGTACCCCATCAAGAGGGTCCGTCCCCCCCTGAAAATGTGTACCCCATCAAGAGGGTCAGTCCCTGGCCAGTCCCCCCCTGAAAATGTGTACCCATCAAGAGAGTCAGTCCCCTCCGGATCCCCCCTGAAAATGTGTACCCCATCAAGTGTCAGTCTTCCACCCTAAAATGTGTACCCACATCAGATGGCCAGTCACGGCAAGTCCCCCCCCCCCCCCCCTGAAGAGAGATACGTCCTGTGAATCTAATACATCTTTATCCGCCTCCGTGGTCGCGTGGTTAGGCGCTGACTTTTCATACCACTGTAACCTATCATCACTGATGGTCCACGGGTTCGAGCCCCGCTCAGGCCGTGTCTCATTTATATGAAAAAGTTGGCAGTTTCTTACGGAGGTTGGTGCACCCAAGTACTGGTTAACCGCTGGAGCCTGCCCAGGAAAGGTGTTGTTAGGTAAACTGCCCGTCGGCGATATAGCCCAAAATGGTGCTGATGCAGGCGTAAAACTCGAAATATAACATAACATAATACATCTTTAGCCTTTCCATCCTTGTTTTAGCAACCTTCTGCAGTCTTTATTTTCAGATAGTAATTTATTAATACCAAATTTCAATTTAGTTTAATCATATTTTAAATCTTAGATTTAGTTATCTTTATTTTCATTCAACTTTTAGTATAATCTTTTCTGGGAAAAAACTCAAAAAAGTCATTTATAGTTTATTGAAACGTTGACTTTCTGGTGTGGGTAGGTGGTTGTCTAATGTTGTTAAAACTTGTGGCCCAAACCATTTGCATTTTCATACTATGTATTGTATCTCTTTCTGTGTGTCTTATCTACTATTGATTTGCAATAAAATATGATTAAACTTAATTTCTGTATTGCAATACAATCTAATATAGCATCTTATAGCTTGAATTTATTAAACAGATTATTTTCCGATAGTAATTATGTTACCTAGTTTCAGCAATGCGATCTAATATTACATTTTACAGCTGGAATTTATTAAACAGATTATTTTCCGATAGTAATTATGTTACCTAGTTTCAGCAATGCGATCTAATATTACATTTTACAGCTGGAATTTATTAAACAGATTATTTTCCGATAGTAATTATGTTACCTAGTTTCAGCAATGCGATCTAATATTACATTTTACAGCTGGAATTTATTAAATAGATTATTTTCCGATAGTAATTATGTTACCTAGTTTCAGCAATGCGATCTAATATTACATTTTACAGCTGGAATTTATTAAACAGATTATTTTCCGGTAGTAATTATGTTACCTAGTTTCAGCAATGCGATCTAATATTACATTTTACAGCTGGAATTTATTAAACAGATTATTTTCCGGTAGTAATTATATTACCTAGTTTCAGCAATGCGATCTAATATTACATCTTACAGCTGGAATTTAAACAGAAAAATATAAATGTGACAGATTCAGTGTTCAGTATTCTTACATGCACCATACAACATGTGTATGTGAAAATGGTGTTCCTCATACCAAGATTTCAGTTTTAGAAGATGGTATGAAGGTTAACCCATTCAACACCAAGTAACTGACATGGACTGGTGCATGATATTTTAAGACCAATAAATTAATATGAAAATTACATTTGGACCAGCTCATTAACAAAATGGGTAATTTTGTCTAAAATTAGTAATATTACTAGCAAAAAGTGCAGCTCCTTATGAGATGGCTCATTATAAGGTATGTAGTGTTGAAAGGGTTAAATAACTCGCCGATTTAAATACCGTTATTAGTAAGATAATACATTTATGTATGTATATAAAAACAGTAAATACTGAAACTACAAATTAAGATATGAAGTTAACTGTTTGAAACATATGTTCTATTGAGTTGAGGTAACACAGCTTACTACTGCTTGCTATATTTGTAAGTTTAGTAAATGAAACTTGTTTGTTTTTCAGAGAATCAAGGAAAGCATTAAAAGTTCTGGAATCCTTGACCGTACAGGTACGACTTACCTCTCCTACCGGCCGGAAATCTACGGGCTCCCGCGGATCTGTTCGCGGGATAACTCCGCGCTACACTCCAGCAGTGACCGTGTGAGATTACTCACCCTTGTAGGGTTTCAGCTGGATTAGGAATTGGGACGCGGTCACTGCAGAGTGTTAGTGTCCATTATAGAGATACATAGGAATTGGGACTTGGTCACTGCGGAGTGTGAGTGGTAGAGATACATAGGATTTGGGACGCGGTCACTGCGGAGAGTGAGTGGTAGAGATACATAGGATTTGGGACGTGGTCACTGCGGAGTGTTAGTGTCCATTATAGAGATACATAGGAATTGGGACGTGGTCACTGCGGAGTGTGAGTGGTAGAGATACATAGGATTTGGGACGCGGTCACTGCGGAGAGTGAGTGGTATAGATACATAGGATTTGGACGCGGTCACTGCGGAGTGTGAGTGGTAGAGATACATAGGAATTGGACGCAGTCACTGCGGAGTGTGAGTGGTAGAGATACATAGGAATTGGGACGTGGTCACTGCGGAGTGTGAGTGGTAGAGATACATAGGATTTGGGATGCGGTCACTGCGGAGAGTGAGTGGTAGAGATACATAGGATTTGGGACGCGGTCACTGCGGTGTGTGAGTGGTAGAGATACATAGGAATGGGACGCAGTCACTGCGGAGTGTGAGTGGTAGAGATACATAGGAATTGGGACGCGGTCACTGTGGAGTGTGAGTGGTAGAGATACATAGGAATTGGGACGCGGTCACTGCGGAGTGTGAGTGGTAGAGATACATAGGAATTGGGACGCGGTCACTGCGGAGTGTGAGTGGTAGAGATACATAGGAATTGGGACGCGGTCACTGCGGAGTGTGAGTGGTAGAGATACATAGGAATTGGGACACGGTCACTGCGGAGTGTGAGTGGTAGAGATACATAGGAATTGGGACACGGTCACTGCGGAGTGATAGAGATACAGAGAGGATGAGACTGAATTGTGTCATGTGTAGAGTGTGTGTAACCTGAGGAAACATTGTTAATTTAACAAATGACGTAATATATATCTGAAAGCAACATTACATGACGTAAACCATGTCTGAAAGCAACATTGCATGACGTAAACCATGTCTGAAAGCAACATTGCATGACGTAAACCATGTCTGAAAGCAACACTGCATGACATAAACCATGTCTGAAAGCAACATTGCATGACATAAACCATGTCTGAAAGCAACACTGCATGACGTAAACCATGTCTGAAAGCAACACTGCATGACATAAACCATGTCTGAAAGCAACATTGCATGACATAAACCATGTCTGAAAGCAACACTGCATGACATAAACCATGTCTGAAAGCAATACTGCATGACATAAACCATGTCTGAAAGCAACATTACATCATGTACACAATGTCTGAAAGCAACATTACATCATGTACACAATGTCTGAAGGCAAAATTACATCATGTACACAATGTATGAAAGCAACATTACATCATGTACACAATGTATGAAAGCAACATTACATCATGTACACAATGTATGAAAGCAACATTACATCATGTACACAATGTATGAAAGCAACATTACATCATGTACACAATGTCTGAAAGCAACACTACATCATGTACACACTGTATGAAAGCAACATTACATCATGTACACAATGTATGAAAGCAACATTACATCATGTACACAATGTCTGAAAGCAACACTACATCATGTACACAATGTCTGAAAGCAACATTACATCATGTACACAATGTCTGAAAGCAACACTACATCATGTACACCATGTCTGAAAGCAACATTACATCATGTACACCATGTCTGAAAGCAACATTACATCATGTACACAATGTATGAAAGCAACATTACATCATGTACACCATGTATGAAAGCAACATTACATCATGTACACAATGTCTGAAAGCAACATTACATCATGTACACAATGTATGAAAGCAACACTACATCATGTACACAATGTATGAAGGCAACATTACATCATGTACACAATGTATGAAGGCAACATTACATCATGTACACCATGTATGAAGGCAACACTACATCATGTACACAATGTATGAAAGCAACATTACATCATGTACACAATGTATGAAGGCAACATTACATCATGTACACAATGTATGAAGGCAACATTACATCATGTACACAATGTATGAAGGCAACATTACATCATGTACACAATGTATGAAGGCAACACTACATCATGTACACAATGTATGAAGGCAACACTACATCATGTACACAATGTCTGAAAGCAACACTACATCATGTACACAATGTCTGAAAGCAACACTACATCATGTACACAATGTCTGAAAGCAACACTACATCATGTACACAATGTCTGAAAGCAACATTACATCATGTACACAATGTATGAAAGCAACATTACATCATGTACACAATGTCTGAAAGCAACACTACATCATGTACACAATGTCTGAAAGCAACATTACATCATGTACACAATGTCTGAAAGCAACATTACATCATGTACACAATGTATGAAAGCAACATTACATCATGTACACAATGTATGAAGGCAACATTACATCATGTACACAATGTCTGAAGGCAACATTACATCATGTACACAATGTATGAAAGCAACATTACATCATGTACACAATGTCTGAAAGCAACATTACATCATGTACACAATGTCTGAAAGCAACATTACATCATGTACACAATGTCTGAAGGCAACATTACATCATGTACACAATGTATGAAAGCAACATTACATCATGTACACAATGTATGAAGGCAACATTACATCATGTACACAATGTATGAAAGCAACATTACATCATGTACACAATGTATGAAAGCAACATTACATCATGTACACAATGTCTGATGGCAACATTACATCATGTACAGTGTCTGAAAGCAACATTACACGACCTTGGTGCCTTTAATCCCAACATGCTATATAAGACGGTCATGATTGAATTATTATTGGTCTTTTAGAAATATACTATTTAATATGTATGTATTTCAGTCACAGTACATGTATGCATTCAAAATGTGATAAGCTTTATAATGGTCATAGAAAAACACATGTCCTACTATGTTCATTTGCTTAATAAAATGTTATTTCAACACTAATCCAAATGTTAATAAAGCCTAATATTTGGTATAATACTATGCAAACTAGAACATTTTTTAAATAGAGAATAAAAATGATATGGCGTCATAATTATGTAAGATGTAGAATATGTATGCACTATTTTATACGTAAAGGGTATTTACACAGTATTAATTAATTATATATTTTTGAGCAGTATTTATTGTTTTATGCATAGATTGATGCGCCACATCAGGTGCCGGATCAGGGATGGCAACTTTATTTGGTAAAACGATGTTCAAAGCACATCTGTTATCAATGTTTCGAATGATTTGAAACTTTTTACATGGTCATTTAATACTATATTGTATAAACAATTTTTGAACCAGAAAGTGAAACATGTAGTGATGGCACTATGGGTCTTGTTTCTGAACCAGAAAGTGAAACATGTAATGACGGCACTATGGGTCTTGTTTTTGAACCAGAAAGTGAAACATGTAAGGACGGCACTACGGGTCTTGTTTCTGAACCAGAAAGTGAAACATGTAGTGATGGCACTATGGATCTTGTTTCTGAACCAGAAAGTGAAACATGTAGTGATGGCACTACGGGTCTTGTTTCTGAACCAGAAAGTGAAACATGTACTGATGGCACTACGGGTCTTGTTTCTGAACCAGAAAGTGAAACGTGTACGGTAGTGATGGCACTATGGGTCTTGTTTCTGAACCAGAAAGTGAAACATGTAGTGACGGCACTACGGGTCTTGTTTCTGAACCAGAAAGTGAAACATGTAGTGATGGCACTATGGATCTTGTTTCTGAACCAGAAAGTGAAACATGTAGTGATGGCACTATGGGTCTTGTTTCTGAACCAGAAAGTGAAACATGTACTGATGGCACTACGGGTCTTGTTTCTGAAACAGAAAGTGAAACGTGTACGGTAG
Source organism: Archivesica marissinica (assembly GCA_014843695.1). Lineage (NCBI taxonomy): Eukaryota > Metazoa > Mollusca > Bivalvia > Venerida > Vesicomyidae > Archivesica > Archivesica marissinica. Next base: position 68,153,635 of record CM026390.1, read on the forward strand.
TGATGGCACTATGGGTCTTGTTTCTGAACCAGAAAGTGAAACATGTAGTGATGGCACTACGGGTCTTGTTTCTGTAACAGAAAGTGAAACATGTAGTGATGGCACTATGGGTCTTGTTTCTGTAACAGAAAGTGAAACATGTAGTGATGGCACTATGGGTCTTGTTTCTGTAACAGAAAGTGAAACATGTAGTGATGGCACTATGGGTCTTGTTTCTGAACCAGAAAGTGAAACATGTAGTGATGGCACTACGGGTCTTGTTTCTGAAACAGAAAGTGAAACGTGTACGGTAGTGATGGCACTATGGGTCTTGTTTCTGAACCAGAAAGTGAAACATGTAGTGACGGCACTACGGGTCTTGTTTCTGAACCAGAAAGTGAAACATGTAGTGATGGCACTACGGGTCTTGTTTCTGTAACAGAAAGTGAAACATGTAGTGATGGCACTACGGGTCTTGTTTCTGTAACAGAAAGTGAAACGTACAGTAGTGATGGCACTATGTGTCTTGTTTCTGTAACAGAAAGTGAAACGTGTAGTGATGGCATTACAGGTCTGGTCTGTGTACTTATATACACGAGCACACATTTATAGCATGTATTTGCATTTTCAATTGGACTGCATTTTATGAGTTTGTGTTTGTAACAGTTATCGGTATGCATAACCCATTCAACACTAAGTAGCTGACGTGGACTGGTGCACGATATTTTTAGATCAATAAATGAATAAGAAAATTACATTTGGACCAGTTCATTGATCAAAACGGGTAATTTTGTCTAAAAATAGTTATATTATTGGGAAAAGTGCAGATCCTGATGAGAGGGCTCATCTGGATCTACACCTTTTTGTAAACCTATTTATAGGTCTGTAGTGTTGACAGGGTTGAAATACAACATAATTTATATACAATGTATCTTTGTACATATTTTGAGTTTTGGTTGACCATAATTAATTGTATTTGTTTATAGCAAACTTTTATTGATACATGCGTAAAAGAAAAGTACGGACATTCATTAAAATATACCCCACATCCAGTAGATCTGAACCAGCAGGACCTGGTATTGTCTTCAAAAATACATTTACCGGTATCAAAAAAGAATGGCCAGTTTGCACATACATGTCTCCCTCGACCTGATATCACCCTCTCCCTGGAGCTAATATCACCCTATCCCTAGAGCTGGTATCATCTCCCTGATGTTGGTATCTCCCTGGCCCATATCACCCCCTGCCTGGCCCTGGTATCACCCTATCCCTGGCCCATATCACCCCCTGCATAGCACTTGTATCACCCTGGACCTGTATCACCCTATCCCTGGAGCTGGTATCACCTCCCAGAAGCTGGTATCTCCCAGGACCTGGTATCACACACTCCAGGCCTGGTATCACCCTATCCCTGGCCCATATCACCCCCTCCAGGACCTTGTATCACCCTAGCCCTGGTATCACCCACACCCCGGTATCACCCTATCCCTGATATCACCCACACCCTGGAGCTGGTATCACCCTGCAGCTGGTATCACCCCGCAGCTGGTATCACCCACACCCTAGTATCACCCACACCCTACCCCTGGTATCACCCCGCAGCTGGTATCACCCACACCCCGCAGTTGCTACTAATATGCTGTTTGGTGTGTGTTATTTCCTGTAACCATGTGTTATCTACCAGATTTTATTTCATATATATATTTTTTATTTAGACTGTGATAAACTTGGATTCCCAGTGTTTTGTGTATTCCTTGTACTTTGTTAAGTTTACATTTATTTTGTACAATGTCCTAACTATATAAAAGCATATGTTGGAAATTACATTGTTATGTTGTTCCTGTAATCCTGTCTCAATAGTAGAATTGTCAGCAATGTCTAACCTCTTTTAAATTTCATTGCCTTGCCCCTCCAGAATAGAATCTGTTCTCAGTAGTCAGCATGTATGCACTCTCAGATATGACTAGATACCAGTCAATGACTGCTGATGTCTCATTATGGAATCTGTTCTCTATAGTTACAGCATGTATACACTCTCAGATATATGACTAGATACCAGTCAATGACTGCTGATATCTCATTATGGAATCTGTTCTCTATAGTTACAGCATGTATACACTCTCAGATATAACTAGATACCAGTCAATGACTGCTGATATCTCATTATGGAATCTGTTCTCTATAGTTACTGCTGGTATGCACTCAGATATGACTAGATACCAGTCAATGACTGCTGATGTCTCATTATGGAATCTGTTCTCTATAGTTACAGCATGTATGTACTCTCAGATATGACTAGATACCAGTCAATGACTGCTGATATCTCATTATGGAATCTGTTCTCTATAGTTACAGCTAGTATACACTCTCAGATATATGACTAGGTACCAGTCAATGACTGCTGATAACTCATTATGGAATATGTTCTCTATAGTTACAGCATGTATGCACTCAGATATGACTAGATACCAGTCAATGACTGCTGATGTCTCATTATGGAATCTGTTCTCTATAGTTACAGCATGTATGCACTCAGATATGACTAGATACCAGTCAATGACTGCTGATATCTCATTATGGAATCTGTTCTCTATAGTTACAGCTGGTATGCACTCTCAGATATGACTAGATACCAGTCAATGACTGCTGATATCTCATTATGGAATCTGTTCTCTATAGTTACAGCATGTATGCACTCTCAGATATATGACTAGATACCAGTCAATGACTGCTGATATCTCATTATGGAATCTGTTCTCTATAGTTACTGCTGGTATGCACTCAGATATGACTAGATACCAGTCAATGACTGCTGATGTCTCATTATGGAATCTGTTCTCTATAGTTACAGCATGTATGTACTCTCAGATATGACTAGATACCAGTCAATGACTGCTGATATCTCATTATGGAATCTGTTCTCTATAGTTACAGCTGGTATACACTCTCAGATATATGACTAGATACCAGTCAATGACTGCTGATATCTCATTATGGAATCTGTTCTCTATAGTTACAGCATGTATGCACTCTCAGATATATGACTAGATACCAGTCAATGACTGCTGATGTCTCATTATGGAATCTGTTCTCTATAGTTACAGCTGGTATGCACTCAGATATGACTAGATACCAGTCAATGACTGCTGATATCTCATTATGGAATCTGTTCTCTATAGTTACAGCTGTATGCACTCAGATATATGACTAGATACCAGTCAATGATTGCTGATATCTCATTATGGAATATGTTCTCTATAGTTACAGCTGGTATGTACTCTCAGATATGACTAGATACCAGTCAATGACTGCTGATATCTCATTATGGAATCTGTTCTCTATAGTTACAGCATGTATACACTCTCAGATATGACTAGATACCAGTCAATGACTGCTGATGTCTCATTATGGAATCTGTTTGCTATAGTTACAGCATGTATGTACTCTCAGATATGACTAGATACCAGTCAATGACTGCTGATATCTCATTATGGAATATGTTCTCTATAGTTACAGCATGCATGCACTCTCAGATATATGACTAGGTACCAGTCAATGACTGCTGATATCTCATTATGGAATCTGTTCTCTATAGTTACTGCTGGTATGCACTCAGATATATGACTAGATACCAGTCAATGACTACTGATGTCTCATTATGGAATCTGTTCTCTATAGTTACTGCTGGTATGCACTCAGATATGACTAGATACCAGTCAATGACTGCTGATGTCTCATTATGGAATCTGTTCTCTATAGTTACAGCATGTATGCACTCTCAGATATATGACTAGATACCAGTCAATGACTGCTGATATCTCATTATGGAATATGTTCTCTATAGTTACAGCTGGTATGTACTCTCAGATATGACTAGATACCAGTCAATGACTGCTGATATCTCATTATGGAATCTGTTCTCTATAGTTACAGCATGTATACACTCTCAGATATAACTAGATACCAGTCAATGACTGCTGATGTCTCATTATGGAATTTGTTCTCTATAGTTACTGCATGTATACACTCTCAGATATGACTAGATACCAGTCAATGACTGCTGATGTCTCATTATGGAATCTGTTTGCTATAGTTACAGCATGTATGTACTCTCAGATATGACTAGATACCAGTCAATGACTGCTGATATCTCATTATGGAATCTGTTCTCTATAGTTACAGCTGGTTTACACTATCAGATATATGACTAGGTACCAGTCAATGACTGCTGATATCTCATTATGGAATCTGTTCTCTATAGTTACTGCTGGTATGCACTCAGATATATGACTAAATACCAGTCAATGACTGCTGATATCTCATTATGGAATCTGTTCTCTATAGTTACAGCTGGTATGCACTCTCAGATATATGACTAGATACCAGTCAATGACTACTGATGTCTCATTATGGAATCTGTTCTCTATAGTTACTGCTGGTATGCACTCAGATATGATTAGATACCAGTCAATGACTGCTGATGTCTCATTATGGAATCTGTTCTCTATAGTTACAGCATGTATGCACTCTCAGATATATGACTAGATACCAGTCAATGACTGCTGATATCTCATTATGGAATATGTTCTCTATAGTTACAGCTGGTATGTACTCTCAGATATGACTAGATACTAGTCAATGACTGCTGATATCTCATTATGGAATATGTTCTCTATAGTTACAGCATGTATGCACTCTCAGATATGACTAGATACTAGTCAATGACTGCTGATATCTCATTATGGAATCTGTTTGCTATAGTTACAGCATGTATGTACTCTCAGATATGACTAGATACCAGTCAATGACTGCTGATATCTCATTATGGAATCTGTTCTCTATAGTTACAGCTGGTTTACACTATCAGATATATGACTAGGTACCAGTCAATGACTGCTGATATCTCATTATGGAATCTGTTCTCTATAGTTACAGCATGTATGCACTCTCAGATATATGACTAGATACCAGTCAATGACTGCTGATATCTCATTATGGAATATGTTCTCTATAGTTACAGCATGTATACACTCTCAGATATAACTAGATACCAGTCAATGACTGCTGATATCTCATTATGGAATCTGTTCTCTATAGTTACAGCATGTATGCACTCTCAGATATGACTAGATACCAGTCAATGACTGCTGATATCTCATTATGGAATCTGTTCTCTATAGTTACAGCATGTATGCACTCTCAGCTATGACTAGATACCAGTCAATGATTGCTGATATCTCATTATGAAATCTGTTCTCTATAGTTACAGCATGTATGCACTCTCAGATATGACTAGATACCAGTCAATGACTGCTGATGTCTCATTATGGAATCTGTTCTCTATAGTTACAGCTGGTATGCACTCAGATATGACTAGATACCAGTCAATGACTGCTGATATCTCATTATGGAATCTGTTCTCTATAGTTACAGCTGGTATGCACTCAGATATGACTAGATACCAGTCAATGACTGCTGATATCTCATTATGGAATCTGTTCTCTATAGTTACAGCATGCATGCACTCTCAGATATATGACTAGGTACCAGTCAATGACTGCTGATATCTCATTATGGAATCTGTTCTCTATAGTTACAGCATGTATGTACTCTCAGATATGACTAGATACCAGTCAATGACTGCTGATGTCTCATTACGGAATCTGTTCTCTATAGTTACAGCATGTATACACTCTCAGATATGACTAGATACCAGTTAATGACTGCTGATATCTCATTATGGAATCTGTTCTCTATAGTTACAGCTGGTATGCACTCTCAGATATATGAATAGATACCAGTCAATGACTGCTGATATCTCATTATGGAATCTGTTCTCTATAGTTACAGCATGTATACACTCTCAGATATAACTAGATACCAGTCAATGACTGCTGATATCTCATTATAGAATCTGTTCTCTATAGTTACAGCATGTATGCACTCTCAGATATATGACTAGGTACCAGTCAATGACTGCTGATATCTCATTATGGAATCTGTTCTCTATAGTTACAGCTGGTATGCACTCTCAGATATATGACTAGGTACCAGTCAATGACTGCTGATATCTCATTATGGAATCTGTTCTCTATAGTTACAGCTGGTATGCACTCTCAGATATAACTAGATACCAGTCAATGACTGCTGATATCTCATTATGGAATCTGTTCTCTATAGTTACAGCATGTATGCACTCTCAGATATATGACTAGGTACCAGTCAATGACTGCTGATATCTCATTATGGAATCTGTTCTCTATAGTTACAGCTGGTATGCACTCTCAGATATAACTAGATACCAGTCAATGACTGCTGATATCTCATTATGGAATCTGTTCTCTATAGTTACAGCATGTATGCACTCTCAGATATATGACTAGGTACCAGTCAATGACTGCTGATATCTCATTATGGAATCTGTTCTCTATAGTTACAGCTGGTATGCACTCTCAGATATATGACTAGGTACCAGTCAATGACTGCTGATATCTCATTATGGAATCTGTTCTCTATAGTTACAGCTGGTATGCACTCTCAGATATATGACTAGATACCAGTCAATGACTGCTGATGTCTCATTATGGAATCTGTTCTCTATAGTTACAGCATGTATGCACTCTCAGATATATGACTAGGTACCAGTCAATGACTGCTGATGTCTCATTATGGAATCTGTTCTCTATAGTTACAGCTGGTATGCACTCTCAGATATGACTAGATACCAGTCAATGACTGCTGATATCTCATTATGGAATCTGTTCTCTATAGTTACAGCATGTATGCACTCTCAGAATATGACTAGATACCAGTCAATGACTGCTGATGTCTCATTATGGAATATGTTCTCTATAGTTACAGCATGTATGCACTCAGATATATGACTAGATACCAGTCAATGACTGCTGATATCTCATTATGGAATCTGTTCTCTATAGTTACAGCATGTATGCACTCAGATATATGACTAGGTACCAGTCAATGACTGCTGATATCTCATTATGGAATATGTTCTCTATAGTTACAGCTGGTATGCACTCTCAGATATATGACTAGGTACCAGTCAATGACTGCTGATATCTAATTATGGAATCTGTTCTCTATAGTTACAACATGTATGTACTCTCAGATATATGACTAGGTACTAGTCAATGACTGCTGATATCTCATTATGGAATCTGTTCTCTATAGTTACAACATGTATACACTCTCAGATATGACTAGATACCAGTCAATGACTGCTGATATCTCATTATGGAATCTGTTCTCTATAGTTACAGCATGTATGCACTCTCAGATATATGACTAGGTACCAGTCAATGACTGCTGATATCTCATTATGGAATCTGTTCTCTATAGTTACAACATGTATACACTCTCAGATATGACTAGATACCAGTCAATGACTGCTGATATCTCATTATGGAATCTGTTCTCTATAGTTACAGCATGTATGCACTCTCAGATATAACTAGATACCAGTCAATGACTGCTGATATCTCATTATGGAATATGTTCTCTATAGTTACAGCATGTATGTACTCAGATATATGACTAGATACCAGTCAATGACTGCTGATATCTCATTATGGAATCTGTTCTCTATAGTTACAGCATGTATGTACTCAGATATATGACTAGATACCAGTCAATGACTGCTGATATCTCATTATGGAATCTGTTCTCTATAGTTACAACATGTATACACTCTCAGATATGACTAGATACCAGTCAATGACTGCTGATATCTCATTATGGAATCTGTTCTCTATAGTTATAGCTGGTATGTACTCTCAGATATAACTAGATACCAGTCAATGACTGCTGATATCTCATTATGGAATATGTTCTCTATAGTTACAGCTGGTATGTACTCTCAGATATATGACTAGATACCAGTCAATGACTGCTGATATCTCATTATGGAATCTGTTCTCTATAGTTACAGCATGTATGTACTCAGATATATGACTAGATACCAGTCAATGACTGCTGATATCTCATTATGGAATCTGTTCTCTATAGTTACAGCTGGTATGCACTCTCAGATATATCATTTCGATTTGATTTTTACTTGGCAATTAATACATTTTGAAATCATCCCACCCCTAGTTAATACACACAACCCTGTCAATAACAACCATACAAGGGGAATGACAAAATAGGTACAAACGCATTGATAACGGATTGATGGGAGATTTAACTATTTCACCTCTTCCTATATAGATTCGCCTCTCGACGCCGATACATTCACACAGTAGTAGACGACAAATACTCCTAATAATGTTTCAACACAACCCATAATCTCTTATGTATGTAAGATTTATATTCTAGCATGGAAAAAGGGGCAGGATGGTTCGGAAAAGGGGGCAGGATGGGTAAAAAAAGGGGCAGGGTGGGCAGAAAAGAAGCAGGGTGCATTTTGATCTGCAATGAGGTGTGAGAGGGAATAGTGGTTAGACCCTAGACAATTTTGCTAACTTGATTGATGAAAGAGACAGTAAGGCAGTACATATTGGTGAAAAGGGCGGACGAGTTCTCAGATATATACACCTGAAGGCACTCGCCTGTTGAAGCTTATATATAAAGGGCGGACGAGTTCTCAGATATATACACCTGAAGGCACTCGCCTGTTGAAGCTTATATATAAAGGGCGGACGAGTTCTCAGATATATACACCTGAAGGCACTCGCCTGTTGAAGCTTATATATAAACACACCAAAAACACCAACACCCCAACAAAAAACACACCAAAAACACCAACACCCCAACAAAAAACACACCAAAAACACCAACACCCCAACAAAAAACACACCAAAAACACCTGAAGGCACTCGCCTGTTGAAGCTTATATATAAACAAAAATATAAAAGGCAAAAGAGCAGGGCTATAGGAGGGGACGCCTGTCATTCCGCCCTAGAAAAAGCCCTATGTATGTGGGGTAGATATGATTACTGCTCAGCCATTACTATAAGCATGCAGATATAGCAGCCAATAAACTGAAGTATCTAGGTTGGAAAGGGTGTAAAGAATAAGATTTAATAATTATATAATATATATTATTTAAACATTTGTGTATATCCGATTGTGTGACTAGGCAACTTGTATATCAATAACTAGATAGAGACAGATTTAATACCCTATAGCTGCCCCATCAGCTCTGGGGTCAGAGCCGGCCCAGTAACAATTATTCTCTGGTTTAAAGGGCCATGTACCCCTTGCAATAATTTGTCCCCTTCCGAAGAGGGACCTGTCAAAGTCCTTGATATGTGCTGTGACATTGTGCCCCATATCTTGCAGCTGTTGGATGACTGAATCAGAAATGCCGTGTTCCAGTGCAACATGTTCCAGACTCCCTTTCTGGGCCCTGAAATACAAGTACAGTTATATCCGTCTTGGTTTAAACAGTATTTATTCCAATAAATTTACATGTATAACACAAAAAAATGTTACAAATTACATAAATTGTGAATGGTTTGGATTGGAAAACAAGTTTTCAGAAAACTTAAAATAATTCCTCTCCAAGGTTATACCCGTCTTAACCCTTTGTATACTAGCGGCAGATAAAATCACTTTTGCAAACAGTATAGAGCCATATCAAATGCCATAGAACATGCTGTCTGATCAGGCTGTTTGCTATTCGGATAATGAAGCTAAAAAACTTGACTGAATAGCAAACAACATAGATCCTGATCATACGCGGAAAACCCCACTGATCTGGAACTATGTTGTTTGCAAATGTGATTTTATTTACTCAGCAGGCAAAGGGTTAAAGTAATTTTCCTGTTCAAACTGATTGTCACAATTTTCTAAACGGCTTGTTATAGCATGATATTCTAGCATTGAGTTCGCCTAGCATTGAGTTAGCCTAGCGTTGAGTAGACTAGCGGTTGAGTTAGCCTAAGCGTTGAGTAGCCTAGCGTGAGTTAAGCCTAGCATTGAGGTAGCTGAGCATTAAGTTAGCTAGCATTAAGGTTAGCCTAGGCATTGAGTTAGCCTAGCATTGAGTTAGCTAGATTGAGTTAGCCTAGCGTGATTAGCCTAGCGTGAGTTAGCCTAGCGTGAGTTAGCCCCTTTTTTTTATCCTGTTTTGAGTTAGCCTAGCGTTGAGTAGACTAGCTGAGTTAGCCTAGCATGAGTTAGCCTAGCGTGAGTTAGCCTACCGTGAGTAGCTAGCGTGAGTAGCCTAGCATTGAGTAGCCTAGCATTGAGTTAGCCTAGCATTGAGTTAGACGAGCATTGAGTTAGCCTAGCATTGAGTTAGCCTAGCATTGAGTTAGCCTAGCATTGAGTTAGCCTAGCATTGAGTTAGCCTAGCATTGAGTTAGCCTAGCATTGAGTTAGCCTAGCATTGAGTTAGCCTAGCATTGACTTAGCCTAGCATTGAGTTAGCCTAGCATTGAGTTAGCCTAGCATTGAGTTAGCCTAGCATTGAGTTAGCCTAGCATTGAGTTAGCCTAGCGTTGAGTTAGCCTAGCATTGAGTTAGCCTAGCATTGAGTTAGCCTAGCATTGAGTTAGCCTAGCATTGAGTTAGCCTAGCATTGAGTTAGCCTAGCATTGAGTTAGCCTAGCATTGAGTTAGCCTAGCATTGAGTTAGCCTAGCATTGAGTTAGCCTAGCATTGAGTTAGCCTAGCATTGAGTTAGCCTAGCATTGAGTTAGCCTAGCATTGAGTTAGCCTAGCATTGAGTTAGCATTGAGTTAGCCTAGCATTGAGTTAGCCTAGCATTGAGTTAGCCTAGCATTGAGTTAGCCTAGCATTGAGTTAGCCTAGCATTGAGTTAGCCTAGCATTGAGTTAGCCTAGCATTGAGTTAGCCTAGCATTGAGTTAGCCTAGCATTGAGGTAGCCTAGCATTGAGGTAGCCTAGCATTGAGTTAGCCTAGCATTGAGTTAGCCTAGCATTGAGTTAGCCTAGCATTGAGTTAGCCTAGCATTGAGTTAGCCTAGCATTGAGTTAGCCTAGCATTGAGTTAGCCTAGCATTGAGTGTGCCTAGCA
>CM026390.1:68165615-68189793 GCA_014843695.1 Archivesica marissinica
CCATAATGAGACATCAGCAGTCATTGACTGGTATCTAGTCATATATCTGAGAGTGCATGCATGCTGTAACTATAGAGAACAGATTCCATAATGAGATATCAGCAGTCATTGACTGGTACCTAGTCATATATCTGAGAGTGTATACCAGCAGTAACTATAGAGAACAGATTCCATAATGAGATATCAGCAGTCATTGACTGGTATCTAGTCATATCTGAGAGTACATACATGCTGTAACTATAGAGAACAGATTCCATAATGAGACATCAGCAGTCATTGACTGGTATCTAGTCATATCTGAGTGTAAACCAGCTGTAACTATAGAGAACAGATTCCATAATGAGATATCAGCAGTCATTGACTGGTATCTAGTCATATCTGAGAGTACATACATGCTGTAACTATAGCAAACAGATTCCATAATGAGATATCAGCAGTCATTGACTAGTATCTAGTCATATCTGAGAGTGCATACATGCTGTAACTATAGAGAACATATTCCATAATGAGATATCAGCAGTCATTGACTGGTATCTAGTCATATCTGAGAGTACATACCAGCTGTAACTATAGAGAACATATTCCATAATGAGATATCAGCAGTCATTGACTGGTATCTAGTCATATATCTGAGAGTGCATACATGCTGTAACTATAGAGAACAGATTCCATAATGAGACATCAGCAGTCATTGACTGGTATCTAATCATATCTGAGTGCATACCAGCAGTAACTATAGAGAACAGATTCCATAATGAGACATCAGTAGTCATTGACTGGTATCTAGTCATATATCTGAGAGTGCATACCAGCTGTAACTATAGAGAACAGATTCCATAATGAGATATCAGCAGTCATTGACTGGTATTTAGTCATATATCTGAGTGCATACCAGCAGTAACTATAGAGAACAGATTCCATAATGAGATATCAGCAGTCATTGACTGGTACCTAGTCATATATCTGATAGTGTAAACCAGCTGTAACTATAGAGAACAGATTCCATAATGAGATATCAGCAGTCATTGACTGGTATCTAGTCATATCTGAGAGTACATACATGCTGTAACTATAGCAAACACATTCCATAATGAGACATCAGCAGTCATTGACTGGTATCTAGTCATATCTGAGAGTGTATACATGCAGTAACTATAGAGAACAAATTCCATAATGAGACATCAGCAGTCATTGACTGGTATCTAGTTATATCTGAGAGTGTATACATGCTGTAACTATAGAGAACAGATTCCATAATGAGATATCAGCAGTCATTGACTGGTATCTAGTCATATCTGAGAGTACATACCAGCTGTAACTATAGAGAACATATTCCATAATGAGATATCAGCAGTCATTGACTGGTATCTAGTCATATATCTGAGAGTGCATACATGCTGTAACTATAGAGAACAGATTCCATAATGAGACATCAGCAGTCATTGACTGGTATCTAGTCATATCTGAGTGCATACCAGCAGTAACTATAGAGAACAGATTCCATAATGAGACATCAGTAGTCATTGACTGGTATCTAGTCATATATCTGAGAGTGCATACCAGCTGTAACTATAGAGAACAGATTCCATAATGAGATATCAGCAGTCATTGACTGGTATCTAGTCATATATCTGAGTGCATACCAGCTGTAACTATAGAGAACAGATTCCATAATGAGATATCAGCAGTCATTGACTGGTACCTAGTCATATATCTGAGAGTGCATACATGCTGTAACTATAGAGAACAGATTCCATAATGAGATATCAGCAGTCATTGACTGGTATCTAGTCATATCTGAGAGTGTATACATGCAGTAACTATAGAGAACAAATTCCATAATGAGACATCAGCAGTCATTGACTGGTATCTAGTTATATCTGAGAGTGTATACATGCTGTAACTATAGAGAACAGATTCCATAATGAGATATCAGCAGTCATTGACTGGTACCTAGTCATATATCTGAGAGTGCATGCATGCTGTAACTATAGAGAACAGATTCCATAATGAGATATCAGCAGTCATTGACTGGTACCTAGTTATATATCTGAGAGTGCATACATGCTGTAACTATAGAGAACAGATTCCATAATGAGATATCAGCAGTCATTGACTGGTATCTAGTCATATCTGAGAGTGTATACATGCAGTAACTATAGAGAACAAATTCCATAATGAGACATCAGCAGTCATTGACTGGTATCTAGTTATATCTGAGAGTGTATACATGCTGTAACTATAGAGAACAGATTCCATAATGAGATATCAGCAGTCATTGACTGGTATCTAGTCATATCTGAGAGTACATACCAGCTGTAACTATAGAGAACAGATTCCATAATGAGATATCAGCAGTCATTGACTGGTATCTAGTCATATATCTGAGAGTGCATACATGCTGTAACTATAGAGAACAGATTCCATAATGAGACATCAGCAGTCATTGACTGGTATCTAGTCATATCTGAGTGCATACCAGCAGTAACTATAGAGAACAGATTCCATAATGAGACATCAGTAGTCATTGACTGGTATCTAGTCATATATCTGAGAGTGCATACCAGCAGTAACTATAGAGAACAGATTCCATAATGAGATATCAGCAGTCATTGACTGGTATCTAGTCATATTCTGAGAGTGCATGCATGCTGTAACTATAGAGAACAGATTCCATAATGAGATATCAGCAGTCATTGACTGGTACCTAGTTATATATCTGAGAGTGCATACATGCTGTAACTATAGAGAACAGATTCCATAATGAGATATCAGCAGTCATTGACTGGTATCTAGTTATATCTGAGAGTGTATACATGCTGTAACTATAGAGAACAGATTCCATAATGAGATATCAGCAGTCATTAACTGGTATCTAGTCATATCTGATAGTGTATACATGCTGTAACTATAGAGAACAGATTCCATAATGAGATATCAGCAGTCATTGACTGGTATCTAGTCATATATCTGAGTGCATACCAGCAGTAACTATAGAGAACAGATTCCATAATGAGATATCAGCAGTCATTGACTGGTACCTAGTCATATATCTAAGAGTGCATGCATGCTGTAACTATAGAGAACAGATTCCATAATGAGATATCAGCAGTCATTGACTGGTATCTAGTCATATATCTGAGAGTGCATACATGCTGTAACTATAGAGAACATATTCCATAATGAGATATCAGCAGTCATTGACTGGTATCTAGTCATATCTGAGAGTACATACATGCTGTAACTATAGAGAACAGATTCCATAATGAGACATCAGCAGTCATTGACTGGTATCTAGTCATATCTGAGTGCATACCAGCAGTAACTATAGAGAACAGATTCCATAATGAGATATCAGCAGTCATTGACTGGTATCTAGTCATATATCTGAGAGTGCATACATGCTGTAACTATAGAGAACAGATTCCATAATGAGATATCAGCAGTCATTGACTGGTATCTAGTCATATCTGAGAGTGCATACCAGCTGTAACTATAGAGAACAGATTCCATAATGAGATATCAGCAGTCATTGACTGGTATCTAGTCATATCTGAGTGCATACATGCTGTAACTATAGAGAACAGATTCCATAATGAGACATCAGCAGTCATTGACTGGTATCTAGTCATATATCTGAGAGTGCATGCATGCTGTAACTATAGAGAACAGATTCCATAATGAGATATCAGCAGTCATTGACTGGTACCTAGTCATATATCTGAGAGTGTATACCAGCAGTAACTATAGAGAACAGATTCCATAATGAGATATCAGCAGTCATTGACTGGTATCTAGTCATATCTGAGAGTACATACATGCTGTAACTATAGAGAACAGATTCCATAATGAGACATCAGCAGTCATTGACTGGTATCTAGTCATATCTGAGTGCATACCAGCAGTAACTATAGAGAACAGATTCCATAATGAGATATCAGCAGTCATTGACTGGTACCTAGTCATATATCTGATAGTGTAAACCAGCTGTAACTATAGAGAACAGATTCCATAATGAGATATCAGCAGTCATTGACTGGTATCTAGTCATATCTGAGAGTACATACATGCTGTAACTATAGCAAACAGATTCCATAATGAGATATCAGCAGTCATTGACTAGTATCTAGTCATATCTGAGAGTGCATACATGCTGTAACTATAGAGAACATATTCCATAATGAGATATCAGCAGTCATTGACTGGTATCTAGTCATATCTGAGAGTACATACCAGCTGTAACTATAGAGAACATATTCCATAATGAGATATCAGCAGTCATTGACTGGTATCTAGTCATATATCTGAGAGTGCATACATGCTGTAACTATAGAGAACAGATTCCATAATGAGACATCAGCAGTCATTGACTGGTATCTAATCATATCTGAGTGCATACCAGCAGTAACTATAGAGAACAGATTCCATAATGAGACATCAGTAGTCATTGACTGGTATTTAGTCATATATCTGAGTGCATACCAGCAGTAACTATAGAGAACAGATTCCATAATGAGATATCAGCAGTCATTGACTGGTACCTAGTCATATATCTGATAGTGTAAACCAGCTGTAACTATAGAGAACAGATTCCATAATGAGATATCAGCAGTCATTGACTGGTATCTAGTCATATCTGAGAGTACATACATGCTGTAACTATAGCAAACAGATTCCATAATGAGACATCAGCAGTCATTGACTGGTATCTAGTCATATCTGAGAGTGTATACATGCAGTAACTATAGAGAACAAATTCCATAATGAGACATCAGCAGTCATTGACTGGTATCTAGTTATATCTGAGAGTGTATACATGCTGTAACTATAGAGAACAGATTCCATAATGAGATATCAGCAGTCATTGACTGGTATCTAGTCATATCTGAGAGTACATACCAGCTGTAACTATAGAGAACATATTCCATAATGAGATATCAGCAGTCATTGACTGGTATCTAGTCATATATCTGAGAGTGCATACATGCTGTAACTATAGAGAACAGATTCCATAATGAGACATCAGCAGTCATTGACTGGTATCTAGTCATATCTGAGTGCATACCAGCAGTAACTATAGAGAACAGATTCCATAATGAGACATCAGTAGTCATTGACTGGTATCTAGTCATATATCTGAGAGTGCATACCAGCTGTAACTATAGAGAACAGATTCCATAATGAGATATCAGCAGTCATTGACTGGTATTTAGTCATATATCTGAGTGCATACCAGCAGTAACTATAGAGAACAGATTCCATAATGAGATATCAGCAGTCATTGACTGGTACCTAGTCATATATCTGAGAGTGCATGCATGCTGTAACTATAGAGAACAGATTCCATAATGAGATATCAGCAGTCATTGACTGGTACCTAGTTATATATCTGAGAGTGCATACATGCTGTAACTATAGAGAACAGATTCCATAATGAGATATCAGCAGTCATTGACTGGTATCTAGTTATATCTGAGAGTGTATACATGCTGTAACTATAGAGAACAGATTCCATAATGAGATATCAGCAGTCATTAACTGGTATCTAGTCATATCTGATAGTGTATACATGCTGTAACTATAGAGAACAGATTCCATAATGAGATATCAGCAGTCATTGACTGGTATCTAGTCATATATCTGAGTGCATACCAGCAGTAACTATAGAGAACAGATTCCATAATGAGATATCAGCAGTCATTGACTGGTACCTAGTCATATATCTAAGAGTGCATGCATGCTGTAACTATAGAGAACAGATTCCATAATGAGATATCAGCAGTCATTGACTGGTATCTAGTCATATATCTGAGAGTGCATACATGCTGTAACTATAGAGAACAGATTCCATAATGAGATATCAGCAGTCATTGACTGGTACCTAGTCATATATCTGAGAGTGTATACCAGCTGTAACTATAGAGAACATATTCCATAATGAGATATCAGCAGTCATTGACTGGTATCTAGTCATATCTGAGAGTACATACATGCTGTAACTATAGAGAACAGATTCCATAATGAGACATCAGCAGTCATTGACTGGTATCTAGTCATATCTGAGTGCATACCAGCAGTAACTATAGAGAACAGATTCCATAATGAGATATCAGCAGTCATTGACTGGTATCTAGTCATATATCTGAGAGTGCATACATGCTGTAACTATAGAGAACAGATTCCATAATGAGATATCAGCAGTCATTGACTGGTATCTAGTCATATCTGAGAGTGCATACCAGCTGTAACTATAGAGAACAGATTCCATAATGAGATATCAGCAGTCATTGACTGGTATCTAGTCATATCTGAGTGCATACATGCTGTAACTATAGAGAACAGATTCCATAATGAGACATCAGCAGTCATTGACTGGTATCTAGTCATATCTGAGTGCATACATGCTGTAACTATAGAGAACATATTCCATAATGAGTTATCAGCAGTCATTGACTGGTACCTAGTCATATATCTGAGAGTGTATACTAGCTGTAACTATAGAGAACAGATTCCATAATGAGATATCAGCAGTCATTGACTGGTATCTAGTCATATCTGAGAGTACATACATGCTGTAACTATAGAGAACAGATTCCATAATGAGACATCAGCAGTCATTGACTGGTATCTAGTCATATCTGAGTGCATACCAGCAGTAACTATAGAGAACAGATTCCATAATGAGATATCAGCAGTCATTGACTGGTATCTAGTTATATCTGAGAGTGTATACATGCTGTAACTATAGAGAACAGATTCCATAATGAGATATCAGCAGTCATTGACTGGTATCTAGTCATATATCTGAGAGTGTATACATGCTGTAACTATAGAGAACAGATTCCATAATGAGACATCAGCAGTCATTGACTGGTATCTAGTCATATCTGAGAGTGCATACATGCTGACTACTGAGAACAGATTCTATTCTGGAGGGGCAAGGCAATGACATTTAAAAGAAGTATAGACATTGCTGACAATTCTACTATTGAGACAGGATTACAGGAACAACATAACAATGTAATTTCCAACATATGCTTTTATATAGTTAGGACATTGTACAAAATAAATGTAAACTTAACAAAGTACAAGGAATACACAAAACACTGGGAATCCAAGTTTATCACAGTCTAAATAAAAAATATATATATGAAATAA
Organism: Archivesica marissinica; assembly: GCA_014843695.1. Classification (NCBI taxonomy): domain Eukaryota; kingdom Metazoa; phylum Mollusca; class Bivalvia; order Venerida; family Vesicomyidae; genus Archivesica; species Archivesica marissinica. Next base: position 68,172,774 of record CM026390.1, read on the forward strand.
AATCTGGTAGATAACACATGGTTACAGGAAATAACACACACCAAACAGCATATTAGTAGCAACTGCGGGGTGTGAGTGATACCAGCTGCGGGGTGATACCAGGGGTAGGGTGTGGGTGATACTAGGGTGTGGGTGATACCAGCTGCGGGGTGATACCAGCTGCAGGGTGAGACCAGCTCCAGGGTGTGGGTGATATCAGGGATAGGGTGATACCAGGGCCAGGGTGATACCAGGGCCAGGGTGATACAAGGGCCATGCAGGGGGTGATATGGGCCAGGGAGAGGGTGCTACCAGGACCAGGCAGAGAGTGATACCAGGGCCAGGGAGATACCAACTTCAGGGAGATGATACCAGCTCCAGGGATAGGGTGATACAGGGCCAGGGTGATACAAGGGCCATGCAGGGGGTGATATGGGCCAGGGAGAGGGTGCTACCAGGACCAGGCAGAGAGTGATACCAGGGCCAGGGAGATACCAACTTCAGGGAGATGATACCAGCTCTAGGGATAGGGTGATATTAGCTCCAGAGAGAGGGTGATATCAGGTCAAGGGAGACATGTATGTGCAAACTGGCCTTCTTTTTTTTGTTGATAAATGTATCATACTCATCTGCCATGGTATAATTTTTGAAGACAATACCAGGTCCTGCTGGTTCATATCTACTGGATGTGGGGTATATTTTAATGAATGTCCGTAATTTTCTTTTACGCATGTATCAATAAAAGTTTGCTATAAACAAATACAATTAATTATGGTCAACCAAAACTCAAAATATGTACAAAGATACATTGTATATACATGTAATTATGTTGTATTTCAACCCTTTCAACACTACAGACCTATAAATAGGTTTACAAAATGGTGTAGATCCAGATGAGCCGTCTCATCAGGATCTGCACTTTTTCCAATAATATTACTATTTTTAGACAAAATTACCCGTTTTGATCAATGAACTGGTCCAAATGTAATTTTCTTATTAATTTATTGATCTAAAGATATCGTGCAACAGTCCACATCAGCTACTTAGTGTTGAATGGGTTATGCATACCGGTAACTGTTACAAACACAAACTCATAAAATACAGTCCAATTGAAAATGCAAATACATGCTATAAATGTGTGCTCGTGTATATAAGTACACAGACCAGACCTGTAATGCCATCACTACACGTTTCACTTTCTGTTACAGAAACAAGACCCATAGTGCCATCACTACTGTACACGTTTCACTTTCTGTTACAGAAACAAGACCCGTAGTGCCATCACTACATGTTTCACTTTATGTTACAGAAACAAGACCCGTAGTGCCATCACTACATGTTTCACTTTCTGGTTCAGAAACAAGACCCGTAGTGCCGTCACTACATGTTTCACTTTCTGTTACAGAAACAAGACCCATAGTGCCATCACTACCGTACACGTTTCACTTTCTGTTACAGAAACAAGACCCGTAGTGCCATCACTACATGTTTCATTTTCTGGTTCAGAAACAAGACCCATAGTGCCATCACTACATGTTTCACTTTCTGTTACAGAAACAAGACCCATAGTGCCATCACTACATGTTTCACTTTCTGTTACAGAAACAAGACCCATAGTGCCATCACTACATGTTTCACTTTCTGTTACAGAAACAAGACCCGTAGTGCCATCACTACATGTTTCACTTTCTGTTACAGAAACAAGACCCATAGTGCCATCACTACCGTACACGTTTCACTTTCTGTTACAGAAACAAGACCCGTAGTGCCGTCACTACATGTTTTACTTTCTGGTTCAGAAACAAGATCCATAATGCCATCACTACATGTTTTACTTTCTGGTTCAGAAACAAGATCCATAGTGCCATCACTACATGTTTCACTTTCTGGTTCAGAAACAAGATCCATAGTGCCGTCACTACATGTTTTACTTTCTGGTTCAGAAACAAGATCCATAGTGCCATCACTACATGTTTTACTTTCTGGTTCAGAAACAAGATCCATAGTGCCATCACTACATGTTTCACTTTCTGGTTCAGAAACAAGATCCATAGTGCCGTCACTACATGTTTTACTTTCTGGTTCAGAAACAAGATCCATAGTGCCATCACTACATGTTTCACTTTCTGGTTCAGAAACAAGATCCATAGTGCCATCACTACATGTTTTACTTTCTGGTTCAGAAACAAGATCCATAGTGCCATCACTACATGTTTTACTTTCTGGTTCAGAAACAAGATCCATAGTGCCATCACTACATGTTTTACTTTCTGGTTCAGAAACAAGATCCATAGTGCCATCACTACATGTTTCACTTTCTGGTTCAGAAACAAGATCCATAGTGCCATCACTACCGTACATGTTTCACTTTCTGGTTCAAAAATTGTTTATACAATATAGTATTAAATGACCATGTAAAAAGTTTCAAATCATTCGAAACATTGATAACAGATGTGCTTTGAACATCGTTTTACCAAATAAAGTTGCCATCCCTGATCCGGCACCTGATGTGGCGCATCAATCTATGCATAAAACAATAAATACTGCTCAAAAATATATAATTAATTAATACTGTATAAATACCCTTTACGTATAAAATAGTGCATACATATTCTACATCTTACATAATTATGACTCGATATCATTTTTATTCTCTATTTAAAAAATGTTCTAGTTTGCATAGTATTATACCAAATATTAGGCTTTATTAACATTTGGATTAGTGTTGAAATAACATTTTATTAAGCAAATGAACATAGTAGGACATGTGTTTTTCTATGACCATTATAAAGCTTATCACATTTTGAATGCATACATGTACTGTGACTGAAATACATACATATTAAATAGTATATTTCTAAAAGACCAATAATAATTCAATCATGACCGTCTTATATAGTATGTTGGGATTAAAGGCACCAAGGTCGTGTAATGTTGCTTTCAGACACTGTACATGATGTAATGTTGCTTTCATACATTGTGTACATGATGTAATGTTGCTTTCATACATTGTGTACATGATGTAATGTTGCTTTCATACATTGTGTACATGATGTAATGTTGCTTTCAGACATTGTGTACATGATGTAATGTTGCTTTCATACATTGTGTACATGATGTAATGTTGCTTTCATACATTGTGTACATGATGTAATGTTGCTTTCATACATTGTGTACATGATGTAATGTTGCCATCAGACATTGTGTACATGATGTAATGTTGCCTTCATACAATGTGTACATGATGTAATGTTGCTTTCATACATTGTGTACATGATGTAATGTTGCTTTCATACATTGTGTACATGATGTAATGTTGCCATCAGACATTGTGTACATGATGTAATGTTGCCTTCATACACTGTGTACATGATGTAATGTTGCTTTCATACATTGTGTACATGATGTAATGTTGCTTTCAGACATTGTGTACATGATGTAATGTTGCTTTCATACATTGTGTACATGATGTAATGTTGCTTTCATACATTGTGTACATGATGTAATGTTGCTTTCATACATTGTGTACATGATGTAATGTTGCCATCAGACATTGTGTACATGATGTAATGTTGCCTTCATACAATGTGTACATGATGTAATGTTGCTTTCATACATTGTGTACATGATGTAATGTTGCTTTCATACATTGTGTACATGATGTAATGTTGCCATCAGACATTGTGTACATGATGTAATGTTGCCTTCATACACTGTGTACATGATGTAATGTTGCTTTCATACATTGTGTACATGATGTAATGTTGCTTTCATACATTGTGTACATGATGTAATGTTGCCATCAGACATTGTGTACATGATTTAATGTTGCCTTCATACACTGTGTACATGATGTAATGTTGCTTTCATACATTGTGTACATGATGTAATGTTGCTTTCATACATTGTGTACATGATGTAATGTTGCTTTCATACATTGTGTACATGATGTAATGTTGCCATCAGACATTGTGTACATGATGTAATGTTGCTTTCATACATTGTGTACATGATGTAATGTTGCTTTCATACATTGTGTACATGATGTAATGTTGCTTTCATACATTGTGTACATGATGTAATGTTGCTTTCATACATTGTGTACATGATGTAATGTTGATTTCAGACACTGTACATGATGTAATGTTGCTTTCAGACATTGTGTACATGATGTAATGTTGCCTTCAGACAATGTACATGTACATGATGTAATGTTGCTTTCAGACATTGTGTACATGATGTAATGTTGCTTTCAGACACTGTACATGATGTAATGTTGCCTTCAGACATGGTGTACATGATGTAATGTTGCTTTCAGACAATGTACATGATGTAATGTTGCTTTCAGACACTGTACATGATGTAATGTTGCTTTCAGACACTGTACATGATGTAATGTTGCCTTCAGACATGGTGTACATGATGTAATGTTGCTTTCAGACACTGTACATGATGTAATGTTGCTTTCATACATTGTGTACATGATGTAATGTTGCCATCAGACATTGTGTACATGATGTAATGTTGCCTTCATACACTGTGTAGATGATGTAATGTTGCTTTCATACATTGTGTACATGATGTAATGTTGCTTTCATACATTGTGTACATGATGTAATGTTGCTTTCATACATTGTGTACATGATGTAATGTTGCTTTCATACATTGTGTACATGATGTAATGTTGCCATCAGACATTGTGTACATGATGTAATGTTGCCTTCATACACTGTGTACATGATGTAATGTTGCTTTCATACATTGTGTACATGATGTAATGTTGCTTTCATACATTGTGTACATGATGTAATGTTGCTTTCATACATTGTGTACATGATGTAATGTTGCCATCAGACATTGTGTACATGATGTAATGTTGCTTTCATACATTGTGTACATGATGTAATGTTGCTTTCATACATTGTGTACATGATGTAATGTTGCTTTCATACATTGTGTACATGATGTAATGTTGCTTTCATACATTGTGTACATGATGTAATGTTGATTTCAGACACTGTACATGATGTAATGTTGCTTTCAGACATTGTGTACATGATGTAATGTTGCCTTCAGACACTGTACATGTACATGATGTAATGTTGCTTTCAGACATTGTGTACATGATGTAATGTTGCTTTCAGACACTGTACATGATGTAATGTTGCCTTCAGACATGGTGTACATGATGTAATGTTGCTTTCAGACAATGTACATGATGTAATGTTGCTTTCAGACACTGTACATGATGTAATGTTGCTTTCAGACACTGTACATGATGTAATGTTGCCTTCAGACATGGTGTACATGATGTAATGTTGCTTTCAGACACTGTACATGATGTAATGTTGCTTTCATACATTGTGTACATGATGTAATGTTGCCATCAGACATTGTGTACATGATGTAATGTTGCCTTCATACACTGTGTACATGATGTAATGTTGCTTTCATACATTGTGTACATGATGTAATGTTGCTTTCATACATTGTGTACATGATGTAATGTTGCTTTCATACATTGTGTACATGATGTAATGTTGCTTTCATACATTGTGTACATGATGTAATGTTGCCATCAGACATTGTGTACATGATGTAATGTTGCTTTCATACATTGTGTACATGATGTAATGTTGCTTTCATACATTGTGTACATGATGTAATGTTGCTTTCATACATTGTGTACATGATGTAATGTTGATTTCAGACACTGTACTTGATGTAATGTTGCTTTCAGACATTGTGTACATGATGTAATGTTGCCTTCAGACACTGTACATGATGTAATGTTGCTTTCAGACATTGTGTACATGATGTAATGTTGCTTTCATACATTGTGTACATGATGTAATGTTGCTTTCATACATTGTGTACATGATGTAATGTTGCTTTCAGACATTGTGTACATGATGTAATGTTGCTTTCAGACATTGTGTACATGATGTAATGTTGCTTTCAGACATTGTGTACATGATGTAATGTTGCTTTCATACATTGTGTACATGATGTAATGTTGCCTTCAGACATTGTGTACATGATGTAATGTTGCCTTCATACATTGTGTACATGATGTAATGTTGCTTTCATACATTGTGTACATGATGTAATGTTGCTTTCAGACATTGTGTACATGATGTAATGTTGCTTTCAGACATTGTGTACATGATGTAGTGTTGCTTTCAGACATTGTGTACATGATGTAATGTTGCTTTCATACATTGTGTACATGATGTAATGTTGCTTTCAGACATTGTGTACATGATGTAATGTTGCTTTCAGACATTGTGTACATGATGTAATGTTGCTTTCAGACATTGTGTACATGATGTAATGTTGCTTTCAGACATTGTGTACATGATGTAATGTTGCTTTCATACATTGTGTACATGATGTAATGTTGCTTTCAGACATTGTGTACATGATGTAGTGTTGCTTTCAGACATGGTTTATGTCATGCAGTGTTGCTTTCAGACATGGTTTATGTCATGCAGTGTTGCTTTCAGACATGGTTTATGTCATGCAGTGTTGCTTGTTAAATTAACAATGTTTCCTCAGGTTACACACACTCTACACACGACACAATTCTGTCTCGTCCTATATTATCAACTCTGTATCTCTACCACTCACACACCGCAGTGACCGCGTCCCAATTCCTAATCCAGCTGAAACCCTACAAGGGTGAGTAATCTCACACGGTCACTGCTGGAGTGTAGCGCGGAGTTATCCCGCGAACAGATCCGCGGGAGCCCGTAGATTTCCGGCCGGTAGGAGAGGTAAGTCGTACCTGTACGGTCAAGGATTCCAGAACTTTTAATGCTTTCCTTGATTCTCTGAAAAACAAACCAGTTTCATTTACTAAACTTACAAATATAGCAAGCACTAGTAAGCTGTGTTACCTCAACTCAATAGAACATATGTTTCAAACAGTTAACTTCATATCTTAATTTGTAGTTTCAGTATTTACTGTTTTTATATACATACATAAATTTATTATCTTACTAATAACGGTATTTAAATCGGCGAGTTATTTAACCCTTTCAACACTACATACCTTATAATGAGCCATCTCATAAGGATCTGCACGTTTTGCTAGTAATATTACTAATTTTAGACAAAATTACCCATTTTGTTAATGAACTGGTCCAAATGTAATTTTCATATTAATTTATTGGTCTTAAAATATCATGCACCAGTCCATGTCAGTTACTTGGTGTTGAATGGGTTAACCTTCATACCATCTTCTAAAACTGAAATCTTGGTATGAGGAACACCATTTTCACATACACATGTTGTATGGTGCATGTAAGAATACTGAACACTGAATCTGTCACATTTATATTTTTCTGTTTAAATTCCAGCTGTAAGATGTAATATTAGATCGCATTGCTGAAACTAGGTAATATAATTACTATCGGAAAATAATCTGTTTAATAAATTCCAGCTGTAAAATGTAATATTAGATCGCATTGCTGAAACTAGGTAATATAATTACTATCGGAAAATAATCTGTTTAATAAATTCCAGCTGTAAAATGTAATATTAGATCGCATTGCTGAAACTAGGTAATATAATTACTATCTGAAAATAATCTGTTTAATAAATTCCAGCTGTAAAATGTAATATTAGATCGCATTGCTGAAACTAGGTAATATAATTACTATCGGAAAATAATCTGTTTAATAAATTCCAGCTGTAAAATGTAATATTAGATTGCATTGCTGAAACTAGGTAATATAATTACTATCGGAAAATAATCTGTTTAATAAATTCCAGCTGTAAAATGTAATATTAGATCGCATTGCTGAAACTAGGTAATATAATTACTATCTGAAAATAATCTGTTTAATAAATTCCAGCTGTAAAATGTAATATTAGATTGCATTGCTGAAACTAGGTAATATAATTACTATCTGAAAATAATCTGTTTAATAAATTCCAGCTGTAAAATGTAATATTAGATCGCATTGCTGAAACTAGGTAATATAATTACTATCTGAAAATAATCTGTTTAATAAATTCCAGCTGTAAGATGTAATATTAGATTGCATTGCTGAAACTAGGTAATATAATTACTATCGGAAAATAATCTGTTTAATAAATTCCAGCTGTAAAATGTAATATTAGATCGCATTGCTGAAACTAGGTAATATAATTACTATCGGAAAATAATCTGTTTAATAAATTCCAGCTGTAAAATGTAATATTAGATCGCATTGCTGAAACTAGGTAATATAATTACTATCGGAAAATAATCTGTTTAATAAATTCCAGCTGTAAAATGTAATATTAGATTGTATTGCAATACAGAAATTAAGTTTAATCATATTTTATTGCAAATCAATAGTAGATAAGACACACAGAAAGAGATACAATACATAGTATGAAAATGGTTTGGGCCACAAGTTTTAACAACATTAGACAACCACCTACCCACACCAGAAAGTCAACGTTTCAATAAACTATAAATGACTTTTGAGTTTTTTTCCCAGAAAAGAGCATACTAAAAGTTGAATGAAAATAAAGATAACTAAATCTAAGATTTAAAATATGATTAAACTAAATTGAAATTTGGTATTAATAAATTACTATCTGAAAATAAAGACTGCAGAAGGTTGCTAAAACAAGGAAGGAAAGGCTAAAGATGTATTATGTTATGTTATATTTCGAGTTTTACGCCTGCATCAGCACCATTTTGGGCTATATCGCCGGCGGGCAGTTTACCTAACAACACCTTTCTTGGGCAGGCTCCAGCGGTTAACCAGTACTTGTGTGCATCAACCTCCGTAAGAAACTGCCAACTTTTTCATATAAATGAGACACGGCCTGAGCGGGGCTCGAACCCGTGACCATCAGTGATGATAGGTTACAGTGGTATGCAAGTCCGCGACCTTAACCACTCGACCACGGAGGCGGATAAAGATGTATTATATTCACAGGACGTATCTCTCTTCAGGGGGGGGGGACTTGCCGGGACTGGCCATCTTGATGGGGTACACATTTTCAGGGTGGAAGACTGACCCTCTTGATGGGGTACACATTTTCAGGGGGACTGGCCGGGACTGACTCTCTTGATGGGTACACATTTTCAGGGGGGACTGGCTGGGACTGACCCTCTTGATGGGGTACACATTTTTAGGGGGGACTGGCCCTCTTGATGGGGTACACATTTTAGGGGGGACTGGCCAGGACTGACCCTCTTGATGGGGTACACATTTTTAGGGGGGGACTGGCCTCTTGATGGGGTACACTTTTTAGGGGGGACTGGCACTCTTGATGGGGTACACATTTTTACGGGGGGACTGGCCCTCTTGAGGGGTACACTTTTTAGGGGGGACTGGCCGGGACTGACCCTCTTGATGGGTACACATTTTTAGGGGGGACTGGCCGGACTGACCCTCTTGATGGGGTACACATTTTAGGGGGGGACTGACCCTCTTGATGGGGTACACATTTTTAGGGGGACTGGCCAGGACTGACCCTCTTGATGGGGTACACATTTTTAGGGGGACTGGCCAGGACTGACCCTCTTGATGGGGTACACATTTTTAGGGGGGACTGACCCTCTTGATGGGGTACACATTTTTAGGGGGGACTGACCCTCTTGATGGGGTACACATTTTTAGGGGGACTGGCCAGGACTGACCCTCTTGATGGGGTACACATTTTTAGGGGGGACTGGCCGGGACTGACCCTCTTGTTGGGGTACACATTTTTAGAGGGGGGACTGACCCTCTTGATGGGGTACACATTTTTAGGGGGGACTGGCCAGGCTGACCCTCTTGATGGGGTACACATTTTCAGGGGGACTGGCCCTCTTGATGGGGTACACATTTTTAGGGGGGGACTGAACCCCTCTTGATGGGGTACACATTTTTAGGGGGGGGACTGACCCTCTTGATGGGGTAACATTTTCAGGGGGGGACTGGCCCTCTTGGTGGGGTACACATTTTCAGGGGGGGGACTGGCCAGGACTGGCCCTCTTGATGGGGTACACATTTTTAGGGGGGGACTGACCCTCTTGATGGGGTACACATTTTCAGGGGGGGACTGGCCCTCTTGGTGGGGTACACATTTTCAGGGGGGGGACTGGCCGTCTTGATGGGGTACACATTTTCAGGAGGGGACTGGCCCTCTTGATGGGTTACACATTTCGTTAATCTGTGCGATGTTTTCATCAACATGCAAAAGTTCTTCCCTTCTTTATTTGTTCTCTATTAACAGTTTAAAAGTGGAAGTTGTGATAGCGCAGTGGTAGCACGTTCGCTTCAGATGCGAACGGTCTGGAGTTCGAGCCCTGATGGAGCTGTTACGATTGTGCCCTTAGGTAAGGCATTTAATTCCACGCTGCATCTTCTCTCTCCCTCGTGGCGTAGATTCCATCAGGAATGAGGTCTCGAGAGTGATTAGTATAAGTTGTAAGAACTTGTTTCGCAATCAAGCTAAATTAAATTTGTATAAACTAACAGTTTAAATGGACACATTGGAATGGGACATGTCACCCTTGAGCTTTATAGTTGGTTCACATGACTGTATAGTGTTACATATATCAACTGTTGTGTAACAACTGAGGCAAGGTCCTCACAAGTTTTTTAAAATTTATTATAAATAAAAGATACTACAAAATATATATGTTGAATTTGGAAAAATTAAATAAAATTGACCTTTGTCATTCTACAGACATTTTGAGGTATCATAATACAGAAGGCTCACTCATGTTACTAAATTTGTTGTGTTTCTTTGTTTTTGGGGTTTAAAGTCGCAGTATTTCAGGGCCAGAGAGGCACCTAGGTGGAACCACCGACCTTCTGCAAGCCAGCTAGAGAGCTTCCTCACATGAACTAATTTGACATCCCTCCCCCAGTGGGATTCGAACCAGCAGCGATGAGGGGCAAGTGATTTGGAGTCAACGGCCTTAACCACTTGGCCATGGAAGTTTCCACATTACACTATGTTGCATGAACTACTTGTGTGTATTCTATTCCTGCATGTGTTTGTCCAGTTATACAAGCATGATTACGGTACATTCATGGACTGCAAAGCCAAGTGCAGCATTGCATATGTTTGTCCAGTTATACAAGCATTAATCATGGTACATTCATGGACTGCAAAGCCAAGTGCAGCATTGCATGTGTTTGTCCAGTTATACAAGCATTAATCATGGTACATTCATGGACTGCAAAGCCCAGTGCAGCATTGCATGTGTTTGTCCAGTTATACAAGCATTAATCATGGTACATTCATGGACTGCAAAGCCAAGTGCAGCATTGCATGTGTTTGTCCAGTTATACAAGCATTAATCATGGTACATTCATGGACTGCAAAGTCCAAAGTGCAGCATTGCATGTGTTTGTCCAGTTATACAAGCGTGATTCGGTACATTTATAGACTGCAAAGCCAAGTGCAGCATTGCATGTGTTTGTCCAGTTATACAAGCATTAATCATGGTACATTCATAGACTGCAAAGCCAAGTGCAGCATTGCATGTGTTTGTCCAGTTATACAAGCGTGATTACGGTACATTTATAGACTGCAAAGCCAAGTGCAGCATTGCATGTGTTTGTCCAGTTATACAAGCATTAATCATGGTACATTCATAGACTGCAAAGCCAAGTGCAGCATTGCATGTGTTTGTCCAGTTATACAAGCGTGATTACGGTACATTTTGTGCTATACAAATCTAAATAAATAACATAATAATAAGTGTATTTTATAAACACCGTAATATTTTTTAAACTCAACAAAACTTGTAAGACAACTTCAGCTGGTTTTACAAATAGAGTTTGACTTGGTAGAGCTAAGTAACACCTAGGTTTTAACTTGGTAGAGCTATGTATAAACACCTAGGTTTTGAATTTGTAGAGCTATGTAGTTACACATAGACTTTGACTAGGTAAAACTATGTAGCAACACCTAGGTTTTGAATTGGTAGAGCTATGTAGAACACCTAGGTTTTCAATTGGTAGAGCTATGTAGAACACCTAGGTTTTCAATTGGTAGAGCTATGTAGCAATACCTAGGTTTTGACTTGGCACAGCTATGTAGCAATACCTAGGTTTTGACTTGGCACAGCTATGTAGTAATACCTAGGTTTTGACTTGGCACAGCTATGTAGTAATTAATACCTAGGTTTTGACTTGGCACAGCTATGTAGTAATACCTAGGTTTTGACTTGGCACAGCTATGTAGTAATACCTAGGTTTTGACTTGGCATAGCTATGTAGCAATACTTAGGTTTGACTTGGCACAGCTATGTAGCAATACCTAGGTTTTGACTTGGTACAGCTATGTAGCAATACCTAGGTTTTGACTTGGTACAGCTATGTTCTAATACCTAGGTTTTGACTTGGCACGGCTATGTAGTAATACCTAGGTTTTGACTTGGCACAGCTATGTTCTAATACCTAGGTTTTGACATGGCACAGCTATGTAGTAATACCTAGGTTTTGACTTGGTACAGCTATGTTCTAATACCTAGGTTTTGACTTGGCACGGCTATGTAGTAATACCTAGGTTTTGACTTGGCACAGCTATGTTCTAATACCTAGGTTTTGACTTGGCACAGCTATGTAGTAATACCTAGGTTTTGACTTGGTACAGCTATGTAGCAATACCTAGGTTTTGACTTGGTACAGCTATGTAGCAATACCTAGGTTTTGACTTGGTACAGCTATGTAGTAATACCTAGGTTTTGATTTGGTACAGCTATGTAGCAACACCTAGGTTTTGAATTGGTAGAGCTATGTAGTAATACCTAGGTTTTGACTTGGCACAGCTATGTAGCAATACCTAGGTTTTGACTTGGCACAGCTATGTAGTAATTAATACCTAGGTTTTGACTTGGCACAGCTATGTAGTAATACCTAGGTTTTGACTTGGCACAGCTATGTAGTAATACCTAGGTTTTGACTTAGCACAGCTATGTAGCAATACCTAGGTTTTGACTTGGCACAGCTATGTAGCAATACTTAGGTTTGACTTGGCACAGCTATGTAGCAATACCTAGGTTTTGACTTGGTACAGCTATGTAGCAATACCTAGGTTTTGACTTGGTACAGCTATGTAGCAATACCTAGGTTTTGACTTGGCACAGCTATGTAGCAATACCTAGGTTTTGACTTGGCACAGCTATGTAGTAATACCTAGGTTTTGACTTGGCACAGCTATGTAGTAACACCTAGGTTTTGACTTGGCACAGCTATGTAGTAATACCTAGGTTTTGACTTGGCACAGCTATGTAGTAATTCCTAGGTTTTGACTTGGCACAGCTATGTAGTAATTCCTAGGTTTTGACTTGGCACAGCTATGTAGTAATATCTAGGTTTTTACTTAGTACAGCTATGTTCTAATACCTAGGTTTTGACTTGGCACAGCTATGTAGTAATACCTAGGTTTTGACTTGGCACAGCTATGTAGTAATACCTAGGTTTTGACTTGGCACAGCTATGTAGTAATTCCTAGGTTTTGACTTGGCACAGCTATGTAGTAATATCTAGGTTTTTACTTAGTACAGCTATGTTCTAATACCTAGGTTTTGACTTGGCACAGCTATGTAGTAATACCTAGGTTTTGACTTGATGCCATACAGTGTTGTGTTGAGTTTAAAAGAATGGTGAAGATACATTTAAATTACATATTGATTTGTGTGGTGGAGATAATAGAGGTTGTGACCCGCTATAGGCAGGGAGTGTCTCCGGACACGTGCTCTCCGATATGTGCGTCCTAGAATATATATGGTACATGCAATGTCCCAGTAGGGTTTTCTTGTTCACTCGGAGACTAATATATACTATACACACTGACAAAACTTTTAATATGTACAGATAATTATGTCTGGTAAACAATGCAATTTTTAATTAGCTATTCAGTCCGATCATTTAAAAAGAACCAGTATGCTTGGAAATTACAGGGATAGTTGCTCGTCCCCCCCCCCACCCCCCCCCCCCCCTCCCCCCCCCCCCCCCCCCCCACAGCATGGGAACAGGCATCAATATATTAATAGGTCCGTATTGAGTTTCTGATAATATCAACATGTCATTTTGCCAGAAGATAAAAAGTGTGAAAAGTGTAAAAATCAACAGACTGGAACCCAGTCTAGTCCCCCATTCCTTCCATATCTCCTGATTATTGTTCTGTCTTCTGCCGTCCCATTTCTCCTGATTCCTCGGCCATCCCATTTTCTCCCATCCACATCCTGCCATTGTTTTTTCATCCCACCTATCTCTTGTACCAATCCATGACCAAACCCCATACATCTCTTTAACCCAATAGCCCTATACCACTGTACCTATTCTACATTAGTATATGAGCATTTGAGGCTGGTAACCCGAACATAAATAACCGGAACTGAAATTTAACGATGACAGAAACTGAAATTAGGTAAAGCTGCATTTCTGAGCAATCTGTATTCGCAAAAGACTTTAAACCTTTGTCAAATCAATGTAGATACAGGCTTGCATTTAAAGCGACATTACAGCGCAAAAAGCAAATAAAGTGCATTTTGTCACGTATAAATGCATTGCTACTACAATTTCTTCTGAATACATTCAAACACTAAAATTGAATCAATAAACAGTGTTTTTGTGGTATACAAACTTTCAAGAGTGAAAGTAGGATTTCATATAACGGTCATCCACACTATGAATTGACGTTTGTTGTCATTGAAGTCAATACTAAACACGCGATATTTTCGATTAGAGATAGTTTAACTAAGATTAGTCTACAAATAAATATGCATATATAGGCACACATGTGAGATATCACGGTAAATATGTACCATAACCTGTGTTATTAAGGATAAACGCTTTGTATTACGCATGAATGACCCTATTTACATTATTTTGTTATGTCAACAAACCACGTATACGACGTTTTGTTTATTTGTTGAAATTTGGTGGGGAAATTATACCATATAATGGCAAATTACATTCTGCAGACATTTGCGTTTTCACCGATGTAGTGTCGCCTTAAGATGATTCTGAATAGAGCGAGCCATTTCCCATCTTTAATACCAGAAATGATATCCTACTTAGTAAACTGGTTTCATAGTTTGCTAATGTGTATAGGTCTCTCGTATAAAGGTAATCATGCACTATCTGGGTTTCACACTCAAACCTTTGTTATTTCTCTCAAATGAAACCTTCAACCATAGAACATGTAGACATTTTAATGTAATTAATACCGTAAATTAGGATAGTGAGATGTGAATAGTGAGAGTGGCATAATACATACTAAGAATTTATTTAACCCTTTGCACGCAAGCGGTAGATACAATCAGTTTTACAAACAGCATAGAGCCAGATCAGACGTCACAAAACGTGCCAGCACAGAATGTTCCGTCTGATCAGGCTCTATGCTGTTTGCTATTCGGATAGTGTGACTAAAACACATGGCTGAATAGCAAACAACATAGATCCTGATCAGACGTTGCGATCTATGTTGTTTGCAAATGTGATTTTATTTACTCAGCAGGCAAAGGGTTATGATTTAATTTCAATTCATTATAGAATGCAGATGGTTTTTGATACAGACATTTTACAAACACATGAAGGTCATACATCTGACATTCAGTGCACATGACCTATGACCTGTAAGATTGACCTGGAAAGACTGAGATTCTGCCACTATATATAACCCTCTAAAGATTGGCTAAAGAGTAAAATCAACAAAACTTCAAAAAATGATCACTAGAGGGAGATATTAAAGAATGTAGGTAGGTAAGATGTTCGCAGTCAGGCACACAGTGAGTACAACATAGTGTTGCAAATGATCATATACTATCTAACTCAACAAAAATAGAAAGAAAATGGGATGTTTTGATTAACTGAAGACTGAAAAAGACAAAACTGAAATGTTTGCTTTCAAAAAGAAGGCATACATGTATTACCTTTTTCAATGATGTTCTTTTAAATAATAATGATTTATTATATCATACATATGAAGAAAGAAATAATAAATGAAAAACCTATCAAATTGAGCCAGTAATTGTGCATATATACATAAGTGAACATAGACGGTCAGATATACAGACAATTTGCTATCAAATTCTTACCAGGTAATTAGTTCTGTGACTAGTTGTGGGCAATTATAACCAGGTTTTACAGTATTTTGTGGGCAATATATAACCAGGTTTTACAGTATTTTGTGGGCAATATATAATCATGTTTTATTGAATTTTGTGGGCAATATATAACCAGGATTTTCTGAATTCTGTGGGCAATATATAACCAGGATTTTCTGAATTCTGTGGGCAATATATAACCAGGATTTTCTGAATTCTGTGGGCAATATAATACCAGGTTTTTCTGAATTCTGTGGGCAATATATAACCAGGTTTTATTGAATTCTGTGGGCAATATATAACCAGGTTTTTCTGAATTTTGTGGGCAATATAATACCAGGTTTTTCTGAATTATGTGGGCAATATATAACCAGGTTTTATTGAATTATGTGGGCAATATATAACCAGGTTTTCCTGAATTCTGTGGACAATATATAACCAGGTATTTCTGAATTCTGTGGGCAATATATAACCAGGTTTTCCTGAATTTTGTGGACAATATATAATCAGGTTTTCCTGAATTCTGTGGGCAATATATAATCAGGTTTAATTGAATTATGTGGGCAATATATAAATAGGTTTTCCTGAATTTTGTGGGCAATATATAAATAGGTTTTCCTGAATTCTGTGGGCAATATATAACCAGGATTTTCTGAATTCTGTGGGCAATATGTAACCAGGATTTTCTGAATTTTGTGGGCAATATAATACCAGGTTTTTCTGAATTCTGTGGGCAATATATAACCAGGTTTTATTGAATTATGTGGGCAATATATAACCAGGTTTTCCTGAATTCTGTGGACAATATATAACCAGGTATTTCTGAATTCTGTGGGCAATATATAACCAGGTTTTCCTGAATTTTGTGGGTAATATATAATCAGGTTTTCCTGAATTCTGTGGGCAATATATAATCAGGTTTAATTGAATTATGTGGGCAATATATAAATAGGTTTTCCTGAATTTTGTGGGCAATATATA
>CM026390.1:68190793-68228645 GCA_014843695.1 Archivesica marissinica
GCCCGGATAAATATTATCAGCTTCCATTCCAAGCAAATTTACGACAACATGCTATTTTAACACGATATCACTGAACCTTTCGGAGAATTTATGTATAAATATGTAACATGACCTGTTGTTGTTGTTTTGTTGTTGTTGTTGTTGTTGTTGTTGTTGTTGTTCGAGCCCGCTCAGACCATGTAAATTTATATGAAATAAATAGCAGTTTTTTTACGGACGTTTGTTCACCAAGTACTGGTTAACCGCTTGAGTCTGCACAGGAACGGTAAACTGCCCGTCGCTCATATGGGCAACCTGTAGAGACGTTCAAATAAACTTAAATAAAAAATATAAGAACAAAGAGGCATCCCTTCCTGATTTAGCACCGAGTCCTCGATTTATAGTCTATCTGAAAGACTATTAATATCAGACGGGGGATCGAACCTACGATCCCTGATTCACAGTCCGACGTTTTTATTCGCAGTCCAACGTGTTTATTCGCAGTCCAACGTGTTTATTCGCAGTCCAACGTGTTTATTCGCAGCCCAACGTGTTTATTCGCAGTTCAACGTTTGTATTCGCAGTCCAACGTGTTTATTCGCAGTCCAACGTGTTTATTCGCAGTCCAACGTGTTTATTCGCAGTCCAACGTGTTTATTCGCAGTCCAACGTGTTTATTCGCAGTCCAACGTGTTTATTCGCAGTCCAACGTGTTTATTCGCAGTCCAACGTTTTTATTCGCAGTCCAACGTGTTTATTCGCAGTCCAACGTGTTTATTCGCAGTCCAACGTGTTTATTCGCAGTCCAACGTGTTTATTCGCAGTCCAACGTGTTTATTCGCAGTCCAACGTGTTTATTCGCAGTTCAACGTTGTATTCGCATCCAACGTGTTTATTCGCAGTCCAACGTTTTTATTCGCAGTCCAACGTGTTTATTCGCAGTCCAACGTTTTTATTCGCAGTCCAACGTGTTTATTCGCAGTCCACGTTTTATTCGCAGTCAACGTTTTATTCGCAGTCCAACGTGTTTATTCGCAGTCAACGTTTGTATTCGCAGTCCAACGTGTTTATTCGCAGTCGTTTTATTCGCAGTTCAACGTTTTTATTCGCAGTCCAACGTGTTTATTCGCAGTCCAACGTTTTTATTCGCAGTCCAACGTTTTTATTCGCAGTCCAACGTTTTTATTCGCAGTCCAACGTGTTTATTCGCAGTTCAACGTTTTTATTCGCAGTCCAACGTGTTTATTCGCAGTCCAACGTTTTTATTCGCAGTCCAACGTGTTTATTCGCAGTCCAACGTTTTTATTCGCAGTCCAGTTTTTTGGTGTTTTTTGTGTGTTTTTGGTACGTTTTTATTCGCAGTCCAACGTTTTTATTCGCAGTTCAACGTTTTTATTCGCAGTCCAACGTGTTTATTCGCAGTCCAACGTGTTTATTCGCAGTCCAACGTTTTTATTCTCAGTCCAACGTGTTTATTCGCAGTCAACGTTTTTTGGTCCAACGTGTTTATTCGCAGTCCAACGTTTTTATTCGCAGTCCAGTCCAACGTTTTTATTCGCAGTCCAACGTTTTATTCGCAGTCAACGTGTTTATTCGCAGTTCAACGTTTTTATTCGCAGTCCAACGTGTTTATTCGCAGTCCAACGTTTTATTCGCAGTCCAACGTGTTTATTCGCAGTCCAACGTGTTTATTCGCAGTCCAACGTGTTTATTCGCAGTCCAACGTGTTTATTCGCAGGTTTTTTGGTGTGTTTTTGGTGTTTTTTCGCAGTCCATCCAACGTTTTTATTCGCAGTCCAACGTGTTTATTCGCAGTCCAACGTTTTTATTCGCAGTCCAACGTGTTTATTCGCAGTCCAACGTTTTTATTCGCAGTCCAGTACGTTTTTATTCGCAGTCCAGACGTGTTTATTCGCAGTTCAACGTGTTTATTCGCAGTCCAACGTTTTTATTCGCAGTCCAACGTTTTTATTCGCAGTTCAACGTTTTTATTCGCAGTCCAACGTTTTTATTCCCAACGTTTTTATTCTCAGTTCAACGTTTTTATTTTCAGTGCAGTCCAACGTTTTTATTCTCAGTTCAACGTTTTTATTTTCAGTGCAGTCCAACGTGTTTATTCGCAGTCCAACGTTTTTATTCGCAGTCCAACGTTTTTATTTCAGTTCAACGTTTTTATTTTCAGTGCAGTCCAACGTTTTTATTCGCAGTCCAACGTTTTTATTCGCAGTCCAACGTGTTTATTCGCAGTCCAACGTTTTTATTCTCAGTTCAACGTTTTTATTTCAGTCCAACTTTTTTATTCGCAGTCCAACGTGTTTATTCGCAGTCCAACGTTTTTATTCGCATTCCAACGTTTTTATTCGCAGTCCAACGTTTTTATTCGCAGTCCAACGTGTTTATTCGCAGTCCAACGTGTTTATTCGCAGTCCAACGTGTTTATTCGCAGTCCAACGTTTTTTTCAGTTCAACGTTTTTTTTCTCAGTCCAACGTTTTTATTCGCAGTCCAACGTTTTTATTTTCAGTGCAGTCCAACGTTTTTATTCGCAGTCCAACGTTTTATTCGCAGTCCAACGTGTTTATTCGCAGTCCAACGTTTTTATTCGCAGTCCAACGTTTTTATTTCGCAGTCCAACGTGTTTATTCGCAGTCCAACGTGTTTATTCGCAGTCCAACGTTTTTATTCTCAGTTGTTTTTTTTGTGGTCCAACGTTTTTATTCGCAGTCCAACGTTTTTATTCGCAGTCCAACGTTTTTATTCGCAGTCCAACGTTTTTATTCGCAGTCCAACGTGTTTTTCGCAGTCCAACGTGTTTATTCGCAGTCCAACGTTTTTATTCTCAGTTCAACGTTTTTATTTTCAGTGCAGTCCAACGTTTTTATTCTCAGTTCAACGTTTTTATTCGCAGTCCAACGTTTTTATTCGCAGTCCAACGTTTTTATTCGCAGTCCAACGTTTTATTCGCAGTCCAACGTTTTTATTCGCAGTCCAACGTTTTTATTCGCAGTCCAACGTTTTTATTCGCAGTCCAACGTTTTTATTCGCAGTCCAACGTTTTTATTCGCAGTCCAACGTTTTTATTCGCAGTCCAACGTTTTTATTCGCAGTCCAACGTTTTTATTCGCAGTCCAACGTTTTTATTCGCAGTCCAACGTTTTTATTCGCAGTCCAACGTTTTTATTCGCAGTCCAACGTTTTTATTCGCAGTCCAACGTTTTTATTCGCAGTCCAACGTTTTTATTCGCAGTCCAACGTTTTTATTCGCAGTCCAACGTTTTTATTCGCAGTCCAACGTGTTTATTCGCAGTCCAACGTGTTTATTCGCAGTCCAACGTGTTTATTCGCAGTCCAACGTTTTTATTCTCAGTTCAACGTTTTTATTTTCAGTGCAGTCCAACGTTTTTATTCTCAGTTCAACGTTTTTATTTTCAGTGCAGTCCAACGTTTTTATTCGCAGTCCAACGTTTTTATTCGCAGTCCAACGTGTTTATTTTCAGTCCAACGTGTTTATTTTCAGTGCAGTCCAACGTTTTTATTCTCAGTCCAACGTTTTTATTTTCAGTCCAACGTTTTTATTCTCAGTCCAACGTGTTTATTCGCAGTCCAACGTTTTTATTCGCAGTCCAACGTGTTTATTCGCAGTCCAACGTTTTTATTCGCAGTCCAACGTGTTTATTCGCAGTCCAACGTGTTTATTCGCAGTCCAACGTTTTTATTTTCAGTCCAACGTGTTTATTCGCAGTCCAACGTGTTTATTCGCAGTCCAACGTTTTTATTCTCAGTCCAACGTGTTTATTCGCAGTCCAACGTTTTTATTCGCAGTCCAACGTGTTTATTCGCAGTCCAACGTTTTTATTCGCAGTCCAACGTGTTTATTCGCAGTCCAACGTGTTTATTCGCAGTCCAACGTTTTTATTTTCAGTCCAACGTGTTTATTCGCAGTCCAACGTGTTTATTCGCAGTCCAACGTTTTTATTCTCAGTCCAACGTGTTTATTCGCAGTCCAACGTTTTTATTCGCAGTCCAACGTTTTTATTCGCAGTCCAACGTTTTTATTCGCAGTCCAACGTTTTTATTCGCAGTCCAACGTGTTTATTCGCAGTCCAACGTTTTTATTCGCAGTCCAGTCCAACGTTTTTATTCGCAGTTCAACGTTTGTATTCGCAGTCCAACGTGTTTATTCGCAGTCCAGTCCAACGTTTTTATTCGCAGTTCAACGTTTTTATTCGCAGTCCAACGTGTTTATTCGCAGTTCAACGTTTGTATTCGCAGTCCAACGTGTTTATTCGCAGTTCAACGTTTGTATTCGCAGTTCAACGTTTTTATTCGCAGTTCAACGTTTTTATTCGCAGTCCAACGTGTTTATTCGCAGTTCAACGTTTTTATTCGCAGTCCAACGTTTTTATTCGCAGTGCAACGTTTTTATTCGCAGTCCAACGTGTTTATTCGCAGTTCAACGTTTTTATTCGCAGTCCAACGTGTTTATTCGCAGTTCAACGTTTTTATTCGCAGTCCAACGTGTTTATTCGCAGTCCAACGTTTTTATTCGCAGTCCAGTCCAACGTTTTTATTCGCAGTTCAACGTTTTATTCGCAGTCCAACGTTTTTATTCGCAGTTCACGTTTTTATTCGCAGTCCAACGTGTTTATTCGCAGTCCAACGTGTTTATTCGCAGTTCAACGTTTTTATTCGCAGTCCAACGTGTTTATTCGCAGTTCAACGTTTTTATTCGCAGTCCAACGTGTTTATTCGCAGTGCAACGTTTTTATTCGCAGTCCAACGTTTTTATTCGCAGTCCAACGTGTTTATTCGCAGTGCAACGTTTTTATTCGCAGTCCAACGTGTTTATTCGCAGTCCAACGTTTTTATTCGCAGTCCAGTCCAACGTTTTTATTCGCAGTCCAACGTTTTTATTCGCAGTCCAACGTGTTTATTCGCAGTTCAACGTTTTTATTCGCAGTCCAACGTGTTTATTCGCAGTTCAACGTTTTTATTCGCAGTCCAACGTGTTTATTCGCAGTTCAACGTGTTTATTCGCAGTCCAACGTGTTTATTCGCAGTTCAACGTGTTTATTCGCAGCCCAACGTTTTTATTCGCAGTCCAGTCCAACGTTTTTATTCGCAGTCCAACGTGTTTATTCGCAGTTCAACGTTTTTATTCGCAGTCCAGTCCAACGTTTTTATTCGCAGTCCAACGTGTTTATTCGCAGTTCAACGTTTTTATTCGCAGTCCAACGTGTTTATTCGCAGTCCAACGTTTTTATTCGCAGTCCAGTCCAACGTTTTTATTCGCAGTCCAGTCCAACGTGTTTATTCGCAGTTCAACGTGTTTATTCGCAGTTCAACGTTTTTATTCGCAGTCCAACGTTTTTATTCGCAGTTCAACGTTTTTATTCGCAGTCCAACGTTTTTATTCTCAGTTCAACGTTTTTATTTTCAGTGCAGTCCAACGTTTTTATTCTCAGTTCAACGTTTTTATTTTCAGTGCAGTCCAACGTTTTTATTCTCAGTTCAACGTTTTTATTTTCAGTGCAGTCCAACGTGTTTATTCGCAGTCCAACGTTTTTATTCGCAGTCCAACGTTTTTATTCTCAGTTCAACGTTTTTATTTTCAGTGCAGTCCAACGTTTTTATTCGCAGTCCAACGTTTTTATTCGCAGTCCAACGTGTTTATTCGCAGTCCAACGTTTTTATTCTCAGTTCAACGTTTTTATTTTCAGTGCAGTCCAACGTTTTTATTCTCAGTTCAACGTTTTTATTCGCAGTCCAACGTTTTTATTCGCAGTCCAACGTTTTTATTCGCAGTCCAACGTTTTTATTCGCAGTCCAACGTGTTTATTCGCAGTCCAACGTGTTTATTCGCAGTCCAACGTGTTTATTCGCAGTCCAACGTTTTTATTCTCAGTTCAACGTTTTTATTTTCAGTGCAGTCCAACGTTTTTATTCTCAGTTCAACGTTTTTATTTTCAGTGCAGTCCAACGTTTTTATTCGCAGTCCAACGTTTTTATTCGCAGTCCAACGTTTTTATTCGCAGTCCAACGTTTTTATTCGCAGTCCAACGTTTTTATTCGCAGTCCAACGTGTTTATTCGCAGTCCAACGTGTTTATTCGCAGTCCAACGTGTTTATTCGCAGTCCAACGTTTTTATTCTCAGTTCAACGTTTTTATTTTCGTGCAGTCCAACGTTTTTATTCGCAGTCCAACGTTTTTATTCGCAGTCCAACGTTTTTATTCGCAGTCCAACGTTTTTATTCGCAGTCCAACGTGTTTATTCGCAGTCCAACGTGTTTATTCGCAGTCCAACGTTTTTATTCTCAGTTCAACGTTTTTATTTTCAGTGCAGTCCAACGTTTTTATTCTCAGTTCAACGTTTTTATTCGCAGTCCAACGTTTTTATTCGCAGTCCAACGTTTTTATTCGCAGTCCAACGTTTTTATTCGCAGTCCAACGTTTTATTCGCAGTCCAACGTTTTATTCGCAGTCCAACGTTTTATTCGCAGTCCAACGTTTTATTCGCAGTCCAACGTTTTTATTCGCAGTCCAACGTTTTTATTCGCAGTCCAACGTTTTATTCGCAGTCCAACGTTTTTATTCGCAGTCCAACGTTTTTATTCGCAGTCCAACGTTTTTATTCGCAGTCCAACGTTTATTCGCAGTCCAACGTTTTTATTCGCAGTCCAACGTTTTTATTCGCAGTCCAACGTTTTTATTCGCAGTCCAACGTTTTTATTCGCAGTCCAACGTGTTTATTCGCAGTCCAACGTGTTTATTCGCAGTCCAACGTGTTTATTCGCAGTCCAACGTTTTTATTCTCAGTTCAACGTTTTTATTTTCAGTGCAGTCCAACGTTTTTATTCTCAGTTCAACGTTTTTATTTTCAGTGCAGTCCAACGTTTTTATTCGCAGTCCAACGTTTTTATTCGCAGTCCAACGTGTTTATTTTCAGTCCAACGTGTTTATTTCAGTGCAGTCCAACGTTTTTATTCTCAGTCCAACGTTTTTATTCTCAGTCCAACGTTTTTATTCTCAGTCCAACGTTTTTATTCTCAGTCCAACGTTTTTATTTTCAGTCCAACGTTTTTATTCTCAGTCCAACGTGTTTATTCGCAGTCCAACGTTTTTATTCGCAGTCCAACGTTTTTATTCTCAGTCCAACGTTTTTATTCTCAGTCCAACGTGTTTATTCTCAGTCCAACGTTTTTATTCTCAGTCCAACGTGTTTATTCGCAGTCCAACGTTTTTATTCGCAGTCCAACGTGTTTATTCGCAGTCCAACGTTTTTATTCGCAGTCCAACGTGTTTATTCGCAGTCCAACGTGTTTATTCGCAGTCCAACGTTTTTATTTTCAGTCCAACGTGTTTATTCGCAGTCCAACGTGTTTATTCGCAGTCCAACGTTTTTATTCTCAGTCCAACGTGTTTATTCGCAGTCCAACGTTTTTATTCGCAGTCCAACGTGTTTATTCGCAGTCCAACGTTTTTATTCGCAGTCCAACGTGTTTATTCGCAGTCCAACGTGTTTATTCGCAGTCCAACGTGTTTATTTTCAGTCCGGCGTATTTATTCGCAGTCCGACGTGTTAACAACTCGACCGCTGACACATCTATAATAGATAGATATATATCTGTTATTCCATCATATGATGAGATAAATCCAGGGATCACAGGTTCGATCCCCCGTCTGACCCTAATAAAATTAACATTCTTTCAGATGGGACGTTAAACCGAGGTCTAGTGTCGGTGCTTTACACCGTGCACGTAAAAGAATCAGAGGACACTCTGGAATGGATCTGTGTTTGTATCATTGCACTATCCTCCAAAATCTAAAATGACTAATCTCTTCAGGAGGCGTCGCTCATATGGGCAACCGGTAGTGACGATAAATAAACGTAAAACACACACAGACACAGGGAACTGTTAAGCGAGTTTATTTTCTATTAGAATGCGAAATCAGACATGACATTTGCTTTCAGACACTCGATTAACTTAATATTGGAACTAACCAGTTTTGTTGTAGTTTATTGTATTATGCTAGATAGTGATAATGAGTAACGACAGCCAGATAATTGGCTAACCTGATTGATACTGAACTTTAAGAGTCTCTAAGGAGTGTGTATGACATAATAGCATGCAGTAATCGACGACAACACCAACATAATACTATAGTCTATTCTCATACCAAAAAGAAACTGTGCACTTGCCTTAGAGGTAAAATTTATATCCGTTTAGACACATTCACTGAGTCGATATAGTTTGCCGTGTCAGTCAAATAAATATATTTTAACACCAAGTTTCAAGTTTCAAATTTATTGCCATAATCAGCAACTATATTGCCTTTGGCCATTTACAATGATAGAAATATGGCAAAGACATCACAAAACATGTTACATATATACATATATAAACAAATATAATACATTTAAGAAACAGTAGTAATTGACAGGGTATTACTACGTAATGACATAGCGTCTTTGATGTACTTAAAAAAACATTAATCAAATATTTTTTATTTTTGCATGACATGATAGATATAAATTTATTTATTGATGGCCATGCTATGTAGCCCAAATATTTCAATCTTATATCTCTGTATGTTTCACAACATAATATAAAATGGTATTCTGATTCAATTACATTTTG
The DNA here is from genome assembly GCA_014843695.1 of Archivesica marissinica. NCBI lineage: Eukaryota > Metazoa > Mollusca > Bivalvia > Venerida > Vesicomyidae > Archivesica > Archivesica marissinica. The sequence continues at coordinate 68,199,412 of CM026390.1, forward strand.
ATTGCATAATTTACATAACCTATTGTTTCTATCACCGATACCATTATTTGGGCTGTATCGAGTGTCATTTTGCCAGAAGTTAAAAATTGAAAATTCGACAGACTTGAACACAGGCAAACATTTGGTATCAAATTGTGCGAACTATTGGGTAAATTAGTGCAATGTGGGAAGGATTATTTTCTTCACTAATGATAGTAAAATCCATAATTCTAAAATGTGTAACGACAAAGTAACGCTCAATATAAAACTGCACACTGATTTATGATGTCAGTATAGATTAAACAAAACATTACAATTCAATTCAATTGTTCTTTAATAACTCAGAGCAGTTGCATGACATACAGTATGAGTATACAGGCATATAGTTAACGAATGTTTTTAAAACTTTATTTATTTTACAACAATTGCGAAGCAAGTTTTAACAACTAATATTAATCACTCTCGTTGGCGCGGATGAAAGCGTAAATGTGGTCATTCGTATGGGAGGAAACCGGAGTACCCGGAGAAAACCACCTGTCCGATCTGGCGACCACCATATAAACAACGAATGTTGTGCCTAGGAGTTGAAATAGTATATTTGTATAAAATAGTAAGGAGATAAAGATTCGGAGATGTGGAACGAGTGGGAAATTCGTGTGTATTTTACCTGTAGCGACGATAAATAAACGCAAAACACACGTAATGAGCGATATCGCTGGTCTTTTTTTTTACTTCCCTTGGCAGATCAAGTTCGAATCATCCCGAAATGTATATTGGTTCTATTAGTTGGAATCCTTTGTTTGTACCGTTGTTCCTTAACCAGATGTTGGGGTATGATAACTGTTATTTCATGCATGCTAGTATCACTGTTTGCCATAAAGTATGCATGTATATGTCCTCATGGGCTTTTGAGCCTATTGGAATTCAGAAATAAAATATCAAATATCAAAATATCATCAAAATCATGTTTCCTAATATTAATTAAGTTAATTAAATAATTATAAGATGAGAACACAGCTGAAATTGATAGCATGCTGTGCAAAGGAAACAACGATAAAACAGAGGAAACCAATTTAGCCCATCAACGAGTATTCAGGGGGCAGTAAGTGACCACCGTCTGTAAATTTAACACACGGCACATAATTAAAACGTCAATCTTACATATTTTGTATCTCAGAAACGGGTTTTCGATCACCATCCGTCATTTACGGTTGTTCTGTTACGGATATAAGCCATCACATGGCGTGCGTTGCTTCTGATTAGAGACGTTTTAGATATTCACAGTGTAATAGGTTAGACCATGTCATGTTTGAGATGATTGTCGGTTGTGTAGTGCGTTGAAAACTGAAGTATTGAGGTTGAAGGACAGGGGTTGCAGAGGTTGTATGTACGTAAATAGGCGGAAGTGCATCCGAGGTCTTAATAACTAATATTTTTCATTTTGGTAAAAAATGTATTTTCATGACAGGCTGTGTATAGTTTTTGTGTTTTTGAGACATTATGTGACTTGAGAATACTTCAGACTAGTTGATGTGACGAAAAGATGTGACATGTAACGAAAAGATGTGACATAAGTCAGGCAATTGCAAACTGAAGGTTGGTATACTGTAATATTTGGCGGAAGAATACAGTCTGTAATCACAGTAACGTCATTCACATGTTGCCGGTGTCGATGTTCACCATTGCAGTTGTGATATTTCTGCTGTTTTTTCAGTTTGATTTAAATACCTCTTCACAGAAGAAATGAACGATTGGAAATATAAATGAACAATAAAATTTATTAGGCAATTTATTTGCAGTTTACATACCCAGACGCTAGTAAATGTGTGAGAGGTTTACAATTTAATTTCATACTCAGATTGTAAATTTCTGTTAACATCCATATAACTAGTTAACATCCATATAACTAGTTAACATCCATATAACTAGTTGACATTTGTATAACTTGATACACACCCATCATCGCTAGTTCCATTCCTTTGAGTTTCTCTCCACAGCCCTACCGCCCGTTCCTTTGATGGAGTTCCTCTCCACCGCTCTACCGTCCGTTCCTTTGATGGAGTTCCTCTCCACCGCCCTACCGTCCGTTCCTTTGATGGAGTTCCTCTCCACCGCCATACCGCCCGTTCCTTTGATGGAGTTCCTCTCCACCGCCCTACCGCCCGTTCCTTTGATGGAGTTCCTCTCCACCGCTCTACCGTCCGTTCCTTTGATGGAGTTCCTCTCCACCGCCCTACCGTCCGTTCCTTTGATGGAGTTCCTCTCCACCGCCATACCGCCCGTTCCTTTGATGGAGTTCCTCTCCACCGCCCTACCGTCCGTTCCTTTGATGGAGTTCCTCTCCACCGCTCTACCGTTCGTTCCGTTGATGGAGTTCCTCTCCACCGCCCTACCGCCCGTTCCTTTGATGGAGTTCCTCTCCACCACCCTACCGCCCGTTCCTTTGATGGAGTTCCTCTCCACTGCCCTACCACCCGTTCCTTTGATGAAGTTCCTCTCCACCGCCCAACCACCCGTTCCTTTGATGGAGTTCCTCTCCACCGCCCTACCGCAATAGGTTAATGGTGATTCCTAGGTACAAATGTAATCATCCTTTTACATAAATATAGCGGAAATATATGTCGAAAATATATTTTTAAAAAGTGTTTGTATTTGATGTTTGCTCAATGTCTGTGTGCCATGTGTGTATTTGATGTGTGTTCAATGCATGCGTGCCATGTGTGTATTTGATGTGTGTTCAATGCATGCGTGCCATGTGTGTATTTTATGTGTGTTCAAAGCATGCATGCCATGTGTGTATTTGATGTGTGTTCAATGCATGCGTGCCATGTGTGTATTTGATGTGTGTTCAATGCATGCGTGCCATGTGTGTATTTGATGTGTGTTCAATGCATGCGTGCCATGTGTGTATTTGATGTGTGTTCAATGCATGCGTGCCATGTGTGTATTTGATGTGTGTTCAATGCATGCGTGCCATGTGTGTATTTGATGTGTGTTCAATGCATGCGTGCCATGTTTGTATTTGATGTGTGTTCAATGCATGCGTGCCATGTTTGTATTTGATGTGTGCTCAATGCCTGCGTGCCATGTGTGTATTTGATGTATGTTCAATGCCAGTGTGCCATGTTTGTATTTGATGTTCGTTCAATGCCTGTGTGCCATGTTTGTATTTGATGTTCGTTCAATGCCTGTGTGCCATGTTTGTATTTGATGTTTGTTCAATGCCAGTGTGCCATGTGTGTATTTGATGTATGTTCAATGCCAGTGTGCCATGTTTGTGTTTGATGTTCGTTCAATGCCTGTGTGCCATGTTTGTATTTGTGGTTGTGTGTGCCATGTTTGTATTTGATGTTCGTTCAATGCTGTGTGCCATGTTTGTATTTGATGTTGTTTGTGTGTGTTGTTTGTGTTTGTTCAATGCGTGTGCCATGTGTGTATTTGATGTTGTTCAATGCGTGTGCCATGTTTGTGTTTGATGTTGTTCAATGCTGTGTGCCATGTTTGTATTTGATGTGTGTTCAATGCATGCGTGCCATGTTTGTATTTGATGTGTGTTCAATGCATGCGTGCCATGTGTGTATTTGATGTTTGTTCAATGCCAGTGTGCCATGTTTGTATTTGATGTTTGTTCAATGCCTGTGTGCCATGTTTGTATTTGATGTGTGTTCAATGCCAGTGTGCCATGTTTGTATTTGATGTTTGTTCAATGCCAGTGTGCCATGTTTGTATTTGATGTTCGTTCAATGCCTGTGTGCCATGTTTGTATTTGATGTTCGTTCAATGCCTGTGTGCCATGTTTGTATTTGATGTTTGTTCAATGCCTGTGTGCCATGTTTGTATTTGATGTTCGTTCAATGCCTGTGTGCCATGTTTGTATTTGATGTTCGTTCAATGCCAGTGTGCCATGTGTGTATTTGATGTTTGCTCAATGTCTGTGTGCCATGTTGTCTTTGATGTTCGTTCAATGCCTGTGTGCCATGTTTGTATTTGATGTTCGTTCAATGCCATTGTGCCATGTTTGTATTTGATGTTTGCTCAATGTCTGTGTGCCATGTTGTATTTGATGTTTGTTCAATGCCTGTGTGCCATGTTGTATTTGATGTTTGTTCAATGCGTGTGCAGTTGTATTTGATGTTGGTGTGCATGTTTGTATTTGATGTTGTTCAATGCCTGTGTGCCATGTTTGTATTTGATGTTCGTTCAATGCCTGTGTGCCATGTTTGTATTTGATGTTTGTTCAATGCCAGTGTGCCATGTGTGTATTTGATGTATGTTCAATGCCAGTGTGCCATGTTTGTGTTTGATGTTCGTTCAATGCCTGTGTGCCATGTTTGTATTTGATGTTTGTTCAATGCCAGTGTGCCATGTGTGTATTTGATGTATGTTCAATGCCAGTGTGCCATGTTTGTGTTTGATGTTCGTTCAATGCCTGTGTGCCATGTTTGTATTTGATGTTTGTGTTTGTTCAATGCATGCGTGCCATGTTTGTATTTGATGTGTGTTCAATGCCAGTGTGCCATGTGTGTATTTGATGTTTGTTCAATGCCAGTGTGCCATGTTTGTATTTGATGTTTGTTCAATGCCAGTGTGCCATGTTTGTATTTGATGTGTGTTCAATGCCAGTGTGCCATGTTTGTATTTGATGTTTGTTCAATGCCAGTGTGCCATGTTTGTATTTGATGTTTGTTCAATGCCTGTGTGCCATGTTTGTATTTGATGTTTGTTCAATGCATGCGTGCCATGTTTGTATTTGATGTTTGTTCAATGCCAGTGTGCCATGTTTGTATTTGATGTTTGTTCAATGCCAGTGTGCCATGTTTGTATTTGATGTTTGTTCAATGCCAGTGTGCCATGTTTGTATTTGATGTTTGCTAAGATGACATATTCATAGTGCAACGTCTCTCGTAGGTACATGCTATAATACCCTCTTGGTTGCAATGTATAATACCCTCTTAGCTGCAGTGTATAATACACACTTAGTTGCAGTGTATAATACCCACTTAGTTGCAGTATATAATACCCACTTAGTTGCAGTACATAATACCCACTTAGTTGCCCTACATAATACCCACCTAGTTACAGTGTATAATACCCACTTAGTTACAGTGTATAATACCCACTTAGTTGCAGTACATAATACCTACTTAGTTGCAGTACATAATACCCACTTAGTTGCAGTACATAATACCCACTTAGTTGCAGTGTATAATACCCACTTAATTGCAGTGTATAATACCCACTTAGTTGCAGTACATAATACCCACTTAGTTGCAGTACATAATACCCACTTAGTTGCACTACATAATACCCACTTAGTTGCACTACATAATACCCACTTAGTTACAGTGTATAATACCCACTTAGTTGCAGTGTATAGTACCCACCTAGTTGTAGTGTATCATACCCACTTAGTTATAGTGTATAATACCCACTTAGTTGCAGTGTATTGTACCCACTTAGTTGTAGTGTATCATACCCACTTAGTTACAGTGTATAATACCCACTTAGTTGCAGTGTATAATACCCACTTAGTTGCAGTGTATAATACCCACTTAGTTACAGTGTATAATACCCACTTAGTTACAGTGTATAATACCCACTTAGTTGTAGTGTATCATACCCACTTAGCTACAGTGTATAATACCCATTTAGTTGCAGTGTATAATACCCACTTAGTTGCAGTATATAATACCCACTTAGTTGCAGTGTATAATACCCACGTAGTTGCAGTGTATAATACCCACTTAGTTGCAGTGTATAATACCCACTTAGTTACAGTGTATAATACCCATTTAGTTGCAGTACATAATACCCACTTAGTTGCAGTATATAATACCCACTTAGTTGCAGTATATAATACCCACTTAGTTGCAGTATATAATACCCATTTAGTTGCAGTGTATAATACACACTTAGTTGCAGTACATAATACCCACTTAGTTGCAGTACATAATACCCACTTAGTTGCAGTATATAATACCCACTTAGTTGCAGTATATAATACCTACTTAGTTGCAGTACATAATACCCACTTAGTTGCAGTACATAATACCCACTTAGTTGCAGTACATAATACCCACTTAGTTGCAGTACATCATACCCACTTAGCTGCAGTACATAATACCCACTTAGTTGCAGTACATAATACCCACTTAGTTGCAGTACATAATACCCACTTAGATGCAGTACATAATACCCACTTAGTTGCAGTATATAATACCCACTTAGTTGCAGTACATAATACCCACTTAGTTGCACTACATAATACCCACTTAGTTGCAGTGTATAGTACCCACTTAGTTGTAGTGTATCATACCCACTTAGTTACAGTGTATAATACCCACTTAGTTGCAGTGTATAGTACCCACTTAGTTGTAGTGTATCATACCCACTTAGTTACAGTGTATAATACCCAATTAGTTGCAGTGTATAATACCCACTTAGTTGCAGTGTATAATACCCACTTAGTTGCAGTGTATAATACCCACTTAGTTACAGTGTATAATACCCACTTAGTTGCAGTGTATAATACCCACTTAGTTGTAGTGTATCATACCCACTTAATTACAGTGTATAATACCCACTTAGTTGCAGTGTATAATACCCACTTAGTTGCAGTGTATAATACCCACTTAGTTGCAGTGTATAATACCCACTTAGTTACGGTGTATAATACCCACTTAGTTGCAGTGTATAATACCAACTTAGTTTTAGTGTATAATACCCACTTAGTTGCAGTGTATAATACCACTTAGTTTTAGTGTATAATACCCACTTAGTTGCAGTGTATAATACCCACGTAGTTGCAGTACATAATACCCACTTAGTTGTAGTGTATAATACACACTTAGTTGCAGTGTATCATACCCACTTAGCTATAGTGTATAATACCCACTTAGTTGCAGTGTATAATACCCACTTAGTTGCAGTGTATAATACCCACTTAGTTACGGTGTATAATACCCACTTAGTTGCAGTGTATAATACCCACTTAGTTTTAGTGTATAATACCCACTTAGTTGCAGTGTATAATACCCACTTAGTTTTAGTGTATAATACCCACTTAGTTGCAGTGTATAATACCCACGTAGTTGCAGTACATAATACCCACTTAGTTGTAGTGTATAATACACACTTAGTTGCAGTGTATCATACCCACTTAGTTCTAGTGTATCATACCCACTTAGTTGCAGTACATGATACCCACTTAGTTGCAGTACATAATACCCACTTAGCTGCAGTACATAATACCCACTTAGTTACACTACATAATACCCACTTAGTTGCAGTACATAATACCCACTTAGTTGCAGTACATAATACCCACTTAGTTGCAGTACATAATACCCACTTAGTTGCAGTACATAATACCCACTTAGTTACACTACATAATACCCACTTAGTTGCAGTACATAATACCCACTTAGTTGCAGTACATAATACCCACTTAGTTACACTACATAATACCCACTTAGTTGCAGTACATAATACCCACTTAGTTGTAGTGTATCATACCCACTTAGTTACAGTGTATAATACCCACTTAGTTGCACTACATAATACCCACTTAGTTGCACTACATAATACCCACTTAGTTGCACTACATAATACCCACTTAGTTACAGTGTATAATACCCACTTAGTTACAGTGTATAATACCCACTTAGTTACAGTGTATAATACCCACTTAGTTGCACTACATAATACCCACTTAGTTGTACTACATAATACCCACTTAGTTGCACTACATAATACCCACTTAGTTACAGTGTATAATACCCACTTAGTTACAGTGTATAATACCCACTTAGTTGCACTACATAATACCCACTTAGTTGCACTACATAATACCCACTTAGTTACAGTGTGTAATACCCACTTAGTTACAGTGTATAATACCCACTTAGTTGCAGTGTATAATACCCACTTAGTTGCAGTGTATAATACCCAATTAGTTGCAGTGTACGATACATCGAACTTACGAACGTTTTCAATATTGACTAATGTTTTGTGAGATGAAAGAAACACCATATTAGCTACAAGAGGCCGTATTGTTTCATCAGCGACTTATACGGCTTGCTCGGAATGTTTTTATATTAATAAGTTCTGCAACGACAGGCGATGCAATGATATCAATAGCATTCATACATGGTTCACGACCTTCATACGAACATTCAGTGGATGACCATTACCATTTATCAGATAAATGCGAACCATAAAAAGATTAGTTCATTGTTTACAAATGGATGAAACGGAGGGCTAACTATGAGATACATTGATTGATGTGTTGTATTATGTTATCTATGATACAAGTTGTATACTTAGTGAAACCACTTTCCAGTAAACGGATTGCTTCTATAGGTCTATACGAGTTAAGTACATCGACTTAATCAACCTGGCATGTCTAGATAATTCTGGTGTACTATATCAATATTTGTTATATACCACATACTAATTGTATTAAGTTAAAAAATAAATTAGTATGAGCTTTCAAATACTGGTGCATGATATTCTTAGACCAATAAATTAATAAGAAAATTACATTTCAACCAGTTCATTTTATTAAAATGGGTTATTATTTCTAAATATAGTAATATTACCGGTAAAAAGTGCAGATCCTGATGAGACGGCTCGTCGGGGTTAAAAACAAGCAGTGCTTCACCACTAATTTCGTGCATAATGTGTACACCATTCCACAGGTCCAAGTCCAACAGGGATATTACCACAATGCATTAGCAATACCTTAATAATTGGGTTTTTTCGGGCCCCAACAATACCCATTTTGATAAAATGAACTAGTTCAAATGTAAGAATGTCACGCACCAGTACATGTCAGTTATTTGGTATTGAATGGGTTAATGTATACATATATTACTTGAGGCAATAACAGAATACGACATGGATTAGAAACGGATTTGGTTTGCAATTATTAATGGAATACACCCAGTATAAGCAAGTTACAGTCGCACTGCTTCATTAGTGTACATAATTATATAAAATATATACTTGGAATCGCACGCAACAACAGATTGCACAACATGCCCAATATTCACACCATAATTTATTCACAGTCTATAACCAGTTATAAGTTCCAGTTTGTCCATGAATATCTTTAATTGATTCAAATGTATCATCATCTAGACTACTTAATTCCTTATAGAGAGCATCTACATTTGTGGAGCACTTAACACGCTACAGACGGATCTGTAGACCAGTGGTAACACTCTGTACTGGTAATCCATGGATCGCTGGTTTGATCCCCCGTCTGACCCTAATAAAATTAACAATATTTCTGATGGGAATTTAAAGCGAGGCCTCGTGTCGGTGCTGTACACCGTGCACGTAAAAGAACCAGAGGAGACTCTGGAATGGGTAGCTGTCTGTATCATTGCAATATCCTCCAACATCCTCCTAGAATTTCAAAAGAGTACTGTGTGATAAGTCTTTTGAATGACAACGCAACAGTAATATGTGATAATCATGGTATAGTCTATATCATACATTGACGAGACTATAAGAAAGATATATTTAATTAATATGGAATATATGTATATCTTTAGCCTGGGAACAGGCGTCGATATATTTTGCCTTGTCAGTCAAATAAATATATTTGAACACCGATACCTTTAATTGGGCCGTATTGAGTTTCTGATAATATGTCATTTTTAAAAGCGAAAAATCAATTTTAGTATATCGAATTGCAACTGTTCATTGGTTGTAGATTTGTTGGTAGACATGTGAGGTGTATCTACATGTGATAGATAAGTCTCTTATAATTCTAAATTTTGAATGCCTTTGTACTGTTTTATAATGTAATATATAATTGTTGTGTTTATAGTATGTACATAGATGAGACTATTATACAGATTGCATTTTTCTCAACAAAATTGTAATTACAATTTCAATATCTTGTCCGGCATGGTTACCCCCACAGCTCGGCATGGTGAACCCTACAGCTCGGCATGGTGACCCTACAGCTCGGCAAGGTGAACCCTACAGCTCGGCATGGTGACCCTACAGCTCGGCATGGTGACCCTGCAGCTCGGCATGGTGACCCTACAGCTCGGTATGGTGACCCGACAGCTCGGCATGGTGACCCTACAGCTCGGCATGGTGACCCTACAGCTCGGTATGGTGACCCGACAGCTCGACATGGTGACCCGACAGTTCGACATGGTGACCCGATAGCTCGACATGGTGACCCGACAGTTCGGCATGGTGACCCGACAGTTCGGCATGGTGACCCCACAGCTCGGCATGGTGACCCCACAGTTCGGCATGGTGACCCCACAGTTCGGCATGGTGACCCCACAGTTCGGCATGGTGACCCCACAGTTCGGCATGGTGACCCGACAGTTCGGCATGGTGACCCGACAGTTCGGCATGGTGACCCCACAGCTCGGCATGGTGACCCCACAGTTCGGCATGGTGACCCCACAGCTCGGCATGGTGACCCCACAGTTCGGCATGGTAACCCCACAGTTCGGCATGGTGACCCCACAGTTCGGCATGGTGACCCCACAGTTCGGCATGGTGACCCCACAGTCCGGCATGGTGACCCTACAGCTCGGCATGGTGACCCTACAGCTCGGCATGGTGACCCTACAGCTCGGCAAGATGACACCCGCAGCTCGGCAAGATGACACCCGCAGCTCGGCATGGTGACCCCAACTGCTCGGCAAGGTGACACCCACAGCTCGGAAAGTACTTACCCTAGACAATCAAACAATATTGTTTGAAACAATACACTCAAGAATGATGCCGATACAGGACCTGAGGTAACAATTGGACATACAACATTAAACTTACAATACACTCAAGAATGATACAGATACAGGACCTGAGGTAATAATTGGGCATACAACATTAAACTTACAATACACTCAAGAATGATACAGATACAGGATCTGAGGTAATAATTGGGCATACAACACTAAAACTAGTCTCGATGCACAAGGTCTACCGTATATAAGGCAACATCTGTTTCATATGCATATTAATTTTAATATAACAAAACAACGAATACTTGATATATATCACAAGTGGCATCCAACAATCAATAATTCGATACGTCTTATAACTTGCTTAAACGAGAAGTTAAATTAAATAGCTTGACTTTATATAAGAAACAAAATTTAGAAAATCATTAACAATAGGCCGAACATCATCCCATTGTTTAGCAACATAACGTGGGTGTTCTGCAAACGTACCACATAATGAACGCATCTGTATATGTTGTAATACTAGAATGATTGAAAATGAATATCATTTGCTTCTTATTTACATTAAATTTAGAGATTTTGAAATACCATATATGAAACGTTTATATTAAACTTGGCCTGCTAAACAAAAACTTACTAGTTATATTACAGAGAATAATAGGAAAAGTGTTGGAAAAACTTATGCACATTTTATATATTTTATATATTACGTAAACTTAGCAAGAAATTAACAACATTCAACAAACTACATACGGCTATGCTATTCTGAAAATGTATCATGCATTTCCCTTGTACTTTGTTTATGAACGGCTTGCTATAAATATATTGTCATATTTAATACAATAACGGTTTGAATTAAAGTTTAGCTTCGTAGTACAGGCGCAACTATCCATTTCATTTCAGGGCAGTACAGCAGATAAATAAACAGAAACTGGCAAATAACACAACACAGCTATTGGACTATGCAATCATAGTCTAGTCCTGTACCAGTTGGGAACACATATTGCCATAATGTCTAATGCATGATAACAAAACAATCTTTAGGGAAATGATAATAGAAATCGAGTAGTCTTAAGTATCAACAATGTGTCGGCTGCTGTAATATTTATTAATTCTAAGATCAATTTGTGTTGTTGTCACATTTTAGCAATATTCCATCTGACTATGGCTGCGCTTTAGTTAATTAATCTAAACTGTCACATTGAGATTATACGAGACAGGCTGGCAAGACAGTGTTCGTTAAGCACGTGCATTGATAATAACAAATAGTTCCCGAATTACAGTCACCCTTGAATTAATATAGATTGTATTGCTGGTCATGCTTGCGCGGCTGGTGGAATCTAACCTAACAGAGGCATGCGTATTGCTGGTGATGCTTATGGTTATAACGGTGCATCAGCGCAGTGCAGGGTAACGAGTACATCGCGCGGGAATAGGTATATTGTAAAACAGACTAGGACAAGTTCTCAGATATGTGACTAAAAACTAAACAGGCATTTATGAGGAAACGCTGGTAAATATGTTTTTTTCAATGTGATTGGACATGCTGAAAATGAATAGTTTGTTTACCAAGCTTCACAAACAACAAAATGGCCGTCAACATAAAGTGGCTGTCCGATTAGCGCAGTGGTTAGCGCGCGCGCTTCTCACCAATGCAGCCCGGGTTCGATCCTCGGACCGGGAAGTATGTGAGATGGTACGGTGGTCGCCAGATCGGACACGTGGGTTTTCTCCGTGTACTCGGGTTTCCTCCCACACAAATGACCACATTTATGTTTTCATCCGCGCCAACGAGAGTAATTAATATAAGTTGTTAGAACTTGCTTCGTAATCGTTGTAAAATAAATACAGATTAAACTTTAAATCGTCCATAACTTCTAATCGAAGGGCGCTATACAACATACATGTACTCGTATCACAGATTAGCTGGGTACCATACACCAATTAGAGCACGTGTAAACATTATAAGTCACATGACGTGTGTTATTCAGTCTAAATATGATTCATTTAAAACAAATCTGAAACAAGTACAATCAATGTCAACTTTCTGCCAGTTATGTAGTAACAATGTTGGCCTAAATGTCTACCAATCATTAATCCGTGCCATAGTTGATGTATTATTGTTAAGTATCTATAAAACTCAGAACAATCAACTAACACAGTCATCGATATCTCTACTACAATATAATACATGTACTTTTTCAGTTTTCATCTTTCTTGAAGTCGCATCTATACTAGAGGACATAGAAAACGCACACCTACATTATATGATTATTGTTACATGACCACGAAATACGAAGGATTCCATCAACGATATATCACATCTTCATTACAAAACTGAACAACCAAAAATATTCCAAAATATTTAAAACTATGTATTTGTATAGTTATTGTTTTTCATGTAAAACACACTTATCCGAAGTGTGCGTTTTCTATGTCCTCTAGTATATATCCGAAGTGTGCGTTTTCTATGTCCTCTAGTATATATCCGAAGTGTGCGTTTTCTATGTCCTCTAGTATATATCCGAAGTGTGCGTTTTCTATGTCCTCTAGTATATATCCGAAGTGTGCGTTTTCTATGTCCTCTAGTATATATCCGAAGTGTGCGTTTTCTATGTCCTCTAGTATATATCCGAAGTGTGCGTTTTCTATGTCCTCTAGTATATATCCGAAGTGTGCGTTTTCTATGTCCTCTAGTATATATCCGAAGTGTGCGTTTTCTATGTCCTCTAGTATATATCCGAAGTGTGCGTTTTCTATGTCCTCTAGTATATATCCGAAGTGTGCGTTTTCTATGTCCTCTAGTATATATCCGAAGTGTGCGTTTTCTATGTCCTCTAGTATATATCCGAAGTGTGCGTTTTCTATGTCCTCTAGTATATATCCGAAGTGTGCGTTTTCTATGTCCTCTAGTATATATCCGAAGTGTGCGTTTTCTATGTCCTCTAGTATATATCCGAAGTGTGCGTTTTCTATGTCCTCTAGTATATATCCGAAGTGTGCGTTTTCTATGTCCTCTAGTATATATCCGAAGTGTGCGTTTTCTATGTCCTCTAGTATATATCCGAAGTGTGCGTTTTCTATGTCCTCTAGTATATATCCGAAGTGTGCGTTTTCTATGTCCTCTAGTATATATCCGAAGTGTGCGTTTTCTATGTCCTCTAGTATATATCCGAAGTGTGCGTTTTCTATGTCCTCTAGTATATATCCGAAGTGTGCGTTTTCTATGTCCTCTAGTATATATCCGAAGTGTGCGTTTTCTATGTCCTCTAGTATATATCCGAAGTGTGCGTTTTCTATGTCCTCTAGTATATATCCGAAGTGTGCGTTTTCTATGTCCTCATATAATGCAAACACAATTAATAAATATAAAAGGTACATAGCCATTCTGAGTAGAAATGAAATAAACATATTGCAATAAAGCTTATCACAGTATTGTAGTCATATGTTGATATTAGTTAATGTATCCATGTATCTACACAGGCAGGCGTACTAGTGCTGTGATAGAAAAATGTGTGCTGACAAAATAATAAAGAAAAATGTTGTTTATATTTTATTATTATTTCTTCAGCACCCATTATACTATCAAAGAATAATGACAAGTCGTGATAGCGCAGTGGAAGTCGTGATAGCGCAGTGGAAGTCGTGATAGCGTTGTGGTAGCGTGTTCGCTTCAAGTGCGAAAGGTCCGGAGTTCGAACCCAGCTTGAGACTTTACGAGTATGCCTTTAGGCAATGCATTTAAATTCCACGTTGCCTCTTCTCTCTCCCTCGTGGCGATGGATTCCACCAGGAATGAGGTGTAGAGAGTAATTAATATAAATTGTAAGAACTTGTTTCGCAATCGAACTAAGATAAATGTATATAAACTAAACGATGAAAGGAAAAAAGACACTAACAGGGTATTAATAAATTTCATGTACAAAGAGAACCTAGCTGCTTCCACGATCTTATTGAGAATGGCCTAACCAGCTGCTTTCACGATCTTATTGAGAATGGCCTAACCAGCTGCTTCCACGATCTTATTGAGAATGGCCTAGCCAGCTGCTTCCACGATCTTATTGAGAATGGCCTAACCAGCTGCTTCCACGATCTTATTGAGAATGGCCTAACCAGCTGCTTCCACGATCTTATTGAGAATGGCCTAACCAGCTGCTTCCACGATCTTATTGAGAATGGCTTAGCCAGCTGCTTCCACGATCTTATTGAGAATGGCCTAACCAGCTGCTTCCACGATCTTATTGAGAATGGCTTAGCCAGCTGCTTCCACGATCTTATTGAGAATGGCCTAACCAGCTGCTTCCACGATCTTATTGAGAATGGCTTAGCCAGCTGCTTCCACGATCTTATTGAGAATGGCCTAACCAGCTGCTTCCACGATCTTATTGAGAATGGCTTAGCCAGCTGCTTCCACGATCTTATTGAGAATGGCCTAACCAGCTGCTTCCACGATCTTATTGAGAATGGCTTAGCCAGCTGCTTCCACGATCTTATTGAGAATGGCCTAACCAGCTGCTTCCACGATCTTATTGAGAATGGCTTAGCCAGCTGCTTCCACGATCTTATTGAGAATGGCCTAACCAGCTGCTTCCACGATCTTATTGAGAATGGCTTAGCCAGCTGCTTCCACGATCTTATTGAGAATGGCCTAACCAGCTGCTTCCACGATCTTATTGAGAATGGCCTAACCAGCTGCTTCCACGATCTTACTGAGAATAGCCTAGCCAGCTGCTTCCACGATCTTATTGAGAATGGCCTAACCAGCTGCTTCCACGATCTTATTGAGAATGGCCTAACCAGCTGCTTCCACGATCTTATTGAGAATGGCCTAACCAGCTGCTTCCACGATCTTATTGAGAATGGCCTAGCCAGCTGCTTCCAAGATCTTATTGAGAATGGCCTAACCAGCTGCTTCCACGATCTTATTGAGAATGACCTAACCAGCTGCTTCCACGATCTTATTGAGAATGACCTAACCAGCGGCTGCCTCTTGTTGTCTGTAAATATCATAGTTATAGTAAAATAGAGTACATTATTTACAATGGTAAAAGTATTCGAAGCACGAGTATATTAAAACAGGATTTGGCACACATTCTTATCTGACTGACTGATCAGTTCTTGTCATATTACAGAAACTATTGTTACCCATTATTACCTTTTCAGAGAGTACAGTTCGAGTATCAATATGTATTGCACATTCTAATATCACATTGTATTCATCTTCTATCACATTGCAAAACGTACAATCTTTTAATCTCAACTTCCGGTTTAAATACGGATTGATGCAACACCACCAACACAACATCTAAATTTACTAAATTCCGATCTGTGTGGTGTAGGTATCCCCCTGCAATACTCATCAGGTTGAAATACCTGCTCATACACGATTATATAACTTCATCTAATCTCTAAACTTTAAATAAAACATTTGTCCTTCTTTACGGCCTACTTGACTTATACCACTGAAATATATTCATGCAATGGTACATTATCAATACTATTATTCTTTCTTAAATAGATGTTTATACACATTTATTTTAGCTCGATTGCGAAATAAGTTATTTCAACTTATATAAATCACTCTCGAGACCTCATTCCTGATGGAATCCATCGCCACGAGGGAGAGAGAAGGGGCAACGTGGAATTTAAATGCCTTGCCTAAGGGCACAATCGTAACGACTCCAGTGGGGCTCGAACTCCGGACCTTTCGCACTTGAAGCGAACGCGCATCCACTGCGCTATTCTTAAATAGAGAACTAAATAGAATAGCATCGACACAAGTAGAAGACAGACCCATCTTCTATTGTAACTTGCATTGTGTTATTTCTTATTCTCTATAATGCCTTACACCGATATCCTCGATCGACTTCCAGAACGTAGACGTGTGCACATTACAATTTGGTAAACGTTCGTTTTGCCAACAAAATATAATTTAAAATACCAATAGAATCGTGTTGCCTTTTATGCTTCATGCTTACGTGTTTGAACCTAGTCAGCTTTCAATATTGTACAATTTCCACGAGAACAATTGAACTATCTACATTCCAAAATATATATACTTAGAAAATACGTTAGCTACATTTTCATTTCGCCTGAATTTATATTATTTATGCTTTGTACTACTGCAGCCACTCTAATATCGATATGAATATCAGTGTGCACATGTTGTATGCTGTCGCAGACATACGCACGCACACACATATCTCTATATGTTGTATGCTGTCGCAGACATACGCACGCACACACATATCTCTATATGTTGTGTGCTGTCGCAGACATACGCACGCACACACATATCTCTATATGTTGTATGCTGTCGCAGACATACGCACGCACGCACACACATATCTCTATATGTTGTATGCTGTCGCAGACATACGCACGCACGCACATATCTCTATATGTTGTATGCTGTCGCAGACATACGCACGCACGCACACACATATCTCTATATGTTGTATGCTGTCGCAGACATACGCACGCACGCACGCACATATCTCTATATGTTGTATGCTGTCGCAGACATACGCACGCACGCACATACATATCTCTATATGTTGTATGCTGTCGCAGACATACGCACGCACACACATATCTCTATATGTTGTATGCTGTCGCAGACATACGCACGCACGCACATATCTCTATATGTTGTATGCTGTCGCAGACATACGCACGCACACACATATCTCTATATGTTGTATGCTGTCGCAGACATACGCACGCACGCACATATCTCTATATGTTGTATGCTGTCGCAGACATACGCACGCACACACATATCTCTATATGTTGTATGCTGTCGCAGACACACGCACGCACAATCACCTCACTATATGTTGTATGCTGTCACAGACACACGCGCAATCACCTCACTATATGTTGTATGCTGTCGCAGACACACGCACGAACACACATATCACTATATGTTGTATGCTGTCACAGACACACCCACAATCATCTCACTATATGTTGTATGCTGTCGCAGACACACGCACGAACACACATATCACTGTATGCTGTATGCTGTCACAGACACACGCACGCACAATCATCTCATCAAATGTTGTATGTTGTATATAGATAATTTAGTAGCCGCACACCGATAGTGATCATGTCCTAGGTCTATCCAAGTGTTGATACGTTCTGTTGCAATTAGATCACATGAGGACAAGGACAAACAAAACGATATATTATTATTCACGCAATATTATTATTCAGGCCCGTAGCCACACTGAGGCACACCAAAGCAAAGAAAATCATGAAAAATAAAATTAATAAAATGCAAACAATATGCCTTTGCTGTATAAAATGTTGACTGCTAGAGAGCTGATGGTTGAGCTTATTTACCCTCGCCTAGAGAGCTGAACGGTCAGTACATAATTATACGTCGAAACTCATTAAATCAGAAAACGCAGGAAATCGCCTCTATACCCCAACACTTTTAAGGAGGAGCATGCCCCCGTAACCCATATATGGCCTCTGTTGAAATTTGCCTCTGGCTACGGTACTGTTATTTGATTGCAATATCGTGATTTAATATGATTTTACTCTACATGGAATACAAGCATTAAACACAGACATAGGGTAAGACTATATGAATATATCATAGACTGTACATTAAACGTGTCCTTGTCATACGCTTTGCCCTAGCTTATTAGTACATCATGACAGAAAGCTCTACGCCAACACAAATGGTTCGATAGGCATTCATATTTGATTGTGATGACAAATATGAATTCAGTGAATGACAGGGATTCGTGTGAACGTCCTTTGAGAGATCAGTATTCACGACACATTCTAAGAAACGCTCCAAAAACTGCAGAAAATGACGTATTCTGAGTACTCCTAGCTTATCGCCTAGTGAAGAAAATACGTCACTGCCCTGATGCATACAATCACGTGCCCAAGTGACATTGATATTTAATAATAGTTATCGACTTGAAGAGACACGGGGTGGAGTAGGGACATCACATCAGGTTAATGGAATCATAGTGCAGCCCAGGGTGTTTCATCACAGCCTTTGACCAGCTACCCTGTATGAACAAAGACAGAGCAGAGAACTATCAAAGTAGTCGAGCTACAGCTTCCAATGCTGCTGTACTTGTTGATCCACCATCCCGTAGATATATTCAACTATATGGCAGAGAACTATCAAAGTAGTCGCGCTACAGCTTCCAATGCTGGTGTACGTGTTGATCCACCATCCCATAGATATATTCAACTATATGGCAGAGAACTATCAAAGTAGTCGCGCTACAGCTTCCAATGCTGGTGTACGTGTTGATCCACCATCCCGTAGATATATTCAACTATATGGCAGAGAACTATCAAAGTAGTCGCGCTACAGCTTCCAATGCTGGTGTACGTGTTGATCCACATTCCCGTAGATATATTCAACTATATGGCAGAGAACTATCAAAGTAGTCGAGCTACAGCTTCCAATGCTGGTGTACGTGTTGATCCACATTCCCGTAGATATATTCAACTATATGGCAGAGAACTATCAAAGTAGTCGCGCTACAGCTTCCAATGCTGGTGTACGTGTTGATCCACATTCCCGTAGATATATTCAACTATATGGCAGAGAACTATCAAAGTAGTCGAGCTACAGCTTCCAATGCTGGTGTACGTGTTGATCCACATTCCCGTAGATATATTCAACTATATGGCAGAGAACTATCAAAGTAGTCGAGCTACAGCTTCCAATGCTGGTGTACGTGTTGATCCACCATCCCGTAGATATATTCAAGTATATGGCAGAGAACTAAGACAGGTCGTATGCAATAAAACCTTACTTTGGTTGACCAACTCGTTTTCAGCTGGACATGGTTCAATATTCAACTCCACAATGAAGTTGATGTTACCTCAGATGCAATTGGTTATCTCCTGACGATTACTGCCCCAGCTACACAGCGTTCTACTGTATACGAGGTTGTGTGCCATTTCAGAGCATCAATAGCCCTTGACAGTATTGTTGTCCTACTTGACCAAGTAGTCTAAGGCCACCACTTTACATTTCTGAAACAGAACGAGATATTCTCTGACATATCTCCAAGATTAGGTGTGTTTCACACAGTGTGTACTCCATCTAGCTTAGTGTGATAGGAATGGGGCTTTCTTCATGTACTCCATCTAGCTTAGTGTGATAGGAAGGGGCTTTCTTGATGTACACCATCTACCTTAGTGTGATAGGAAAGGGCTTTCTTGATGTACTCCATCTAGCTCAGTGTGATAGGAAGGGGCTTTCTTCATGTACTCCATCTAACTTAGTGTGATAGGAAGGGACTTTCTTCATGTACTCCATCTAACTTAGTGTGATAGGAAGGGGATTTCCTCATGTACTCCATCTAACTTAGTGTGATAGGAAGGGGCTTTCTTCATGTACTCCATCTAACTTAGTGTGATAGGATGGGGCTTTCTTCATGTACTCCATCTAACTTAGTGTGATAGGAAGGGACTTTCTTCATGTACTCCATCTAGCTCAGTGTGATAGGAAGGGGCTTTCCTCATGTACTCCATCTAACTTAGTGTGATAGGAAGGGCTTTCTTGATGTACTCCATCTAACTCAGTGTGATAGGAAGGGCTTTCTTCATGTACTCCATCTAACTTAGTGTGATAGGAAGGGACTTTCTTCATGTACTCCATCTAACTTAGTGTGATAGGAAGGGGATTTCCTCATGTACTCCATCTAACTTAGTGTGATAGGAAGGGGCTTTCTTCATGTACTCCATCTAACTTAGTGTGATAGGAAGGGACTTTCTTCATGTACTCCATCTAACTTAGTGTGATAGGATGGGGCTTTCTTCATGTACTCCATCTAACTTAGTGTGATAGGAAGGGGCTTTCTGGATGTACTCCATCTAACTTAGTGTGATAGGAAGGGGATTTCTTCATGCAGGATGAATATATCTTTGTATTGAATCAGGAGTGATCACTGAAGATTCTAGTGAGTGTTCGAACAGCGCCAGGATTCCAGTCTCGTGAATAGAGTGTGTCTGTAACAGCGCCAGGATTCCAGTCTCGTGAATAGAGTGTGTCAGTAACAGCGCCAGGATTCCGGTCTCGTGAATAGAGTGTGTCAGTAACAACGCCAGGATTCCAGTCTCGTGAATAGTGTATCAGTAGCAGCGCCAGGATTCCAGTCTCGTGAATAGAGTGTTTCAGTAGCAGCGCCAGGATTCCAGTCTCGTGAATAGAGTGTGTCAGTAACAGCGCCAGGATTCCAGTCTCGTGAATAGAGTGTGTCAGTAACAGCGCCATGATTCCAGTCCCGTGAATATAGTGTATCTGTAGCAGCGCCAGGATTCCAGTCCCGTGAATAGAGTGTGTCAGTAACAGCGCCAGGATTCCAGTCTCGTGAATAGAGTGTGTCAGTAACAGCGCCATGATTCCAGTCTCGTGAATAGAGTGTGTCAGTAACAGCGCCAGGATTCCAGTCTCGTGAATAGAGTGTGTCAGTACCAGCGCCAGGATTCCAGTCTTGTGAATAGAGTGTGTCAGTAACAGCGCCAGGATTCCAGTTTCGTGAATAGAGTGTGTCAGTAGCAGAGCCAGGATTCCAGTCTCGTGAATAGAGTGTATCAGTAGCAGCGCCAGGATTCCAGTCTCGTGAATAGCGTGTGTCAGTAACAGCCCCAGGAGTCCAGTCTCGTGAATAGAGTGTATCAGTAACAGAGCCAGGATTCCAGTCTCATGAATAGAGTGTATCAGGAGCAGCGCCAGGATTCCAGTCTCGTGAATAGAGTGTGTCAGCAACAGCGCCAGGATTCCAGTCTCGTGAATAGAGTGTATCAGTAGCAGTGCCAGGATTCCAGTCTCGTGAATATAGTGTATCTGTAGAAGCACCAATCAGTAGCAGCGCCAGGATTCCAGTCTCGTGAATAGAGTGTTTCTGTAACAGCGCCAGGATTCCAGTCTCGTGAATAGAGTGAATCAGTAGCAGCGCTAGGATTCCAGTCTCGTGAATATAGTGTATCTGTAGCAGCGCCATGATTCCAGTCTCGTGAATAGAGTGTGTCTGTAGCAGCGCCATGATTCCAGTCTCGTGAATAGAGTGTGTCAGTAGCAGCGCCATGATTCCAGTCTCGTGAATAGAGTGTGTCAGTAACAGCGCCAGGATTCCAGTCTCGTGAATAGAGTGTATCAGTAGCAGCGCCAGGATTCCAGTCTCGTGAATAGAGTGTGTCAGTAACAGCGCCAGGATTCCAGTCTCGTGAATAGAGTGTATCAGTAGCAGCGCCAGGATTCCAGTCTCGTGAATATAGTGTATCTGTAGCAGCGCCAGGATTCCAGTCTCGTGAATAGAGTGTATCAGTAGCAGCGCCAGGATTCCAGTCTCGTGAATAGAGTGTATCAGTAACAGCGCCAGGATTCCAGTCTCGTGAATAGAGTGTATCAGTAGCAGCGCCAGGATTCCAGTCTCGTGAATAGAGTGTATCAGTAGCAGCGCCAGGATTCCAGTCTCGTGAATAGAGTGTGTCTGTAGCAGCGCCAGGATTCCAGTCTCGTGAATAGAGTGTGTCAGTAGCAGCGCCAGGATTCCAGTCTCGTGAATAGAGTGTATCAGTAGCAGCGCCAGGATTCCAGTCTCGTGAATATAGTGTATCTGTAGCAGCGCCAGGATTCCAGTCTCGTGAATAGAGTGTATCAGTAGCAGCGCCAGGATTCCAGTCTCGTGAATAGAGTGTATCAGTAACAGCGCCAGGATTCCAGTCTCGTGAATAGAGTGTATCAGTAGCAGCGCCAGGATTCCAGTCTCGTGAATAGAGTGTGTCAGTAGCAGCGCCAGGATTCCAGTCTCGTGAATAGAGTGTGTCTGTAACAGCGCCAGGATTCCAGTCTCGTGAATAGAGTGTATCAGTAGCAGCGCCAGGATTCCAGTCTCGTGAATAGAGTGTATCTGTAGCAGCGCCAGGATTCCAGTCTCGTGAATAGAGTGTGTCTGTAACAGCGCCAGGATTCCAGTCTCGTGAATAGAGTGTATCAGTAGCAGCGCCAGGATTCCAGTCTCGTGAATAGAGTGTGTCTGTAACAGCGCCAGGATTCCAGTCTCGTGAATAGAGTGTGTCAGTAACAGCGCCAGGATTCCAGTCTCGTGAATAGAGTGTGTCAGTAGCAGCGCCAGGATTCCAGTCTCGTGAATAGAGTGTATCAGTAGCAGCGCCAGGATTCCAGTCTCGTGAATAGAGTGTGTCTGTAACAGCGCCAGGATTCCAGTCTCGTGAATAGAGTGTATCAGTAGCAGCGCCAGGATTCCAGTCTCGTGAATAGAGTGTATCAGTAGCAGCGCCAGGATTCCAGTCTCGTGAATAGAGTGTATCAGTAGCAGCGCCAGGATTCCAGTCTCGTGAATAGAGTGTGTCTGTAACAGCGCCAGGATTCCAGTCTCGTGAATAGAGTGTATCAGTAGCAGCGCCAGGATTCCAGTCTCGTGAATAGAGTGTATCAGTAGCAGCGCCAGGATTCCAGTCTCGTGAATAGAGTGTGTCAGTAGCAGCGCCAGGATTCCAGTCTCGTGAATAGAGTGTGTCTGTAACAGCGCCAGGATTCCAGTCTCGTGAATAGAGTGTATCAGTAGCAGCGCCAGGATTCCAGTCTCGTGAATAGAGTGTATCTGTAGCAGCGCCAGGATTCCAGTCTCGTGAATAGAGTGTATCAGTAGCAGCGCCAGGATTCCAGTCTCGTGAATAGAGTGTGTCAGTAGCAGCGCCAGGATTCCAGTCTCGTGAATAGAGTGTATCAGTAGCAGCGCCAGGATTCCAGTCTCGTGAATAGAGTGTATCAGTAGCAGCGCCAGGATTCCAGTCTCGTGAATAGAGTGTATCAGTAGCAGCGCCAGGATTCCAGTCTCGTGAATAGAGTGTGTCAGTAGCAGCGCCAGGATTCCAGTCTCGTGAATAGAGTGTATCAGTAGCAGCGCCAGGATTCCAGTCTCGTGAATAGAGTGTGTCAGTAACAGCGCCAGGATTCCAGTCTCGTGAATAGAGTGTATC
Organism: Archivesica marissinica; assembly: GCA_014843695.1. Classification (NCBI taxonomy): domain Eukaryota; kingdom Metazoa; phylum Mollusca; class Bivalvia; order Venerida; family Vesicomyidae; genus Archivesica; species Archivesica marissinica. The sequence goes on from CM026390.1 coordinate 68,223,108, forward strand.
AGTAGCAGCGCCAGGATTCCAGTCTCGTGAATAGAGTGTATCAGTAGCAGCGCCAGGATTCCAGTCTCGTGAATATAGTGTATCTGTAGCAGCGCCAGGATTCCAGTCTCGTGAATAGAGTGTGTCTGTAACAGCGCCATGATTCCAGTCTCGTGAATAGAGTGTATCAGTAGCAGCGCCAGGATTCCAGTCTCGTGAATAGAGTGTATCAGGAGCAGCGCCAGGATTCCAGTCTCGTGCATAGAGTGTGTCTGTAACAGCGCCATGATTCCAGTCTCGTGAATAGAGTGTATCAGTAGCAGCGCCAGGATTCCAGTCTCGTGAATAGAGTGTGTCTGTAGCAGCGCCATGATTCCAGTCTCGTGAATAGAGTGTGTCAGTAACAGCGCCAGGATTCCAGTCTCGTGAATAGAGTGTATCAGTAGCAGCGCCAGGATTCCAGTCTCGTGAATAGAGTGTGTCTGTAACAGCGCCAGGATTCCAGTCTCGTGAATAGAGTGTGTCATTAACAGCGCCAGGATTCCAGTCTCGTGAATATAGTGTATCAGTAGCAGCGCCATGATTCCAGTCTCGTGAATAGAGTGTATCAGTAGCAGCGCCAGGATTCCAGTCTCGTGAATAGAGTGTGTCTGTAACAGCGCCAGGATTCCAGTCTCGTGAATAGAGTGTATCAGTAGCAGCGCCAGGATTCCAGTCTCGTGAATATAGTGTATCTGTAGCAGCGCCAGGATTCCAGTCTCGTGAATAGAGTGTATCAGTAGCAGCGCCAGGATTCCAGTCTCGTGAATAGAGTGTATCTGTAGCAGCGCCATGATTCCAGTCTCGTGAATAGAGTGTATCAGTAGCAGCGCCAGGATTCCAGTCTCGTGAATAGAGTGTATCAGTAGCAGCGCCAGGATTCCAGTCTCGTGAATAGAGTGTATCAGTAACAGCGCCAGGATTCCAGTCTCGTGAATAGAGTGTATCAGTAGCAGCGCCAGGATTCCAGTCTCGTGAATAGAGTGTATCAGTAGCAGCGCCAGGATTCCAGTCTCGTGAATAGAGTGTGTCTGTAACAGCGCCAGGATTCCAGTCTCGTGAATAGAGTGTATCAGTAGCAGCGCCAGGATTCCAGTCTCGTGAATAGAGTGTATCAGTAGCAGCGCCAGGATTCCAGTCTCGTGAATAGAGTGTGTCAGTAGCAGCGCCAGGATTCCAGTCTCGTGAATAGAGTGTGTCAGTAACAGCGCCAGGATTCCAGTCTCGTGAATAGAGTGTATCAGTAGCAGCGCCAGGATTCCAGTCTCGTGAATAGAGTGTATCAGTAGCAGCGCCAGGATTCCAGTCTCGTGAATAGAGTGTATCAGTAGCAGCGCCAGGATTCCAGTCTCGTGAATAGAGTGTGTCTGTAACAGCGCCAGGATTCCAGTCTCGTGAATAGAGTGTATCAGTAGCAGCGCCAGGATTCCAGTCTCGTGAATATAGTGTATCTGTAGCAGCGCCAGGATTCCAGTCTCGTGAATAGAGTGTATCAGTAGCAGCGCCAGGATTCCAGTCTCGTGAATAGAGTGTGTCAGTAGCAGCGCCATGATTCCAGTCTCGTGAATAGAGTGTGTCAGTAACAGCGCCAGGATTCCAGTCTCGTGAATAGAGTGTATCAGTAGCAGCGCCAGGATTCCAGTCTCGTGAATAGAGTGTGTCAGTAACAGCGCCAGGATTCCAGTCTCGTGAATAGAGTGTATCAGTAGCAGCGCCAGGATTCCAGTCTCGTGAATAGAGTGTATCAGTAGCAGCGCCAGGATTCCAGTCTCGTGAATATAGTGTATCTGTAGCTGCGCCAGGATTCCAGTCTCGTGAATAGAGTGTGTCTGTAACAGCGCCATGATTCCAGTCTCGTGAATAGAGTGTATCAGTAGCAGCGCCAGGATTCCAGTCTCGTGAATAGAGTATATCAGGAGCAGCGCCAGGATTCCAGTCTCGTGCATAGAGTGTGTCTGTAACAGCGCCATGATTCCAGTCTCGTGAATAGAGTGTATCAGTAGCAGCGCCAGGATTCCAGTCTCGTGAATAGAGTGTGTCTGTAGCAGCGCCATGATTCCAGTCTCGTGAATAGAGTGTGTCAGTAACAGCGCCAGGATTCCAGTCTCGTGAATAGAGTGTATCAGTAGCAGCACCAGGATTCCAGTCTCGTGAATAGAGTGTGTCTGTAACAGCGCCAGGATTCCAGTCTCGTGAATAGAGTGTGTCATTAACAGCGCCAGGATTCCAGTCTCGTGAATATAGTGTATCAGTAGCAGCGCCATGATTCCAGTCTCGTGAATAGAGTGTATCAGTAGCAGCGCCAGGATTCCAGTCTCGTGAATAGAGTGTGTCTGTAACAGCGCCAGGATTCCAGTCTCGTGAATAGAGTGTATCAGTAGCAGCGCCAGGATTCCAGTCTCGTGAATATAGTGTATCTGTAGCAGCGCCAGGATTCCAGTCTCGTGAATAGAGTGTATCAGTAGCAGCGCCAGGATTCCAGTCTCGTGAATAGAGTGTGTCAGTAGCAGCGCCAGGATTCCAGTCTCGTGAATAGAGTGTGTCTGTAGCAGCGCCAGGATTCCAGTCTCGTGAATAGAGTGTGTCAGTAACAGCGCCAGGATTCCAGTCTCGTGAATAGAGTGTATCAGTAGCAGCGCCAGGATTCCAGTCTCGTGAATAGAGTGTATCAGTAGCAGCGCCAGGATTCCAGTCTCGTGAATAGAGTGTGTCAGTAGCAGCGCCAGGATTCCAGTCTCGTGAATAGAGTGTGTCTGTAACAGCGCCAGGATTCCAGTCTCGTGAATAGAGTGTGTCTGTAACAGCGCCAGGATTCCAGTCTCGTGAATAGAGTGTATCAGTAGCAGCGCCAGGATTCCAGTCTCGTGAATAGAGTGTATAGTAGCAGCGCCAGGATTCCAGTCTCGTGAATAGAGTGTGTCAGTAACAGCGCCAGGATTCCAGTCTCGTGAATAGAGTGTATCAGTAGCAGCGCCAGGATTCCAGTCTCGTGAATAGAGTGTGTCTGTAACAGCGCCAGGATTCCAGTCTCGTGAATAGAGTGTATCAGTAGCAGCGCCAGGATTCCAGTCTCGTGAATAGAGTGTATCAGTAGCAGCGCCAGGATTCCAGTCTCGTGAATAGAGTGTATCTGTAGCAGCGCCAGGATTCCAGTCTCGTGAATAGAGTGTATCAGTAGCAGCGCCAGGATTCCAGTCTCGTGAATAGAGTGTATCAGTAACAGCGCCAGGATTCCAGTCTCGTGAATAGAGTGTATCAGTAGCAGCGCCAGGATTCCAGTCTCGTGAATAGAGTGTATCAGTAGCAGCGCCAGGATTCCAGTCTCGTGAATAGAGTGTATCAGTAGCAGCGCCAGGATTCCAGTCTCGTGAATAGAGTGTGTCTGTAGCAGCGCCAGGATTCCAGTCTCGTGAATAGAGTGTGTCAGTAGCAGCGCCATGATTCCAGTCTCGTGAATAGAGTGTGTCAGTAACAGCGCCAGGATTCCAGTCTCGTGAATAGAGTGTATCAGTAGCAGCGCCAGGATTCCAGTCTCGTGAATAGAGTGTGTCAGTAACAGCGCCAGGATTCCAGTCTCGTGAATAGAGTGTATCAGTAGCAGCGCCAGGATTCCAGTCTCGTGAATAGAGTGTATCAGTAGCAGCGCCAGGATTCCAGTCTCGTGAATAGAGTGTATCTGTAGCAGCGCCAGGATTCCAGTCTCGTGAATAGAGTGTGTCAGTAACAGCGCCAGGATTCCAGTCTCGTGAATAGAGTGTATCAGTAGCAGCGCCAGGATTCCAGTCTCGTGAATAGAGTGTATCAGTAGCAGCGCCAGGATTCCAGTCTCGTGAATAGAGTGTGTCTGTAACAGCGCCAGGATTCCAGTCTCGTGAATAGAGTGTATCAGTAACAGCGCCAGGATTCCAGTCTCGTGAATAGAGTGTGTCTGTAGCAGCGCCAGGATTCCAGTCTCGTGAATAGAGTGTGTCAGTAACAGCGCCAGGATTCCAGTCTCGTGAATAGAGTGTATCAGTAGCAGCGCCAGGATTCCAGTCTCGTGAATAGAGTGTGTCTGTAACAGCGCCAGGATTCCAGTCTCGTGAATAGAGTGTGTCAGTAACAGCGCCAGGATTCCAGTCTCGTGAATAGAGTGTATCAGTAGCAGCGCCATGATTCCAGTCTCGTGAATAGAGTGTATCAGTAGCAGCGCCAGGATTCCAGTCTCGTGAATAGAGTGTGTCTGTAACAGCGCCAGGATTCCAGTCTCGTGAATAGAGTGTATCAGTAGCAGCGCCAGGATTCCAGTCTCGTGAATATAGTGTATCTGTAGCAGCGCCAGGATTCCAGTCTCGTGAATAGAGTGTATCAGTAGCAGCGCCAGGATTCCAGTCTCGTGAATAGAGTGTGTCTGTAGCAGCGCCATGATTCCAGTCTCGTGAATAGAGTGTGTCAGTAGCAGCGCCATGATTCCAGTCTCGTGAATAGAGTGTGTCAGTAACAGCGCCAGGATTCCAGTCTCGTGAATAGAGTGTATCAGTAGCAGCGCCAGGATTCCAGTCTCGTGAATAGAGTGTATCAGTAGCAGCGCCAGGATTCCAGTCTCGTGAATAGAGTGTGTCTGTAGCAGCGCCAGGATTCCAGTCTCGTGAATAGAGTGTATCAGTAGCAGCGCCAGGATTCCAGTCTCGTGAATAGAGTGTATCAGTAACAGCGCCAGGATTCCAGTCTCGTGAATAGAGTGTATCAGTAGCAGCGCCAGGATTCCAGTCTCGTGAATAGAGTGTATCAGTAGCAGCGCCAGGATTCCAGTCTCGTGAATAGAGTGTGTCTGTAACAGCGCCAGGATTCCAGTCTCGTGAATAGAGTGTATCTGTAGCAGCGCCAGGATTCCAGTCTCGTGAATAGAGTGTGTCTGTAACAGCGCCAGGATTCCAGTCTCGTGAATAGAGTGTATCAGTAGCAGCGCCAGGATTCCAGTCTCGTGAATAGAATGTATCAGTAGCAGCGCCAGGATTCCAGTCTCGTGAATAGAGTGTGTCTGTAGCAGCGCCATGATTCCAGTCTCGTGAATAGAGTGTGTCAGTAACAGCGCCAGGATTCCAGTCTCGTGAATAGAGTGTATCAGTAGCAGCGCCAGGATTCCAGTCTCGTGAATAGAGTGTGTCTGTAACAGCGCCAGGATTCCAGTCTCGTGAATAGAGTGTGTCAGTAACAGCGCCAGGATTCCAGTCTCGTGAATAGAGTGTATCAGTAGCAGCGCCATGATTCCAGTCTCGTGAATAGAGTGTATCAGTAGCAGCGCCAGGATTCCAGTCTCGTGAATAGAGTGTGTCTGTAACAGCGCCAGGATTCCAGTCTCGTGAATAGAGTGTATCAGTAGCAGCGCCAGGATTCCAGTCTCGTGAATAGAGTGTGTCAGTAACAGCGCCAGGATTCCAGTCTCGTGAATAGAGTGTATCAGTAGCAGCGCCAGGATTCCAGTCTCGTGAATAGAGTGTATCAGTAGCAGCGCCAGGATTCCAGTCTCGTGAATAGAGT
>CM026390.1:68229645-68254455 GCA_014843695.1 Archivesica marissinica
ATGACTGCTGATGTCTCATTATGGAATCTGTTCTCTATAGTTACAGCTGGTATGCACTCAGATATGACTAGATACCAGTCAATGACTGCTGATATCTCATTATGGAATCTGTTCTCTATAGTTACAGCTGGTATGCACTCAGATATGACTAGATACCAGTCAATGACTGCTGATATCTCATTATGGAATCTGTTCTCTATAGTTACAGCATGCATGCACTCTCAGATATATGACTAGGTACCAGTCAATGACTGCTGATATCTCATTATGGAATCTGTTCTCTATAGTTACAGCATGTATGTACTCTCAGATATGACTAGATACCAGTCAATGACTGCTGATGTCTCATTACGGAATCTGTTCTCTATAGTTACAGCATGTATACACTCTCAGATATGACTAGATACCAGTTAATGACTGCTGATATCTCATTATGGAATCTGTTCTCTATAGTTACAGCTGGTATGCACTCTCAGATATATGAATAGATACCAGTCAATGACTGCTGATATCTCATTATGGAATCTGTTCTCTATAGTTACAGCATGTATACACTCTCAGATATAACTAGATACCAGTCAATGACTGCTGATATCTCATTATAGAATCTGTTCTCTATAGTTACAGCATGTATGCACTCTCAGATATATGACTAGGTACCAGTCAATGACTGCTGATATCTCATTATGGAATCTGTTCTCTATAGTTACAGCTGGTATGCACTCTCAGATATATGACTAGGTACCAGTCAATGACTGCTGATATCTCATTATGGAATCTGTTCTCTATAGTTACAGCTGGTATGCACTCTCAGATATAACTAGATACCAGTCAATGACTGCTGATATCTCATTATGGAATCTGTTCTCTATAGTTACAGCATGTATGCACTCTCAGATATATGACTAGGTACCAGTCAATGACTGCTGATATCTCATTTAGGAATCTGTTCTCTATAGTTACAGCTGGTATGCACCTCTCAGATATAACTAGATACCAGTCAATGACTGCTGATATCTCATTATGGAATCTGTTCTCTATAGTTACAGCATGTATGCACTCTCAGATATATGACTAGGTACCAGTCAATGACTGCTGATATCTCATTATGGAATCTGTTCTCTATAGTTACAGCTGGTATGCACTCTCAGATATATGACTAGGTACCAGTCAATGACTGCTGATATCTCATTATGGAATCTGTTCTCTATAGTTACAGCTGGTATGCACTCTCAGATATATGACTAGATACCAGTCAATGACTGCTGATGTCTCATTATGGAATCTGTTCTCTATAGTTACAGCATGTATGCACTCTCAGATATATGACTAGGTACCAGTCAATGACTGCTGATGTCTCATTATGGAATCTGTTCTCTATAGTTACAGCTGGTATGCACTCTCAGATATGACTAGATACCAGTCAATGACTGCTGATATCTCATTATGGAATCTGTTCTCTATAGTTCACATGTATGCACTCTCAGATATATGACTAGATACCAGTCAATGACTGCTGATGTCTCATTATGGAATATGTTCTCTATAGTTACAGCATGTATGCACTCAGATATATGACTAGATACCAGTCAATGACTGCTGATATCTCATTATGGAATCTGTTCTCTATAGTTACAGCATGTATGCACTCAGATATATGACTAGGTACCAGTCAATGACTGCTGATATCTCATTATGGAATATGTTCTCTATAGTTACAGCTGGTATGCACTCTCAGATATATGACTAGGTACCAGTCAATGACTGCTGATATCTAATTATGGAATCTGTTCTCTATAGTTACAACATGTATGTACTCTCAGATATATGACTAGGTACTAGTCAATGACTGCTGATATCTCATTATGGAATCTGTTCTCTATAGTTACAACATGTATACACTCTCAGATATGACTAGATACCAGTCAATGACTGCTGATATCTCATTATGGAATCTGTTCTCTATAGTTACAGCATGTATGCACTCTCAGATATATGACTAGGTACCAGTCAATGACTGCTGATATCTCATTATGGAATCTGTTCTCTATAGTTACAGCATGTATGCACTCTCAGATATGACTAGATACCAGTCAATGACTGCTGATATCTCATTATGGAATCTGTTCTCTATAGTTACAGCTTGTATGCACTCTCAGATATAACTAGATACCAGTCAATGACTGCTGATATCTCATTATGGAATATGTTCTCTATAGTTACAGCATGTATGTACTCAGATATATGACTAGATACCAGTCAATGACTGCTGATATCTCATTATGGAATCTGTTCTCTATAGTTACAGCTGGTATGCACTCAGATATATGACTAGATACCAGTCAATGACTGCTGATATCTCATTATGGAATCTGTTCTCTATAGTTACAACATGTATACACTCTCAGATATGACTAGATACCAGTCAATGACTGCTGATATCTCATTATGGAATCTGTTCTCTATAGTTATGTGGTTGTTTGTTTGTGTTGTGTGTTTTTTGGTTGTTTTTGTTCAGCTGGTATGTACTCTCAGATATATGACTAGATACCAGTCAATGACTGCTGATATCTCATTATGGAATCTGTTCTCTATAGTTACAGCATGTATGTACTCAGATATATGACTAGATACCAGTCAATGACTGCTGATATCTCATTATGGAATCTGTTCTCTATAGTTACAGCTGGTATGCACTCTCAGATATATCATTTCGATTTTATTTTTACTTGGCAATTAATACATTTTGAAATCATCCCACCCCTAGTTAATACACACAGCCCTGTCAATAACAACCATACAAGGGGAATGACAAAATAGGTACAAACGCATTGATAACGGTTTGATGGGAGATTTTTTTCACCTTTCCTATATAGATTCGCCTCTCGACGCCGATACATTCACACAGTAGTAGACGACAAATACTCATTATAATGTTTCAACACAACCCATAATCTCTTATGTATGTAAGATTTATATTCTAGCGTGGAAAAAGGGGCAGGATGGTTCGGAAAAGTGGGCAGGATGGGTAAGAAGAGGGGCAGGGTGGGCAGAAAAGAAGCAGGGTGCATTTTGATCTGCAATGAGGTGTGAGAGGGGATAGTGGTTAGACCCTAGACAATTTTGCTAACTTGATTGATGAAAGAGACAGTAAGGTAGTACATATTGGTGAAAAGGGCGGACGAGTTCTCAGATATATAGGTCTGAAGGTGTGTTGGTTTTTGGGGGGGTTTGTTTTGGGTGTGTTGGTTTTTGGGGGGGTTTGTTTTGGGTGTGTTGGTTTTTGGGGGGGTTTGTTTTGGGTGTGTTGGTTTTTGGGGGGGTTTGTTTTGGGTGTGTTGGTTTTTGGGGGGGTTTGTTTTGGGTGTGTTGGTTTTTGGGGGGGTTTGTTTCACCTGAAGGCACTCGCCTGTTGAGGCTTATATATAAACAAAAATATAAAAGGCAAAAGAGCAGGGCTATAGGAGGGGACGCCTGTCATTCTGCCCTAGAAAAAGCCCTATGTATGTGGGGTAGATATGATTACTGCTCAGCCATTACTATAAGCATGCAGATATAGCAGCCAATAAACTGAAGTATCTAGGTTGGAAAGGGTGTAAAGAATAAGATTTAATAATTTTATATATTATTTAAACATTTGTGTATATCCGATTGTGTGACTAGGCAACTTGTATATCAATAACTAGATAGAGACAGATTTAATACCCTATAGCTGCCCCATCAGCTCTGGGGTCAGAGCCGGCCCAGTAACAATTATTCTCTGGTTTAAAGGGCCATGTACCCCTTGCAATAATTTGTCCCCTTCCGAAGAGGGACCTGTCAAAGTCCTTGATATGTGCTGTGACATTGTGCCCCATATCTTGCAGCTGTTGGATGACTGAATCAGAAATGCCGTGTTCCAGTGCAACATGTTCCAGACTCCCTTTCTGGGCCCTGAAATACAAGTACAGTTATATCCGTCTTGGTTTAAACAGTATTTATTCCAATAAATTTACATGTATAACACAAAAAATGTTACAAATTACATAAATTGTGAATGGTTTGGATTGGAAAACAAGTTTTCAGAAAACTTATATTAATTCCTCTCCAAGGTTATATCCGTCTTAACCCTTTGTATACTAGCGGCAGATAAAATCACTTTTGCAAACAGTATAGAGCCAGATCAAATGCCATAGAACATGCTGTCTGATCAGGCTGTTTGCTATTCGGATAATGGAGCTAAAAAACTTGACTGAATAGCAAACAACATAGATCCTGATCATACGCGGAATGATCTGGATCTATGTTGTTTGCAAATGTGATTTTATTTACTCAGCAGGCAAAGGGTTAAAGTAATTTTCCTGTTCAAACTGATTGTTACAATTTTGATTTATATTTATACAAATTTATTTTAGCTCGATTGCGAAACAAGTTATTTGAACTTATATTAATCACTCTCGAAACCTCATTCCTGATGGAATCTATCGCCATGAGGGAGAAGAGGCAACGTGGAATTTAAATGCCTTGCCTAAGGGCACATTCGTAATGGCTCCAGCGGGGCTCGAACTCCGGACCTTTCGCACCTGAAGCGAACGCGCATCCACTGCGCTATCACGACTTCCACAAGATTTTCAAATCTGAAAGATCACAATTTTCTAAACGGCTTGTTATGATGCAATTCTATTCGTTGCAAATCCAGCATTACCCATGTTTTTCAGTAAAGAAATTCAATCATTCTAACTATTTTAATGTAGGTGTATATATACCATATTTTCCTGGCCATAAGTCAACCTTTTTATAATCCAGAAATAAGATGAAAGTCCTAGATCGACTTATGGACAAGAAACAGGCAAAAATCAACACATATATGAGAGAGAAAAGTTCAGAAAACATTTGTTTTTTATTTGTTGAAACTTTATTTATGTCTGTTTTATTGGATTTCATATAGCAATATGCTCAGACATTTATTGGATTTCATATAGCAATATGCTCAGATATTTATTGGATTTCATATAGCAATATGCTCCAAGCTCAAGGTACAAATTTTAATACTTTAATTTGCCAGGACAACTGTAGGAAACAATCCCTATATCCAATGATTCTTCCTTCTGGGAACTGTTAAATAATGTATAATAGGTTTTACTCTTTAATTTAATGACAGCAGACCAAACTTCTGTCCGCATGTGACTCAAAACAAGTCTGAAAAATATAAACAACAGAGAGTAAAATGACTTACGTGTGACCATGACCAATACAAAACCTTGGCACATCTAGGGCCTGTTGCGGGTCCATTTCAAACTCTAGCATGTTCAGCAAGACTTGTACATGGCCCTGTGGCTGCATGAACCCACCCATTACACCGTAGCTGGCTAGTAGCTCACCTGAAACACAAATATAAAACAATGACATGAACTGCGCCACCCAAGTTTCAGCGGGCACAGACATTGATTACATTATATATACATGTACATGTATTTATAATTTCTCTGATGGATGTGACTAATGCTATCTAGTATAATGGGAAGGCATAATCTGTCTTGATGCTACAAAGCTCTGATTTTGACAGAATGGAACCACTTCTGATGTGCATGTAGGATGCATGTAGGCTGGTAGACCTGCTCTGTCCATGTACTTCGTGGAACTTATACAATATGAACCAGGTATAAAGATTGAACAATCTCATGAATGAAACAGGAAGTAAGGCTGGTTGATCTGAGATCCATGGAGTATACAGCTCAATGAAAGTTGATTGAATAAACTTTCCCGAAGTTGATGTCATTGAACAGTATCTGCCTCTTGGATTTGGTGCAACAAGATTTACATATCTGGAACACTGCTTCACTCGGATATGGCTCCATAATTTTGTATTCACACACATAATGGTATGGTATGGCATTCTGTTAAATGGTGTAACCGTGTGATTTGCAGATTCAGTAAAATTTACCATTTCTGATATAAGGTATAGTATGGTTTTTGTCATGAACTACAAACTTAGACTTAATTACCAGTTACAGTTATGAAATGGTATTATATTACTTTTTGTCTGGATATGTAACACTTTTAGCTCCAGTGACCTTGGTTATCATAATAGTATATTACTTAATTACAAGTTCCACGACTAGTGTAATGGTACAGTACAGCTTTCTGGTTTTAGATATGAAATTGGGACTTACCAGTTTGAGCAGACGTGACCATGGCTGGTATAATGGTATGGTACGGCCTTTTGTTTGGTGCTACAACATTGGGATGTTCCGAATCCAAGCTGAAGTTATAACCCCTGTTCTGCAGTGTGAAACCACAGTTCTCGGGTACAATCCCGGTCCCAAACCCGATATAATTGCTGTTAATGAAGGAACAGGCATTGCCGTTCCTATCCGCCACACTGAAGTAGACTGTACCACTGCCAGTCAAATGCTCACCTGGACACACTTCTGATATTGCTCTGTAAATCAGGTTTTATGAATTGTAGCAATTTATAACAAATTGGACAATATTTATTGTGATAATCTGTGTAAATTAATTAATTTGTTTAAAGCGACATTACATCACATTAAGCCCAACAGTGCTGTTTTACGTATAAATAGCATTGCTACTACAAATTCTTCCAAATTAATGTCAACACTAACATTCTATACATAAACAGTGTTTTTTGTGGTATATAAACTCTAAAAAGTGAATCTAGTAGGATTTCATATAACGGTCACCTGAATTGACGTTTGTTTACTATCGAGTCTATACCAAGCGCGTGTTACTGTTTTTAGAGATATTTTAAATCGTATTAGTCTAAAAATAAATATGCACAGTCGAGCTATAACTGTAAATCTGTACCATAAATGGTGTTATTTAGGATACGCACATTGCATTACGCATGGATGTTAACATTATTTACATTAGTTTGCTATGTAAACAAACAACGTTTGTTTATTAGTTTAACTACTCAGTATTTGAGGCAAATATTTGGAAAACAATTATACCATATAATAGGAAAATACAGTCTGTAGAAATTTGCGTTTTAACTGGTGTAGTGTCGCTTTAAATGAGAATATACCCTTCATAACATTGAAATAATTTTCAAAACCAAACTTATAATGAAAATGATATTGCAATTTGAAATTGGATGATCCTAGAGGCGGCCATTTTGAAGTATATGGCATCATTTACTCACCATTGTATGACTCATTGATCAAATAATGTTCATTGCAAATGAAACGTCGTAATTTGTTGCTTTATTTTTAATTATATATATTCTCCGTGGCCTAGTGGTTACGGCATCCGCCTAAGGAATGGGAGGTCAAAGGTTCAAACCTTGTCAGGGGTTCATTCTGATATGGCCTATTGATGAGCCGCCAGCTAGTTAAATAATGGTTACCGAGTGCCTATCAGCCTGGCCTACAAGGATAGGATTCGGGAAGTACTGATGTTCATAAAATAGGTGTCTCATAAATCAGAAATGGCTGGCCCTTTTAATAGGGGTGACACTAAAATAAACAAACACTTTACTTTTACATTACAAAACCTAATAATGTAGAAAACATAGGTAAACTAGGCTGTGGAAAGTTTAAAGGCGTACTTGTTGGTTGTGATGAGTTTTCGTCTTTCAGCAGCATAGTTCTTACATAGCATCTTCTCTATTGGAACATGTACCTTTGATGGGTCAGCACAATGCTGGAATACATCGACAAAACTGAGACGTAGCGCCTCTATCACAGTGTGCAGGTATTCAGCAGAATTGTGGCCCATTTCTGAAACAGTTCAAACTTTACAATTAGATGAAAATTCTTTAAATAGCTATATTTCTATCCTACCCCAGTCATATTGCATTTAAGCAACTGCGTTTCATTTCAGAATAATCAGAATAATCGAATATGTGTGTGTTTTACGTTTATTTATCGTCGTTACCGGGTGCCCATATGAGCGACGCCTCCTGAAGAGATTGGTCATTTTAGATTTTTGGAGGATAGTGCAATGATACAGACAGAGACCCATTCCAGAGTCTCCTCTGGTTCTTTATCATGCACAGTGTACAGCACCGACACAAGACCTTGGTTTATAGTCGGATCTGAGACCAGTCTAATATTAATAATAATGGACTGCAAGTACTAAGGTATGACATCACGATAGTGTTTTAATGGTAGCTATTTTCCATAGTTCAATCCTCTCTATAGGCCACATATGACAATGATCAAGTACATCACATTTCATGTTCTATATGCTACATATGACAATGATCAAGTACATCACATTTCATGTTCTATATGCTACATATGGCAATGATCAAGTACATCACATTTCATGTTCTATATGCTACATATGGCAATGATCAAGTACATCACCTTTCAGGTTCTATATGCTACATATGGCAATGATCAAGTACATCACCTTTCAGGTTCTATATGCTACATATGGCAATGATCAAGTACATCACCTTTCAGATTCTATAGGCTACATATGGCAATGATCAACTACATCACCTTTCAGGTTCTATATGCAACATATGGCAATGATCAAGTACATCACCTTTCATGTTCTATAGGCTACATATGGCAATGATCAACTACATCACCTTTCAGGTTCTATATGCAACATATGGCAATGATCAAGTACATCACCTTTCAGGTTCTATAGGCTACATATGGCAATGATCAACTACATCACCTTTCAGGTTCTATATGCTACATATGGCAATGATCAAGTACATCACCTTTCAGGTTCTATATGCTACATATGGCAATGATCAACTACATCACCTTTCAGGTTCTATATGCTACATATGGCAATGATCAAGTACATCACCTTTCAGGTTCTATATGCTACATATGGCAATGATCAAGTACATCACATTTCAGGTTCTATAAGCTACATATGACAATGATCAAGTACATCACCTTTCAGGTTCTATAGGCTACATATGGCAATGATCAATACATCACCTTTCAGGTTCTATATGCTACATATGACAATGATCAACTACATCACCTTTCAGGTTCTATAGGCTACATATGGCAATGATCAAGTACATCACCTTTCAGGTTATATATGCTACATATGGCAATGATCAAGTACATCACCTTTCAGGTTCTATATGCTACATATGACAATGATCAACTACATCACCTTTCAGGTTCTATAGGCTACATATGGCAATGATATAGTACATCACCTTTCAGGTTCTATATGCTACATATGACAATGATCAACTACATCACCTTTCAGGTTCTATATGCTACATATGGCAATGATATAGTACATCACCTTTCAGGTTCCATAGGCTACATATGGCAATGATCAAGTACATCACCTTTCAGGTTCCATAGGCTACATATGACAATGATCAACTACATCACCTTTCAGGTTATATAGGCTACATATGACAATGATCAACTACATCACCTTTCAGGTTCTATATGCTACATATGGCAATGATCAAGTACATCACCTTTCAGGTTCCATAGGCTACATATGGCAATGATCAAGTACATCACCTTTCAGGTTCTATATGCTACATATGGCAATGATATAGTACATCACCTTTCAGGTTCAACTCTTCCAAGATATTAAGTGCCATTAAAGCTGTAATCCCCTGTCCATTGGGTGGAATCTCCCAAACGATATGACCTTTGTAGATAGTTTTGATTGGTTCTTCGTATGTTGACTGGTGCATTTTCAAATCATCAAGGGCCATAACTCCTCCAAATTTAGTCACAGCATCACATATAGACTGTGCTAGTCTACCTTCATAGAAACCTTTCTTCCCATTGGCACCTAGCTCCTGAAAAGATGAAGGATTAATCACAGTTTTACAGCATTCGAAATTTCTACAAAGATGGATGAAATGATCAGGGTTTTATGGCATATCAACAACTTTTCTGTCATAAGCCAGAAGTAATTCAAGAAGTGTCCAATTCCTTATTCCAATTGTTGTAAATAATCATGTACATGATTGAAAATAAATATGCTTAAACAAAGAAGTGTGAATTGGTAAAATATTATGACTTTGGAATTGCACAGCTTGATATTAAAGTCTCTATATATTAATGTAATACAGTCAAACCTGTGTTAGTGGTCACCTCCATTAAGCAGCCAACCTGTATTAAGCAGCCAGTTTCCAGATTCCCAATATGTTGTTTTATTACACACTTTACCTCTATTAAGCAGCCACCTGTGTTAAGCAGCCATTTCCTGTGATTCCCTTGGCTGGCTGCTTAAGGCAGGTTTGACTGTATGCTTAAAGTATGCGTTTTTTCCTCTTCTTCAGTTGGAAAAATACTACATGCATAATTCATATGTGTGTTTTTACGTTTAATTATCGTCGCTACCGGTTGCCCATATGAGCGACGCCACCTGAAGAGATTAGTCATTTTAGATTTTTGGAGGATAGTGCAATGATACAGACGGAGACCCATTCCAGAATCTCATCTTGTTCTTTTACGTGCATGGTGTAAAGCACCGACATGAGACCTGAAAGACTGTTAATTGTATTAGGGTCAGGCGGGGGATCTAACCTGCGATCCCTGGATTACGAGTCCAACATGTCAACCACTGGACTACAGATCCGTCTGTTATGGCATATCAACAACTTTTCAGTCATTATAAGCCAGAAGTAATTCTTAAGAACTGTGAATTGTGACAATATTATGACTGGAATTGTACAGATTGATATTAAAGTCTCTATATATGTTGTTTTTTTGTTCAGTTGGAAAAATAATACTGTAATTCATGTGTGTGTTTTACGTTTATTTATCGTCGCTACCGGTTGCCCATATGAGCGACGCCCTGAAGAGATTAGTCATTTTAGATTTTGGAGGATAGTGCATGATACAGACAGAGACCCATTCCAGAGTCTCCTCTGGTTCTTTTACGTGCATGATGTAAAGCACCGACACAAGACCTCGGTTTAACGTCCCATCTGAAAGACTGTTAATTTTATTAGGGTCAGACGGGGGATCGAACCTGCGATCCCTGGATTACCAGTCCAGCGTGTTACCACTGAACTACAGATCCGTCTGTTCATATGTTAATTTACCCTAGTATTAACTTTAGTAAAACCACCATTTATTGGTTATTGGTAACTTTGCTAAAAAAACATTCATAAAGGGAGGTAATTTTGCAAAAGCAGATTGGTTTGTGGCCATATCTTCCAAATGTTACTGTACTCAATTATTATTTAAAAATGAAAATATAAGACAATAATCACAATATTTAATCATCCGCTCATTATAATATTATAATATATTGGGGCTTTAAAGATGTTTATACCCTGAATGTGTTGGCCAGTTTGGGGTTCTTCATGATTTCTCCATGCCTGGGTGCTTGTCCCTCTAGCAATAAATCATGTCCATGTACATTTCCTGGTTCTTGTAGCAGCCAACTGCCTTTAACCATGAAACATTAATACAATAAATTCATTATTTTTAGGTGAAGTCTTCTATTTTCAGAAACACAGCAAATGTCGATAATCACATATAACACAGCATATATTGTTAGTCACATATAACACAGCAAATGTCGATAGTCACATATAACACAGTATATATCAGTAGTCACATATAACACAGCATATAATTATTGTTAGTCACATATAACACAGTATATATCAGTAGTCACATATAACACAGCATATAATTATTGTTAGTCACATATAACACAGTATATATCAGTAGTCACATATAACACAGCATATATCGGTAGTCACATATAACACAGCATATATTGTTAGTCACATTATAACACAGCATATATCGGTAGTCACATATAACACAGCATATATCAGTAGTCACATATAACACAGCATATATCGGTAGTCACATATAACACAGCATATATTTGACGCAACTTTTTTTTAGCTACATGTTTTGTTCATAATTGACAATGGCGGACATAATCCCCCTATAAAAACCCTATAACAAAACCAAATCCTAACCAAGTCCCTAGAATGGGGGGAATCTGTCATGTGCTAAACAACATGGGGGAGGGAGATAATGTTTGTATCCCATGAAAATAAGGATTAAATAAAGCAAACATCAGGATAATTCTGTGTGTCTGCTGCACTTGTGTTATAGCACAGTCCTCTTTGCTTACACCCCTACCTCACCCCTCCCCACCATCCAAGCTAGAGTAACATTTTCAATAGAAATTAAATATGGGTATTTTACAGATTTTGTTATTTTGTTAAAAGCACATAATAATAATAATTATGACAAGTCAAATAATGGTTGTCAATTACATACACTACATGTGGAGTGGCCCTACTCTAGGGGGCTGTCCCCTTTGAGAGATTCAAATAAAAGAGTGAAATTTTTATCAGGATCTTTTTTATTGTCTATGTTCCTGGTTTTATGCCTCCGTGGTCGAGTGGTTACGGTCGCTGACTTGTATACCACTGTAATCTATCATCACTGATGGTCACGGGTTCGAGCCCCGCTCAGACCGTGTTTCATTTATATGAAAAAGTTGGCAGTTTCTTACGGAGGTCGTGCACCCAAGTACTGGTTAACCGCTGGAGCCTGCCCAGGAAAGGTGTTGTTAGGTAAACTGCCTGCTGGCAATATAGCCCAAAATGGTGCTGATGCAGGCGTAAAACCCGAAATATAATAATAATAATGGTTTTATGTAATTTGTACTGATATCATGAAAATATACAACTCTAGCAAAATGTTCATGGCTTCAAATATTTATCTGTGAACTATATGGCTCTTACATAGTTTGCCTCCAAGTTTTTCAAATTGACTCCAATGTTTTTCAATTGGCGACAAAAGTGGCGCAGACCAACATTCAGACAGAGGGAACCCTGTCACATATAGTATATGCATAGCAGGCTTGTTGGGCGAGTATGCCAAATTATGGCAGATGTATTTTATAGATGTTACTACACAAAACAATACTTATGTTATCACTATTCTAGCAGGAACAGTGAATTAAAAGCTGAAAGTGCTTTTCTTCCACAAGGTTAGTTTAAACTTTATTTATTTCACAACGATTGCTAAGATTACTCTGCAGGTTTGATCCTTCGACTGACCCTAATAATAGTAACAATCTATCAGATGGGACTATGAACCGAAACGAAGTACACTGCATCGGTACATTACATGGAATACCGACCTACCGAAAGCCAGCTGGGTATCTTCTCACTTGAAAGAATGGGGGGGGTTTTTGTTGTTATTTTATTAAACTTTATTTATTTTACAACAATTGCGAAACAAGTTTTTAACAACTTATATTAATCACTCTCGTTGGCACAGATGAAAGCGTAAATGTGGTCATTCGTGTGGGAGGAAACCGGAGTACCCGGAGAAAACCCACCTGTCCGATCTGGCGACCACCGTACCATCTCATATACTTCCCGGTCCAAAATTATGTGAGATGGTACTACAGTGATGGCCATTAGAGTGGTGAACCTTCTCTTGACAGACTGGTTTCCTCCAACATGAACGACCAAAAAAAAGATTTTATGTGTGCCGACAAGAGAGATTAATATAATGATTCTTAGAATTCCAAAAGAAATAGAGTGATAATCACCTTTTTGCCAGGAATGTGCTGTGATTTTCTGTACAGGGAAGCCATTCTCAGCAAGATTTATGGCAGGTTGAAGAATTTCTGATAGACTAAGCTGAAATAGATGTACTGGTATATTATATGGTAAATCTGGTACATTGTTAAAATCACACTAGCATGATAGCGCAGTGGATGCGCATTCGTTTCAGGTGCGAAAGGTCCGGAGTTTGAGCCCCGCTGGAGCTGTTACGATTGTGCCCTTAGGCAAGGCATTTAAATTCTACATGCCTCTTAAATAAATTTGTATAAACACACTAGCATAACACAATTAATAGTATTAAATTACATAATTCTCTTCATCATAATAATTATTATGATGGTTGATGGTTCATTGGAACAGCCTAGACACAAAACAATGTATACAGAAAATAAAATATACAGTTCCTACCTTCATGCAGCATTAAGATTAATGATAAGTGGCAACAGATCATACATTTTTCGAGTACATTTACACTTGGGTAATACAGGTATCCAATAGAAACATGATAATTATACTACTTGATCCTTTGCATTATGTATGTCGCTGTATGCTATATGTGATTTATGTTTTGCAATAAATACTGTTTAAACCAACAATACACTTAGATATTGTGTCATTTTGAACAGAAATATATGACTTTAAAACTACAACAATAATATTGAAACAGACGGATCTGTAGTCCAGTGGTAACATGCTGGACTGGTAATCCAGGGATCGCAGGTTCAATCCCCCATCTGACCATAATAAAATTAACAGTTTTTCAGATGGGACTTTAACTGAGGTCTCGTGTCGGTGATGTACACTGTGCACGTAAAAGAACTAGAGGATGCTCTGGAATGGGTCCCTGTCTGTATCATTGCACTATCCTCCATAAATCTAAAATGACTAATCTCTTGGGGAGGCGTCGCTCATATGGGCAACCGGTAGCGCCGATAAATAAACGTACAACACACAAAATGAAACTTTATGCTAAATGAAATAAATGTTTGCATTCTATAACAAATTGTGCTAGAATCCCAAATCAAGGAAAACAAATCTGTTCCAATTCACAAACAGTTTGGCTAACACTCCAAAATTGGTGACAAAATATAGCACCCATCTACCTTTCCACTTCCAAACTTCTGTACTGTATCACACCATGCAGCTGCTGCTCCCGGCACGGAGACAGCATGGCCGTGCTGCACGGGAAACTTGTTGTCCTCATTGTAACCTTCACTCTTCAGCAAGTTCAATGTCAATTTTCCAGGTGCTCTTCCACTGTCAGTAGAGAACTTTATGAAATAGTCTATGTATCATTGTATGATAGCGATGGGCAATCGGTTAAGTAATTTCTTGGAGCATTATTAGATCATCATAGCTTTATATGGTGGTAGTGTTTATAAAATATGAGATTAAAAGTCTTATGTGACACCTGAAATATGCCAAATAGTGGTGTTTCTAATAATAACTGCTCGCACAAAGCTTGTGTCACTCAGTATGTGTGTGTTTTACATTTATTTATCATCACTACCGGTTGCACATATGAGCGACGCCTCCTGAAGAGATTAGTCATTTTAGATTTTTGGAGGATAGTGCAATGATACAGACAGAGACCAATTCCATAGTCTTCTCTGGTTCTTTTATGTGCACGGTGTACAGCACCGACACGAGAACTCGGTTTAAAGTCCCATCTGAAAGACTGTTAATTTTGTGTCAGACGGGGGAACGAACATGTTACCACTGGACTATAGATCCGTCTGTAAACACTCAGTAATTACTGTTACATCATATGTATGGAGTATGAGAAATAGGCGTATTTAAGAAAAGCTACTCTACAATTGAATATAAATAAATTTATAAAGGGCTTGTCCATATTAAATCAAGTATTGTCCATTTTCAGAGGGGACAAGCTTGTTCTGTTAAAAATATTTTTCGCAACTACTGATATTTCGTGATTATTATGTCAGAGTTAGTTCACATACTTTTTTCAATTAATATTTATTATAAGGTGATAGGTAGATTCATCGTACATGTATATATGTTCAACTTATATTAAATTCCTTCACATCATTAAGATGTGGAGGTCTTGCACAATATTAATTTACAGTACATGACCATTATACTAATATTATTGAACAGATGGTAACAACTGTAATAGAACAGAGAATGGCGCAAATCCAAAACAATGCAAAAATAAAATAAATTGGGTGGTTGGGAGATATGAGGGGGGGGGGTAAAAAGTGCATAGATAAAGATACAGCGGCTTCAAGTGATCTCTTTAGACAAGATGGGTTACCTGCCATTCAATCCATGCACCTGTTTTGTATTGTTATCATAGTATAGACAGAAGGCGTCTCCTCCTATACCTGTACTCGTGGGTTCCGTGACATTTAGTGCTGCTGCAACTGCCACAGCAGCATCCGCAGCATTGCCACCATTCTTCAATATATCTGCAATGTCGTGAACCATGTATGTTTATAATTAAGTGGTGTCTGTGCGCCAGTGGTAGAGCGTCAGACAGTCCAGGGTTCGATACTCAGTCAGGCCACGTATGTAGCCTGACACCTCACACAACATTGTTTAGTACTGATTAACCGCTAAGCCTGTCCAAGAAAACATGCTTAAGTCCCCACAAGGGGTTTGATATTAATGGAGCATACATAAAATTAAAAGTATGAATGGATTTGAGGGCGAATCATAAAATTAAACAGCAGTTATCTAAAAATTAAACAAATATCGAGGACTGTCAATACTGCAAAAGTTGATATACCTATTCCAATTGTCGAAGCAAGATGCTGTGATGACGCGACACAACCATTTTCACACACTACGACTGACCGGTGTGAAATAAATTGGAGTTCGTTGTTTCGGTCCATTTTCCCAATTGATTTACGCCCCTTTCCATGTAGCTCTTCAGTTCAAGTTTCTCAGTAATAAACTTCCTGAAATAAAGTTTACTTTCTGTTTAATCACGTCTTGCATTGTCTTCAGAAATGAATGATGGGAAACGGCACCTCCAATAGTGATTCGGATAATGAACAAGAGTTTAAAAATGTAAGTGTCAAACTTGAAAATAATTATTTGGTTAATATTCGGATTGGCAAAATTTATCCGGATATATACCGGATATCTATCTTCCTTAAAGCTTAAACTTTATTTATTTTATAACGATTCCGAATCAAGTTCTAACAACTTATATTAATCACTCTCGTTGGCGCGGATGAAAGCGTATATGTGATCATTCATGTGGGAGGAAACTGGAGTACTGGAAAACCCACCTGTCCGATCTGGCGACCACTGTACCATCTAATATACTTCCTGTTCCGAGGATCGAACCCGGGTTGCATTGGTGAGAAGCGAGCGCGCTAACCACTGCGCTAATCGGACAGCTTCCTCTAATGTCGAACCCCTCGCGGGGATGTAGACATGTTTGATATATACTACACACAGAAGCATGAGGTATGGACAAATGATTCCTAGATTGACTAGAGTCATATGAGCGATTCTGGTTTCATAGTATTTGTTGTAGTTTTATTTAGAGAAATTACGATACACCATAAGGTTGACAGAGCTTTCCCTAGTCGGAGGTAAGCGGCACAACGATTGACAGACTTCAAGGGAGAAGTGCTACCTGCCGCCCTAAAGACTTCAAGGGAGAAGTGCTACCTGCCGCCCTAAGTCTAAGACCTGATATTTTAAAACATGTTGTATATAGAGTGGTGGAACCTATGCTTGGCGTATTTTTTCCATTTACATCCGTATTTAAAATATTTAAATAGTTTTAACCTATTTTCGCTGACACCGGTGAAGCATGGTTCAATAGCATTCCGTTGTGCGTAGGCTACCGGTAGCCTAATGCAACTGTCACCTGACTGGTTCAGTAGCAGAATATAAACATACAACTCGTTGGGAGAATTTTTTCCATTGGAACAAAATGCACAAATAACCAGAAAAAAAGTTTCTTATGAGTTGTAATATTGTTAGTTATTGATGTTACTAAATCAAAATAATATATTCAGTATTTACCCATGTATAAATAAAAAAATTCATCTACGCCGTGCATAGGTGCCCTAAAGTATCTAGTTCCCCATGGAAACAGGTACCGTTGCCATAGCTGTATTGAGGCGCATGGTCACGTAATGAAGCTAAAATTTTCAACAACAATCTTTTGAAAGTTGTGTTCACGATCCAGGAAAATAATAATATACGGCTAGTGCATTTAACTTTTTTTATAGGCCACATGGTATGTAGGATTTACGCCGAGCATAAGTTCCACCACTCTAAATATTTAGACCACACTATATATAGAATTATCTTGCACCGCACTGCATCTGTACAAGGAAGTCGTGATAGCGCAGTGGATGCGCGTTTGCTTCAGGTGCGAAAGGTCCGGAGTTCGAGCCCCACTGGAGCCGTTACGATTATGCCCTTAGGCAAGGCATTTAAATTCCACGATGCCTCTTCTCTCCCTCGTGGCGATGGATTCCATCAGGAATGAGGTCTCGAGAGTGATTAATATAAGTTTAAGAACTTGTTTCGCAATCGAGCTAAAATAAATTTGTATAAACTAAATAAACTACAAGGATACAACAGAAGGTGTCAATACTATAATCGGAAAAGTAAGATACACACAAACTATTTACGTCCCCGCGAGGGGTTCGACATCAAAGGAAGATAGATAGAACTATCTATGTCCCCGCGAGGGGTTTGACATCAAAGGAAGATAGAACTATCTACGTCACCACGAGGGGTTCGACATCAAAGTAAGATACACACAAACTATCTACGTCACCGCGAGGGGTTCGACATCAAAGGAAGATAGATAGAACTATCAGTGGATTTTGAATCAAGGTGTACGGGGGGTTCAATACTTGTTCACAGCAAATATGTAGTGTTCTTGAGCAAGGCACGTTAAACACATTGCTTAGTACAGGTTAACCACTTAGGTCAGGTGAGCTAAGTCTGGCCAGGAAATATACATTTACATGTACTAGCAAGACTTACTCTGAAATAACATCTGACACAAAATTCTTGTTTATATTTCAAAATTAACCCGGTCATGTACATAGCAAATATGGAGCTGATCCATTGTAAAGGCATTAAATAACACGTTTCTACTACTAGAGTTCTTATATTCTATTAAGAATACGATGTTATGTAGCATATATTCAATTAGCGACATAGGAGCAGATATCTGGGACAAAACAAAAATGCATTTTTAGATGTTTAGATAGAATACCATATTTTAATATGAGCCGAGCCTAGGTGGAGCTACGCTGATGTAAGTTTTGTTGTGTTAGTTAACAGCTTGACTTAGTAAGTCAGTCATACCTCATTGTTGCGTACACATGTATGAACTTTTGTCAAACTGATAAGCTGAGACGTCTATGATTGAGTGGTTACGGTCATTGACTTCACATCACTTATGTAGGTTGGAATCCGACTGGTGTTGTTGAATGATTTCAGGAAGCTAACCTGTTTGCTTGCTTGCAGAAAGTCGGTTCTACCCAGATACCCATCCGTGCCTGGATTACTGCTCGTAGGAGCACCCGGGGTCTTCCTCCACAAATAATAGTTGGAGTCGCTGTTGGGACGCTTGTAAGCCGTTTGTACAACTTTAATCCCAAAAAACTAACATATAAACTGACAAAGCCAAATTCATTAAGCTATGATGGACAGTATTGTAATAATTTATCTATGTTTCAGATGGATGAAAGCAGTTCAGAGAATGAAGAAGTGAATGGTAAATTAATTTGTAGCTCATTTAGTATAACGCATTCTTGGAAAACAATACAAATTAGACCTACCCGGTACTCTGTATATCTTTAAATTATTTTCCCTGTTTTGTAGTTAATACACTGAATTGTCTTTAGTAAAAAATAAATCATTCCAAATTGATCAAATCTTTAGTTCGCTTTAGCTAACCGTTGTCATATTTAATACGATTCAAAACAACTATTGACTCCGCATTCTCAGCATTTTGTCTTATACACAAAGAAATTTACTGTGTTTAAATTTGCAATAAATCATGGTTTAGCACGTCATTTTACACGCATTTTTGTAGTTTTGTGACATTTTTGTAGTTTTGTGACATTTTTGTAGTTTTGTGACATTTTTTAGTTTTGTGACGTCATTTACTCTTTTTAAAAAATATCAACAACTATTTTTTGCGTTTTTAATATAACTTGAGTCATGTTTGGACCAAAATAGTATTTGTATTTGCATTATTTATAGTCAAATAAATCATGGTTTATCGTTCTGAGCGCCGGAATTTAAGTTAAGCACTTAGACTTACAGTCTGTGTGGTTAATTCCTACAAGCCAGAACTCTAAGCCATGTTTTATTCGCCAATAAATAAGTGAAAGATAAATATAATTATATGTTAAGTATAAGACAGCCCACTTCATGCTTTATGTTTGCTTGTCCGACAAAGCTGTGATCATTAACACAACTAAGCCTGCTTCATTCTATAGTGGGGTTATCTGGCAGAGCTAGAAACATACATGAGTCATAATACATATAACATCTTTGTGGACTAATGGTTTAGGCGGCTTCATACGGAGCAGAAGTTTGTTCTGATATGGCCGGTTGGTAAGCCGCCAGCTAGTTAAATAATGGTTACCGATTGCCTACCAGCCTGGCACCTAGTCTACAAGCATAGGAATCTGGAAATACTCTTGTTCATAAAAAAGGTGTCTCTTTCAGTCAGTAATGGCTGGCCCTTTCAATAGGGGTGACACTATAATAAACAAACACTATAACCTAATATCCTTGGTTACAACAATGTCATGTATATTGCAACCTAACTACTACTCAGTTATTTGTACATTTATTTCAGAGAAGGAGAGTCAGGCTCTCACAGACTTAGATTCTCTATTCAAACATGCAGATCTTAGAACTATTGCTTCTAAAATAAAGTGAGTTTCACCAGTTATAATAGTTAACTATAATGTTGTACATGTGCCTGCAAAAAGAAATCATCTTTATTATGTTCATTCATCATTGATTTTTTATATTTAAGTTTATTTAACGTCGCTACCGGTTGCCCATTTGAGCGACGGGCAGTTTACCTAACAACACCTTTCCTGGGCAGGCTCCAGCGGTTAACCAGTACTTGGTGCACCAACCTCCGCAAGAAACTGCCAACTTTTTCATATGAATGAAACACGATCTGAGCGTCGAACCTGTGACCATCCTTTAATTATTCAGTGATGTTGACTTACGATTAATACAAAATTGAGTAATTTTAAAACATTCAAATTTAATTTGAAAAACACTGGCTGGGAATTACAACCAGTATCAAACCAAGTTCCTTCACATGAATGAATGACCACATATACGCTTTCATCTGCGCCAACGAAAGTGATTAATATAAGTTGTTAAAACTTGCTTCGCAATCGTTGTAAAATAAATAAAGTATATAAAAAAAAGAAAATATTTCCTTCAAATGCATGTAAATTATGCAACACTCTCCCAATTTAAATGAGTTCTGTTCACTGATGAAAAGCGTAAAGTTTGTAGGTGATGGCATTACAGATCCCATCCAGTGAGTCTTTTGTTTGAATTTGCTAGATAATTAGTCTACCAAATCACGAGGTCTCGCACATGCACGTCAATTTGCCACTACATCAATAACCTGAATCATCCGATATCACTGCTCAAAAACATTGTGGAACAATTCTGGATGACGCACGCATCTATACACCAAGAAGCAGCACGGAAGCAGCACAGAATCAGCCACCGACTGTGCAGATAATTTGTTGTTAGTCACATAGTATCTGTGTTACTTTATGTTGTGTTGTGGAGCACCTGCCAACAAAGACCACGTTTCACCATGGGTGATCTGTGCAGGTCTCACTGTATTATCAGTGCTTAAACTAACACGCAATTTGCATATTTCCTCCGCCCCTGTGTGTCAAATAGAGTGTATAACATTTATTTATTGAAATTTTAATTGAAAAACTTAAAAATATTTTTTTAATATTGGAAGTCGTGATAGCGTGTGGAAGTCGTGCTAGCGCAGCGTTCGCTTCAGGTGCGAAAGGTCCGGAGTTCGAGACCCGCTGGAGCCATTTCAATTGTGCCCTTAGGCAAGGCATTTAAATGCCACGTTGCCTCTTCTCTCTCTCTCGTGGTGATGGATTCCATCAGGAATGAGGTCTCGAGAGTGATTAATATAAGTTGTAAGAACTTGTTTCGCAATCGAGCTAAAATAAATTTGTATAAACTAAATATTCGAATACGATATTAACCATCGAATATTCGGACGTGTTTTCCTTGATACAAGACATGGCTTGACTTACCAAGCTTCTCCCATTGTATACTATTAACTTCTCCCTATAATGAATCACCTACGCCCTGATGTTTATATTACAGAGAAGACATTCCGGAGAATGTTTTACAGCAGCACCGTTACCAAATTATCCGCTGGCTCGACGATCGAGAGGCTAAGAGTGAGGAGACAGTCTCATTGGCCCAGTTCTGTGACATGCTCATGAACAAACCAGGTGTATCGAGGGAGGATGCTATTAGAGTAATATCTAGCTTTGCATTACACCTGACACAGTCGTTTATCTGTAGATCAGTTTCAATTCTGACCACTGTTTTGTTTCACACGTACACCCAGAAATAAACCACAAACATTCTTCTATCTGTTGGTTTAGGTTTTTTGTGGATCTTTTCGAGAATCCTAGTTATATATATGTATACATTTTTATTTGTATATTTCCATATATTATTGCCATGTGTAAGTGTTTAAAATTGCATCTGTAATTGTGAAGCGCAATAGAATAATTTTTGACCTATATAAATGCTATGTATTTGTATTTATTTAAGGAAAACATACATTTCCACACTACAAGTAAAAAATCTTTAATTTCTTTAAGATAAAATTAATGATATTTTATTGCAAATCAGTCAATCATATGTCATACATAAACAGTTACAATATATAGAATGATATATATAATGGTTTGGGCGACAAGTTTTTATCAACATTAGCAGACGGCACGCACCAAAAAAAGTCTGTCTGACCATGTTTACAAATTGATGCATCTGAAGCTACCATATTTGATAATTGTGATCTAGTTGTGTGTGGGATAATTGTGATCTAGTGTGTGGGATAATTGTGATCTAGTTGTGTGTGGAATAATTGTGATCTAGTGTGTGGGATAATTGTGATCTAGTTGTGTGTGGAATAATTGTGATCTAGTTGTGTGTGGGATAATTGTGATCTAGTTGTGTGTGGGATAATTGTGATCTAGTTGTGTGTGGAATAATTGTGATCTAGTTGTGTGTGGGATAATTGTGATCTAGTTGTGTGTGGGATAATTGTGATCTAGTTGTGTGTGGGATAATTGTGATCTAGTTGTGTGTGGGATAATTGTGATCTAGTTGTGTGTGGGAAAATTGTGATCTAGTTGTGTGTGGGATAATTGTGATCTAGTTGTGTGTGGGATAATTGTGATCTAGTTGTGTGTGGAATAATTGTGATCTAGTTGTGTGTGGGATAATTGTGATCTAGTTGTGTGTGGGATAATTGTGATCTAGTTGTGTGTGGGATAATTGTGATCTAGTTGTGTGTGGGATAATTGTGATCTAGTTGTGTGTGGGATAATTGTGATCTAGTTGTGTGTGGGATAATTGTGATCTAGTTGTGTGTGGGATAAGCCTGATTGTTTGTTGCTTACCACCAGAGTTGTAATTGTTGAATAAAATGTTATGTTTTGCGTGCGGCCAGGCATTTCAGCAGTTTGACACAGATGGTAGTGGCATGGTGGAAGTGAACACGATACTGTCGGCCATCAAGTATTCCAATGGTCCAAATATGATCGGAGAACTCGGAAAGAGTATACGTATGTTGCAGGCCTGCTCTCTCACTCCAGGTACATCTATATAGTCAACAGTGAATTGTACCCAATACAGTGAAACCCCTCTAAACCAACCGACCACCAGGCTAGAGGTAAAGTTCGAAGGGGTTTCGGTTTAGAGGGGTTTTCATAGTTTGGTAGATTTCTCCTAAATTAACAATGCATGTCTGAAATTCTTAGAAGGATGCTGAGACAGGCTTATAGTTAGCACTTGGTAAAGAACTGAAATTAACAATGCATGTCTGAAATTCTTAGAAGGATGCCGAGACAGGCTTATAGTTAGCACTTGGTAAAGAACTGATGATTTTAAGTGTTCAATACAATATTCTGAAAATAAATAGCTGACAGTTGTATGGTCTACATGAATACTCAGTTTCACATTTGATCGAGATAAGTTGCTGTTCGGTGTACATGGGTAATATACAGTTGAAAATGCACATATATTGTTAAAAATCTGTTCGGTGTTCGGAAAAGAGGAGTTTCGGTTTACAGAAATGTTTTTACAATGAACAAAGTAGGGAAACATTCGGGACCAAGAAATTTATTTGGTTTGAAGGGAATTCCAGGATATAGGGTTTCCAGGATTTTGAGGTTTCACTGTAGGGGAATAAACGAATACAATTGATATATCTGATTTGCTATTAAGACAGTTTCATTAGAAGCAATGTTATATTAGCCACACTTCCAGTGTATTGAAATCTGTACAACACTCGCAGAGTAACTTCGCGGGACTGATTGTTACTACATTTTGCGAAAGCTGTCAGATTTTGTGGCTCAGTTCCTTTCTTTTTTGAAAAGTGAATTATGTCTTCAAAAAGTCAAGCCTTCAATGTTTCAAATCTGGTGTGGTGCAACAAATACGTAATGTCACTTGCATTCATTGAAGAATAATGAACTCAGCCATGTCCGATTAGCGCAGTTGTGAGTTCGCTCGCTTCTCACCAATGCAACCTTAGTTCGATCCTCAGACCGGGAAGTATGTGAGATGGTACAATGGCCGCCAGATCGGACAGGTGGGTTTTCTC
The DNA here is from genome assembly GCA_014843695.1 of Archivesica marissinica. NCBI lineage: Eukaryota > Metazoa > Mollusca > Bivalvia > Venerida > Vesicomyidae > Archivesica > Archivesica marissinica. The sequence goes on from CM026390.1 coordinate 68,254,029, forward strand.
CGGGTACTCCGGTCTCCTTCCACACGAATGACCACATTTAACGCTTTCAATCAAGCCAACGACAGTGATTAATATAAGTTGTCAAAGCTTGTTTCGCAATCGTAAAATAAATAAAGTTTAGACTAACTTAGCCACGTATAATTAACGTAATTGTTGAATCCATCATTATTGTAATAAACATTTGTAAACATCCCACTGAATCGTTGCCATTTTGTTTGTGAGAGTCAGCAATAGATTGAACGATTTTGATTGGCTCACGGGTTTGACAAACTAATGTTTGACTGGGCTCTAATTATTTTTGAGCCCGGCCTCCTAGGTATTTAGCTGGGAGTTTTGATAATCCTATGAAATGTTAATTAACAGACAACACCTTCCTAATTGTAATATAAAGATGAAATACCATAATTGCTTCACATATAAGCAACGT
>CM026390.1:68255455-68283841 GCA_014843695.1 Archivesica marissinica
TTTATTGAATGTTGTCATTGTTATCTTTGTCATTTGTATTATAAATTTGATTTGTGTTACATATAAATAAAAGTACATCCAAATACAGCGTATTATGTTTTTTCTGTAAGAACTTGAACAACACCCTTTAGGGTGATGTGATGGTGTGGTAAACTATGACGAAAAGACAAACGAAAGTTTGACAGGGTTTATTTACATATATTATACGGTATAAGAATTCACTATAACTCTGGTAACATTATTTTTTTTAACACGTTCCACTGCTGTAGATTCAATCCAATACCCGTGATCGAAGCTGTACCGTTAATAAATCGCCTTATATCCAACACCACAGTTCCTCCTATCTCACATATAGTAGCGAACACATTTCCCGATAAAGTAAATTGCTTTGTGTACGAACAGGGGGTTTGATTTGAAATTCCCTCTTCATCGTCTGTATTTTGATAAACGGTTGCAACAGAGATTAAAACAATCGCCGGTATGGCAATACACGCCACAATCGTAAAAAGGATCCATAGCCACTCAGTGATCTTCGTTCTTGGTGTAGATTCCATACTGGCGTGTAAAGACGACAATAAAGCGGATGGTATCGGATTGGTGTCTAACAACAAATTGATTTGGTAAGGTCTATTCTTACGTAGTTAAACATCCCCCTGACTAATTATCGTGTCCCGCATCTTCCAACACAAAACATGGACCTTACCATAGCATTATGTCGTCAGAACATGTATTACACCATAGCGTTTCAGTTTTTGTATCTAACATTTCATTTTTTGTCTCTGTCGTTTCAGTTTCTGACACAAGCGTTTCAGTTTTTGACACTAGCCTTTCAGTTATTGACACTAGCGTTTCAGTTTCCGTATCTGTCGTTTCAATTTTTACCCTTTAACACGTAATTCTCCATAGAGTCCGTTTCATTTTTTGTCTCTGTCGTTTCAGTTTCTGACACAAGCGTTTCAGTTTTTGTCATTGTTATTTCAGTTTTTGTCATTGTCATTTCAGTTTTTGTCTTTGTCATTTAAGTGTTTGTCTCCGTCGTGTCGATATGTGACACTACAATTGCAATTAATGTCATTAGCATTTGGTTTTTGTCATCATTTGATTTGTATGATAAGAATAAAAGTACGTAAGAATACATTGTCTCGCATTTTTATTACATTGTATAGTACGTAAGAACATGAACAACATCGAATCTAATACACCCGAAAGGGAAACTTTCATTAACTTCCCCAAACCCGACGAAGAAAACAGATCCGATGGAGACAGGTGGCAATTATTAGGAACTAGGGTACCACAAGCCGAAATTGTCTACTTTAGTCAAATGATTATCGTCTACGTCATCATAATCACGTCTATCATAAACTTGTCACTTCAAAACGGTACCAACGAGTTGTGGATAAGTTTGTTGAGCAGTTGTATCGGTTACGCTCTACCTAGTCCAAAGTTAAAGATATAATTAAGTCGTTGTTGCCATTTGAACCGTGTTCCAGTATGTGTATCAGTGGACAAACAGGAAGCGGTAAAACGCAGTGGGTGTACAGGTCTTTAAAGAATTTACCGCGCATGTACGTCAGAGACCCTCCTTCCCACGTATTATACTGTTACGGTATACATCAACGGATCTTTGATGAGATAGAACAAATCGTACCGAACTTTACCAGTAAACTAGGATTACCGACTTCAGAATAATTGGATACGTTTACGCGCGACCGACGTCATAAATTGATTGTTATTGACGATTTGGTACACGACGTTGTACAAAACAAAGAAATGGAACTGTTGTTTACGCAAGGAACGCACCATACATGCGTCAGTGTTATTTTAATGACCCAGAATTTGTACCCTAGAGGAAAACACTCCAGAACTATCGCCTTAAATACTTGGTACATGGTATTGATGAAAAACTTGAGAGACGTATCGCAAGTGGGAATTATGGGACGCCAACTCTACCCAGGAAAAGCTCGAGGTTTCATGAAAGCTTACGAAGACTCTTTAAAGCGAGGCTACTTCATCGTCGACATGAGTCCTCACAGTGACGACATATATCGCCTTAGGACGGACATCTTTCCGGGACAAGATCCCATAATCTATAGATTGACGTAAGAAGAAGAAATTCAGACGTAAGAGTAACCATGGTTGAACTTATAAAGCAACAGCGCCATTTCTTACAACTTATAATACAGACGTCCACGACACAGAGAAAAGCGTTACTACGCACTATAACCAGAAATCAACTTAGAGCCATAGGTCAGATCACATACAACATCATCAAGTCCAAAATTAGATTATCCCCTACCGAAAAGAACCGACTGAAACGTCACAGGCTACTTATTCATCTTCTGGGCAATAGAAAAGTGGGATATCGACAGAAGAAGGAAGTTATAAAGAACAAACAGCGTATTGTGTGTGCATTGGTGAACATTTCCTCAGTTTATATGGAATCGGTGTTACAGTAATGGAGAAACTAATACTAATTCCCTACGAAAAGTACCAACGTTTGCTCCAGGACACACCTAAGAATAAGGACCCCGTGAAACCTAGGAAGTATAAGGACATCGCTTTATTACCACCACCCGGTGAACGTGAAAACAAGAGAAAATAAACAGACGTTGAAAAGAAGAAGAAGAAACCTATGGCAAAGAAACAAAAGACCAGCTTGCCAATAGACTGGATATCATTTTGAATGAACAATAAAGACGATAAAGTTCTATTCTAATAATTTATTATACGATCTATATACATAATAAAATTCACAAAAAGATACATTTTATTTGTTTGTCTTTAAAAATGTCTCAATATAGTCATCATTCCTTGACAGTCCGTGAACTTGAAATGGTTTCACTATGTTCTTCATTGACATTCCGACAGATCGATTCATGACGTAGTACACGCAGTAAAGTCCGCACATGTCCGAGTTGGAACGTTGTAGCTGGTCACAATTCATAAAATAGTGTCTTTGTAATATTGTTTCGAAGCCCACATCATAGTCCATTGGTTTTCTTCCTAGAGAATCGAAACATTCGTAGGGTCCTCTGACTGGAAAGTAGAACGTTACCCAATGTTTACCCGGTCCGTCTCTGGTATCTGTGTTTGAAATAACGAAGCGTCCCCTTTGTATTCTAACTTGATCGGCAGCGCATATAGTGACTGGATATTGTCTCAGGAGTTCCTTTAACTGCCAATTATTCATTTTACAAACACTCCCCTGGCACCGTTAATGTTGAGAATTTCAGGGAAAGTTGCGTACATAATCAAGGTGACACTATCTGGTAAGGCGGTGCCAAACTTGAGTTCCAGACGACAATGTCCTTTTCTTTTGGTGTTGAACGTGTAGAATGGATCGATATCCATCACGTACAGACAGTAACCGTTCTTATACTCGTCCCTGTCCACGTTGATATCGTTCCTGAATAGGGTTAATGTTCTGTAGCAGTCTACGTACTGATTGGCTCCGTAATTAGGCTGTAATGGTTGCGAGGGATAAGACTGGCCATCCACGTACAGGCCCATTGAACTACAGTCATAATTCTGAAAGTAGAACGTGTTCTTGCCGTAGTCTCCCGTATACGCTGCACTGGCTACTAGTCCCACGATCAGTTTATTGGGTACTAATCCTTGAAAAATGTCGTCCGAGCTGTAGCTATACTGTCCTGCTGCGATGGATGTCGTCTTGATCTCTCTGAACGTAGGTGAGGATAGATGGCAGGTTGGTCTTGAATGAGTTTTTCGTGCGCTAATATGACCGCACTGTTGAGACGTTGGACGCATAGCTTAAAACGGGCGTCCACAATCTGTACTTTTCTTTCGGATTTATAGAGTCTGACATCAGTCTGAAGGAGTTCTGTCCCGACCACAGTTTGAGACCTATCGATACGCCGTTGATGAGAAGTTTGGACTGTTGAAACAAATCCAAAAGCAATGGTCCCTCCAAATCCACGATTTTCCCTCCTAACGTTCTAGTATATCTAATAAATAGTCCTGAATTAGGGCCCGTCTTGGCATCGGCAATATCGGTTCCTACATCTTTGTAAAACATCTGACTTGTCAATACGTTTTGTTGGATATCTCTGTTGGTCTTCAGAATCGTGTCTATGTAGTCGGTTCCGTCGTGAGATATCTGAGTCTGTTGAAAGGTGACCTCCACCTGCCTAAATATAGTGTGTAGGGGCATATTGATGAGCCCCGCTACGACCGAATGTTCTATAGGCCTACCATCCTCAACGACGATCCTCAACTTGACGTTCAGGACGCTTCTCTTGAGGTCGACGTAAGCCGATGACTGCGGCGGAATGTTAAACTCCAGAACGGAAGTGTCCGTAATTTGATTGATGGGTCGATATTCGATCTATTCTCTCGACTGTATAGAAGCATCCGAAGGCGATGCAACACATAGAGATAATTCGTCTCGGTGAAAGTCGTCTTGGTTCATATTTTACTAGTATGCCAGTTGGTCTTCAGGATCGTAGGTATTGCGTTTTGTACGTTTTGATATAGACAATACGCGTTTCGTGTTCTTACGCTTTTTACCATCTTCCTTCTTACGTTCTCTTTCTACTTCCGCTTTTGCAATCTCGGTCGCTTGAACTACGGGTGACACTAGTTTGACTACTGGACGACTCTGTTCTTCTTCCTTTAATCTTCTGTTTCTAGAACCACTTCTATTCCCACTATATACCGTCCTAAATGATCGGGTTGTACGTAGCCGTCTCTCATGTCCTTAACATGTTGATACAATTTATCATAGTCGGGTACGTAAGGTACCCATTTCTGTTGTTTGTAGTCGTATACTTCTATGGAACCCATTCTCTCCTTTTCAAATGCAGAACGCAGTGAAGATCCCTGGACTGAAACTCGACCTGGTTTAAATGTTCGTCCAGCAAGTATAGTCTGATTGTATTCAAATTTGTGACTTTCACTGGTACGTACGTCGAACTGCTAAACTCTGACGCCTTTAGTTTCTTGTAACGGCTCTGAATCTCGATATTTCTCAATACCGGAAGCGAGGTTTCTCTGACGTAGGACTCTTCCACTATATCGCAGCAGAGATACAGTCTTGAACTCTTTGGCGTGAAATTAGAGGTGAATGATATCTCTTTCACGGCGCACATCCAATGACCTTCGAGAGTATAAGTTCGTGGGAACTGAATCCAAAAGTCTGATGGATTGTTATTCTTACGTATATCGAGTGTATCCTGGCTACTTAGGTACAGGTGAAGGTCGTACATGATTAAGCTTTATAAACTGCTACTCATTCTTACGATGTTTCTAACATGGTCTTCACTTCGTCTAACACCGTCTGAATCAAGTAATGGCTGTTTAGCATCACGGGTATGACGGAATGATACCGTTTTACCAGACTATTGTTCCTGTCTGCACTTACTCTAGCTGAAGCCATAGCTTTTAGCATTATTCTTCGTCTTTCCAATACTCTAACGTCTCTTCTCAAAGGATTAATTGTCCCATTTATCAATCTCTTAGCCACCTGACCTATAGCCGACAATTGACGGCCATTAATGTTTAGTAACATTCTTTTGCGATCCGTATCGCTAGCTTCTCTCAAGGTCGTCAACTAATGGATAGACGGATACACTTCGGAACGTTCCATGCCGATAATAGGATAGCGTTCTTCGTCTTCTTACGTCTATCGTGTATATAGTTCCAGTTCAATGAATACCGGGTAGACTACATCGTCGATTTGAGACTTCCGTTTAATGCCGGTGATCACTATCTTACCGCTACGAAAACAACTAAAGGTCACCCCTTGTGACTTAAAATTGACAGTGGGAAACAACTCCGGTTCGTAAATGGATGGTCTTTCCTTGGCTAAAAGTTCCAAATTCAGGTCAACGCTTAACGCGTGACTAGCTGAAACGATTATACACTTTACGTCTTTTAATTCGACCTTTAGACACAGTTTTTGTAATCTTCTGGCGTATCTCCTCAGTCTTTTAAAACCTTCTTCGAAACTGGTGGCCTTTCCGTTACAGTTTATGGCTCCGCTGGAAAACACTAAACAGTTTCCTCCAATCTTCCTATGTTGCCATATCAGTCCGAGAAACCGACGGGGATCATATCTAACGTCTGATATACTATAGCACAATCGTCGTAGATCTATCATACAACCTATATTAGCGCTACACACCACGTTGGTTAAATACATGATGTTATCTCTTACAAGTCCGAGGACAGACTGAAGAAATAATACCCCGGGTATGTATATTATAAAAAAGAACGAATCACGTGATAGTTTTATTTTTTAGATACGATACAGAAACTTTAAGAATATCGATTAACGTCTGATTCAGGAATCCAACTGTCGTACTTTTTAGGCAAATGTAGCCAGCGGACCAATACTTTTTCGCATTCGCTTCTTAAGCACTTTTTCGATATGATACTCGGTGGTCTCATCTACATTCACGGCTTGCAGTTCCTGATCGTAAAACGTACCATCCACACTATCCTCGTCGTCCCATTCCACCAGGGAATAGACAGGTAGGCCCTCTCTTCTAAAACGGGTCTTCACTTTGAATATTTCGCCTGTCCACTTTTGAGAATATTTTCTGTCAAACACGCTTCTCACGTGGGATAAACGTACTGTTTGTCCTAGTTTAAATTTGTATCTTCTCTGTTTACTCTTTGTTGAGATTCCTTTGGTTCTCAGTAAATACTATTGCAAACGGCTTTCGCCTTCATTTTCTGTACTGATGGTGTTGGGTGAGGTGCCCTAAACTGCGATGTATCGTGTGGTTGTAGCTGTCCGCCGTGTCTTGAAGAGCGTCTATGTAACGCTGCTTTCTGTTTTTCATCAGGTACCTAAATAGCTTATGTTTTAAGGTCTTTATTAAACGTTCGCTGTAATTGGCTTTGGTCTTAGTGTTCAGAGCGTAGTAGTGGTGTATATTTTGGTCTCGTAAATACTTATTAACGTCTTTGCTTCTGAACTCCATGCCTCGATCTGTACGAACCGTGTTTGGTTTCCGTGGATCCGATAGTACTCGCGTTAAAGCGTCTACTACATATTGTCCTTTTTTACCTTTAACTGATTGAACGTGAGCAAAGCGTGAAAACACGTCTATGGCTACCAATACGTATTGGTACCCGTCATTCTGCTTCGACAAGTTAACCATATCCATCAAATCCATGTCCCAGAGACTGTCTACACCGTCCACAACTACTCTAGAACGCTTAAAATGTCGTCTGGCTCCTCTGGTTAGGGAGTAAGATTCTTGATCTTGCAGCCATTTTCTGATTCTGTTTCTACCGATTTTATGTTTGCCTTCTCCCTTGACATACTGATAGAGCTTCTCAGGGCCAGAAAAACTAGCTGGATTCTTGGAATTATAATACAATGATGATAAATACTGTTTCTAATTCAAAATTACGGGTCTAGTCTTCTGTAGATCTTATTTCGTCTAAAGGATGGCGTGACGTAAATAATGTTGTCTCAATATTCTTGGTACAAGCGTATGTCTCATCAAGAGTATCTGCTTCTTACGGGCGAATGAGACCCAAACACTCTTTAGCGACCTTAGAAGGGTACGGTAGCGTCTAAAGTAATCAGAATCTCGGTATAATATGGACATTTGGCCGTCCACAATCTGTTGGGATATAATTTGTATACATTCCATACTGATTATTAATTACTAGACAAGTTCATATTCTTAAGTATTCCTACAAATACAACAAAGGTGTGTGTAAATTTACATTTTATTATATGTGCATTATTTTATAACACAGTAGCATACAATGGTTCTACATATATTTCTAATATTTCGATAAGTCTATCTGCACCCTCCACGGCTTCTCTCCTCAGCTGTCTATATCTAAACCACCATTCCAAGTCACTAATTAAAGACATTGTCACGCACACGAGTCCAAACATGTCTAACGTCTAACAAACAAACAAATTAACTCTAGTAACACTGTTTGGTCCGAATGATGAAGTTTTGTTAGTTTGCTCTCCATCTAACGCAACCGCTTCATGGCCGCGTGAGGGAGCCTGTGTACCAAATCCGAAACTAAATCCAGTATTGTGTCCAAATGTAACTGGTGCGTTCTTACTGGCTTGGGTAAATCCGGGAGCGAACAAGCTGGTATCTCCATTTTTGTAGCCAGTCATTTTCAAGTATATACACGTCGGAGACCATTTTTCGTGTTCTTTCCAAGGCTGATCCGCGGGCTCCCACGACATCACCTTCACACCGCAAGAGAAACAGGTAACTTTATCCGCGCTTCCGGTATAATAGAAGCCCGCTTTAGCCAAATACATTTTATTCGGTTCGATCTGTTTCGACCAGTGTTCAAAACTCTGTAGTCGATCTTCGTAAAACATCATCCCAGACATGGAAAACTGAGACACTGGTTGAATCGCTCTGAGTGAAAATGTTCATGTTGATGGTTAGCCACTGACTTCGGAAGTGTGGTGTTATCGAAAAACGGCCCAATTATATACAACTTCAACGTTTGTGATTGGTGATTATTTTTAGAACTTGTAGCCCATTGGTTGCTATTTTTACAAGTTCATACCATTTTAGAGCGTTATTTATCAGTTTACAAAGTCATTCGGGTTACATTCCGGACACTGTGCCGCTCCTAATTGGTTCATGTGATCGCTCCTTAGGGCGCACGGTACCACAGCGTCCAATTCGGGTAACGCCTTTCCAATCTCGGGTATCAGTTCCTTCAATCGTTTATATTCAAAGGGCCTTAAACATAGCCCCTTTTTTGTAGGCTCCGTCTCGGGCTTGCAGTGTCTGATATCCACGCATACGTTCCCCTCCTTCACGGTAAGGTTTACGTTTCCGCCCAAATGCAGTTCAAACGCTTCTCTGTTCTCTAAGACCTTGTCCACAAACTCTATCTGATCAATCAAGTTCTTCCATCGCATCAAGGTTAAACTAATGCCCTTTTTCGTCGGTTTGTCGTCTTGCAATTCTCGTAAGTCGACTCTAAGCTCCCCTTTCCATTCGTTCACCTGTACGTAACGACCGTTGCCAAGGCTTAGTTTGCATCTAGTCATGTTGGTTGTTCGAGCGTAGAAACTCTAATGACACTAACTAAAGTTACGCCGTCTTTTATAGATTTAAGTCCATTCTAATTGGTCGATATTTATAGAAGCGTACGTAATTGCTATTTATGGATCGGTTCGTTCCAATTGGTCGATATTTATAGAAACGTACGCGATTGCTATTTATAGAGCGGTTGGTTCCCATTGGTGTGTATTTATAGACACGCTCTCATTGGTCGGTGCAATCGGGTATGTAGTAATAACGTAGTGTAGGCGCTTCGTTTTCTTATACACCACTTTCACTCTGTTACTGTACCTATCAGTATATCCCAGTATACCGATGTCGTAAAAGAACGTTTTTGTCAGTTCAGTTCGTTTCCCGCTTTACTTAACTTCATCCGGCTTATCCAGGTGTTACCGGGTCTGGAAACAAGACGAAACACACGTTACTCTTTTGACGATTTAATATCGCCCAAACCAGCGGAAGTACAACCACCTGAAGGTGAAATTGTACTCCCCATACACAATGAATACACAATGATACACAATAGATAAACAGTGATTTACTATAATGCAACCTGGATACCTCTTGACTAGTTGAATTACATAACATATCCACATCCTTGTAGAACCACTTAACATTATTGGTCAGTATTTTGAAACAACGGTTCGTATAAGAACAGTATTGCGATTGCAAGGGCGTTCCAAGTTTGAACACAAGGATTGAGAGTATTTATCAACAAATCAACTCAAGGTCATATGCACACTCTCGAGAACGTAACATTACTGTACTATTAATCATTGATAAATCTCTTAATATCAAAATGACTGCAGTGGCGTACCATAGTTTGACAAAAACATTGAAAATGAATTAATTAATAACCCAACTTCACAACACCAGGAACATGATAAAATATTAGACATATATGAATTAACATTAAGATACAGCCAGTCATCCTTGAATTATGCTCAAACTACCAGAAATAGCTGGTATTCCTTATATGGACAATGCATAGCAAACGGTCGAATAATTACATTTAAATTAAACGATTTCTGACAAAGTTCCATGAACTAGCACGAAAGAAATACTAAAATTACTTCCATATCTCCAAGAATGACAGACTGTTTACATAGGTTGGCAGTCAATTAATTTCAACAAAGAAAAACGTTTTGTATGCGTATATCGCGAATTTATGTGACACGACAAAACAGGTGTTCAACGTAACATAACAAGATACTGGGTTGGAGGGATAGATAAATATATAGGTGACTCAACAAGACCGGTAATTGACCGAAACTCACCTGGAAACAAGACGAAACACACGTTACTCTTTTGACGATTTAATATCGCCCAAACCAGCGGAAGTACAACTTTCAGCTCTGAAGGTGAAATTGTACTCCCGCGGTAGAGAGTTTCCCGCGTCCTCGAGTTTCCCCCGGGAACCCGTACTAAATCCGTATCTCCGGGAAAATTTGGGTCCCCCTCTTTCTACCTGGTCACACAGGCATTTTTGTACGCAATCGTACATGAGTCGCCCGCTAAGAAACACGGAGGTGTCGAAATCGTACACATTCAGGTGTTTTTCGACCGCGTGGGTCGAAAGTATAAACGGTGTTTTCATCTTCACGCCTATGGTAAAATGGTTCGTCTCGAGACGGAACAAACGTATTTAAAGATTTGTACTCGACTGTCATTGGCGATTATTTTTGGTTAGGTTTACGTCATGGTCGCTAAAAATAACCTATAAGGCCATCCAAAATGGACGCCACTCTTGCGTAGAGACACTTGACTTATATACAAATCTGTTACTGTAACTAGATCATCCAAGATGGCCACCGAACGTTACATAGAGGTACGCCTTCGTACATGGACGCCGCGCTCAGTAGTTGCGCGATACACATACGTCATCAATAAGGAGGTGGCTCTATAGTGACGCATATACTAAAAATAAACCCGCACGCGCGTGACCTACTTTATATTACCTTATATGCAAATGAGTTACTATAAATATAATTCAAAATGGCGCCCGTTTGTTTACATCCAAAGTGACGCCCATACTACTGATGACAACTGACCAAAGCAGATACTTAGATTGTCAGACATTGCCGATCTGCCAATCGGACACGTTCCACGTGGATTAGCTAACTAGTGTAGAACTAGTCTTGATAATGACGGCACAGTTCATGCTGAAGTGACAGGCGAACCATGTCCAAGCTTTCCACCGTGGCCAGCGACCCAGGAAAAGGGGGGGCGGGATTGTTATCCCTTGCAATTATTACATTGGAATAACATGTACACACTCTGAAGCAACTGAATATGTCTCCATGTTACATGATATTCTAAATAACATGGATGAGGGATCATGTATGACAATTGTTTCAAAGTGACATTACAGCATTATATTTCTCTGGTTATGTGAATAATTGTTTATCAATAGCCAATTAGCCATACATGATCTTTCATCCATGTTACATGTATTTAGAATATCATGTCATATCGAGACATATTACAGCAAACACTATATCTTTATATACTGAGTCAAAAAAGAAACGATACCAAACTAAAAATGACGTAAAACGGATAAAACCATAGAAAGGTTTAATATATTATTACGTATCAGTACCGGGTATCTTATTGCAACGTCAGCCAACCATAAACACAGGTAAATAAACACCCGATAATCCTGGAACGCCGAATTTCCGATTTGCACGTGCTCCTCAACAAAGACAACTTCCTACACATGTACAAATCGGAAAACCGGTTTATTGTACTGGTATTGCATTATCATCGAGGAAAAACACCTTACATACCCATTGTTACCTCTAACAAAATGCCTAGGCTAAACCGCAATCAGAGAATGCGTGCCATTGGCATGATTGACGGCGGTTTACGTCAGCGTGACGTCGCAAATCGACTCGGGGTTACGCGGATCACGATAACACGTCTACTTCGACGTTATCGAACACATGGATCGGTGGACGACCGTCCAAGATCTGGTCGACCACGTGTGACGACGCGTGAACAGGACCGTCACATTCGGACGTCACATTTACGTGACCGGTTCCTACCTGCTACGCACACAGCTGCCGTTACTCCTGGGATGACCAACAATCGCATCAGTGCACAAACAGTCAGGAACCGGCTCGGTGAACGTGGCATTCGTGCCTATCGGCCATACGTTGGACCCATCCTGACACGACGTCACCGTGACGTACGGCGGGAATGGACGACGGAACGTGCTCGCTGGACTCGGTTACAGTGGAATTCGGTGATGTTTAGCGATGAATCGCGGTTCTGTTTGCGTCGAGCGGATGGCAGAGAGCGGGTATATCGCAGACGCGGTGAACGTTACGCCGACGCATGTGTACGTCAGGTCGATCTGTTCGGGGGCGGAAGCGTTATGGCGTGGGGCGGTATCACCTTCGGCAGTCGCACTGAACTGTTAGTGGTGGACGGGAACCTAAACGCCCAGCGGTACTGTGATGAGATCCTTGCGCCAGTTGTTGTGCCGTTCTTTAACGCCAACAGAAACGTCACACTGTTCCAACAGGACAACGCTCGGATTTCCACCACATTATTGGAGCAGAACAATATTGAAACCCTGCCGTGGCCTGCTTTGTCACCAGACTTGTCACCTATAGAACATGTGTGGGATACGTTAGACCCGCCGCGTCAGACGACGTCAGCCGGTAACGTTAAACCAACTGAGGGATGTTTTGCGTCAGGAGTGGACAAATATTGACCAGCAAGAGATTCAGACACTCTTCCGTTCGATGCGACGGCGGTGCATTGCAGTGAGAGACGCAAATGGTGCCCATACTCGGTATTGACGTCTGTGTGAAAACTCCATTAGACTCCTGTCCGACGAATTACGTCATCACGCAGCAGACAGTTTCGGAGGCTCATTATGCTTTATGTGCTCCTCATTCAAACATGTTGGACTATCATCTTATGAATTTTCAAAGAATTTTCTTAATAAATGTTGAAATTATAGACACATAAACACCAGGTATCGTTTCTTTTTTGACTCAGTATATGATTTATTGGTTGTTATGATACTATGGTATGCTGATAGCATAATGTAAATTATGTTTAATATTAAATACTATGACATTTTATATGATAATAAATACTATGACATTTTATATGATAAGCCTGTTACTGACGTAGTTCATAGAACTCGTTAGCTACAGTTAAATACCGGTGGTTTTATCAAAGTGTACTGTATTATATGTCTCTGATTATGTGAATAATTGTTTATCGGCATTTATTATAGCCACATATAATAACAATACGGATCAATCCATATGTAGCATCTGTGAGTTCTGGTATGATCGTATATAACTTTTTTTTCATTTTATTTCTCAAGGGTGCACTGTTTTGCTTTTTATTATGTGATTATTATAAATGTTCCTTGTGTGATCCAGTGTCGAGTACGTATTACAAATGCAAAATGATTTGTTTTTGATTGAAAAATAAAGATGGTATTTTGATATTTTATAACAATCATTCATAGTAGTGTATCTGTGATACATACTGGTGTTTCATTTTGTTATGTTGGTCAATTTCGTTTTGCTTCTATTCTGTTATTGGAGTTATTAAATGATACATTTTAAGCGATTTTGTTATGTGTTCCTCTAACCTCAACACGAATCTGAACATAGCCACTTAGCTTTTGAGACGATCCCCGATCAACGGAAAGTTTTGATCCGATAAAGACCGAAGCGGTCCGTTATTTACCAATCGACCGTGTAACTTTGTCATCAAATTACTCGTGTATAAACTAGGCGTTTTATTCCAAAAATGTTGGTAAGTCAAGGCCGAATAATGTGTTCATCATTTGCCACAACATTTATTTTGAAAATATAAAGCATATCATCGTATTCAGCTCATATGTCGTTAGTGATCCGCTATACCCTAAAGAACTGTATGTATATTATAGTGTTTAGAATGTAAAAGATAACTTGCCGACCGGTTCAATAGTAGGCCTATGTTTAGTTTACTAAAACATATTTTAAATGAAATAATCACATTTCGAATGTAATATGCATCTTTAAAGGTTATATTAGTTTGTTGGATTGATGGACATAGATACGGACGGATCTGTAGTTCAGTGGTCAACATGTTGGACTCAGGGATCGCAGGTTCGATCCCCCTATAGTCATATAAATAAGACCTCTACATAAACATTTTTATCCTGTTATTTCGAGAATGCCTGGATAGTAAAATGTCATATTTTTCAAGTCTAAATATTTGGACTAGATCCCCCGTCTGACCCTAATTAAATTAACTTACAGATGGGACATTAAACGTGTTGGTGCTTTACAAGAACCAGAGGAGACTCTCTGTATCATTGCACTATCCTCCACAATCTAAGAGGTGTAATCTCTTCAAGAGGCGTCGCTCATATGGGCAACCGAACTGCAGAAAGACAGAAGAGCCGTACTAAATGGCAATAGGACGGGGCTAAAAAGGGCAGGCAGGACCATTCCGCTGTAGACTTAAATGTTAAATGGTATACCAATGTGATATAAAGTGTCTTGCCTAATGTGATATAAAGTGCCTTGCCTACTTAAATGTTAAATGGTATACCAATGTGATATAAAATGTCTTGCCTACTTAAATGTTAAATGGTATACCAATGTGATATAAAGTGTCTTGCCTACTTACATGTTAAATGGTATACCAATGTGATATAGTGTCTTGCCTAATGTGATATAAAGTGTATTGCCTACTTAAATGTTAAATGGTATACCAATGTGATATAAAGTGTCTTGCCGTAGTTTATTGTTTTCTCATACAGTGGTCAAGTGGTTTTATACGTCGAACTGCGAATCCATCAATGTCAGGTCCGAGCACAATAATATCAACAGTTTTTTCAGTGGGACTATATACCAAGGTGTCGTGTATCGGTGCTTATACACCAGGGTATCCACAAGACCCAGGGTTGCTTCTGGTACTCAATCATATTCTGTACCTTCTGTAGCGTGTGCGCTTCAGGTACGAAAGGCCCAGAGTTCGAGCTCCGCTGGAGCCGTTACGACTGTGCCCTTGGGCAAGGACTTTAAATTCCACGTTTCCTCTCTCCCTCTCCTCGATAGAATCCACCAGGGATGAGGTCTCGAGAGTGATTAATATAGGTTGTAAGAACTTGTTTCGCAATCAAGCTAAAATAAATGTGTGTGTAAAGTATCTAGCACTACCCTCCCACTGTCTGGATGCGTTGCCCCGCTGACTGGTAGACGATACATAAATATTTATATTTTACTCTGTTTTTCAGATTGATTTGCTCAAAATACGGAATAAAACAGTTGCAGTAAAGGCAAGGAAAACATGGGTAAGATATAGATTTGCAACTTTTAAAAAATATATACCCGGTTACCGCGGTATGTACTGTCTAATTAAGTTACATTGTATTGGCATGGGCCGTCCTAGTCAAAATACGAAATAACGAATCGAAAAAATAATTATGTAGAGGTCTTATATATAGGACTAGGACCTCCCTTATAAAGGACACTATATATCACGCCTTGTTGGACGTATTGTAGGAGACAAACTTGAAGTGAAACGAGTCTTGGCGGATTTATTAACCCCGATCCCCCCTGTTTTGCATGGAACTCAATGTGACTTGGTACTGCCCTGTCATAGTAACTTGTCATTACACATGTAACATATTATCAGTGTTGACTGTTTTCACAGGCCGTGTGTGGGAACTATGTATAGAACGATCTGCTTGTATAACATGTGTTTTGGCAAATACCCAAACATTTGAACAGTAAATGGATATGTTAATGGTTTCAATCATTGTACACGTAATCAAAGTGTGCCCAACACATTGAAATATCTATAAACGAATTCAGTGTTGAGACGTGAATGGAAACACCGCTCCGCAGTCCGCACTGGGAACAGGACTCGATATATTTTGCCTGGTCAGTCAAATAAATATATTTTAACACCGAGACCATTAATTGGGCCGTATTGAGTTTCTGATATGTTATTTTGCCAGAAGTTAAAAAGTGATAAATCAACAGACTGGAACCCAGGCTTGCATGTAATATACCCAGACTACGCACTTGTGTACGTGACTCATTCTTCCGCATTGAACAGTGTACATATATTCGGAGAAAACCAATAACCGGACGGATTGATCATTCATGCAATGCATATAATTATATATAACTGACAGTTGTCAACATCCTCTAACAAGAATACCACAATGGTATTAATTCGTTCATCTGGGAAATTAGCAATCACCAACAAGAGTACCACATTGGTCATGGGATATCTCACATGGTCATTTATCAACCTTAGACAAGAGTACGTCATGTGTCTAGTGTCGCTCACCTGTCTATTAATAGCACATGACAACAGTACCACACTAGTCGTGGTTTAGTTTAAACAATATTTTATTCAAGAATGGTACATAACACAGGAATAGTTGCAACAGCATAGCTAGGATTGGGAAAAAAGTTGTGGTTTGCTCACCTGGGCAATTAACAACTTCCAACAAGATGACCACATTAGTCCTAGGTCGCTCACCTGGGCAATTAGCTACCTCCAACAAGAATACGCCTGTGATCGCTCACCTGGGCAATTAACAACCTCCAACAACAGTACCACATTAGTCCTTGGTCGCTCACCTGGGCAATTAGCAACCTCCAACAACAGTACCACATTAGTCCTTGATCGCTCACCTGGGCAATTAGCAACCTCCAACAAGAGTACCACATAACCTCCAACACGAGTACAACATTAGCCCATGATCGCTCAACTGGGCAATTAGCAACCTCCAACAAGAGTACAACATTAGTCCTTGGTCGCTCACCTGGGCAATTAGTAACCTCCAACAAGAGTACACATTAGTCCTTGGTTGCTCACCTGGGCAATTAGCAACCTCCAGCATGAGTACAACATTTAGTCTTTGATCGCTCACCTGGGCAATTAGCAACCTCCAACAAGAGTGCCATATTATTCCTTGGTCGCTCACCTGGGCAATTAATAACTTCCAATATTACTACTACATTGAACAAGTATAGCCATCTTGGAAATCTATTTTCAATGTTCTCTTCTGGATCTCTAATAGTCAATTTATGGTGAAACATCGTTGAGCAATGAACAAGTATAGCCATCCTGGTCAATGATGGTGAAACATCATTGAGCAATGAACAAGTATAGCCATCCTGGTCATTGGTGGTGAAACATCGTTGAGCAATGAACAAGTATAGCCATCCTGGTCATTGGTGGTGAAACATCGTTGAGCAATGAACAAGTATAGCCATCCTGGTCATTGGTGGTGAAACATCGTTGAGCAATGAACAAGTATAGCCATCCTGGTCATTGATGGTGGAACATAGTATAGTATAGTATAGTATAGTTTTATTTGTACATCATGAGTAGTATGGTCAGCTCTTTGTATGTAAACAAACGGGCGCCATTTTGAATACGATTTATAGTAACTCATTTGCATATAAGGGAATATAATGTAGGTCACGCGCGTGCGCGTCACTACATAGCCTATTGATGACGTATCTCGCAACTACCGAGCTCTTTGTTTTTTAATAAACCCGGCTCTTTGCATATAAGTTAATATAAGTAGGTCACGCGCGTGCGCGTTTATTGATGACATATCGCGCAACTACCGTGTACGAAGGCGTATCGGCCGATCTAGTAACGAGTCTCTACGCGGCGTCCATTTTGGATGACCTCGGCTTATCGGATAATCTTATAATTCGCGAATAATGCGACATATGTCCGCTATTATATATCCGGAGCGTCGTCGCATTTCTTCGAAGACACTAGTCAGAATAATCGGTGGCCCCGCCACGTACCCGGATGACACCCTCATGCTTCCAGTCGGATCCGTTCTCGAGTCAATAACATCCGAACAGAGCCGCTTCCAACTGGTCCGTACCGGGGGTACCTCCATTCTCCGCCCACACACGGATTCAGATCCGGGCTTACCGCTGGCCCTGGGGTAGAGTTATCGCTGCATCGGCCCTCATTTACGGTACGCGCTATGTGAGACCGTGTACCGAGGTCGTGTAGCGAGTGGTTGTCGCGGGACAACGAATGGATGTCACGGATATCCGGTTACCCGATGGTGACCAAATCCAGCTCGCAATCATGGGTCGCCACCTCCGTACGACAGGAAGTCGCGATAGCGCAGCTTTAGGTCCGGAGTTCGAGCCCCGTTGGAGCCGTTACGAGCGTCGCCATTTGAATTATCTCTCCGTCAGGAACGATAAGTCGGAATAACTCGTTTCGCGATCGAGCTAAAATAAATTTGTATAAAAAAACGACGTTCTTTTACGACATCGATATACCGATCGGTACAGTAACAGAGTGAAAGTGGTGTATAAGAAAACGAAGCGACTACACTACACTACATACCCTATTACAGCGACCAATGGAAACGAACCGCTCTATAAATAGCCAGCGCGTACGTTTCTATAAATAACGACTACGAA
Source organism: Archivesica marissinica (assembly GCA_014843695.1). Taxonomy (NCBI): domain Eukaryota; kingdom Metazoa; phylum Mollusca; class Bivalvia; order Venerida; family Vesicomyidae; genus Archivesica; species Archivesica marissinica. The sequence goes on from CM026390.1 coordinate 68,273,931, forward strand.
CCGCTCTATAAATAGCGATCGCGTACCATTCTATAAATATCGACTACGAACCGATCCATAAATAACTATTACGAACGCTTCTATATAAATATAGACCGTTTACAACGGACTTAGACCTCAATCCTTTCATAAGCTTCACGAACTTCAACCATGCTGTCAACGGGTAAGTTCATTATATTATTCAAACTAGGCGTACGTTTTTATCGCGTAAGAAATCCTAATTATACGCAAACTTAACCTATGTACTTTAGAGAAAATGAATAATATATATCTTACATCGTTACGTATACTTCCATAAAAACGCGATAAATTATTAATAAACCTTAATGTACGTTTTAGAGGGCGATGGATTCCATCAGGAATGAGATATCCAGAGCGATAAGTCGTAATAACTTGTTTCGCGATCTAGCAAATTTGTAATAAAATAATATTATCCATCCAATATGAGACGCGGGATGGAACGATTAATATAAATGCTCCATGTTCAAATTATAAAACCCGTCTGCGCTAACGTATGTCTGGTGGCAATAGAGGTTAGTCATATAAATAACGCGTATATCTCCGAATAAATCATATCGGTTAGTATGACGCATACTATCTCGTCTGCTCAATACATCGGAATGGCTCCAATAATGAATCCAAACGGTATGAGGTTATATGTTTATCAGTTGACCCTAAATAATCTTATCCGGGAATGCGAGAAATATTTCTAGCCCAGTTAATTATAAACATAGCGTGGCAACTTGTTTCAAAAGTAATTAATACGTTTACATACAGATCGCATCCTATCTTGTCTGCTCAATACATCGGAATGAATGGGATATCCTGTCTGATTGCATGTTTGTCTGTTGAACCTAAATAACCTTATCTGGGAAATGCGAGAAAAATTTATAACCATCACCAGCGCAGTAGGTACACAAAATGACATCGAAGTAATTAATACGTTTACATACCTAGGTTGTGAATCCCAGCCTTTAAAAGCTAAAGGTATGACCAACAACATTTCTCATAACGGATTAACAGATAAGCCTTGAGAACGTGCATAACTTAATCCTCAGTTAATTGGTCTTAATTGATGCGATGTAGCGGCTTGTATAGCCTCAATGAGAACGAAATATTTATTTCTGTCTGCTTATCAACTCGAAGGTATTTTCCATGGAACATTATTAGACTCGTTTCAAGTTTGATTTATTTGACATCTTGCCACGCGTACATTTTGAATCGCAAACCCCACGCTGTATCTACGAGTGAGACGGCAAATATAAACATTAGCATAAATTGGGAAAATAAGCGCTTACAGTTAAATTCATTATAGCAAGAATATTTAAAACATGTAAACATAACGTCATATCATATTTACAATCAGACTAGTCATAGTGTATATATAGATATACGCGCATATCTATTGTCTGTCTGGCTGTCCATCGAGCTAACATAAATTTGTATAAACTAATTACATCCCCAATGCTAATCACTTGATCGGTGTTACATCGCGCATCCTTTATTAGAGTTGTACATATCCGTTGTAGAGAACATGCGTATATCTCCCCGTGCTATCAGTTTCACGCGAAGCCTATTTTATGGTAATACATGCGTTATGTGATAGACGACGTCTCTCGGAGATTCGGGTTCGAACATGGCTTATGAATGTATACGTCCAGACTGGTGTGACACCTGTATGGTCGCTACAGGAAAATGTTGCTTTCCAATATGCTCATCTGTTAGCCTTCCGTATTTATTTATCATCGACCCCCTTGTTAATAGGGGTGACGCCTCTAAAAGTGTAGTCGTTAATTCATTTTTGTTGCAGGATACGCTCCAATTCCAGAAGCATACAGGCGGGTAGCTGCCATTAGGCCCGGGCCTGCACATCAGTATTTATAAGGATATCCATAATTCGATTATTAGATATAGGGGTAGAGCCGCGTACGCTGTTTATAACGGAGTTAAAAGACTCGGCCTACAACGTCATCAATTTTTCTACTCTGCTTTAGAGCGTAGAAATCTGTATAAATCGACGTAGCTCGGCGAGACCCACACGACCATATCTTTCATTTATTTATACGGCCACACTTTTCGAGAAATAGCGGTTTAAAGATTTGATATATTCTTAAAGTCCCATTTATGAAAATAAAAAAATATTTAAACGTAATTATAAGTTAGTTCTAATATACGCGTATCGACGTCACGAGTCCGACGCTACCCTTCATTTTGATCTATCATTAGTCGATATATCTATAATACTGATTATCTCCCTTTAATCGTAACTAAGTTTGAAGAAAAATGAACTTTCGAGGAAACTGGCCTTGTTTGGTATCGTCGGAAAGATCTCGAAGAGACAATGACGAATCCGCGACTCAATTAATGGTCCGACCTCATACCGGAAGTAGTGATCCGAAAAACCGGAAATACCGATATAAATTCGTTATAAAAGCTTTATTATAGGTCTATCTATCCGGGGGTTTCGATAAACGATTATACGTTCCGAGCCTACGATTTTCAAAATGGAGGATAAAATGGCGGGAAAACACTATCTCGCTTATTAATGGTCCATTCTAATCGGTGTGTGCCATTTCTGTCCGTACCTACCATTAATTCTAATTACGTAGCTAATGTCCGTACACACTCCCTCTACACATTCTCGTTATACCGATTATATTTATTATCTTCATTTCGATCGTAAGATGTTGATATTATATAATTCGTATAGGTACCTAAATATCCTTACACTTTGGCATCCGATACTTAAGTCGCTGAGCGTTTCCGGATTATTGCATCAGTCAGTCGTTGGCGTAACGAAATCATGTCCAGACACGTATAGACCTATCCTATAAATGAACTAAGGTGCTATAAATAGAAAAATAGTTGGAACGGGTTATTTATATTCATCCGATCAGAACGTATTGCTATAAATAACAATGACATACGTTACTATAAATAGAAAACTAGTTAGATCCGGTATTGTTATTTTTATTTATCCGAGGAGAGCGTATTGCTATAAATAACAATTAACTACGTTACTATAAATAGAAAACTAGTTAGAACCGGTATTGCTATTTATATTTATCCAATGACGTTATAACCGACCAATCAGAATCCATGATAGTGACATATACAGATAAAATGATCATATTACTACAATATATACACACTATCTCACCATATTTACGTACATTACTACAAGATACACACACTATATCACCATATATACACACATTACTACAAGATATACGCGCTGTCTCACCATATATACATACATTCCTACAAGATATATCCACTATCTCACCATATCTACGTACATTACTACAAGATATACACACTATCTCACTATATATACGCACATTAATACAAGATATACACGCTGTCTCACCAAATATACATACATTACTACAATATATACACACTATATCAACATATCTGCATATATTACAACAATATATATCCACTAGCTCACCATATATACATACATTTCTACAAGATATACACACTATCTCACCATATATACATACATTGCTACTAAATATACACACTTTCTCACCAAATCTACATACATTACTACAAGATATATCCACTATCTCACAATATTTACATACATTACTACAAGATATACACACTATGGCACCATATCTACAAACATTGCTACAAGATCTACACACAATATCACCATATCTACATACATTCCTACAAGATATATCCACTATCTCACCATATCTAAATACATTTCTACAAGATATACACGCTATCTCACCATATATACGCACATTACTACAAGATATACACGATGGCTCACCATATCTACATACATTCCTACAAGATATATCCACTATCTCACCATATTTACATACATTACTACAATAACTACACACTGTCTCCCCATATCTAAATACATTTCTACAAGATATACGCGCTATCTCAACATATCTACATACATTACTACAAGACATTCACACTATCTCACCATATCTACGTACATTACTACAAGATATACGCACTATCTCACTATATATACGCACATTAATACAAGATATACACGCTGTCTCACCAAATATACATACATTACTACAATATATACACACTATATCACCATATCTGCATATATTACAACAATATATATCCACTAGCTCACCATATATACATACATTTCTACAAGATATACACACTATCTCACCATATATACATACATTGCTACTAAATATACACACTTTCTCACCAAATCTACATACATTACTACAAGATATATCCACTATCTCACAATATTTACATACATTACTACAAGATATACACACTATGGCACCATATCTACAAACATTGCTACAAGATCTACACACTATATCACCATATCTACATACATTCCTACAAGATATATCCACTATCTCACCATATCTACATTCATTACTACAAGATCTACACACTATATCACCATATCTACGTACATTCCTACAAGATATATCCACTATCTCACCATATTTACATACATTACTACAATAACTACGCGCTGTCTAACCATATCTACATAAATTACTACAAGATATACACACTATCCCACCATATCTACATTCATTACTACAAGATCTACACACTATTTCACCATATATACATGCATTACTACAAGATATACACGCTGTCTCAACATATCTACATACATTACTACAATATATACACACTATTTCACCATATTTACATACATTACTACAATAACTACACGCTGTCTCACCATATCTACATAAATTACTACAAGATCGACACACTATAGCACCATATCTACATACATTCCTACAAGATATATCCACTATCTCACCATATTTACATTCATTACCACAAGATCTACACACTATATCAACATATCTACATACATTACTACAAGATATATCCACTATCTCACCATATCTACATACATTACTACAAGATATACACACCATCTTACCATATCTACATTCATTACTACAAGAGCTACACACTATCTCACCATATCTACGTTCATTACTACAAGATATACACGCTGTCTCACCATATCTACATACATTACTACAAGATATACACACTATCTCACCATATATACATACATTACTACAAGATCTACACACTATCTCACCATATATACATACATTACTACAATATATACACACTATCTCACCATATCTACATACATTACTACAATATATATCCACTATCTCACCATATCTACATACATTACTACAAGATCTACACACTATTTCACCATATATACATTCATTACTACAAGACATACACACCATATCACCATATATACGTACATTCCTACAAGATATATCCACTATCTCACCATATTACATGCATAACACAAGATCTACACGATATATCACCATATCTACATACATTCCTACAAGATATATCCACTATCTCACCATATATACATACATTGATACTAAATTTACACACTATCTCACCATATCTACATTCATTACTACAAGATCTACACACTATATCACCATATCTACATACATTCCTACAAGATATATCCACTATCTCACCATATTTACATACATTACTACAATAAATACACGCTGTCTCACCATATCTACATACATTACTACAAGATAAACCCACTATCTCACCATATCTACATACATTACTACAAGATATACACACTATATCACCATATCTAAGTACATTACTACAAGATATAAGCACTATCTCACCAAATATACGTACATTACTACAAGATATACACGCTGTCTCACCATATCTAAATACATTACTACAATATATACACGTTATATCACCATATCTGCATATATCACAACAATATATATCCACTATCTCACCATATCTACATACATTTCTACAAGACATACACACTATCTCACCATATATACATACATTACTACAAGATACACACACTATCTCACCATATATACACACATTAGTACAAGATATACACACTATCTCACCATATCTACATACATTACTACAAGATATATCCACTATCTCACCATATCTACATACATTACTACAAGATATACACACTATCTCACCATATATAAGCACATTAATACAATATATACACACTGTCTCACCAAATATACATACATTACTACAATATATACACACTATCTCACCATATCTACATACATTACTACAAGATATACACACTATCTCACTATATATATATATACGCACATTACTACAAGATATACAAGCTGTCTCACCATATCTACATACACACACTATATCACCAATCTCATATATTACAACACTATATATCCACTATCTCACCATATCTACTACATTTCTACAATATATAAACACTATCACACCATATATACATACATGATACTAAATATACACACGTTCTCACCAAATCTACATACATTACTACAAGATATACCACTATCTCACAATATATATACTCACATTACTACAAATATACACGCTGTCTCACCATATATACATACCTTACTACAATATATATATATATATATATATACACACTATATCACCATATCTAAATACATTACAACAATATATACCCACTATATCACCATATCTACAAACATTTCTACAATATATACACACTATATCACCATATCTACGTACATTCCTACAAGATGTATCCACTATCTCACTATATATACGCACCTTACTACAAGATATACACGCTATATCACCATATCTACGTACATTCCTACAAGATATATCCACTATCTCACCATATTTACATACATTACTACAATAACTACGCGCTGTCTCACCATATCTACATAAATTACTACAAGATATACACACTATCACACCATATCTACATTCATTACTACAAGCTCTACACACTATTTCACCATATATACATTCATTAATACAAGATATACACGATGGCTCAACATATCTACATACATTACTACAATATATACACACTATTTCAACATAATTACATACATTACTACAATAACTACACGCTGTCTCACCATATCTACATAAATTACTACAAGATCTACACACTATATCACCATACCTACATACATTCCTAAAAGATATATCCACTATCTCACCATATTTACATTCATTACTACAATAACTACACACTGTCTCACCATATCTACATACATTACTACAAGATATATCCACTATCTCACCATATTTATATACATTACTACAAGATATACACATTATCTTACCATACCTACATTCATTACTACAAGATCTACACACTATTTCACCATATCTACGTTCATTACTACAAGATATACACGCTGTCTCACCATATCTACGTACATTACTACAAGATCTCCACACTATTTCATCATATCTACACACATTCCTACAAGATCTACAAACTATTTCACCATATATACATACATTAATACAATATATACACACTATCTCACCATATCTACATATATTACAACAATATATACACACTATGTCACCATATCTACATTCATTACTACAAGATCTACACACTATTTCATCATATATACATTCATTACTACAATATCTACATACTAGTTCACCATATCTACATTCATTACTACAAGATCTACACACCATATCACCATATCTACGTACATTCCTACAAGATATATCCACTATCTCACCATATTTACATGCATTAATACAAGATCTACACGCTATATCACCATATCTACATACATTCCTACAAGATATATCCACTATCTCACCATATATACATACATTGATACTAAATTTACACACTATCTCACCATATCTACATTCATTACTACAAGATCTACACACTATATCACCATATCTACATACATTCCTACAAGATATATCCACTAACTCACCATATTTACATATATTACTACAATAACTACACGCTGTCTCACCATATCTGCATACATTTCTACAAGATAAACGCACTATCTCATCATATCTACATTTATTATTGCAAGATATACGCACTATCTCATCATATCTAAGTACATTACTACAAGATATAAGCACTATCTCACCAAATATACGTACATTACTACAAGATATACACGCTGTCTCACCTACATACATTACTACAAGATATACGCACTATCTCACCATATCTACGTGCATTACTACAAGATATACACACTATCTCACCATATATACACACATTACTACAAGATATACACGCTGTCTCACCATATCTACATACATTACTACAATATATACACACTATATCACCATATCTGCATATATTACAACAATATATATCCACTATCTCACCATATCTACGTACATTTCTACAAGACAATACACACTATCTCACCATATATACATACATTACTACAAGATCTAAGCACTATAGCACCATATATACGTACATTATTACAAGATATATCAACTATCTCACCATATTTACATACATTACTACAAGACATACACATTATCTCATTATATCTACATACATTATTACAAGATATACACACTGTCTCACCATATATACATACATTAATACAATATATACACACTATATCACCATATCTGCATATATCACAACAATATATAGCCACTATCTCAACATAACTACATACATTTCTACAATATATACACACTATCACACCATATCAATGTATATTAATACAATAACTACACACTGTCTCACCATATCTACATACATTACTACAAGAAATTATTCACTATATCACCATATATACGTTCATTACTACAATATCTAAACACTATCGCACCATATATACATTCATTACTACAAGATATACACACTATATCACCATATCTACATATATTACTACAAGATATACGCACTATAGCACCATATCTACATAAATCCCGCATATTCCAACACAAAACATGGATCTTACCATAACATTAGGTCGTCAAAAAATGTATTACACCGTAGCGTTTCAGTTTTTGTATCTAACGTTTTCAATTTTTTGACAGTAACGTTTCAGTTTCTGACACGAGTGAATAATTTCTTGTAGTAATGTATGTATATATGGTGAGATACTGTGTATATCTTGTAGTAATGTATGTAGATATGTTGAGACAGTGTGTAGTTATTGTATTAATATACATTGATATGGTGTGATAGTGTGTATATCTTGTAGAAATGTATGTAGTTATGTTGAGATAGTGGATATATATTGTTGTGATATATGCAGATATGGTGATATAGTGTGTATATATTGTATTAATGTATGTAGATATGGTGAGACAGTGTGTATATCTTGTAATAATGTATGTAGATATAATGAGATACTGTGTATGTCTTGTAGTAATGTATGTACATATGGTGAGATAGTTGATATATCTTGTAATAATGTACGTATATATGGTGCTATAGTGCTTAGATCTTGTAGTAATGTGGTGAGATAGTGTGTATGTCTTGTAGAAATGTACGTAGATATGGTGAGATAGTGGATATATATTGCTGTAATATATGCAGCTATGGTGATATAGTGTGTATATATTGTAGTAATGTATGTAGATATGTTGAGACAGCGTGTATATCTTGTAGTAATGAATGTATATATGGTGAAATAGTGTGTATATATTGTAGTAATGAATGTAGATATGGTGAGATAGTGTGTATATCTTGTAGTAATTTATGTAGATATGGTGAGACAGCGCGTAGTTATTGTAGTAATGTATGTAAATATGGTGAGATAGTGGATATATCTTGTAGGAATATACGTAGATATGGTGATATAGTGTTTAGATCTTGTAGTAATGAATGTAGATATGGTGAGATAGTGGATATATCTTGTAGGAATGTATGTAGATATGGTGATATAATGTGTAGATCTTGTAGCAATGTTTGTAGATATGGTGCCATAGTGTGTATATCTTGTAGTAATGTATGTAAATATTGTGAGATAGTGGATATATCTTGTAGTAATGTATGTAGATTTGGTGAGAAAGTGTGTATATGTAGTAGCAATGTATGTATATATGGTGAGATAGTGTGTATATCTTGTAGA
>CM026390.1:68284841-68327858 GCA_014843695.1 Archivesica marissinica
TATAGGTGCAGGAAAATCCCGGATGCCCCTCTAATTAGTACTTCTGGCGTGGGCGGACACCCGGTCCTTGCGCAAGCCAACTGGATAGCTTCAAGTGAGTTGAAGTTAAAGACTGTAACCACTTGGCCACGGAGTTCCCCTCCTGCTACATGTATCCGATATTCCACTACACCTGAACCTGTTGTCTGTTTATAGTTTTTACGTCACGTTGCTGTGGACATGTTGTAGTTTAGCATAACGTTATGACTAATATTGGTAAAACAATAGATAACCTTATTTAGACACGTTGGGACCTCAAGAGCCGAGGCAATTTGTTGGCCTGAGTTCGAGATCTTGTGCATCTATCTGTTGTCACAAATGCCTTGAGAGAAGACTGTTTCGTCGGACCACTACTAGTATCTTCAGCGTTATTTTCTAATTTCAGTTTGTCTTCTGCTTTCAGGCATGTAAGTTCTGGTGTTTTCTTCACCTCCTCCCGATATGTTGGCATGTTATCACATTCCTTGCGTGTCTTTACTTTTACTGGTGTCGCATGTTGCTTGGGCAATATTGGAAATGTTCATATTCGTATTAGTGCTGGTAATGTTCTCCAACACTGCACTTGATTCACAACAATCTTCTATTTGAGTATTAAGCTGATCTATTTCCAACTGTATACTACTTTCGGTTTTGTGCTGCGATATTTCAGATTCGATACGATGTTGATCTATATTATCTAGTATATTGTGAATTATTTCGGAGGCAATCTGCTGTTTTAGTTCAATACAGTACATAGTCTCTTCCAAAACACTACTCAGTTCTAGTGCCATTTGATTGGTAAGCATTTCCTTCCTCTCCAAATTGTCGTCTGCTAATTCAATAATATCATCCGTCGGCGCTACCTCAGTCATAAGATCACCCGTGATGATATCGGACGTATCGCTGGTCTGTATGTTGATATCGAACATACGAGCCAGTGTCTGTTTCAGTGGACTAGGGCTTGGTATAATGTCGTCTTCTGTGACATCTTTGAACGTTCTGAATGGATCCGCATCATCGTCATCTTCTTCAAGGTACTGGTTCCATCTGCAATAAAATGAGTTTAGTTTAATCATATATTTTTGCTCGATTCGTTTTACATATACATGTGAATACAAAACATGACACAATAAATAAAGGCAAACGGGTCAGGCCACGAGTTCTAGCAACATTAGTTACGGCCCTTCCCGCAATAAAAAGAAACATGCAACTTGTCCCAGAATCAGTCGTATTTCATTCATGCATGCAGGATCATCTTCAGTTTCACTACGCTGTAGCTTAATTACCAATGAAACAACATATGCTGTAGTATGACTAGTCTTTCCCGTTCAAAATTGCATGGGGTGGGGGGTTAGGCCATGGCGGCTTAGGTCATATGGTGACTCTACAACTGATATTGGTAGTATGGGAGTCTTGGGGTGCAGACGACCCCGAGCAGTATTTCAGTCATATGCGGGCAGCCGGGTTGAACCACCGACCTTTCGCAAGCAATCTGAATAGCATCCTCATGCGACATCCCAACTGGGATACGAAAACATAACGGTGAGGGGTAAATATTTAAAGTCAACGATCGTATCCAATCAGCCAAGGAGACCACCTACTTGTCAAAAAAAGCTTTACTAGCTTATATTCTCAATAACCATGGGTACACTATAATAAAACTATAATTCACAATTAGGCAAATTTATCCAAGTGGTAACTTTGGAAAACCACCAATTACAAGTTGTTGAGTTGGTGATTCGCTAAATAGTTATACATGAAGGGAGATAACTTACAAACAGAACTTTCAGAAATAGCGTTCATGTGTGGAAGTTCTATTTCAAAACATGAATAACTGATTTCAGATGATTAATAAGACAGTAATTACGGTTTGTAATTTATCCACCGTTTAGAATAGCTCGGTGTGCAGCACATGCAACATGTATAGTAAGTAAGCGTATATAAACGAAGCTTTAAAGATCGGCGGTTCTACCCGGATGATCGTCCGTACCTGACAAACTGCTCGGAGAGGCACCCGGGGTCTTCCTCCACTAATACAAGCTGGAGAGTCGGAATATGACGTAAACGGTTGTGGTGACCGGCATTAAACCCCAAACACAAACTTTAAATGCTTCCGGACTGTCTGTGTATATATATATATGCATTTACAGTCTATAATTTACCTTTCCATATCTAAATGAAGTGAGCCGGGAAACATCTCCGACAGAGAGGTATCTGTATCATGGAATGGGTCGTAGTGATCATATAGTTCGACGCACACAGGCTTAGACAGTTCTGTAACATCAAACATGCATGCACGCTTAGATGAACGAACTGCAACTCACTACAGTATGGTCAATTTTGTGTGTTTTACGTTTATTTATCGTCGCTACCGGTTGCCCATATGAGCGACGCCTCCTGAAGAGATTAGTCATTTTAGATGTTTGGAGGATAGTGCAATGATACAGACAGAGACCCATTCCAGAGCCTCCTCTGGTTCTTTTTCGTGCACGGTGTAAAGCACCGACACAAGACCTCGGTTTAACGTCCCATCTGAAAGACTGTTAATTTTATTAGGGTCAGACGGGAGATCGAACCTGTGATCCCTGGATTACCAGTCCAGCGTGTTATCACTGGATTACAGATCCGTCTGTCAATAATTCTGAGTGATTATTGTTTCATAATATGATGTTCCTATACTGTTGCCTCGGGTGGAAGGGGTGTAGCTATGGGTGTATACTCTATTTTACGAGGGAGCTTACATAACATATGGCTAATACAAATAAAGCCCTCAACATATATACAATGACATAGAAAACATATTAATTAAAGAAACACTACATGCTAAGTACAGTATTCAGCAATACGTGGAAGCACATATATTATGTATGTATATATACATCAGATTTCGATGTTAAGTACAGTATTCAGCAATACGTGGAAGCTCATCTATTATGTATGTATATATACACCAGATTTCTATGTTATGTACAGTATTCAACAATACGTGGAAGCTCATCTATTATGTATGTATATATACACCAGATTTCTATGTTAAGTACAGTATTCAGCAATACGTGAATGCTCATCTATTATGTATGTATATATACACCAGATTTCTATGTTATGTACAGTATTCAGCAATACGTGGATGCTCATCTATTATGTATGTATATATACACCAGATTTCTATGTTATGTACAGTATTCAGCAATACGTGGAAGCTCATCTATTATGTATGTATATATACACCAGATTTCTATGTTAAGTACAGTATTCAGCAATACGTGGATGCTCATCTATTATGTATGTATATATACACCAGATTTCTATGTTATGTACAGTATTCAGCAATACGTGGATGCTCATCTATTATGTATGTATATATACACCAGATTTCTATGTTATGTACAGTATTCAGCAATACGTGGATGCTCATCTATTATGTATGTATATATACACAAGATTTCTATGCCCGTCATTCCATATAAATTTAAAGAACATATTCTGTATATATTTAATTTAAACAATATTTTAATCAAGAATGGTACATAACATAGGAATAGTTGGCACAGTTAGGATTGGGGGGACAGTTACGTAGTAGCTTATTCGAATCCCTTTCCTTCACGTAGTAGCTTATTCGAATCCCTTTCCTTCAATACAATTACATACACACGCACACACATTCTGTTATGACATATTACATTACAAGTATTGTTAGTCTGTATATAATTAATTGTGTCTGAGCTTAGATTGGGTAAACCAAACATCAAAGGATTAACCTTTGACACCGCTAATGTTTTAATAACTGATAATTCTATTAGACCACTGATGGAACAGTGTTTTATTTCATCCATTTTTGCGGTAGTTTATACAAATTTATTTTAGCTCGATTGCGAAACAAGTTCTTACAACTTATATTAATCACTCTCGAGACCTCATTCCTGATGGAATCGCAACGAGGGAGAGAGAAGAGGCAACGTGGACTTTAAATGCCTTGCATAAGGGCACCATCGTAATGGCTCCAGCGGGGCTCGAACTCCGGACCTGTCCAACATGAAGCGAAAGCGCATCCACTGCGCTATCACGACTTCCACTTTTTGCGGTATCTAGTTTACTTGAATACTTTCTCTAAGATTAAGGGTAAAAATCGCACCAACAGTTTGGATTAATCTGATTCTCAGTGTAGACCTAGTTCAGGGCAAAATATGATATTTCTGGTTGTCATTGATAATTCATACTGCTTTTGTTTTTTAAAATTTTATGATAGATCTATATTGTGATTGGATGTGATTTCTGTGAATACATATAATCAAAAATGAATCAAACCAAAAAAGCAACTTATACTGGAGGCGTTGCCCCCATTAACCAGTGGGTAAATAAACGTACCCAGAAAAAAGAGTCTATGGATAACTTAATTTAGAACGTGTTTTTGATGTGTACACATACAATAATAGAAGGGAGAGCACTACCGCGTGATCACTATTACAGTCAGTCTAAGGGACATACATCTTTCAAAATATACCTCTATTAAACGTTGCAAAATAATTCCCCTTAAAATAGCATGTAGAGAATAGAATTAAACTGACTAAAATACCTCTGGATGCGTAGCCCTGGTTCAACAGGGGGCGACGCTAAATACCTCTGGATGCGTATCCCCGGTTCACCAGGGGGGCCACCACACTAAATACCTCTGGATGCGTAGCACCGGTTCACAAGGGGGCGACGCTAAACACCTCTGGATACGTAGCCCCGGTTCACCAGAGGGGGGCGCTAAACACCTCTGGATGCGTAGCCCCGGTTCACCAAGGGGGGGGCGCTAAATACCTCTGGATACGTAGTCCCGGTTAACCAGGAGGCGATGCTAAACACTTCTGGATACGTTGTCCCGGTTCACCAGTGGGCGACGCTAAATACATCTGGATACGTAGTCCCGGTTCACCAGTGGGCGACGCTAAATACATCTGGATACGTAGTCCCGGTTCACAAGTGGGCGACGCTAAACACATCTGGATACGTAGTCCCGGTTCACAAGTGGGCGACGCTAAACACATCTGGATACGTAGTCCCGGTTCACCAGTGGGCGACGCTAAACACCTCTGGATACGTAGTCCTGGTTCACAAGTGGGCGACGCTAAACACCTCTGGATACGTAGTCCCGGTTCACCAGTGGGCGACCCTAAACACCTCTGGATACGTAGTCCCGGTTCACCAGGAGGCGACGCTAAACACATATTGATGCGTAGCCCCGATTCACCAGGAAGCGACGCTAAACACCTCTGGATGCGTAGTCCCGGTTAACAAGGGGGCGACGCTAAACATCTCTGAATGCGTAGCCCCAGTTAATGAGGAGGCGACGCTAAATACCTCTGGATGCGTAGCCCCTGTTCACCAGGGGGCGACGATAAATACCTCTGGATGCGTAGCCCCAGTTCACCAGGGGGCGATGCTAAACACATCTGGATGCGTAGCCCCGGTTAACCAGGGGGCGACGCTAAATACCTCTGGATGCGTAGCCCCGGTTCACCAGAGGGCGACGCTAAATACCTCTGGATGCATAGCCCCGGTTCACCAGGGGGCCACACTAAAACCTCTGGATACGTAGCCCCGGTTCACCAGGGGGGCCAGACTAAACACCTCTGGATGCGTAGCCCCGGTTCACCAGGGGGCGACGCTAAATACCTCTGGATGCGTAGCCCCGGTTCACCAGGGGGGGGGGCGCTAAATACCTCTGGATGCGTAGCCCCGGTTATCCAGGAGGCGACGCTAAACACTTCTGGATACGTAGTCCCAATTCACCAGTGGGCGACGCTAAACACATCTGGATACGTAGTCCCGGTTGACACGTGGGCGACGCTAAACACATCTGGATACGTAGACCCGGTTCACAAGTGGGCGACGCTAAACACATCCGGATACGTAGTCCCGGTTCACCAGTGGGCGACGCTAAACACCTCTGGATACGTAGTCCCGGTTCACCAGGAGGCGACGCTAAACACATCTTGATGCGTAGCCCCGGTTCACCAGGATGGCCACACTAAACATCTCTGGATGCATAGCCCCGGTTCATCAGAGGGCGACGCTAAATACCTCTGGATGCGTAGTCCCGGTTAACAAGGGGGCGACGATAAACACCTCTGGAGGCGTAGCCCCGATTCACCAGTGGGCGATGCTAAACACCTATGGAGGCGTGTCTACGACCTTCTAAAAAGGCAACCGTTATATGATAATTTTGGCGCGGAATTTTTGAAATTAATATAGGGCGGGAAAATCAGAATCTATTTTTGATAATAAACTTTCCAATTCAGACGCAAATTTATGTGAAGGTAGTTTTACTTTGGATGAATGTGAAATCGCACTTAAAAATATGAAATTAAACAAAAGTCCAGGAGCTGACGGTTTAACAGCAGAATTTTATAGTTACTTTTGGAACTTAGTAGGAAAGTTATTAACTGATGTTTTAAACGAGGGATTTACCAAAGCTGAACTTTCTGTTTCACAAAGAACTGGTATTTTATCATTATTATATAAAAAAGGTGACCCAACTAACTTAGAAAACTGGCGTCCTATATCTCTTCTGAATGTTGATTACAAAATTGCTGCTAAAGTATTAGCAAATAGAATTCAAAAAGTTATTGATAAAATTGTTAGTCTTGATCAACAAGGCTACATTAAAAATAGGTTTATTGGGTATAATTTACGACAAATACAAGACATTATTGATTATACAGAGCTTTTAGAATTAGATGGGGCAATTATATTTTTAGATTTTCGTAAGGCATTCGATACAGTTGAAAGAAGCTTCTTATTTGAAACATTAAAATATTTTGGATTCAAGAAAGACTTTATTAGATGGATAAAAACACTTTATTGTAACTCGCAAACGTTTATATTAAACAATGGCTGGATGTCAAAACCTTTTAATCCCGAACGTGGAGTTAGACAAGGATGTCCAATATCCGCTCTTCTTTTTATACTGGTTACTGAAATCATGGCACTTAACTTACGTAAGGCTAATAATATTAATGGTATTAAAGTAAAAACAGAGCTAGGATATAAAGACATACGTTTATCACAACTAGCTGATGATACAACGTTGTTCTTGAAATCAAAAACTGACATTATTAATGCTCTAGAAATAATTGAAATATTTGGTAAATTCGCTGGCCTTGAGCTAAACAAAAAGAAAACGGAGGCCATGTGGATTGGTAAACAAAAGGCCAGTAAGGAAACTATTACAGAAATAAACTGGTCTTTTAAGCCAATAAAAGCACTGGGAATTTATTTTGGTCATGATAAACAAATATGTGAAGAATTAAACTGGCAAAACAAAATCGAGCAATGTAAAAGTACTTTAAATAACTGGTCGAAAAGAAAATTAACATTTTATGGAAAGATTCAAATAATAAAAACAATTGTTATTCCAAAATTCTCGTACGCCATACACTCGCTAGTTGTCCCTAAACATGTAAAACAAGAATTAAACAAACTACTTTTTGCTTTCCTTTGGGACAATAAAAATGAAAAGATTAAAAGAACGACACTAATTGATAATAAAAATGGTGGAGGCATTGATATGATTGACCTTGAATCTTATATTACCGCGATGAAAATTAAATGGGTTAAAGCGCTCACAGATAAGACTAATCCAAACTGGAAAGTAATACCAAACTATTTTTTCTCTAAATTCGGTTATAACTGTTTAATATTCAATACGAACCTTGATAGTATAAAAAGTTTAAATGTATCCGTGTTACCCGATTTTTATAAAAATATACTAGAGTTGTGGATTTCGACAAGAAATACAGTATGTCCTAACAAGACAAAAACATTTGTGGAGATAAGAAAAGAAATGATTTGGGGGAATAGGTTCATCAAACATAATGGTAAATGTCTCTTTTTTAAAAGTTGGATAAGTTCGAATATTTTATTTGTTAATGATATAGTTGACAAAAATGGGGTATTGGATGCAAATTTAATTTATAATAAACTTAAAGATAAAACTAACTGGATTACAGAACTGTCTCTATTAAAGAAATGTTTACCTAAACAGTGGACACATGATGTGCAAAAGGAGCAATCAAAATTGACGCAAATTAAAACAGACCTAAACATATATTTAGATAAACAAGATATTAATATAAAATATACAACAAATAAACAAATATACCAGTATTTGATTAAGAAAAAAATTACAAAACCTTATATTCACAGATACTGGAACCATTATTTTGAGGAGGAATTTGATTATTTTTATTTTTATAAATTCATCAATAGCCTATACGATAACAAAATTAAGCAATTTAAGTATAAGTTGGTTAACAGAATTTTTCCCAGCAAAGAAACAAGATTTAAATGGAAAATGGAAACTAGCCCTAACTGTTCAATATGTAATGTAATAGAAACATATCAACACGTTTTTGTAGATTGTCCGGTGATAACAGAAGTATGGGATGTTATATCTAAATGTTTTAATGATATTGGCATTGGTAAAAATATAAAGTCAATGAGAACAATTGTTATTGGGTACAAAATAGTATATCCAGATTATCATTACATAAACACTATACTGGCACTATTTGGTTTCTGTATTTACAAGTCATATTTTATAAGTGAAAGCAGAAGCAAGCCCTTCAATGTTATTAAATTATTCAAGACGGAGTTTGCAATTTATGTAAAATATCTAGAAAACAAAGGTGAATCCATTAATTTAATAAACAAATTTAAACTATCTCTTCAATGAATGTATATATGTTAAAGACGGTGTACATATGTTTATCTATGCTTTGTTCTGCACGTATATGAACAATTCTGACTTCGCTTTTTTTTGTAATTAGTTGTACTTGCAAATAAGGGCTTCAGTCTTTGTATTATGTTAAAAATTGTTGTACATTTGTAATGTTGTGTGACATAATAATTAGTTACGCATATAGAGAATAAACGGGTTATATTTTGGTAACTCAAAAAAAAAAAAAGAAGCTATTTCATGTTATTTATCTGGCACTGTGTCTGGTCTCATCGTGTTCATTTTCTGGGACATGTGGGACTGGGCGTGTCATTTTAATGAGGTCACTGCAACCCATTTCCTTTGAGCATTTTCATTGGCCAGTTCTTCAGTCACATGACCACTGTCACATGACAGTAGTGTTTATTTACATTCTGCTGAGAACACGTGGAGTTTGAATAAAAGTGAATACAATGATATAATTATTAATTGAAGTGTATTTTATCAGACACATTTATAGTTACAAGAATCATTCATACCTAAATCAATAAACAAACATGACCTCATTAGGCCATAGGCTATGATCATAATATACCCTGGTAGTAACCATGGTAACGTTAGCTTCATGATTAGGGGCCTAGCATGCCTAACCAACCAGGCCTCGATCCTAGTCATGCAAGTAGCCCTAGGCCAGGGGCCTACTGAAGATTCAACAATGTTGGGGGGAACCATGCCAGTATTAGCACCCGGACAATTAAAATCCACACCCGGACGATTGGCACCCAGGGCCCGTTAGTGAAAGAAATGCCCAGTCCCAAAAGAAATGATGTCCAGTATATACTACACTGGGGACTTGACATTTCTTTCAGGACTGGGCATTTCTTTCACTAACAGGCCCTCAATGTTATAAGTTACAACAGACAATTTTCCTTATTTTTCAGATGTTACAGGTTTACTGCCTACAAACAGTTCATCTTTTGGATACATGGTTTCCTTGGAAAGAAAGTACGCAGAGTAATCCCAAGTTGTGCAGTTGCCAAGATACGAAAGAAATTTCCTTCAGAAACCGGGGAGTATGTTGGCTTTCTTGAAGCAGTAGTTGTGGATCAGGTTGATGAGGACTAAATTAAATATACAGTAGGTGGACATGCCGGGGATACCCAAGACACTTCCTAGTTCCTTCAGCTCAGAACATTCAACATTGACTGGTCATCCAACTGTCGGACTTGTGGGACTGACAAGAATAAACATTGTCGTCCAATTCAGGTTTCCCCTTTTGGGCCTACAAAAATATATGTACAAATCTTATTCCTTCATCAAATCTAACAAAACAAATTCTATACTAATTTTTTGGCAGTTGAATTAATCTGAAAGAATTTTGACATGAATGGGTCAAGAAATAAAAAATATGTTTCTAGGCCTTATGACTTCCATTAAAATTTTCCAAAAATGCCACAATTGATTTTCCACTTATACATGTAACATCATTGACATGTATTTTTGTGTGATTTTCATGAAACTTTTTAATGGAAGTTACATATTTACAGAAACTTGTTTGTATTCCTCGACTGATCTCTAAACGGTAAAAATTTCATAGCGTGGGCCATCCATTTAGTAGTTATAGTCATACACTGCAAAATTCGGATTCTCGGACCCCTCTCCCCTCAAAAAAGGTAAAAATGTAGTCAAATGTACAGGCTATGCAAATGACCCCGAATTTGTCAGACCCTCGCCCCCTCAACGGTGGGCGGACATTTCGCACCCGGAAATTGTCCTGGTGTGAAATGTACGGGTGCGAATCATAATTTTTGTTTACATTTTCACCTATAAACTATCTACCATGTCATAAACTTTAGATAATAACCACAAAAACATCCCTTATTTTGATGAAATAAAACAAAAACACTCCACTTCTATTTTCCCCTACCGATTCAGTCAGTGGTCAGTGTTTTAGTATGTGCCAACAAATTGCATAGCGCCACAGAGCAGAAGTACCAACAAGGTCAAGGTCAGTCAAGAAATTTGTGCTTGTTGCATCAGTGACGTCATTGACGAGGGATATTCAAAAGAAAATGGCTACCTTCATTACCATATGAAAGAGGCTGATAAAAGTCGTTTTTTTGTCATTTCTGTATTTTTAATCACCACAGATTTTTCAGATATCGTTACTAACATCCCAAAGAGCATACAGTGAGTGGAATTTTCAAATTTAGAGCTATGCTGTTTATTGTAAGTCCCCCCCTTTAAGTCGAAAGCGGCCTGAAGGTCTAGAAAGATTGCCAGCACTGATCGATGTCGGTTTTTAGCTGCGAGCACGTCGTTTTGGAGCCGAGCAAGTTGGTCTAAAGTGCTCCTACCCTTTCGAAAGCCAGACTGAAAGGGACTGATAATCTTTTTGGTTTCTATAAAGTGATCTAAATGTTCCTTAACCATCCCCTCAAGCAATTTCCCTGAGTGAGATGTAAGGCTAATAGGTCTATAATATTTTGGATCAATTTTGTCTTTTCCTGGTTTTGGGATAGGAATAACACAAGCTTCTTTCCAGACTAATGGATAGACCCCATCTCTCCACACCTGGTTGAATAAGTTCAACCAGATTTTCAAAGCCGAGTCTGGCATATGCTTGAACATCCGGTAAGAAATGTTATCCGGCCCCGCGGCGGAATTACTCCTGCTATCTATGCATTTCTTGAGTTCCGAAAGAGTAAAAGGTAAGTTTCAACATGTGTAAATGTGGCGTGGTTCAGTATGGCAGTATCGGTAACAGGATGTTCAACATGTGTAAATGTGGTGTTGTTGTGTATGGCAGTATCGGTAACAGGATGCTCAACATGTGTAAATGTGGCGTGGTTCAGTATGGCAGTATCGGTAACAGGATGTTCAACATGTGTAAATGTGGTGTGGTTATGTATGGCAGTATCGGTAACAGGATGTTCAACATGTGTAAATGTGGCGTGGTTATGTATGGCAGTATCGGTAACAGGATGCTCAACATGTGTAAATGTGGTGTTGTTGTGTATGGCAGTATCGGTAACAGGATGCTCAACATGTGTAAATGTGGCGTGGTTCAGTATGGCAGTATCGGTAACAGGATGTTCAACATGTGTAAATGTGGTGTGGTTATGTATGGCAGTATCGGTAACAGGATGTTCAACATGTGTAAATGTGGCGTGGTTATGTATGGCAGTATCGGTAACAGGATGCACAACAACAATCAACATGTGTAAATGTGGTGTTGTTATGTATGGCAGTATCGGTAACAGGATGCTCAACATGTGTAAATGTGTGTTGTTATGTATGGCAGTATCGGTAACAGGATGTTCAACATGTGTAAATGTGGTGTTGTTATGTATGGCAGTATCGGTAACAGGATGTTCAACATGTGTAAATGTGGTGTTGTTATGTATGGCAGTATCGGTAACAGGATGTTCAACATGTGTAAATGTGATGTTGTTATGTATGGCAGTATCGGTAACAGGATGTTCAACATGTGTAAATGTGGTGTTGCTATGTATGGCAGTATCGGAAAGAGAAAGTAAAAATTGTAACAATGGCATGTGATTAAATATGACAGCAACAGAAGCAACGACTTGTAACAATGTGATGCGATTACGTATGGCAGTATCCAGTACTATGCGATATGTACAAGCAGTATCGGTCAGGGATGGTAACACATATATCAGTAATGTTATGATATACCAGATAAGGCAGTATGGTTTGGAGACGGTCGACTGCTAGTCATCATTGAGTAGTTCTACAATGGTGAACCCATACATTGATGCATGGAGGCATTGAACAGATATACACGGTATATGCCATACATCGATGCATATGTATATCACCATATTTACATACAGTACTACAATAACTTCACACTGTCTCACCATATCTAAATACATTTCTACAAGATATACGCGCTGTCTCACCATATCTACGTACATTCCTACAAGATATTCACACTATATCACCATATATACGTACATTACTACAAGATATACACACTATCTCACTATATATATATATATACGCACATTACTACAAGATATACACGCTGTCTCACCAAATATACATACACTACTACAATATATACACACTATATCACCATATCTGCATATATTACAACAATATATATCCACTAGCTCACTATATATACATACATTTCTACAAGATATACACGCTATCTCACCATATATACATACATTGCTACTAAATATACACACTTTCTCACCACATCTACATACATTACTACAAGATATATCCACTATCTCACAATATTTACATACATTACTACAAGATTTACTAACGCGTTTAATTTTTTTTATCAGATTAACGACACAAACAAGGCTTGTAGCGTCTTATATCGAAACGACGGAGACAAAAACTGAAATAACAATGACAAAAACTGTAACGCTTGTGTCAGAAATTGAAACGCTTGTGTCAGAAACCGAAACGCTAGTGTCAAAAACTGAAACGGACTCTATGGAGAATTACGTGTTAACAGGTAAACACTGAAACGCTAGTGTCAAAAACTGAAACGCTCGTGTCAGAAACTGAAACGTTACTGTCAAAAAATTGAAACGTTAGATACAAAAACTGAAACGCTACGGTGTAATACATGTTTTGACGACCTAATGTTATGGTAAGATCCATGTTTTGTGTTGGAAGATGCGGGAGTTATGTAGATATGGTGCTATAGCGCGTATATCTTGTAGTAATATATGTAGATATGGTGATAGAGTGTGTATATCTTGTAGTAATGAATGTATATATGGTGCGATAGTGTTTAGATATTGTAGTAATGAACGTATATATGGTGATATAGTGAATAATTTCTTGTATTATTGTATGTAGATATGGTGAGATACTGTGTATATCTTGTAGTAATGTATGTAAATATGATGAGACAGTGTGTAGTTATTGTAGTAATATACATTGATATGTTGTGATAGTGTGTATATCTTGTAGAAATGTATGTAGTTATGGTGAGATAGTGGATATATATTGTTGTGATATATGCAGATATGTTGATATAGTGTGTATATATTGTATTAATGTATGTAGATATGGTGAGACAGTGTGTATATCTTGTAATAATGTATGTAGATATAATGAGATACTGTGTATGTCTTGTAGTAATGTATGTAAATATGGTGAGATAGTTGATATATCTTGTAATAATGTACGTATATATGGTGCTATAGTGCTTAGATCTTGTAGTAATGTATGTATATATTGTGAGATAGTGTGTATGTCTTGTAGAAATGTACGTAGATATGGTGAGATAGTGGATATATATTGTTGTAATATATGCAGATATGGTGATATAGTGTGTATATATTGTAGTAATGTATGTAGATATGGTGAGACAGCGTGTATATCTTGTAGTAATGTGTGAATATATGGTGAGATAGTGTGTATATCTTGTAGTAATGCACTTAGATATGGTGAGATAGTGCGTATATCTTGTAGTAATGTATGTAGATATGGTGAGATAGTGTGTATATCTTGTAGGAATGTATGTAGATATGGTGATATAGTGTGTAGATCCTGTAGCAATGTTTGTAGATATGGTGACATAGTGTGTATATCTTGTAGTAATGTATGTAGATATGGTGAGACAGCGTGTATATCTTGTAGTAATGTGCGTATATATGGTGAGATGGCGTGTATATCTTGTAGAAATGTATTTAGATATGGTGAGATAGTGGATATATCTTGTAGGAATGTATGTAGATATGGTGATATAGTGTGTAGATCTTGTAGCAATGTTTGTAGATATGGTGCAATATTGTGTATATCTTGTAGTAATGTACGTAGATATGGTGAGACAGCGTGTATATCTTGTAGTAATGTGCGTATATATATATATATATATAGTGAGATAGTGGATATATCTTGTAGTAATGAATGTAGATATGGTAAGATAGTGTGTATATCTTGTAGTAATGTATGTAAATATGGTGAGATAATGGATATATCTTGTAGTAATGTATGTAGATATGATGAGGCAGTGTGTAGTTATTGTAGAAATGTATGTAGATATGGTGAGACAGTGTGTAGTTAGTGTAGTAATGTATGTAAATATGGTGAGATAGTGTATATATCTTGTAGTAATGAATGTAATTATGGTGATATAGTGTGTAGATCTTATAGTAATGAATGTAAATATGGTGAGCTAGTGTGTAAATTTAGTAGCAATGTATGTATATATGGTGAGATAGTGTGTATATCTTGTAGAAATGTATGTAGATATGGTGAGATAGTGGATATATATTGTTGTGATATATGCAGATATGGTGATATAACGTGTATATATTGTAGTAATGTATTTAGATATGGTGAGACAGCGTGTATATCTTGTAGTAATGTACGTATATGTGGTGAGATAGTGCTTATATCTTGTAGTAATGTACTTAGATATGATGAGATAGTGCGTATATCTTGCAATAATGAATGTAGATATGATGAGATAGTGCGTTTATCTTGTAGAAATGTATGCAGATATGGCGAGACAGCGTGTAGTTATTGTAGTAATATATGTAAATATGGTGAGATAGTGGATATATCTTGTAGGAATGTATGTAGATATGGTGATATAGTTTGTAGAGCTTGTAGTAATGAATGTAGATATGGTGAGATAGTGTGTAAATTTAGTATCAATGTATGTATATATGGTGAGATAGTGGATATATCTTGTAGGAATGTATGTAGATATGGTGATATAGCGTGTAGATCTTGTATTAATGCATGTAAATATGGTCAGATAGTGGATATATCTTGTAGGAATGTACGTAGATATGGTGATATGGCGTGTAGATCTTGTAGTAATGAATGTATATATGGTGAACTAGTATGTAGATCTTGTAGTAATGAATGTATATATGATGAAATAGTGTGTAGATCTTGTAGTAATGAATGTAGATATGGTGAGATAGTGGATATATATTGCTGTAATATATGTAGATATGGTGACATAGTGTGTATATATTGTATTAATGTATGTAGATATGGTGAAATAGTTTGTAGATCTTGTAGGAATGTATGTAGATATGATGAAATAGTGTGGAGATCTTGTAGTAATGTATGTAGATATGGTGAGACAGCGTGTATATCTTGTAGCAATGAACGTAGATATGGTGAAATAGTGTGTATATCTTGTAGTAATGTATGTAAATATGGTGAGATAGTGGATATATCTTGTAGTAATGTATGTAGATATGGTGAGACAGTGTGTAGTTATTGTAGTAATGTATGTAAATATGGTGAGTTAATGGATATATCTTGTAGGAATGTATGTATATATGTTGATATAGTGTGTAGATCTTGTAGTAATGAATGTAAATATGGTGAGATAGTGGATATATCTTGTAGGAATGTATGTAGATATGGTGATATAGTGTGTAGATCTTGTAGTAATTTATGTAGATATGGTGAGACAGCGTGTATATATTGTAGTAATGAACGTAGATATGGTGAAATAGTGTGTAGATCTTGTAGTAATGAATGTAGGTATTGTAAGATAATGTGTATATCTTGTAGTAATGTATGTAAATATGGTGAGATAGTGGATATATCTTGTAGTAATGAATGTAATTATGGTGATATAGTGTGTAGATCTTGTAGTAATGAATGTAAATATGGTGAGCTAGTGTGTAAATTTAGTAGCAATGTATGTATATATGGTGAGATAGTGTGTATATCTTGTAGAAATGTACGTAGATATGGTGAGATAGTGGATATATATTGTTGTGATATATGCAGATATGGTGATATAACGTGTATATATTGTAGTAATGTATTTAGATATGGTGAGACAGCGTGTATATCTTGTAGTAATGTACGTATATTTGGTGAGATAGTGCTTATATCTTGTAGTAATGTACTTAGATATGATGAGATAGTGCGTATATCTTGCAATAATGAATGTAGATATGATGAGATAGTGCGTTTATCTTGTAGAAATGTATGTAGATATGGTGAGACAGCGTGTAGATCTTGTAGTAATGAATGTATATATGGTGAAATAGTATGTAGATCTTGTAGGAATGTACGTAGATATGGTGAAATAGTGTGTAGATCTTGTAGTAATGAATGTAGATATTGTGAGATAGTGTGTAAATTTAGTAGCAATGTATGTATATATGGTGAGATAGTGTATATATCTTGTAGGAATGTATGTAGATATGGTGATATAGCGTGTAGATCTTGTATTAATGAATGTAAATATGGTGAGATAGTTGATATATCTTGTAGGAATGTACGTAGATATGGTGATATGGTGTGTAGATCTTGTAGTAATGAATGTAGATATGGTGACCTAGTATGTAGATCTTGTAGTAATGAATGCATATATGATGAAATAGTGTGTAGATCTTGTAGTAATGAATGTAGATATGGTGACATAGTGTGTATATATTGTTGTAATATATGTAGATATGGTGAGATAGTGTGTATATATTGTATTAATGTATGTAGATATGGTGAAATAGTTTGTAGATCTTGTAGGAATGTATGTAGATATGATGAAATAGTGTATATATCTTGTAGTAATGTACGTATATATGGTGAGACGGCGTGTATATCTTGTAGTAATGAACGTAGATATGGTGAAATAGTGTGTAGATCTTGTAGTAATGAATGTATGTATGGTAAGATAATGTGTATATCTTGTAGTAATGTATGTAAATATGGTGAGATAGTGGATATATCTTGTAGTAATGTATGTAGATATGGTGAGACAGTGTTTAGTTATTGTAGTAATGTATGTAAATATGGTGAGATAGTGGATATATCTTGTAGGAATGTATGTAGGTATGGTGATATAGTGTGTAGATCTTGTAGTAATTTATGTAGATATGGTGAGACAGCGTGTAGTTATTGTAGTAATGTATGTAAATATGGTGAAATAGCGTGTATATATTGTAGTAATGTATGTAGATATGGTGAGACAGTGTGTAGTTATTGTAGAAATGTATGTAAATATGGTGAGATAGTGTATATATCTTGTAGTAATGAATGTAATTATGGTGATATAGTGTGTAGATCTTGTAGTAATGAATGTAAATATGGTGAGCTAGTGTGTAAATTTATAGCAATGTATGTATATATGGTGAGATAGTGTGTATATCTTGTAGAAATGTATGTAGATATGTAGATATGTGGATATATATTTTTGTGATATATGCAGATATGGTGATATAACGTGTATATATTGTAGTAATTTATTTAGATATGGTGAGACAGTGTGTATATCTTGTGTAATGTACGTATAGTTGGTGAGATAGTGCTTATATATTGTAGTAATGTACTTAGATATGATGAGATGTGCGTATATCTTGTAGTAATGTATGTAGATATGGTGAGATAGTGTGTATATCTTGTAGAAATGTATGCAGATATGGTGAGACAGTGTGTAGTTATTGTAGTAATGTATGTAAATATGGTGAGATAGTGGATATATCTTGTATGAATGTATGTAGATATGGTGATATAGTGTGTAGATCTTGTAGTAATGAATGTAGATATGGTGAGATAGTGTGTAAGTTTAGTAGCAATGTATGTATATATTGTGATATAGTGTGTATATATTGTAGTAATGCATGTAGATATGTGGATATACGTGTAGATCTTGTATTAATGCATGTAATATGGTCAGATAGTGGATATATCTTGTAGGAATGTACTAGATATGGTGTATGGCGTGTAGATCTTGTAGTAATGAATGTATATTGGTGAACTAGTATGTAGATCTTGTAGTAATGAATGTATATATGATGAATAGTGTGTAATCTTGTCTAATGAATGTAGATATGGTGAGATAGTGTATATACTTGCTGTAATATATGTAGATATTGGTAGATAGTGTGTATATTGTATTAATGTATGTAATATGGTGAAATAGTTTGTAGATCTTGTAGGAATGTATGTATATGATTAATAGTGTGGAGATCTTGTAGTAATGTATGTAGATATGGTGAGACAGCGTGTATATCTTGTAGTAATGAACGTAGATATGGTGAAATAGTGTGTATATCTTGTAGTAATGTATGTAAATATGGTGAGATAGTGGATATATCTTGTAGTAATGTATGTATATATGGTGAGACAGTGTGTAGTTATTGTAGTAATGTATGTAAATATGGTGAGTTAATGGATATATCTTGTAGGAATGTATGTAGATATGTTGATATAGTGTTTAGATCTTGTAGTAATGAATGTAAATATGGTGAGATAGTGGATATATCTTGTAGGAATGTATGTAGATATGGTGATATAGTGTGTAGATCTTGTAGTAATTTATGTAGATATGGTGAGACAGCGTGTAGTTATTGTAGTAATGTATGTAAATATGGTGAAATAGCGTGTATATATTGTAGTAATGTATGTAGATATGTTGAGACAGCGTGTATTTCTTGTAGTAATGAATGTATATATGGTGAAATAGTGTGTAGATCTTGTAATAATGAATGTAGATATGGTGAGATAGTGTGTATATCTTGTAGTAATTTATGTAGATATGGTGAGACAGCGCGTAGTTATTGTAGTAATGTATGTAAATATGGTGAGATAGTGGATATATCTTGTAGGAATGTACGTAGATATGGTGATATAGCGTGCATATCTTGTAGTAAGGTGCGTATATATAGTGAGATAGTGGATACATCTTGTAGGAATGTACGTAGATATGGTGATATGGTGTGTAGATCTTGTAGCAATGTTTGTAGATATGGTGATATAACGCGTATATCTTGTAGTAATGTATGTAAATATTGTGAGATAGTGGATATATCTTGTAGTAATGTATGTAGATTTGGTGAGAAAGTGTGTATATTTAGTAGCAATGTATGTATATATAGTGAGCTAGTGGATATATATTGTTGTAATATATGCAGATATGGTGATATAGTGTATATATATTGTAGTAGTGTATGTATATTTGGTGAGACAGCGTGTATATCTTGTAGTAATGTGCGTATATATATATATAGTGAGATAGTGTGTATATCTTGTAGTAATGTACGTATATATGGTGAGATAGTGTGAATATCTTGTAGGAATGTACGTAGATATGGTGAGATAGTGTGTATATCTTGTAGTAATTTATATAGATATGGTGAGACAGCGCGTAGTTATTGTAGTAATGTATGTAAATATGGTGAGATAGTGGATATATCTTGTATGAATGTATGTAGATATGGTGAGACAGCGTGTATATCGTGTAGTAATGTGCGTATATATGGTGAGATAGCGTGTATATCTTGTAGAAATGTATTTAGATATGGTGAGATAGTGGATATATCTTGTAGGAATGTATGTAGATATGGTGATATTGTATGTAGATCTTGTAGCAATGTTTGTAGATATGGTGCCATAGTGTGTATATCTTGTAGTAATGTATGTATATTTGGTGAGATAGCGCGTATATTTAGTAGCAATGTATGTATATATGGTGAGATAGTGTGTATATCTTGTAGAAATGTATGTATATATGGTGAGATAGTGGATATATATTGTTGTAATATATGCAGATATGGTGATATAACGTGTATATATTGTAGTAATGTATGTATATTTGGTGAGACAGCGTGTATATCTTGTAGTAATGTGCGTATATATAGTGAGATAGTGTGTATATCTTGTATTAATGTACGTAGATATGGTGAGATAGTGGATATATCTTGTAGGAATGTATGTAGATATGGTGAGTCAGCGCGTATATCTTGTAGTAATGTATGTATATATGGTGAGATAGTGTGTGTATCGTGTAGTAATGTACGTAAATATGGTGAGATAGTGTGTATATATTGTAGTAATATAATCATTTTATCGGTATATGTCACTATCATGGATTCTGATCGGTCGTTTATAACGTCATTGGGTAAATAAAAATAGCAATACCGGTTCTAACTAGTTTTCTATTTATAGTAACGTAGTTAATTGTTATTTATAGCAATACGCTCTCCTCGGATAAATAAAAATAGCAATACCGGATCTAACTAGTTTTCTATTTATAGTAACATATGTCATTGTTATTTATAGCAATACGTTCTGATCGGATGAATATAAATAGCCCGTTCCAACTAGTTTTCTATTTATAGTACCTTAGGTCATTTATAGGATAGGTCTATACGTGTCTGGACATGATTTTGTTACGCCAACGACTGACTGACGCAATATTCCGGAAACGCTCAGCGACTTAAGTATCGGATGCCAAAGTGTAAGGATATTTAGGTACCTATACGAATTATATAATATCAACATCTTACGATCGAAATGAAGATAATAAATATAATCGGTATAACGAGAATGCGGAGAGGGAGTGTGTACGGACATCGTTTATCGAAACCCCCGGATAGATAGGACCTATAATAAAGCTTATATAACGAATTTATATCGGTACTTCCGGTTTTTCGGATCACTACTTCCGGTATGAGGTCGGACCATTAATTGAGTCGCGGATTCGTCATTGTCACTTCGAGATCTTTCCGACGATACCAAACACGGCCAGTTTCCTCGAAAGTTCATTTTTCTTCAAACTTATTTACGATTAAAGGGAGATCATCAGTATTATAGATATATCGAAAGATCAAAATGAAGGGTAGCGTCGGACTCGTGACGTCGATACGCGTATATTAGAACTAACTTATAGTTACGTTTAAATATTATTTTTTTATTTTCGTAATTGGGACTTTAAGAATATATCAAATCTTTAAACGGCTATTTCTCGTAAAGTACTGGTCGTATAAATAAATGAAAGATATGGTCGTGTCGGTCTCACCGAGCTACGTCGATTTATACGGATGTCTACGCTCTAACGCAGATTAGAAAAATTGATGACGTTGTAGGCCGAGTCTTTTAGCTCCACATGACTGTGAAAGAAGCTTTAACAACTTTATTAATCACCCTCGTTGTTGCGGATGAAAGCATATATGGAATCATTCATTTTGGAAAGGAGAAACGAGAGTATCCCAGAGTAAATCCACCTGCTTGGATCTGAAAACCCAATTGGGAAAAGAAGCTTTAACAACTTATATGAATCACTCTCACTGGTGTGAATGAAAGTATACATGCAGTCATTCCTGATCGAGCTAAAATAAATTTGTATAAACTAATTAAATAACATCGATACAATAGGAGAGACGAACAGAATGGGCTACAAACTGTTAAGATAACGACATAAATGCGGTCATTACAGCTATGCAGTAAAGGGAAATAACCCTTTTTATGTTGCAGATAGGAACGTTTACGAGTTAATTCTCTTAGTCCAACACTAACGAAATGCTATCCAATGCGTTAATCGGACAGCCTTATGTTACCCTCACGGTGGTAAATATACATGTACTAATGAACTACATACATATTGCTGTATAAATTATTGTTTAACGGTTGATCAATTGACCGTCATTCTGAATTATTGTCTTATCATACCTCAAGAATGTATTCCAAATGCCCGCACGATGTAAATAGACATACATTATATAAAATAACCGCAAACAACATACAACCTGATAGAGGGAATCAGTAACTTGCCAAATATTACATTCTTATCACACACGCACGCACGCGCACGCACGCTCGCAGGCACGCACTCACGCGCGCGCACACACACACACGCACGCGCACACACGCACACACGCACACACGCACACACGCACACGCACACTGTGTTCGCTGAACCCTTTATATATTTTCAACAATATGTATACACACATACATTCTGTGTTCCCTGAGCACCTTATATATTTTCAACAATATGTACACATAACGCAACCATCTCCTCATACACACGCACACGCACACACGCACGCACACTTGAGACATATGCATCGGCAAAGCCTTTGTTTCGGAGGACAGTGCACGAGGCAGAAGATGCTCCACCGACAGACAGTCCGCCAGACGGACGGACGGACAGACTGACGGACAGACAGACGGACGGACAGACAGACAGACAGACAGACAGACAGACAGACAGACAGACAGACAGACAGACAGACGGACGGACGGACGGAAGGACGGACGGACGGACGGACGGACGGACAGACAGACAGACATACAGACAATAGATATGGGCGTATATCTATATATATATATACACTATGAATAGTCTGATTGTAAATATGATATGACGTTATGTTTACATGTTTTAAATATTCTTGCTATAATGAATCGTTACAGCGCTTATTTTCACAATTTATGCTAATGTTTATATTTGCCGTTAATTATAAAACTAATTGAGCGAACTCTCACGCGGTGATACAGTGTGGGGTTTGCGATTCAAAATGGACGCGTGTCAAGATGTCAAATAAATCAAACTTGAAACGAGTTTAATAATGTTCCATGTAAAATACCTTCGAGTTGATAAGCAGACAGAAATAAATATTTCGTTCTCATTGAGGCTATACAAGCCGCTACATCGCCTCAATTAAGACCAATTAGCCGATGATTAAGTTATAGTTGTTTACGACCTGTTCAATTTGGAACACTTCAGTTGTCATGTGAGAGCAACCTCTGTATGTAAAGGTATTAATTACTTCGATGTCATGTTGTGTACCTACTGCGATGGTGATGGTTATAAATTGTTCTCGCATTTCCCAGATAAGGTTATTTAGGGTCAACTGGCAACCATATAACCTCATACCGTTTGGATTCATTATTGGAGGCATTCCGAGCAGAGAATTAACGTGGGTTATACTAAATCATATGATTTATTCGGAGATAGCCATCAGACGGGTTTTATAATTACCTGCGTCAGTGTTTGGTTCCGTGCTTAAGTATTTCTATGGCATTCCAGCCCAGATAAGGTTATTTAGGGTCAACATAGAAACATGCTAGCGGACAGGATATCCCATTCATTCCGATGTATCGAGCAGACGCGATAGTATGCGTCATACTAACCGATATGATTTATTCGGATATATACGCGTTATTTATATGACTAACCTCTATTGCCACCAGCCATACGTTCGCGCAGACGGGTTTTATAATTTGAACATTTATATTAATCGTTGCGTCCAGTGTCTCATATAGAATGGATAATATTATTTTATTACAAAATTGCTAGATCGCGAAACAAGTTGTTACGACTTATCGCTCCGTATATCTCATTCCTGATGGAATCCATCGCCCTGTAAAACGTACATTACGGATTATTAATAATTTATCGCGTTTTTATGGAAGTATACGTAACGATATATATTATTCATTTTCGTACATAGGTTAAGTTTGTAATTATGATTTCTTACTCAATAAAAACGTACGCCTAGCTCGAATAATATAATGAACTTACCCGTATATTCGTTGAAGCTGCTTGAGGACTGAGACCGTTCTAATCGGTCTATATTTATATAGAAGCGTTGGTTATTTATGGATCGGTTCGTAGTCTATATTTATAGAATCGCTATTTATAAAGCTATTACCAATAGGCTATATAGTGACGCGTATACCAAAAAAAGCAAAGAGCTCGGTAGTTGAGCGCTACGTCATCAATAGTGACGTATATACCAAAAAAGCAAAGAGCTGCCCGTTACTAGATCGTCCGATACGCCTTCGTACACAGAGCTCGATAGTTGCGCGATACGTCATCAGGTGACTAACAATAAACGCGCACGCGCGTGATCTACGTTATATTACCTTATATGCAAATGAGTTACTATAAATAGAAAAAAGCAAAGAGACGCATGTACTACTTATCTATGCAACAACAAAGCTCTCCTACACTATCTTCTTTCAAACACAGTCTTCGTGGAAATATATCTAAAACTCCTAAATACTTTTATGTTTGCTCCAGGAAATGGCAAGTTTATCATGCCCGATTACGTACTGAGTGCTGCTCCTTAAACCAACTCCTGTATAGCAAAAACGTATCTCCAACATCTCTTTGCCAATGCGGTCTTGTTGAAAGTAATCACCATTTCTTCTTGGAATGCACACTATATACCAACATCAGAGCAAAACTAATACAAGAAACTTCTATATACTGTACTGTAACATTGTACACTCTCTTACACGGAGATCAAAACCTTTGCGACAACATCAACATCAGAATCTTTCTTACTGTACATGACTATATAAGGGACAGTAAACATTTTCCATGAACTTAAATGACTGACCTGTTCCTGGCTTTCAACATTCCAAATCAAGTCTCAAGATCTTATTTCTTCTACTTGAATTGAAAACAATTACGATGATCTATCGTCAACGCTGATTGACTCTTTTATGTATTATTACTTAATTTTATATTTATTATTGCTTAAGATGAACACTAAGTGTATTAGTTACAAACACCATACATTTTAAGCCACTACGATAAATATCTAGCAAACTATATCGATATCATACCATACCTCACTTTACCTAATAATGCTACTTTGTTCTTACAATAATTGTTGTGAGTCTGCACATATTATATATTAGAACAATCTCTTACACTTCGGCTTAACTATATTTTTCTTATTAACATTCCTCAACATTGTACTATTCTGACCTCTATTATTATAATGTCTTTTTTCTTATCTCAACTACAATATCGTTTTCTTTCTATCTAAATCGCATTATGAATCTTGTATTGTTAAACATTTCAAGCAAATATTTTACCGCCAAATTTACAGCAAACGAGTTTCGAAGGAGAAGACCTTTATAAGCTAATCTAGCTTTCGGATCTAATCCTTTTTCAAAACATAAAATATTATATTGTAATGTAAATGCTATATGTATATGTGACATTGTTTGAAAAAAAATATGTTTGAACTAAGCATATTTTAGTTGTTCAGTTTGTGTTTTGTAATAAAGATGTGATATATCTTGATCTTCGTTTTCATGTAATAATACGTCATCATAATTATATGTCTGCGTTTTCTATGTCCTCTAGTATATTTTATTGTTTATTTAACATTTAAGGCGGACGTCTTAACCACTGGGCCACGGAGACGGTATATATTTATATGTCATTGTTTTGCATAAGAAGTGTCAATAAATGTTGAAGCAAATGGGTTGGGCCTCAAGTTTTAACAACATTAGTTACGGCCTTCCTCAAAATACTAGATTGTAACAAACACACTTTCCATGTTAGGTAAAAGATCGAAGGTCGGATTCTTCCCTCCACCATTAACCTTGTTGATGTATGAATATCTTGATATATTTACCCTCGCCTCCGGCAAACCATGTGGGCGAGCGTACTAATGTGTTTAGTTGAATATCTTTGCGCGAGTCGTACCACAACGAGTGCATCGTATAGAACAGTCTCAGTCTCATAAAACTGAATTATACGAGACTACAGATTGTAAATTATAGGAAATGGCAGACATATATTTCGCAAATTGGGACAAAATACTTTTTAAACGTATGTTATAGTCCATGAACACAATCAGTTGTATTTTGATTGTGGTTTGCTATACACACGCTATGAATGTAATTTCATTTTATGAACTCGCGCCGATAATGTGTGTGTTTGTTCTGGTTTTACGATTCCATCAGCACCATTTTGAGCTATATCGCACGCGGGAAGTTTACCTAACAACAACAGACGGATATGTAGTCCAGTGGTAACTTTCTTTCAGATGGGACGTTAAACCGAGGTCTCGTGTCGGTGCTTTACACCGTGCACGTAAAAACCCAGAGGAGATTCTGGAATGGGTCTCTGTCTGTATCATGCACTATCCTCCAAAATCTAAAAAAATAACTAATCTCTTCAGGAGGCGTCGCTCATATGGGCAACCGGTAGCGACGATAAATAAACGTAAAACACACACCTAACAACACCTTGCCTGGGTAAGCTCCAGCGATTAACCAGTACTTGGTCCACCAACATCCGTAAGAAACTGCCAACTGTTTCAGATAAAATAACACAACCTGAGCGGCGCTAGAACCTATCAGTGATATTCCCCGCTGATATGAAATGGGGTTATTATTATTCTTGGCTGCTACTGTCTGTCTGTGGATAGGATAAATAAATAAGAAATATCACAGTACCCCCCCCCCCCCCATAGAAGCTTGACATTGGAGCTACAGACCCGTGTCATGTGTACGATTTATCATCTTAATATGGCAAACATTTAGTTTAAAGCTTAATTTATTTTACAACGATTGCGAAGGAAGTTTTAACAACTTATAACTTATATCAATCACTCTCGTCGGCTCGGATGAAAGTGTATATGTGGTCATTCGTGTGGGAGGAAACTGGAGTACCCGGAGAAAACCCACATGTCCGATCTGGCGACTACCGTACCATCTCATATACTTTCCGGTCCGAGGATCGAACCCGGGTTGTATTGGTGAGAATCGAGCGCGCACATGTGTGGCACATTAGTATTGAACGGACACACGGGCGGACACTGTAAATAGTGACGATCTGAATAAAGCCAATCCGAATATCAGTTTCTGCTTCCACTAAACGCTTTGATAGTTAATGATTCGGATCAGACACAGCTCGTACACAAACTGTTTCAGATATGAACAAGTGTACGTGCAATATTTGTTGAATTTCGGCCCTTATATTCAAGTACATGTACAAAATTTCATAATTCAAGCTGAAACCCTTTCAATAATTGAGACATATGCATAGGATATAAGCCGAAAACGATCCAATATGTAAACTATTGGACTGTGTGAGGCGCGTAGCACCGAAGACAGTACACATATTTTACATATTGGATCTGTTTGAAGCTTATATCTTACTTAAAGGCCTGCAGGTTGACCTATATTTGACCTTAAACACACGAGGAATAGCGGTACAAATCTGACGGTCGACGCACTAAACACACGAGGAATAGCGGTACAAATCTGACGGTCGACGCACATCGTATTTGCCACATGCGAGGCCCTGCATGGTATACATCTAATACATGAGCACCACTTATATCTATTATGACCCACGTACATATCAGAGGTTATAAATTGCTGAAATTGAAGTTCTGTATTTTTATAGTACTTACAACTGGTATAAACAATTCAACTCCACTTATGG
This sequence comes from Archivesica marissinica, assembly GCA_014843695.1. Taxonomy (NCBI): domain Eukaryota; kingdom Metazoa; phylum Mollusca; class Bivalvia; order Venerida; family Vesicomyidae; genus Archivesica; species Archivesica marissinica. The sequence continues at coordinate 68,312,525 of CM026390.1, forward strand.
CCCAAATAAGGCTGGTTGCGCGGGTTAGGCAGCCAGTTCCTGCATTGCTGTACCACACATGCAGGCATCAGTTCCCTCTTATGCCAAGTACAGTCTCCTCTTCTAGCCGCTACTTTTCTCTCTATATATCTGACATCTTTCCATGCGCCACAATTATATAGCATTGCCCAAAACCTCCTGTATAGAAGCTTTCTCTCATGTGAATTTAGATTATGCGGTGGACGATTATTAGCAGGCCACCAAAGTTGTTTGTTCTGTTCATTTATTATGCAAGGGGAACACAAGCACAGTGGACACTCAGCAACACCTTCAGCATGCTGAGGCATAGGGGGAGGTACGTAAGCAGCCTCTGCAACGGGCATGGCGGTGGCTGTTTCTTCTATTTCCATCTCTACGTCCCAGTTCTTATTTTGCAAGAAAGTCAGCAATTCTTTTCTCTGCTCATCAGTTACATACATTGTTATTTTACTCAATGGCATCTTGTAGAAATCGGCAGAATATGTGTAATACTCGTATGTTCAAGAGATTATAATTATAATATTATACATGTACTCATAGCATTCACTGTGATTATTATGTAGCATCAATATCGGTAAACACACACTGACACAGAGAAATATTTAAAATAAAACAGAAAACTTGCGAATAATACTGTAGATATATAATTAAATGAAGTATGAAGGTTACCATATAACGAACACATATAGTTTATTCATATAAATACATACATATTATATACATGCATACACATTATCAGTCTCAGTGATTACGCTACGGCTGATGAGGCACCTACATAACATGTAATCTATGTCCCTGGGCTGATCTGGATTATGTAGTTTGAATTCTCATAACTATCAATTTTCTTTACAATCAATAATATACGTTTACTTAAATTGTCAGGGCCTCATTTTGACTAATTCTCAGCTCACAGAGTGATCGTGCATATTAACCGTTAGAAAGTACCTACATACGCCAAAATATACTGAATGTACTGCTACATTGTTGATACAAGCCACTAATCACATGGAACAGGTAGTAAAGTATAAATCTTTACAATTGGACGGGGTCAAACTGCAGGCCTTTAAATGTGTAGTACAAAAGTTACACAATACACACAAGAAGTGTGCAACATCAACCCAGCCAATCAAATTCTGACAACTCCTGCTCAACAATGCATATCATTGTACCCATACTTGGAGATTATGTCTGTGTTTACAATGTAGTGATCACTATTATATAACAGACGGATATGTAGTCCAGTGGTAACACGCTGGACTGGTAATCCAGGGACCGCAGGTTCGATCCCCCGTCTGACCCTAATAAAATTAACAGTCTTTCAGATGGGACGTTAAACCGAGGTCTCGTGTCGGTGCTTTACACCGTGCACGTAAAAGAACCAGAGGAGACTCTGGAATGGGTCTCTGTCTTTATCGTGCACTATCCTCCAACATCTAAAATTAATAATCTCTTCAGGAGGCGTCGCTCATATTGGCAACCGGTAGCGACGATAAATAAACGTACATGTAAAACAAATTCACAAAATGTTGTGTTCACAGTAGTTTCCAATGACATCTATCTACATACAGGTACTGGTCCAACGCAATATGTGAAATATGTATATAAACAGAAAGCCAATAAAATAAACACGATATAGGTGATCCAGGTACTGGTCCAACGCAATATGTGAAATATGTATATAAACAGAAAGCCAATAAAATAAACACGATATAGGTGATCCAGGTACTGGTCCAACGCAATATGTGAAATATGTATATAAACAGAAAGCCAATAAAATAAACACGATATAGGTGATCCAGGTACTGGTCCAACGCAATATGTGAAATATGTATATAAACAGAAAGCCAATAAAATAAACACGATATAGGTGATCCAGGTAGTTGGTATCGACCAGGTATAATGAGCGTACAATCAGTTAGTCAAAATAAACACGATATAGATGATCCAGGTAGTTGGTATCGACCAGGTATAATGAGCGTACAATCAGTTAGTCAAAATAAACACGATATAGGTGATCCAGGTAGTTGGTATCGACCAGGTATAATGAGCGTACAATCAGTTAGTCAAAATAAACACGATATAGGTGATCCAGGTAGTTGGTATCGACCAGATTTAATGAGATACAATCACATAGTCAAAATAAAAGCGTGTTTCACTGTATCTTAGTGTAATGGTATCGTCCTCAATATCACGTTGCATTTATACATTATACAAAACTATAGTTAAAGCAGCATTACATCGTAATAAAGGATGTTTTGGGTAAAATATAAATACTAATGTGTGTGTGTTTACAAAAATCGAAATAGTCGCTCAGAAACGATAAAATTCCAATACATTTAAGCCGTCGTATACGCGAATTTGTTTATCAACACACAAAATGTAAATACGCAGAGCGGGCATGCGTGGAACAACAGAGTATGTAGAAAACAACGTATATACTTTGAACATAAAACTATGTGTAGCAGCATTGCTACTCATACGTAAAATTTGAATTTTTCAAATATCTTTTATTTCATACGATGTAATGCTGCTTTAAAAGGAGACGGTAAACACATTCACTCGCTCACTGTCACACGATAATACTTGAAATAGGCGTACACGCAAACAATACATTTATAACATAAATTAAACCACGGAATATCACTTATTCCCATGATGTCCCGTTATTTTTCGTATCTCTCACTTTTCCGTTTCTCCGATCTCTCATACTAAACCAGTCAACCGTAACTATATATATGTACTGTGCATTGCACGCGTATCTTGTGAATTGCAGTGTAAAATTGCTGTGTGATTGTGTTTTTATATCGACGGTCTCGAATCACAATCTATTATGTTACCCAACAGTATTATATTTAGGATGTTTACACATACGGCGGCGATAGTTCTCTTTGTCCATGTCAGAATCTTAAAAAAAGGTATTTTAAATATTTGTTTTAAATTTTTGATTAGCTACATTTACATAGCTTTTAGAAAGTAAAACATGTTTAACGTTATTGTAATATGCTATTGTCTCTTATAATTCTCATTTGTGGAATGGCTATGTGCAATGTATGTGTTATAATATAAATTGAAATGTATGTACTGTACATAGATGAGACATAAATAAAGATATAATAGAAATATATATATACATTATACACATATATTCATATTGGGGGTTGTATAGTAGAGAAGCGAATGGTGGGATACTGGAGAGATGGTACATGACATATTGGAGGTTGTATAGTAGAGAAGCGAATGGTGGGATACTGGAGAGATGGTATAGGACATATTGGGGGGTTGTATAGTAGAGAAGCGAATGGAGGGGGATACTGGAGAGATGATACATGGCATATTGGGGGTGTTGTATAGTAGAGAAGCGAATGGAGAGGGGATACTGGAGAGATGGTACATGGCATATTGGGTGGTTGTATAGTAGAGAAGCGAATGGTGGGATACTGGAGAGATGGTACATGGCATATTGGGGGTCGTTGTATAGTAGAGAAGCGAATGGTGGGATACTGGAGAGATGGTACGTGACATATTGGGTGGTTGTATAGTAGAGAAGCGAATGGTGGGATACTAGAGAGATGGTACATGGCATATTGGGGGTTGTATAGTAGAGATGGAAGCCTATTCTTGATATAGTGCAGCACACCAGCTCAGCGTTTCTTTGAGCTGAAACCAACCAGTCTTTGAGAACAAATGTATATCTAGCTTTCTAAATCCATAAATACACGCACGTCCACAATTTTTTCCAGATTTGCTTATCAGTGTAAATACCCAAAGGCCATGTTAAAATACTACATATCAATTATTTAAAATGCAACAAAACCGAACTTAAAATTGCGTGGAAACGATCTACTATCTATTTTACGACAATGAGTTCACGTCTGACAGATAACGCTTTAAATTCTAGTCAGAACTGTTGACAGTTCTAGGAAAGTTCTAGGAAAGTCATTACCATCCGCCCATTGATATGACATGACTTAATGTTGTGCTTCAAATATTTATTATTCAATTTCAATTACCCAGTGCCTCGTGGGACGTATAAATGTAACATTAATCTGTATCTGTCGATTCGATTCGATTACAGACGGATCTGTAGTCATGTGGTAACACGCTGGACTGGTAATCCAGGGATCGAAGGTTCGATCCCCCGTCTGACTCTAATACAATTTACAGTCTTTCAGATGGGACGTTAAACCGAGGTCTGTGTCGGTGCTTTACACCGTGCACGTAAAAGAACCAGGTGAGACTCTGGAATGGGTCTCTCTCTGTATCATTGCACTATCCTCCAATAATCTAAACTGACTAATCTCTTCAGGAGGCGTCGCTCATATGAGCAACCGGTAGCGACGATAAATAAGCGTAAAACACACATATACACTCTGTCCAGTCTGTATAAACAGGGACAGGGGAACATATATGTATGATAAATGGATAGGATAAATAGGGTAAAATGGGATCATGTAATAATCCAAGACCCCATCCGTAGTCGAGTGGTTACGGTCGGTGACTTGTATACCACTGTATCCTACCTATGCTATGACTTGTTTATTTATCCTATCCACAGACAGACAGACGCACGCAGCTACTAATATTAGTAACCCCATTTCCTAGCGGGTGGGGGACCTATCAGCAATGATGGTCATAGGTTCGAACCCAGCTCAGACCGTGTCCTCTTTCTATGAAATAGTTGGCAGCTTCTTACTGAGATTGGTGAACCAAGTACTGGTTCTGCACTGGAGCCTGTCCATGAAAGGTGTTGTTTGGTATAAACTGCCCGTCGCTCAAATTGGCAACCAATGGGTATCGACGTTAAATAAATTTAAATTAAAAATCAAATCTAATACATTGAAGGGTCAGTCGTCCTGTTGTTAACACACGGGACGGCGAAACCCAGGTATTGCAGGTTCGTTCCCCCGTCTGACTATAATAATATTAAGTATTTCAGGATATAATATAACCCGAGATATCATGCATCGGTGCTATACATCGCACATGTAAAAGAACCAAAGATGCTTCTTGTATTTAAGCGTGTTCTGTATCTTGCGCTAGCCTCCTAATAATAAACTTTGAATTACTAATGATAGACATTAGTCAGTTACTGCCCCTGAATACTCCTAAATGTAGATAGGTCCTCTTAATTGGTTTCCTCTGTTTTTATCGCTGTTTCATTTGCACCACATGCTATTCATTTTCATCCGTTTTCTCATCTGGTTAGTATTACATTATTAAATCTCCACATATATCTATAAGTATATCCAATAGATACTTTACCGTAATATTTGTAATCAATTAAGTATCCCGATTTTGAGAAAAATCACATTTATTATACCGCAATATCTCATAAGAGAACAACAGTAAAATCAAAGGATTTAAACTAAAAGCACCAATATATATTTCGGGGTAAATCGGACTCTATCGGCCAAGGGAGGTAATTGCAAATCCAGTAATGTCTCTCATGTACTACTGGTGGCGCCGTCCGGATTAACAAGGGAGCGAAGATATTTAAAAATGAATACAGTTGGGTTCTTAATTGCAAAACATTGGTCAGTTATGGCATTATTATTCCGTTCAATCGCGTTCCTCTGTTTTTATCGTTAGTTCATTAGTACCACATGCTATTTAGATTGATCTACTTTCTCATCTTGTTATTAATAAAAGTTTAAACTTTTAGTTATTTTACAACGATTGCGAAGCAAGTTCAAACAACTTATATTAATCACTCTCGTTGGCGCTGATGAAAGCGTACATGTGGTCATTCGTGTGGGAGGAAACCGGAGAAAAACCCACCTGTCTGATCTGGAGACCACCGTACCAGCTCACATACATCCCGGTCCGAGGATCGAACCCGGGTAGCATTGGTGAGAAGCGAGCGCGCTAACCACTGCGCTAATCGGACAGCCATCTTGTTATTAGTGCATTACTTAAATCCCCAAAAACAAAATTGTTCACTGACTCAATTAAATGACGGACACGTATGAAAATACAATATACGCGTGATTGTCTGATACGAATTGTTACGCAATCAAATCATGTAGAAGATGGTGGAAGTATATTCGGCGAAATAATCTCATATCGTCGCAAATATTGGAGTCGCCTAGCTTGATAGTAATAAAAAATGGCAATAAGCAGTGGGTATAACAACACTAAGAACTGCGGGTGAACTCCGTAGCCAAGTGTTTACGGTCGTTGACTTCAAATCACTTGCCCCTCGTCGCTTTATGTTCGAATCCCAATTACAGTTCTTTCACGTGATTAATCTATACAGCTGGCTGGTGTAAGGTCGTCAGTCCTATACGGGTGCACGTCCGTGTGTGAAATACCACCCGAGGGTCATTCGGGGTCTTCCTAAGCCAATACTAGTCGGAGAGTCGCCATATAACCAAAGATGTTGGTGTGACGACGTGATAACGACCTAGTATATCGTGGTCACGACTTAGAAGATCGTAGTAGCGACTTAGCAGATCGTGGTAGCGACTTAGCAGATCGTGGTAGCGACTTAGTAGATTGTGGTCACGACATAGAATATCGTGGTCATGACTTAGCAGATCGTGGTAGTGACTTAGCAGAGTGTGGTAGCGACTTAGTATAGAGTGGTCACGATTTAGTGTATCGTGTGGTCATGATTTAATATATCATGGTATCAACTTAGTGCTTCCTCGTCACGACTTAGTATATCGTAGAAACGACTTAGTATATTGTAGAAACGACTTAGTATATCGTGGTCACGACTTAATGTATCGTGGTTATGGCTTAATGTATAGTGTTAGCTACTTAATGTATCGTGGTAACAACTTAGTGTAATGCTTACTACATCGTGGTCACGATATAAAACAAGTATAATACCCCCATTTCCCCTGTGTACATTGCAACAAAACACACATTTAGCTTTATTTTTTGTTTGTTTCAGGAATATGTTTCCGGACAACTTGGTGGAAGCGGCCTATACTGGTGTAAGTAATGTTTATTGATATGTTTATTTATGATCACCCGTTAGATCGGGGTGACACCTCGAGCAAGTTTATTATTCATACAGTCATTTATATTTCCAATCTTTTATTTCTTCTGATCCACTGTGACAAGGTATTCAAATCAAACTGAAAAACAGCAAACATATCACAAATGTAATGTTGAGCATTGACATCGGGTCACCTGCGACGTCACTGTGTGTACACACTGTATTTCTCCGCCAAATAGTACAGTATAACACACCTTCATCTCTTCTCCACATCAACTAGTCTGAAGTCTTCTCAAGTGACAAAATGTGTCAAAAAGCACGAACACTATATACAGCCTGTTATGAAAATGCATTGTTTACTTAAACGAAAAATGCGCTATATTAATTATCAGGACTACATTCGACATCGGATGCACTTCCGCCTATTTACTTATATAGGCCTATGAAAATGCATTGTTTACTTAAACGAAAAATGCGCTATATTAATGATCAGGACTACATTCGACCTCGGATGCACTTCCGCCAATTTACGTATATACAACCTATGAAAATGCATTGTTTACTTAAACGAACCATGCGCTGTATTAATTACCAGGACTACATTCGACCTCGGATGCACTTCCGCCAATTTACATATATACAACATCATACAGGCATACCAATTTCGTTGCTAGTACATACATGTATGATATGCTTCGGAGAAAATGGGCTACGGAGAGAGTCGAATGGAACAGAAAGACTATGCTAGAATGTCTTCATTTCGATTTCTTTGCTGAAACACTGCGGGCAACACTGGCTTTGTAGCGAGTACAATTACGTGCTAACAACCTAACCTCTTTAGACGTTGTGACAGTCAGTGTGAACAGGCTCTGATTTTAAACGCTATGAAATCGTATAATATTATTTGAACCGTCTTCGTAGAGATGTTTGTTTGATTGGGGGTGGGGGTGAAAGTCGCAGTCACCTTAGGTGATATGGCGACTCTCTAGCTCAGGCTATGTTGGTGGAGAACCACATCGGCTTCCCTCCCTATCAGTATGTCAGTCATGGTCGAGTACCTGGGTTGAACCACCGACCTTCTTCACGTCATATGGATTCGTCTAGAGCGATCTATAGATGTTTACTTCCGGATGCAATTTGAAAGTGTTTTTGCACACATGAACGAATTTAGTATAAACACTATCTATTTCTTTGAATACACATAGTCAAGTAGCCTGGGAACAGGCGTTGATATATTTTGCCTGGTCAGTCAAATAAATATATTTTAACACCGAGACTATTAATTGGGCGGTATTGAGTTTCTGATCAGTGTCATTTTGCCAGAAGTTAAAAAGTGAAAAATCGACAGACTGTAACCCAGGTTAATAGTCAAGTATAAGTAATATGTACATACATGTAGGATTGAGGAGAATGCAACCTGCTTGCATGGTTACCTGTTTCCTATGTACATACATGTAGGATTGAGGAGAAAGCAACCTGCTTGTATGGTTACCTCTTTCCTATGTACATACATGTAGGATTGAGAAGAAAGCAACCTGCTTGTATGGTTACATCTTTCCTATGTACATACATGTAGGATTGAGAAGAAAGCAACCTGCTTGTATGGTTACTTCTCATGAAATATTTGACACCTCCAGTGGGATTCGAAACTATGATTTGAAGGCAATAGTTTATACACATTTATTTTAGCTCGATTGCGAAACAAGTTCTTACAACTTATATTAATCACCCCGAGACCTCATTCCTGATGGAATCCATCGCCACGAAGGCAAGAGAAGGGGCAACGTGGATGTATATGCATTGCATGAGGGCATAATTGTAACGGCTCCGGGCCTTTCGCATCTGAAGCGAACGCGCTACCATTTCAAGGCAATGGCCACGAATGTCCCACCCCTTACTCACTCGGCCACGGATGTCCCGGCCCCTCTTAGTAGAGGAATGTGAATCGACGATTGAGCTTATTTACCCTCGCCTCCGGCGAACCATGTGGGCGAGCGAAATGTGAATCAAGAGAATCGATAGTTTAAGTTTGTCAACATGACAAGATTATTAAGATAATGTAATTTGCATAAATCACTTGCTTTCAAACACACATTCAATATCGCACATCAGCGCACGATCTGCACAAACGCGGATTGGGGTGGGTTTTTATCTTTATTGTGAAACTGTCAAGATTTGTAAAGTGTAAACAACTCCATAATAGTATCATTGATTGACCGGTGTTCAATACAATAAGCATTGTTACTCTGCTTTCAGATGGGACTTTAAACCGAGGTCTCGTGTCGGTGCTTTACACCGTGCACGTAAAAGAACCAGAGGAGACTCTGGAATGGGTCTCTCTCTGTATCATTGCACTATCCTCCAAACATCTAAAATGAATAATCTCTTCAGGAGGCGTCGCTCATATGGGTAACCGGTAGCGGCGATAAATAAACGTAAAACACACACATGCTATTAATGGAAACACGCATGGAAAGTAATCCAAAACATACATATCCTAGCTTATTCATTTCCATTTATCCATATCATATAATATATAAAATAATGATCATCAGAACACAAATTATAGTCAACTAAGCACAGCAGGTAACAACAGTCAGCCGCCATTTTAAATGTTGACCTATTATCGATACCCTCTGAAATGAAGAGTATCATTGTATAGTTAGTAATTCGAATATTCGAATATTTTCCCGACCGAATATTCGAATGCCTAAATCGCTATTCGTTGCCATCCCTAATAGTCACTGTCCAAAATGTAGCATAACGCATGTAATTAATAAACAACAACATGATAACATAGCTATGGGGTTATTCTGGAGCTGTATTCAAATTTAACAGTCTAGTTCGCAGTGTAGTTGTCATGGTGACATATGGAAAGAGGTAACCATATAAGCAAGTTGCTTTCTCCTCAATCCTACATGTATTTTCATATTGTGATCATTAGACTATGTATATTCATTGAAATAAAATATTGTTTAAACTATGGTGCCATATGAATTCATCATTGCGTCTGACAACAGGACCAGCATTTTCACTTAGCTCCCTATCTGCCTGGTAGAGAGTTTTGTAAAGACAGTAGGTGAGTAAGTACATCATGTACTTAGAAACACATAACGTGGGTCTGGCCTGTAATTATTATATTATAGTAATACTAATAATAATCCATAACTGTCCAAAGTAGGTAATGAGGTTATTACTATTCTTGAAGTTCTCTTAATTTTAGTAAAAGCATAATTATAAGGTACTACTTTTTGATACACCTTTTACGATTCTGAAATATCATTGTCAGGTGATATTCCGAGTTCCAGTCTGTCGAGTTTTCACTAATTTAGTTCTGACAAAACTCAATACGGCTCAATGAGAGACATCGGTCAGTTACCGCCCCTGAATACACCCTAAAAGTAGATAGGTCCTATTAAGTGTTTTCCTCTCTTTTTATCGTTGTTTCCTTTGCACAATATGCTAGCAATGTAATCCCACTATCACTTCTTATGATTATTGGTTTTGCTGGAACAGGCGTCGATATATTTATCACTAAGCGATCATTTAGGCAGGAACTGGCACGCTGGTAGAACCACTGACCGTCTGCAATCCAGCTGGATAGCTTGCACGTATGAAGGACACATACAATGGGATTCAAACATACAGCATTGAGGTGGCAAATGTTTCACGGCAACGACCGAAACAACTTGTCCATGTCTTGTAGATGTACATACGCCTAGATACGCGTACTTGCAAAGCATATCTAAGTACGTCCTGCTACCAACCCGTTCCTACAGCCAGTGGCCGAGTGGTTACGGTAACTTACTTCAGATCACTTGCCATTCACCACTGTAGGGTTGAATCACACATTGGGCGTCGATTTATTTCATGTGAGGAAGCTATCAGGGCGAGGCACGTTTGTGGAATATCGATGGTTCTCAGACCCGGTTGCCCATTCTGTCTGAAATATTGCTCGAATGGTCCCTATACGACCTGAAATATTGCTCGAATGGTCCCTATACGACCTGAAATATTGCTCGAATGGTCCCTATATGACCTGAAATATTGCTCGAATGGTCCCTATACGACCTAAAATATTGCTCGAATGGTCCCTATACGACCTAACATATTGCTCGAATGGTCCCTATACGACCTAAAATATTGCTCGAATGGTCCCTATACACCTAAAATATTGCTCGAATGGTCCCTATACGACCTAAACTATTGCTCGAATGATCACTATACGACCTGAAATATTGCTCGAATGGTCCCTATACGACCTAAAATATTGCTCGAATGGTCCCTATATGACCTAAAATATTGCTCGAATGGTCGGCCTTATACGACCTAATATATTGCTCGAATGGTCCCTATACGACCTAAATTATTGCTCGATGGTCCCTATACGACCTAAAATATTGCTCAATGGTCCCTATACGACCTAAAATATTGCTCGAATGGTCCCTATACTACCTAAAATATTGCTCGAATGGTCGGTCCTTATACGACCTAATATATTGCTCGTGTCCCTATACGACCTAAATTATTGCTCGAATGGTCCCTATACGACCTAAAATATTGCTCGAATGGTCCCTATACGACCTAAAATATTGCTCGAATGGTCCCTATACTACCTAACTATTGCTCGAATGGTCCCTATACGACCTGAAATATTGCTCGAATGGTCCCTATACGACCTGAAATATTGCTCGAATGGTCCCTATACGACCTAAACTATTGCTCGAATGGTCCCTATACGACCTAAAATATTGCTCGAATGGTCCCTATACTACCTAAAATATTGCTCGAATGGTCCCTATACGACCTGAAATATTGCTCGAATGGTCCCTATACGACCTAAAATATTGCTCGAATGGTCCCTATACTACCTAAACTATTGCTCGAATGGTCCCTATACGACCTGATATATTGCTCGAATGGTCCCTATACGACCTAAAATATTGCTCGAATGGTCCCTATACTACCTAAAATATTGCTCGAATGGTCCCTATACTACCTAAAATATTGCTCGAATGGTCCCTATACGACCTAAACTATTGCTCGAATGGTCCCTATACGACCTAAAATATTGCTCGAATGGTCCCTATACGACCTAAAATATTGGTGCTACTTTACAACCCCCCAAAATCCACACACAGAAATCCTCCTAGTGCCAACAGGTACTATGATTAGATGCTTTTCAATATTTCAGTTCCGGTCTAAGGAGGTCGAGGCGGAAGTGAACATGACGGAAACTATGCTATTCAATGCAACGGACAACGAAACCATATACCACTCCGGAGAAGGACAAGTGTTTAATGTAGCGTTTCACTTTCTCAACGAAACAATCGCTAAAGTCACAAGAAGTAAGTACTATGGTTGTATGTTTGCTGTTTATTGTTGTTGTTGTTATCGTTGTCGTTGTTGTCGTCGTAGTTGTCGTTGTTGTTTGTTCACACGCGCAGCAATAAGGGTATCGGATTAGTGCAATACAAAGCACCTTCGTTTCTCACCTATGCAACCCGTGTTTGAGTGTTTGACCGTGAAGTATATGACCTTGTACTATTGTCACAAGGTCGGATTTAACAGACGGGTCTGTAGTCCAGTGGTAACACGCTGGACTGGTAATCCAGGGATCGCAGATTCGATCCCCCGTCTGACCCTAATAAAATTAACGGTCTTTCAGCTGGGACTTTAAACCGAGATCTCGTGTCGGTGCTTTACACCGTGCACGTAAAAGAACCAGAGGAGATTCTGGAATGAGTCTATGTCTGTACCATTGCACTATCCTTCAAAAATCTAAATTGACTAATCTCGTCAGGAGGCGTCGCTCATATGGGCAACCGGTAGCGACGATAAATAAACGTAAAACACAAGGTCGGACATGTGTGCTTTACGACGGGCATTGCGTTAACCACCCAAACGATTAACTGTATTTATACTTAATTTTCTCCAAGTTAGAGAGTAATGTCAGTTGATATGCTACCTAAATAGAGAGTAATGTCAGTTGATATGCTACCTAAATAGAGAGTAATGTCAGTTGATATGCAACCTAAATAGAGAGTAATGTCAGTTGATATGCAACCTAAATAGAGAGTAATGTCAGTTGATATGCTACCTAAATAGAGAGTAATGTCAGTTGATATGCTACCTAAATAGAGAGTAATGTCAGTTGATATGCTATCTAAATAGAGAGTAATGTCAGTTGATATGCTACCTAAATAGAGAGTAATGTCAGTTGATATGCTACCTAAATAGAGAGTAATGTCAGTTGATATGCTACCTAAATAGAGAGTAATGTCAGTTGATATGCTACCTAAATAGAGAGTAATGTCAGTTGATATGCTACCTAAATAGAGAGTAATGTCGGTTGATATGCTACCTAAATATGTACTACGAATGTTAGACTATTATATACAACATAACATAACTATGTTTTAATAACAATACAGCCTTGTGAATACTCGATTCATAAACTATGGTATGGAATCACCACAAGTGTAAGATCCTTTTTATCACATTGTGGAAGTCGTGATAGCGCAGTGGATGCGCGTTCTCTTCAGGTGCGAAAGGTCTGGAGTTCGAGCCCAGCTGGAGCCGTTACGATTGTGCCCTTAGGCAAGGCGTTTAAATTCCACGTTGCCACTTCTCTCTCCCTCGTGGCGATGAATTCCATCAGGAATGAGATCTCGAGGGTGATTAATATAAGTTGTAAGAACTTGTTTCGCAATCGAGCTAAAATAAATGTGTATAAACTATCACATTGCCACAGTAGCAACAACCAGAAATTGGATAAAAACGTTTTCTGTTTGCCAGTATACTTTTGAACCTTGATACATCTCAAGGAAATCAGTAAGGTACATCTGTACGCTGTAGTAAATAGTCCCTGATAATCAAACAACTCCAGCAAATAATCGACACAATCATTTTGATCACTATCTAATACATAGTGCATATTTAGCATTTTATTGATCTAAACAGTTGATTTTCAAACAAATAAATCATGCACTATATGTCGAATGTGTGTTGCAAGCTGTCATGCCGCGATCAATCAGAATCCTTCCATGTTGTATTACACGTGTGTACATATATGAAAATATGTGATGTATATGTCGAATGTGTGTTGCAAGCTGTCATACCGCGATCAGTCAGAATCCGTCCATGTTGTATTACACGTGTGTACATATATGAAAAGTTGTGATGGATGGATGTATGAAGCTGAATACAAGCACATTGATGTGATATGAAAATCTGTGATGTATATGTCGAATGTGTGTTGCAAGCTGTCATACCGCGATCAGTCAGAATCCTTCCATGTTGTATTACACGTGTGTACATATATGCAAAGTTGTGATGGATGGATGTATGAAGCTGAATACAAGCAAATGGATGTGATAAATAGATATTCGCTATGTATTATTTCCCATATAAACACAATACGATGTGCAATAAACACGAGGAGTTTGTAATCCAGTATCAATAAATAACCGGATCAAGTCTGGGATTTATTTCACGGCCATGTTATAGATTCTGACGGTTTGGTGCTCGGTGTCAGTGGAAACATTTTTACTGGGGATATTGTCTTTGGGAAACCAGAATATCCATTCTTAATTTCCCTAGAGACCAACTCTCCGTTATTCTTAAGACGTTAATACCATTCGCACAGTGGGAGAGAACGTACAGCCACACGAGTACTGACAAACACATCTCGGCATTTCGGAATAGATAATGTAATTGTGGTCACGGACTATAAAATATCAAAACAAACATTTGTGTCAAGACTGGGAAAATATGCTTTGTATTCGACTTTGATCAATGTAAAAGCTTCTTGAAAATTGGTCTACGTTCACACTTAGCTTGATCATGACTAGGTAGAATTTCAAGAATGTGATCGCCTCGATATGTGAATTGTGAATTGGCAGAGCATTTGGAATGATAATCCAAGACACCCATGGTTCTCATCTATTCTAGACTGTCATTTTGTCGTCTGTTTTTTTTAGCATTTCAGTAGGTCATGTGCGGTTGTTTACATTTTAGTTTTAGGACAAGGCAATGCCTCTGTTGGTTAGCATATAAGTGTAATGTAGTAAGTTGGGGAGAATGTAGTAGTTGGGGAGAATGTAATAGTTGGGGAGAATGTAGTAGTTGGGGAGAATGTAATAGTTGGGGAGAGTGTAGTAGTTGGGGAGAGTGTAGTAGTTGGGGGAGAATGTAGTAGTTGGGGAGAGTGTAGTAGTTGGGGAGAATGTAGTAGTTGGGGAGAATGTAGTAGTTGGGGAGAATGTAGTAGTTGGGGAGAATGTAGTAGTTGGGGAGAATGTAGTAGTTGGGGAGAATGTAGTAGTTGGGGAGAATGTAGCAGTTGGGGAGAGTGTAGTAGTTGGGGAG
>CM026390.1:68328858-68380519 GCA_014843695.1 Archivesica marissinica
TAGTAGTTGGGGGGAATGTAGCAGTTGGGGGGAATGTAGCAGTTGGGGGGAATGTAATAGTTGGGGGGAATGTAGCAGTTGGGGGGAATGTAGCAGTTGGGGGAATGTAATAGTTGGGGAGAATGTAGTAGTATAAGGCATTATTTGTCTGTATAAATTCACTACCTTATATCCTCGTGGTGTACACATGTATCTGGGTGAAATAACAGAATATGTATATCCGCCCGTCCGTCTTAAAAGCATAATTGATAATAAATGTGATCTATTCTCCCAATTATATTATATATTACAGTTATTCGAAGTAATACAAGTTTCAAATTTATCAATGTATTTACAACACCTGTCGTACACCTAGAGTAATTGTGTATCCATTGGTGCACTTACCTGATTAGACTATATTTTTTAACGATAAAGTTGATGATTTCGTGACAAGTGCTAATTGTACCGAGTACACTCAGCGAAGCAGTGTTCAATCTTACATAGATAATTAATTATCCAATTCAACACAATTAATGATCATTATCATCAATCATTCTAAATCGATAATGTACATGAATACAGACGGATCTGTAGTCCAGTCGTTAACACCAGGGATCATTTTAGAGGGTGATGTGGGCGAAAGAATAGATCCTCTGTTTTTATCGTTGTTTCCTTTGCACAACATGCTATCAATTTTAACCCACTTTCCCATCTTATAATTATTAAATTACTATATCTCGACAGCTAGCCTACAGTATACCTAATGGATACTTATCTGTACAAATTTGTTATCAATTAATTAACATAATTTTGATAAAATCACATTTATTGTTCCGCAACATCTGTTTAGTGTACATACAGGATTCAAAATGAAAGGACGGTTACTCGGGATAAATCGGACTTTGTCTGCCAAGGGAGGTAATAGATAAGCCAGCGATGTCGCTCATTGATTAAGTCATGTCTGTGTGTAGTCGCCCGATAAACCTTAATTATTTGGCCCAGTTGTAATATTATTGGTATGGTTCCTGTCATGGCATAATTTAAATGCCATATCCAATAACGATTACTAGTCCGCCTCCGTGGTCGAGTGGTTAAGGTCGCTGACTTGTATACCATTGTAACCGATGGTCACGGGTTCGAGCCCCGCTCAGGCCGTGTCTCATTTATATGAAAAAGTTGGCAGTTTCTCACGGAGGTTGGTGCACCCAAGTACTGGTTAACCGATGGAGCCTGCCCAGGAAAGGTGTTGTTAGGTAAACTGCCCGCCGGCGATATAGCCCAAAATGGTGCTGATGCAGGCGTAAAACCAGAAATATAACATAATATAACATATAACGATTAGTAGTAGTTGCCAGGAACCAAAATACTGTACTTTTTCATATTTTCAACCCAACAAACAATATTATACTAACTTAAATAAATATTAAATACCCGTAGTAAATATTCACTCTACCAGGAACCTTGAACTTGACAGTTGGTAGCGCGTTGTTTCAGGTGCGAAATGCCCGAAGTTCGCGCCCAGTTGTAAACGTCACGACTGTGCCCTTTAATATGCAAGGTCTATAAATTCCACATTGCCTCTTCTCTCTCCCGCGTGGCGATGGATTCCATCAGGAATGAGGTCTCGAGAGTGATTAATATAAGTTGTAAGAACTTGTTTCCCAATCGAGCTAAAATAGATTTGCATAAAACCAACTGTGGCAATTCGCTGGAAAGCATAAGAGACATGTTTTGCTTTCGATGATCCAGCAATTAAAGTCATCGCGTCTGGCGAGACACCCATGGGACGGTGACCTTGTTATAAGTTCCAGCCAACAACGCCTTTACATGTTAAGCAATCTCGTGTGGGCACGCATAATAGCGTGCATGCAATGAGAATGCTGCGATATATTTCACTGGTAAATCAAAACCATTATTGTTTCTAGTCTGCTGTTTATCAATTGGACTTTGGACAATTGGAAGTCGTGATAGCGCGGTGGATGCGTGTTCGCTTCAGGTGCGAAAGGTCCGGAGTTCGAGCCCCTCTGGGGCCGTTACGATTGTGCCCTTAGGAAAGGCATTTAAATTCCACGTTGCCTCTTCTCTCTCCCTCGTGGCTATGGATTCCATCAGGAATGAGGTCTCGAGAGTGATTAATATAAGTTATAAGAACTTGTTTCGCAATCGAGCTAAAATAAATTTGTATAATCGAGCTAAAATAAATTTGTATAAACTAAGCCTATCAATTTGATTTAGACAAATATAAATCCGCACACAGTAAATAATCCCTAGAGGTTTTAGGTCAATATATGGTGATATAGCCTGGGTTCCAGTCTGTCGATTGTTCACTTTTTAGCTTCTGGCCAAATGTTATGATCAGAAACTCAATACGGCCCAATTAATAGTATCGGTGTTAAAATATATTTATTGACTGAAGATTGAGTTTTTCTAAGAAGATTAAACTACCCATCATCTAAAAGTGACGGTTTTGCCTATCGCAATTATTATAACGAGATGCTTAGAGGGCTATGAGGGCTGCTGCAATATCAGTGTGCATTCGGTTTTCATATCTCCAACTGTCGCTCACTCGCACACGAATTTGTATCAGCGACAGTCGGGGGTAGACCGGGTGAATACAATACCCGGTGCATGTATACACATTTATTTATTTCACTGTCCAGGCAAAATATATCGACACCTGTTCCCAGGCTAATGTCGATACACAGATCCAACAATCTGTAATCATATCTTTGTGTGTTCGCTGTCTCTGACGCCGACTTCACAGATTTATGTCTGGTTTTAAGGTGCGAGAGGTATGCATATGAATTATACCCCCTACCAAATCCAGGGGTCGCAGGTTCGATCCCCCGTCTGACCCTAATCATATTAACAGTCTTTCAGATGGGACTTTTAACCGATGTCTCACGTCGGTGCTTTACACTGTGCACGTAAAAGAACCAGCGGAGATTCATGTCAGGAATCTACCCAGCTGGTTTGCGGAGGATCGGTGGTTCTACCCTGGAGCCAATATGTTGATGTACTATTGCTCGAAAGGGACAGTCGGCGTATTCCTCCACCAATTACAGATCTGTAGTCCAGTGGGTAACACGCTGGACTGGTATTCCAGGGATCGCAGGTTCGATTCCCCGTCTGACCCTAATAAAATTAACAGTCTTTCAGATGGGACGTTAAACCGATGGCTCATGTCGGTGCTGTACACCGTGCACGTAAAAGAACCATAGGAGACTCTGGAATGGGTCTCTGTCTGTATCATTGCACTATCCTCCAAAATCTAAAATGACTAATCTCTTCAGGAGGCGTCGCTCATATGGGCAACCGGTAGCGACGATAAATAAACGTAAAACACACACAGCTGGGGACTCACCATATGACCTAAGCCAGTATGTGTGACTTTAAACCACAGTAACAATGTATCGCTAAATAACATGCTACCCGGAGCAATTACGTTGTAAATCAATTGATTAAAGCGATTGATCCTTATCTTTCGAAACTATATACCTACATTTATGAAGGGATTTTCTTTTTTATTTTGTACAAAATAATGATTAATTCACGGAGAATGCAATAAATAACGCGTGTTATATGTTTTATATGTTCATGTATGCAATCAACTGACAATATACATACGTTAAAACAGTATGTATATATGTATGTATGTTCCATTAATGTCAAACCCCTTGCGGGGACCTATACATGTTTTCCTGGGCAGGCTTAGCCGACCTAAGTGGTTAACCGGTACTAAGCAATGTGTGTGAGGTGCCTTGCTCAATGACAACTACATACGTGGCCTGACCGAGTATCGAACCCGGGACCGTTCGATTCCAAATCCGACACTCTACCACTGAGTCACGGACGCCACACAGTAGTCCACTCTAGTGATATGTTTGGTTATGTGCATGTATACACATTTATTTATTTCACTGTCCAGGCAAAATATATCGACACCTGTTCCCAGGCTAATGGCGATACACAGATCCAACAATCTGTAATCATATCTTTGTGTGTTCGCTGTCTCTGACGCCGACTTCACAGATTTATGTCTGGTTTTAAGGTGCGAGAGGTATGCATATGAATTATACCCCCTACCAAATCCAGGGGTCGCAGGTTCGATCCCCCGTCTGACCCTAATCATATTAACAGTCTTTCAGATGGGACTTTTAACCGATGTCTCACGTCGGTGCTTTACACTGTGCACGTAAAAGAACCAGCGGAGATTCATGTCAGGAATCTACCCAGCTGGTTTGCGGAGGATCGGTGGTTCTACCCTGGAGCCAATATGTTGATGTACTATTGCTCGAAAGGGACAGTCGGCGTATTCCTCCACCAATTACAGATCTGTAGTCCAGTGGGTAACACGCAGGACTGGTATTCCAGGGATCGCAGGTTCGATTCCCCGTCTGACCCTAATAAAATTAACAGTCTTTCAGATGGGACGTTAAACCGATGGCTCATGTCGGTGCTGTACACCGTGCACGTAAAAGAACCATAGGAGACTCTGGAATGGGTCTCTGTCTGTATCATTGCACTATCCTCCAAAATCTAAAATGACTAATCTCTTCAGGAGGCGTCGCTCATATGGGCAACCGGTAGCGACGATAAATAAACGTAAAACACACACAGCTGGGGACTCACCATATGACCTAAGCCAGTATGTGTGACTTTAAACCACAGTAACAATTTATCGCTAAATAACATGCTACCCGGAGCAATTACGTTGTAAATCAATTGATTAAAGCGATTGATCCTTATCTTTCGAAACTATATACCTACATTTATGAAGGGATTTTCTTTTTTATTTTGTACAAAATAATGATTAATTCACGGAGAATGCAATAAATAACGCGTGTTATATGTTTTATATGTTCATGTATGCAATCAACTGACAATATACATACGTTAAAACAGTATGTATATATGTATGTATGTTCCATTAATGTCAAACCCCTTGCGGGGACCTATACATGTTTTCCTGGGCAGGCTTAGCCGACCTAAGTGGTTAACCGGTACTAAGCAATGTGTGTGAGGTGCCTTGCTCAATGACAACTACATACGTGGCCTGACCGAGTATCGAACCCGGGACCGTTCGATTCCAAATCCGACACTCTACCACTGAGTCACGGACGCCACACAGTAGTCCACTCTAGTGATATGTTTGGTTATGTTTATGTTTAAACATATTTTATTTATCAATATTTACATCATGTTGTAACATTAATATACAAGAACAGATGGATTAAATCGGAAGCTAGTAGCTTATTAGATTTTCTTCATGACAAACATAAATTTCATAAACTATGACAGAGTATACATGTATATACATTTATGAACGTGACAAGTGTTATTCAACTGTATTAATATAAAATGTAAATAAAAATAATATGGAGATGATGATGAAGTAATCAATCAGACTGGCTTACCAGTCGGAGGCCTTCGTGGCCGAGTGCTGTCTAGCTGGCGTGTGGGTGGTCGGTGGTTCTACCCGGTTACCCATCCGTGAATTGAGTACTGCTCGGAGGGGCACTTGGGTATTGCTCAGCCAGTAACAGATGGAGACTCGCCATCTGATCTAAGCTGTTGTTGCGACTTAGAACCCAAAATACATACAAACAAATAAAACAAAAATAAGTTTGGTTATGAAGTTTGCGTGATTGTATTTCCGGCGTACGTTGCACACGAAAAGTGATTCTAAACGAAGTCGTGCAAAAAGCCCAGAGTTCGCACCCAGCTGTAGCCGTTAAGAGTGTGCCCTTAGGCAATTAAATTCCACGTTGCATATTATCTCTCCTTCATGACGATGTCAGGAATGAGGTCTCGATAGCAATTATTCTAACGGTGTAAAAACTTGTTTCACAATCGAGCTAAAATAAATTTGTATTAACTAAGTGATCCTAAGCTTGATTGGGCGACACATACGTATATATAGAAGCAATAAATAGGCAAGTTTAGTATCAAAATGTGCAAACATGTATTGGCTACACTGATCTGATCATTATCAAAACAACACTGTTTCAGTTTATACAAATTTATTTTAGCTCGATTGCGAAACAAGTTATTTCAACTTATATAAATCACTCTCGAGACCTCATTCCTGATGGAATCCAGGGAGAGGACACTGTTTTACGTATGAATATAAAATATATAATTTCCCCTCGAACCAATTGCACACTTTCTTTTTCGTGTGAGTATACCTGAACATTGTTGAAAACTATATAATAATTTTATTATTTTAACTAGGTTAGTCTTTTTATCGATCTGCTCTCTTCGTGGATGCATTTCTCCGTAATAAATCATTAAAGCTATGCAATGAGACATCGGTCAGTTACTGCCCCTGAATAATCCTCAAAAGTAGATAGGTCCTATTAAGTGTTTCCTCTGTTTTTATCGCTGTATCCTTTGCACAACATGCTAGCATATTATTCCACTATCGATTATTATGTTTATTAAATTACTATATCTCGACACATCTCCTACAGTATATGCAATGGGTACTTATTTGTAGAAGAATGTTATCAGTTAATTAACACGATTATGATAACATCACATTTATCATACCGCAACATCTGGTTAGGGAACAACAGTAAAAACAAAGGATTCCAACTAAAAGGACCTATTCACATTTTGGAATAAATCAGACTTTATCTGCCAAGGGAGGTAATATACAATTACAGATGTCTTTCATTATGTATGATTTTATCATATGGCAACATCTGATTAGGGAACAACAGTAAAAACAAAGGATTCCAACTAAAAGAACCTATTCACATTTTGGAATAAATCAAGACTTTATCTGCAAAGGGAGGTAATAAAACATAGAGTTGTCTCTCATTAGTGCGAGTACATTACATTTAGCATCTTTTATTAACGTGTATGGCATACGAGTATAAAACAACGGGTCATTAACATACAGTGCGATCTCATTTTCTTTTTAAAGCGGTAACATGCCTTTAATGAAATATGTATAAACTAACCGTTAACATGCACGGCTCCTATATATCGCTCATATACAATGCATGTAGACCGCCTTCGTGGTCGAGTGGTTACGGTCACTGACCTGTATGCCACTGTAACCTATCATCACTGATGGTCACTAGTATAGCATAGGTCTATTTGTGCATCATGTCATAGTACATACATTACGTACATAACATTTTGTATGACAAAACATTTACAAATATCACAATATCACTGATTGCAATGTTCTTATCACAGAAAGCTTAATTGCACCAACATTTATGTTATCATATATCTCAGACTTTAAGTTCAAGTCCGCTCAGGTCATGTCTGTTTATATGAAAACGTTGGCAGTTTCTTTCGGAGGTTGCTGCATCAAGTATTAGTTAACCGCCGGAGCCTGCACAGGAACTGTGTTGCTAGGTAAACTGCGCACCGGCGATATAGCTCAAAATGGTTCCGATGAAGGCGTAAACAAACAATGTTTAGTAAATTGTTAAACGTTTCACAATGAAAGACATTGCTTGTTTGTTTCTATTACCTCCCTTGATAGATAAAGTTTGATTTATCGCGAAATATATATTGAGCTTTTTATTTTCTAACCAGATGTTGCTGTAGGATATGTTATGTTATATTTCGGGTTTTACGCCTGCATCAGCACCATTTTGGGCTATATCGCCGGCGGGCAGTTTACCTAACAACACATTTCCTGGGCAGGCTCCAGCGGTTAACCAGTACTTGGGTGCACCAACCTCCGTAAGAAACTGCCAACTTTTTCATATAAATGAGACACGGTCTGAGCGGGGCTCGAACCCGTGACCATCAGTGATGATAGGTTACAGTGGTATACAAGTCAGCGACCTTAACCACTCGACCACGGAGGCGGACTGCTGTAGGATACATGTTGTTTTGTTTCAAAATCGTGTTAATTAATTAATAATCAATTTGTACAGTATAGCATCCATAATGTTAATGTATGGTGTATGATATCTGTCGAGATTTAACAATTTAATAATTATAAGATGAGAAAACGGATGCAAATGGATAACAGGCGGTGCAAAGGAAACAACGATAAAAACAGAGGAAATCAATTAAGCGTACCTATCTACCGTTAGGAGTATTCAGGGGAAGTAACTGACTTACTATTTCTCATGTCGTAATCTAGATCCGTTATTCAGGGGAAGTAACTGACTTACTATTTCTCATGTCGTAATCTAGATCTGTTATTCAGGGGAAGTAACTGACTTACTATTTCTCATGTCGTAATTTAGATCCGTTATTCAGGGGAAGTAACTGACTTACTATTTCTCATGTCGTAATCTAGATCTGTTATTCAGGGGAAGTAGCTGACTTACTATTTCTCATGTCGTAATCTAGATCTGTTATTCAGGGGAAGTAACTGACTTACTATTTCTCATGTCGTAATCTAGATCTGTTATTCAGGGGAAGTAACCGACTTACTATTTCTCATGTCGTAATCTAGATCTGTTATTCAGGGGAAGTAGCTGACTTACTATTTCTCATGTCGTAATCTAGATATGTTATTCAGGGGAAGTAACTGACTTACTATTTCTCATGTCGTAATCTAGATCTGTTATTCAGGGGAAGTAACTGACTTACTATTTCCCATGTTGTAATCTAGATCCGTTATTCAGGGGAAGTAACTGACTTACTATTTCTCATGTCGTAATCTAGATCTGTTATTCAGGGGAAGTAACCGACTTACTATTTCCCATGTCGTAATCTAGATCTGTTATTCAGGGGAAGTAACTGACTTACTATTTCCCATGTCGTAATCTAGATCTGTTATTCAGGGGAAGTAACTGACTTACTATTTCTCATGTCGTAATCTAGATCTGTTATTCAGGGGAAGTAACTGACTTACTATTTCTCATGTCGTAATCTAGATCTGTTATTCAGGGGAAGTAACCGACTTACTATTTCTCATGTCGTAATCTAGATCTGTTATTCAGGGGAAGTAACCGACTTACTATTTCTCATGTCGTAATCTAGATCTGTTATTCAGGGGAAGTAGCTGACTTACTATTTCTCATGTCGTAATCTAGATATGTTATTCAGGGGAAGTAACCGACTTACTAGTTCTCATGTAATCTAGATCTGTTATTCAGGGGAAGTAACTGACTTACTATTTCTCATGTAATCTAGATCTGTTATTCAGGGGAAGTAACCGACTTACTATTTCTCATGTAATCTAGATCTGTTATTCAGGGGAAGTAACCGACTTACTATTTCTCATGTAATCTAGATCTGTTATTCAGGGGAAGTAACCGACTTACTATTTCTCATGTCGTAATCTAGATTGTTATTCGGAAGTAACCGACTTACTATTTCCATGTATCTAGATCTGTTATTCAGGGGAAGTAACGACTTACTATTTCTCATGTAATCTAGATCTGTTATTCAGGGGAAGTAACCGACTTACTATTTCTCATGTAATCTAGATCTGTTATTAGGGAAGTAACCGACTTACATTTCTCATGTAATCTAGATCTGTATTCAGGGGAAGTACCGACTTACTATTTCTCATGTAATCTAGATCTGTTATTCAGGGGAAGTAACGACTTATATTTCTCATGTAATCTAGATCTGTTATTCAGGGGAAGTAACTGACTTACTATTTCTCATGTCGTAATTTAGATCTGTTATTCAGGGGAAGTAACTGACTTACTGTTTCCCATGTCGTAATCTAGATCTGTTATTCAGGGGAAGTAACTGACTTACTATTTCTCATGTCGTAATCTAGATCTGTTATTCAGGGGAAGTAACTGACTTACTATTTCTCATGTCGTAATCTAGATCTGTTATTCAGGGGAAGTAACCGACTTACTATTTCTCATGTCGTAATCTAGATCTGTTATTCAGGGGAAGTAGCTGACTTACTATTTCTCATGTCGTAATCTAGATATGTTATTCAGGGGAAGTAACCGACTTACTAGTTCTCATGTAATCTAGATCTGTTATTCAGGGGAAGTAACTGACTTACTATTTCTCATGTCGTAATCTAGATCTGTTATTCAGGGGAAGTAATCGACTTACTATTTCTCATGTAATCTAGATCTGTTATGCAGGGGAAGTAACCGACTTACTATTTCTCATGTAATCTAGATCTGTTATTCAGGGGAAGTAACCGACTTACTATTTCTCATGTCGTAATCTAGATCTGTTATTCAGGGGAAGTAACTGACTTACTATTTCTCATGTCGTAATCTAGATCTGTTATTCAGGGGAAGTAACCGAGTTACTATTTCTCATGTCGTAATCTAGATCTGTACCATCGCCGATATACCGTGACAGCTTCCTATCAATCAATACAGGTTCAATTCATACATTGCAATTCATGCTACCCCATTTCGCATCTGCATGCATTCCCATAGATAAATCCCCTTGATGAGTGCCCAAGTCGGAAAATGTTTCAATAATTAATTTGCAAGAATCGCAGATAAACACAGTTTTAGCATCGATTAATCTAAGGCAGAAAAAGCGATGGTAGTCAAATTACTGTCGGCTTAGCATTTTCTTCACAACACTTTAATTAGTTTGATGTACTACATTCGTGTATTTTAATGCTGTAATGTGTCTAGTCACTTTGATATTCATATCTTACCTTGTTTGTAGGCCATAGTGCCAACTGATTTATTTTTCATCAAATTTAGTTCATAGAATACAGTAAAATGAGCGGTCTCCGTAGCCTAGTTGCTACGGTCGTTGACTTTAAAGCACTTGTCCCTTATCGCTGTATGTTAGAACACCACTGGATGTGTCGAATTATTTCACGAGAGGATTTATCTAACTGGCTTGCGGAAGGTCGGTGGATCTACCCGGGTGCCGGTCAGTGCCTAGAAACTGCTGTGAAGGGCACTCTGGGTCTTCCACCATCAATGCTAGACGTAGAGTCGCCATATAACCTAAGCTGTTATAATATAGTGTGACTTTAAACCAAAACAAACATCAGTGATGACTGTAGAGTCGCCTAATATGACATAAGCTGTTTAGTGCATTAAACCACAGCAATCAAAACAAAGAAACAATAAAATAGCAAAGCTGTAAGGAGGATTCTGAACCTGCTCCTCTTAAACGGTAAAAATGTAGAGAAACAAATAAATCCATCGTCGTATAATTGTATACGGAGTAGTCGGCTATGACTAAAAACTGCCTGAGCAGTTACCGTGAACCATATAGTTAGCTCGGCTCGCTCGCATGGGCGACACGTACTGTGTCCCTACTGATGGCTGCGAATCGAGGCTCACCAGGTCTTGAGTCTGCCGAATATCGGCATAAAGTATCAAGGATGGAACAATTATCTTGCCAAAAACTGCCGAATATCGGCATAAAGTATCAAGGATGGAACAATTATCTTGCCAAAAACTGCCGAATATCGGCATAGAGTATCAAGGATCTTGCCAAAAACTGTGTATCCTATTGCAAGAAGCAAGTTTTCCACTGTTTTTATATAAATGTGAGCTTACATTTTATAATCATTTTACACATATACAGTCAACCCTGTCTTAAGCAGCCAGTCAAGGTAATCACCGAGTATCAATATAGACTACTAAATGCATGTTTATACATCCTTAGTCTATACTGCAGCATGCATTCTGGTATAACATATTTCCGTTCATTCGCCACAGCATAGAACAGTTTATTGTTTTAATTAGATCTACGCACTATGCTATGCTACATAACATAACGACCTTCTGAATTTGACCAAAAAGAGCTAACTTACAATAAAAAATCTAGCTTACACGAGGAGTCTACTGTAGATATATGTGAACTTTATTAATTAAACAAAATTTTAAAAAATGAAAAAAATGAATCAAGATAAAAAAAAAACTATGCAATATTTTAAATATTTAAAATTGGGGCGGGCCGAGTGCTTACGGTCGTTGACTGCAAATGACTTTCCCCTCACCGCTGCCGGTTCGAGTCCCACTGGGTGTCGAATTATTTCCTGTGGGGAAGCTATCCAGCCCAGCTGGCTTGCGGAAGGTCGATGATTCTACCCGGGTACCCGACCATGTCTTAAATACTGCTCGGAATGGCACCAGAGGTCTCCCCCACCAGAGGTCTCCCCCACCAGTACTAGCGGGAGAGTCGTCGTATGAACTAAGTTATTTGTGTGAGTATGAAACCCCCCCCCAAAAACAAACAAAACTAATGTTGTAAGAATTGTCGCATTCAATCTAATCTAAGTCCGCCTCCATGGTCGAGTGGTTAAGGTCGCTGACTTGTATACCACTGTAACATATCATCACTGATGGTCACGGGTTCGAGCCCCGCTCAGGCCGTGTCTCATTTATATGAAAAAGTTGGCAGTTTCTTACGGAGATTGGTGTACCCAAGTACTGGTTAACCGCTGGAGCCTGCCCAGGAAAGGTGTTGTTAGGTAAACTGCCCGCCGGCGATATAGCGCAAAATGGTGCTGATGCAGGCGTAAAACCCGAAATATAACATAATAATTATTATAACATAATCAATCTAATCTAAATTTATTGAAACTAATGAAATGAAATTATACATATTGGAGATTTTTTGACAAAGAAAGTAGGATCTGTTGCCACAAAAGGTTAGCAAACACATTGGCATACTAAATGTAGATATTGGATTAAATCAATATGGTACGGTGGTCCCCAGATCGGACATGTGGGTTTTCTCCGGGTACACCGATTTCCTCACACGTGAATGACCACATTTACGCTTTCATCCGAGCCAACGAGAATGATTACTATAAGTTGTTGAAACTTGTTTCGCAATCGTTGTAAAATAAATAAAGCTTTCAAAATGTCTATGTGTAGGACCAGGAACGCAAGGAGATAACGGGCCAACAACATAGTTATCCTGTTTAACATTGTTTTTTTTATTTAAGTATATTTAAAGTCGCTACCGGTTTCCCATTTGAGCGACCGTGAAGGTTTACCTAACAACACCTTTCCTGGACAGGCTCCGGCGGTTAACCAGTACTTGGTGCACCAACCTCCGTAAGAAACTGCCAACATTTTCATATAAATGAGACAAGGTCTGAACGGGGCTCGAACCCGTGACAATCAGAGATGATAGGTTACAGTTATGTTATGTTATATTTCGGATTTTACGCCTGCATCAGCACCATTTCGGGCTATATCGCCGGCGGGCAGTTTACCTAACAACACCTTTCCTGGACAGGCTCCAGCGGTTAACCAGTACTTAGGTGCACCAACCTCCGTAAGAAACTGCCAACATTTTCATATAAATGAGACACGGCCTGAGCGGGGCTCGAACCCGTGACCATCAGTGATGATAGGTTACAGTGGTATACAAGTCAGCGACCTTAACCACTCGACCACGGAGGCGGACTGGTAGGTTACAGTTAACATATTTATTTCTGTAACCAATTTATATAAGATGGTACGGTGGTCACCAGATCGGACAGGTGTGTTTCTGTACTCCGGTGTCATCCAACATAAACCCTATCACCCACGGCAACGCTCGTGCTATACAGTCAAACCTGTGTAAGTGGTCACCTCCTTAAGCAGCTAACCTGTATTAACTCTTTCAGCGCCAATGTCGCATAAATGCGACTTTGTAAAAAAGTAGAGAACGAGCGGACAGAATATAACATGCCGTTTGATCAGACTATATGCTGATTGCTCTTCAGACAGTGGAGCTGTAGCACCTGTCCGAATAGCAAACAACATAGAGCCTGATCAGACGCGGCGTTACGCCGCGGCTGATCTGGATCTATGTTGTTTGCACATGCTCTGAATTAATTCGGCGCTGAAAGAGTTAAGCAGCCTGTTTCCAGATTGTTGCTTTATTATACAGTTGCCCTATATTAACCCTTTACGCTAGCGACAGATACAATCACTTTTGCAAACAGCATAGAGCCAGATCAGACAGCACAGAACGTGTCGTCTGAAAAAGGCTCTATGCTGTTTGCTATTCGGATAGTGGAGCTAAGCTATTTGGCTGAATAGCAAACATCATAGATCCTGATCAGATGCAGCATTCGATTTGATTTACTCAGCAGGCAAATGGTTAAAGAGCCACCTGTGCTTAGCAGCAACATTCTGTGATTCACTTGGCTGGCTGCTTAAGACAGATTTGTTTGTATATAAGTTAGTAAAGCTTGTTTCGCTATCGTCATAATTAAATAAGTTTATCATTTATTTATCCCAATGAAATATGAGTTACTGAAGAAGTCAAATGTACAGTTAATGTTACATACTTCAGTGCATTCCCCAGTTGATACATGCGTATTATAGCCGGCTGAAATGGATCCAATTAACTCAATAATTGCCATTCAATCACAGACATGCTGTTATGACGGTTTTATTTATCCTAACTCCAGGCATTCAAGCGTCCCTGGTTAATTTACGCGCCAATTTGTACATGGAGCAACTATAAGTGTACTTAAAAGTCGTTATAGCGCAGTGGTAGGCTGGTAGCCGCGTTCGCTTCAGGTGTAAAATGTCTCGAGTTCGCGTCCAGCTCAGTCTAGTCGTTACATGTGTGCGTGTGTGTTTTACGTTTATTTATCGTCGCTATCGGTTGCCCATATGAGCGACGCCTCCTGAAGAGATAAGTCATTTTTAGATGTTTGGAGGATAGTGCAATGATACAGACAGAGACACATTCCAGCGTCTCCTCTGGTTCTTTTACGTGCACGGTGTACAGCACCGACACGAGACCTCGGTCTAAAGTCCCATCTGAAAGACTAATTTTATTAGGACCAGACGAGGAATCGAACCTGCGATTCCTGGATTACCAGTCCAACGTGTTATCCACTAGACTACATATCCGTCTGTTTACGTGTGTGCCGTTATGCAAGGCACTTATATTCCACAGTGCCTCCCCTCTCTCTCTCTCTCTCTCTCTCTCTCTCTCCCCCCCTCCCCTCCATCGTGGCGATGGATTTCAACAGGAATGAGGTCTCGAGAGCGATTCATTAAATGTTGGACGAATCTGTTTCGCAATCGAGCTAACTAAATGTGTAAAACTACGGGTGTCTCGGGTATAACTGGAAAACTTCAGCAGATTGGTTGCCCATTGTAAGCACCATTTACTTGGAAATGTGACCACAATACTGAAATAATTATGAAAATATTCGCTTCAAATAAAACAGATATGGGAATTTGAAAACTTAAAAAAATAGCGTTAAAAATGGATGCCATTTTTGGAATAGTTAGTATCCATGACGTAACTGCTACATAGAACGTGACGTCATGTTAGCCAATCTATTCCAGACATACACAACCGACTCAAAAATAAGTAAACTTGTAAAAAATAATATTAATTTATCTATACAAGAGTTAATTGTTAAATGTTAAATTAAATACTTGTTCCGTGCCAACGATAGTAGTTAATATAAGTTGTTAAGGCTTGGTTCCTAATTAAACTTTATACTTTATAGTGAGTTTATATACTAACGCAAATGTTTCTAAGCTTAGCTCATTATGACAAAGACTGTCACAGTATACAGTCAAACCTGTGTTAGTGGTCACCAATCAGCAAACCTTTATTTAGGCAGCCAGTTTCCAGATTCCCAATATGTTGTTTTATTACATATTTTATCTCTATTAAGCAGCCACCTGTGCTAAGCAGCCATGTTCTGTGAATTCCTTGGCTGACTGCTTAAGCCATGTCTGCCTGAATTTGAGATGGTATGATGGTCGCGAAATTGGGACAGGTGCATGTGTTTTCTCCGGGTACGCCGGGTTTCCTCAACTGAGTTCATATTACTAAGTTTAGAAATGCAGATATTGTTACATACGGATACGTAGTCTAGTTGTTAACACGGTGGACTGGGAATCCAGGGATCGCAGGTTCGATCCCCCGTTTGACCCTAATACAATTTCAGATATGACTTTAAACCGCGGTCGCGTGTCGGTGCTTTACACCGTGCATGCAAAAGAACCAGAGGAGATTCAGGAATGGGTCTCTGTCTGTACCATTCCGCTATCCTCCAACATTCTAAACTGACTAATATCTTCAGGAGAGGTCGCTCATCAGAGGGCAACCGGTAGCAACGATAAATAAACGTTACCCCCACAACAGGGATTGTGGCTCTATGACCCACTAATCTTCTAATTTCCGTTTGCAGTCGTATTGTATTTCCATATAGGCCATACAACCATAATACCAAATGACTCGACATGAACATTTCAATTATGTCCGTTCCCTATAGATAGTTACGTAATGCAATCTGGCGTCACATCAGTTTGCATTACGGGTAAAACTCGGTGACAATTTGGCTTCTTTTCTAATAATGCCATGGCGTAAAGAGTTACTCAGTCTCCAGCATTTGAGGTTTACTCTGTCTCCAGCATTTGAGGTTTACTCTGTCTCCAGCATTTGATGTTTACTCTGTCTCCAGCATTTGAGGTTTACTCTGTCTCCAGCATTTGAGGTTTACTCTGTCTCCAGCATTTGAGGTTTACTCTGTCTCCAGCATTTGAGGTTTACTCTGTCTCCAGCATTTGAGGTTTACTCTGTCTCCAGCATTTGAGGTTTACTCTGTCTCCAGCATTTGAGATTTACTCTGTCTCCAGCATTTGAGGTTTACTCTGTCTCCAGCATTTGAGGTTTACTCTGTCTCCAGCATTTGAGATTTACTCTGTCTCCAGCATTTGAGATTTACTCTGTCTCCAGCATTTGAGGTTTACTCTGTCTCCAGCATTTGAGGTTTACTCTGTCTCCAGCATTTGAGATTTACTCTGTCTCCAGCATTTGAGGTTTACTCTGTCTCCAGCATTTGAGGTTTACTCTGTATCCAGCATTTGAGATTTACTCTGTCTCCAGCATTTGAGATTTACTCTGTCTCCAGCATTTGAGATTTACTCTGTCTCCACCATTTGAGGTTTACTCTGTCTCCAGCATTTGAGGTTTACTCTGTCTCCAGCATTTGAGTTTACTCTGTCTCCAGCATTTGAGGTTTACTCTGTCTCCAGCATTTGAGGTTTACTCTGTCTCCAGCATTTGAGGTTTACTCTGTATCCAGCATTTGAGGTTTACTCTGTCTCCACCATTTGAGATTTACTCTGTCTCCAGCATTTGAGGTTTACTCTGTCTCCAGCATTTGAGGTTTACTCTGTCTCCAGCATTTGAGGTTTACTCTGTATCCAGCATTTGAGATTTACTATGTCTCCAGCATTTGAGATTTACTCTGTCTCCAGCATTTGAGGTTTACTCTGTCTCCAGCATTTGAGATTTACTCTGTCTCCAGCATTTGAGGTTTACTCTGTCTCCAGCATTTGAGGTTTACTCTGTCTCCAGCATTTGAGGTTTACTCTGTCTCCAGCATTTGAGGTTTACTCTGTATCCAGCATTTGAGATTTACTATGTCTCCAGCATTTGAGATTTACTCTGTCTCCAGCATTTGTGGTTTACTCTGTCTCCAGCATTTGAGATTTACTCTGTCTCCAGCATTTGAGGTTTACTCTGTCTCCAGCATTTGAGGTTTACTCTGTCTCCAGCATTTGAGGTTTACTCTGTCTCCAGCATTTGAGGTTTACTCTGTCTCCAGCATTTGAGATTTACTCTGTCTCCAGCATTTGAGGTTTACTCTGTCTCCAGCATTTGAGATTTACTCTGTCTCCAGCATTTGAGATTTACTCTGTCTCCAGCATTTGAGGTTTACTCTGTCTCCAGCATTTGAGGTTTACTCTGTCTCCAGCATTTGAGATTTACTCTGTCTCCAGCATTTGAGGTTTACTCTGTCTCCAGCATTTGAGGTTTACTCTGTCTCCAGCATTTGAGATTTACTCTGTCTCCACCATTTGAGGTTTACTCTGTCTCCAGCATTTGAGATTTACTCTGTCTCCACCATTTGAGATTTACTCTGTCTCCACCATTTGAGGTTTACTCTGTCTCCACCATTTGAGGTTTACTCTGTCTCCACCATTTGAGGTTTACTCTGTCTCCAGCATTTGAGGTTTACTCTGTCTCCACCATTTGAGGTTTACTCTGTCTCCACCATTTGAGGTTTACTCTGTCTCCACCATTTGAGGTTTACTCTGTCTCCACCATTTGAGGTTTACTCTGTCTCCAGCATTTGAGGTTTACTCTGTCTCCACCATTTGAGGTTTACTCTGTCTCCACCATTTGAGATTTACTCTGTCTCCAGCATTTGAGATTTACTCTGTCTCCACCATTTGAGATTTACTCTGTCTCCACCATTTGAGGTTTACTCTGTCTCCAGCATTTGAGGTTTACTCTGTCTCCACCATTTGAGATTTACTCTGTCTCCAGCATTTGAGGTTTACTCTGTCTCCAGCATTTGAGGTTTACTCTGTCTCCAGCATTTGAGGTTTACTCTGTCTCCAGCATTTGAGGTTTACTCCTCAGTGTTTCTTTGCTTGGTTTAAGCATATTTATTCATTCATGATGTACAGTAGGCCTATATATCTATTGTATACAGAATCAGAATGGATTTAATCGAAAGCTTAAAGCTTATTGAGATTATCTCCATTGCATATATAAATGTGTGCACTATAGGCGACTAAGACGTAAACTTATTATGTAGTAAGACCAAAATATATAATAAGTGTATGAAATTATGTGTGTGTGTTTTACGTTTATTATTCATTCATGATGTACAGTATATATATATATATATATTGTATACAGAATAAGCAAGAGCGCAATCCATCGTCTCATAAGACGGACGGAGGCTGATGATACAGAATGAGAATGGATTTAATCGAACGCTTAAAGCGTATTGGGATTATCTCCAGTACATATGTAAATGTGTGCACTATAGGCGACTAAGACGTAAACGTATTATGTAGTAAGACCAAAATATATAATAAGTGTATGAAATTTACGTTTTACGTTTATTTATCGTCGCTACCAGTTGCCCATATGAGCGACGCCTCCTGAAGAGATTAGTCATTTTAGATATTTGGAGGATAGTGCAATGATGCAGACAGAGACCCATTCCAGAGTCTGCTCTGGTACTTTTACTGTACATGTGTACAGCACCGACACGTGACCTCGGTTTAATGTCCCATCTGAAAGACTTGTTAATTTTATTAGGGTCAGACGGGGGATCGAACCTGCGATCTCTGGATGGGGGGGAGGTATAATAAGGAATTCATATGCATACATCTCGCACCTTAAAACCAGACATGAAATAATAGCTAGATAACACCCTGTATATAGATTATAAACACTGACTGTGAATTCAATGTATAAACTGTGTTGCTATAGCAAATTTAAATTGTCATTTAAATGTGAAACTTAAATTAATAATTTTAAATGATCCATTACAGAGGAAACTATCTGCAAATTGAAACTTGTATCGAGAGAAACTATAACCAATCAAAACAGATGTACTTAATCTTTCCAAATTATTAAAGATACCACGCTAACTTATTTAACCATATTTGATTGCATATGTAATACATTCGACAATACAATATTACATACGAGCGTGAATCAGATGTGAAATAAGTTAACATATTATAAGGCACATATATACATTTGTGTAACATAGCAAAAGGGTCGTGCCACAAGTTATAACCAACATTAAAACACTGCCGTGACGTCATACCTTTGTACTTGCAGTCCAATATTATTAATATTGGACTGCTGTCAAAAGGCCAGAGTATTATTTTAAATCCTACTCGTAAATGTACTACGTAATTTGTAGGATTGTGTTATATAAGTGTGTGTTTTAAGTAAGATATAAGCCTCAAACGGATCCAATATGTAAAATAGTGGTACTATCTTCGGCGATACGCGTCTCACACTGTCCAATATGTTAGTCCAATATTTTACATATTGGATCGTTTTCGGCTTATATCCTATGCTTAGAAAACTGCCCTTTAAAAAAAAAATGTTTTTAATAAAATGTGCAATATGATCTCAGTACTGTCAGTTATACTGTATCTATGTTGATATTGATTAACTGGAACATGTAAATAATACACCGAAATTTCTAAATTCGGAAATGTTAATATAAAGACGAGGAATTCACAAAATAACAAGACAAAACTATTACATATAAATATGTAATAGAATGACGATTGAAAACTCGCTCGGTAGTATATTGAGTGAATGTATATAAATTGTAACTAAATGCAAATATGTTTACAAATGACATAAAACCCTGTCCAATATAATAGTATATACCACATCCCCGCTGGAACATCTGCGAATCATATGGGAACCAACTATTGTTGCAGAATTTCAACTACGTAAATAGATTGACCTGACCATTTCTGGATTCCAGCTCAAGCCTGTAGTTATATGCGCACACCAGTGAAAGCTTGGAACTAGTTCCCTGAAAACAATTGGACAATTTTAATACCTATAATACGAATATATAGCAGTAATTCTTATCACATTAATTCCCATTCGTCCAGAAAAACAAGCTATGTTCATGAATCCATCAGTAATTAAATGAAGAGAAAATATCAAAATGTAAAACAGGAAGAAAAGGAGAATTCCCTAGCTGTCTTAACCCTGGTCCAAAATGTAAAACAGGAAGAAAAGAAGAATTCCCTAGCTGTCTTAACCCTGGTCCAAAATGTAAAACAGGAAGAAAAGAAGAATTCCCTAGCTGTCTTAACCCTGGTCCAAAATGTAAAACAGGAAAAAAAGAAGAATTCCCTAGCTGTCTTAACCCTGGTCCAAAATGTAAAACAGGAAGAAAAGAAGAATTTCCTAGCTGTCTTAACCCCGATCCAAAATGAAACACAGGAAGAATAAGAATTCCCTAGCTGTCTTAACCCTGGTCCAAAATGAAACACAGGAAGAAAAGAAGAATTCCCTAGCTGTCTTAACCCTGGTCCAAAATGTAAAACAGGAAGAAAAGAAGAATTCCCTAGCTGTCTTAACCCGATCCAAAATGAAACACAGGAAGAAAAGAAGAATTCCCTAGCTGTCTTAACCCTGGTCCAAAATGTAAAACAGGAAAAAAAGAAGAATTCCCTAGCTGTCTTAACCCTGGTCCAAAATGTAAAACAGGAAGAAAAGAAGAATTTCCTAGCTGTCTTAACCCCGATCCAAAATGAAACACAGGAAGAATAAGAATTCCCTAGCTGTCTTAACCCTGGTCCAAAATGAAACACAGGAAGAAAAGAAGAATTCCCTAGCTGTCTTAACCCTGGTCCAAAATGTAAAACAGGAAGAAAAGAAGAATTCCCTAGCTGTCTTAACCCCGATCCAAAATGAAACACAGGAAGAAAAGAAGAATTCCCTAGCTGTCTTAACCCTGGTCCTGGCCCCCTACATACCATGCTAACTGTTGCTTAATTTAAAGTATGTTATCTAATTGTAATATGTGTTATTACGTCTGTATTAATTGCAAGAAATGTCCGGAGTTCGAGCACCGCTGGAGCCGTTATGATTGTGTCCTTAGGCAAGGCATTTAATTTCAACGTTGGCTCTTCTCTCTCCCTCGTGGCGATGGATTCGATTCCATCAGGAATGAGGCATCGAGAGTGATTAATATAAGTTGTAAGAACTTGTTTCGCAATCGAGTTAAAATAAATGTGTATAAACTACTAATTGCAAGTTATCTACAAACATGCAAGTACATTGCCGACTTTGAAACTCTATTAATGTGTTCCTATTCTAGTGACTTATACGCCCATTTGGCTGTGTGCATCTTAGAGTTACATTCATAATTGTTATCAGCTGTATGTTTGCACAATTGCCATTTAAATAAAAAAATATATACTTACAACTTACTTACACATTTAGTTTTAAAAATGAACTATCAATATTGAGCATGAGGGGTAGTTATCCTGCGGTAGGTCGGTGTTTCTGCCAGGGTGGCATTCCGTGCCTGCGATACTGCACGGTGGTGCACCCAGGGTCTTCCTGCACCAATAATAGCGGGAGAGTAGGCGTATTGGCTAAGCTGTTGGTGTGACTTAACCCCCAATACAAACCACATTCAGACCTGTGTCAGTGGTCACATCTATTAAGCAGCCAGTTTCCTTATTCCCAATGGGTTGTTTTATTATACATTGTCCCTCTATTAAGCAGCCAGTTTCTGTAATTTCCTTGGATGGCTACTTAACACAGGTTTAGTTTATACACATTTCCTTTAGCTCGATTACGAAACAAGTTCTTACAACTTATATTAATCACTCTTGAGACCTCATTCCTGATGGAACCCATCGCCAAGAAGGAGAGAGAGATAGAGAGGGAGGCCACGTAGAATTTAATGCATTGTGGTAGGTCTGTGGTTTTACACGTGTACTCCGCCGTTCAAATAATCCAGGTTAAACTGCAATCACTATGTGGTGGCCTCGTCCGTTCAATGACTTGAACACTCTAATGCAATCTTTGAGAAATGTCCTCAATATACATGGCTATATTCAATTGACAGACATATTGACATTTTGGTACATTCTATTGGAGAAAAAACTCCTCTTTATTCTGTGAACGAAATGACAACATCGAAACAATATATGAAAAAGGGTTACAGTAAGTAGAATATCTGGAAATAAAATCAATTGAGACGCACAATCTGTTACCGATGACATCAAAATACAGTCAAACCTGTGTTAGTGGTCACCTGTGTTAAGCAGCCAACCTGTATTAAGCAACCATTTTCCAGATTTCCAATATGTTGCTTTATTAAACATTTTACCTCTATTAAGCAGCCACCTGTGCTAAACACCCACTTTCTGTGATTCCCTTGACTGGCTGCTTAATACAGGTTTGACTGTATTCTGATGTTTGTTCATAAAACTAATTTAATTGTACTTCCATTTATTTCATCTATTGTCGGAAGAAGCCTCCATGGTCGAGTGGTTACGGTCGTTGGCTTCAAATCACTTGCCCCTCACCGCTGTTAGTTCGAATCCCACTTAGGGTTTTAAATTCGTTCATGTGAGGAAGTTATCCGACTGGCTTGTGGAAGGTCAATGGCTCAACCTGAGTGCCCATTCCTGCCCCTAAAATACTGTTCCAATGGGGTACCTAGTGTCATCCTCAACCAATAATAAGAACAACTATTACATATAAATATGTAATAGAAGGACGATTGAAAACGCACTCTGCATAATTATACACTCGGCTAGTGTATTGAGTGAATGTATGTATATACATTATAAAGCAGAGAATTTAGTAACGAAATGCAAATATGTTGACAATAACACGAACCCCTGTCCAAGATAATAGTATATACCACATCCCTGCTGCAAAATCCGCGAATCATATGGGAACCAAATATTGTTGCAGAATTTCAACTACGTAAATAGATTGGCCTGGCCATTTCTGGAGTTCAGCTCAGGCTTGTATTTCTATGCGCACACCAGTGAAAGCTTGGAACTAGTCCCTGAACACAATTGGACAGTTTTAATACCTATAATACGAATACGTAGCAGTAATTCTTATCACATAAATTCCCATTGGTCCAGACAAATATGGAGAGTCGTCATATAACCTATGCTGTATGGGCGATATTAAACTCAAACGCAAGGAAATAAATGTTTAACCGGCTTCGTACCCCTCTCTGTCACAACCTATATATACACTTCGCTTTAGACACGGAAAGCAGCATTTATTGGATTAAATTAATCGTTTCTCCCTAAAAACGGGTTCTCCCTAAAAACGGTTTCATGTCATGACACTAAATAGAAACATCTCTCACATATAGCTTCCGGTGCCAATTAACAGTTCGTCTGTCGACTGGAAATCCCTGAAACGCAGAATTATCTCGGCTTTTTACCACGTGACAATCTTATTGCAGGCACGTGACAGTACAATAAACACGAGCATCAATATAATTACGTGGTCCAGTGGTTACGGTCGCTGACTTGTATACCACTGTAACCTATATATGGCCACGGGTTCGAGCCCCGCTCATACCGTGTCTCTTTATATGAAAAAGATGCCAGTTTCTTACCGAGGTTGGCGCACAATCATTTTTAACAAAGTTAATGCACTTATGATTAACAACGATCCGCCTTCGTTGTCGAGTGGTTAAGGTCACTAAACTGTATACCACTGTAATCTATCATCACTGATGGTCGCGGGTTTGAGCCACGTAATAGTATATTACGGAGGTTGTGGCACGTAGTACTGGTTAACCGCTGGAGGCTGCCCAGGAAAGTGTTGTTAGGTAAAACAGCACGTCGCTGAAATGGGCAACCGGTAGCGACGTTAAATACACTCTAAACTCATTGTGTATGGTGCTGAGTGATTTTTTAAGGCGTGATGTACATATTTATGTGTTTTACGTTTATTTATCGTCGCTACCGGTTTCCCATATGAGCGACGCCTCCTGAAGAGATTAGTCATTTTACTGTTTTACAGTCCGTTTACTGGCAAAATATATGTATTTTGACAAGTTTGAGATTTCATTTTTATTTCTTGACATCATAAGTTTATCCAATTTATCACATTTACTTTATGTTGGCCAGCTACAATAAAAGTAGTATACGACTCGAGCAATTCTTTTCTTTTCATGTATATATACACCACTGATGGTTACAGGTTCGAGCCCCGCCCAGACCGTGTCTCATTTATATGAAAAAGTTGGCAGTTTCTTACGGAGGTTGGTGCACCCAAGTACTGGTTAACCGCTGCAGCCTGCCCAGGAAAGGTGTTGTTAAGTAAACTGCCCGCCGGCGATATAGCCCGAAATGGTGCTGATGCAGGCGTAAAACCCGAAATATAACATAACATATATACACCATGAACGCAACCATTTGCAAAGTAATACATTAATAATGTACATCAAACCAATCGAGACAATATATTTAGGAATTGGGATTGTGCACTGTTACTTTCATAATTGCAATGTATCTTCTTTTACAGCCGTATGCGGGAATTCCCAATATTGTGTCATTGATGGTCGTGATTCCTTGTAGAATTATGTGTCCTCGCGGCGATATCTCTCCGGTATTGTCTGTCGCGTGTGTGTTTTATTTATTTATTTATCGTCGCTACCGGTTGCCCATATGAGCGGCACCTGCTGAAGAGATTAGTCATTTTAGATTGTTGGAGGATAGTGTAATGATACAGACAGAGACGCATTCCAGAGTCTCCTCTGGTTCGTTTACGTGTACTGTGTAAAGCACCGACCTGAGACCTCGGCTTCAAGTCATATCTGAAAGACTACTAATTTTATTAGGGTCAGACGGGGGACCGAACCTGCGATCCCTGGATTACCAGTCCAGGATTTTGAGGAACACGTGTGTGTTTCCTCTTATAGAAGGGGCCACCGTGACATAGTGTAATGATACAGACAGAGACGCATTATCTGGTTCTTTAAACGTGCACGTACGCAACAGAAGTACTAGCTACCAACACATTCACCAAAAAACTCAATACCTGAATAGCGAACATAATGTTATGTATGTATTGTCTTCCTATATTGTTGTAAAAGAAAGTGAACTCATTTTCGGCCTCCGTGGTCGAGTGGTTAATGTCGTAGACTTCAGATCACTTGCCCCTCACCGATGTAGGTTCGGTTCCCACTGACGGGTGTCGAATTCGTGCAAGTGCGGAATCAAGCCTGCTAGCAGACGGTCGTTGGTTCTACCCGTGTGACCGCCCGCCCGTGCCTGAAATACTGCTCTATGGGCACCCGGGTCTTCCTCCGCCCAATAGCTTGAGAGGCGCTATATTACCTAAGCTGTTGGTGCGACTTTAAGCCCCTAAATGGAGAATACTCAGTTTCTATTGTTCTTCAATTTCAAAGTTGAAAACACAAATTTCTACAGAATGTATTTTCCTATTATATGGTATATCCCCCTCCAAATATGTGCCTCAAATACTGAGTATTTCAACTAATAAACAAAGGTCGTATACGCGGTTTGTTGACTTAACAAAATAATGTAAATCACTATGCCTAATATAACTAGTGTATCCTGAATAACACGATTTATGGTACAGATTTACCATTATATCTCACATTTGTGCTTATTTATGTGTAGATTATTCTTAATTCAATCATTTCTAAACGACATTATCTCGCGTTAGTATTGACCCCGATGACATACAGACGTCAATTCAGGAGCATGGATGACAGCTATATGAAATCATACTTTCAATTCACACAAAAACACTGTTTATTGATTCAATGTTAGTGTTCGAATATAATCGGAAGAATTTGCAGTAGCAATGCATTTATACGTGAAAAAATGCATTTTATTTGCTTTTTGCGATGTAATGTCGCTTTAAAGATGTTCTCATTTCTTTGTAGATTAAGATATCTTCCTCTTTCATTTTCTAAATTATGCAATAAAAGTCTAAATCAGCTCAGGGCTATTTTAATATGATCATGGTGCGTTTCTAAATTAAATGTATGTTTGAATCTAGAATATGTTGATAGCTATAGATATTTTATTTCTGAATTCCAATAGGCTCAACAGCCCACGAGGACATATACATGCATACTTTATGGCAAACAGTGATAATAGCATAAATTATATAAATACTTGTACAATGTACATAGATATCAAACATAAAGAAATTTGGAGAAGGTTATACGTATTCATAGATCATATTTTACATAATTATAGTATGCATAAATTTACAGTAATTACTCACATTTTAAATATTGCTATATTGCTATATTGCTATATTGTAGCAGTTATTATAATATTATAATATTCCAGGTTATTTATATTGCTTAGCTGTTCAATCGCTATTTAAATTGTAATTCAATTTGTAAGTTAGCCATTTAGCGTCCAGGCTCCCTAAAGTTTAAGATTCGGATGGTGTTCTAACTATTTAACACATTAAGTAATACAACCTACATTTCTAGGGAGTTAGCTGAAAGTACCTGGAATATTACATTACATTATTTGCTGCATATAGATTTTCATTTCGTTTTGCAAAAGCATTATGTATATATACACCTAATTTCCTAATTATAGTCTGGCTTTCATTATTACTCAATTCTATAAACTTATACATATTTGGACGCCTCCAAAATTTCGCTGGAATATACTGACACCTTAAATCATTGTACAATGAGCATTCCATAACAAAGTGAAATTCATCCTCTATTTCATTACATATATAACAAACTCTTTCGTTTCTAGGTATACTTCTAGGTCTAGCCCATCTACCTGCCTCAATATGTAGTATATGCGACGATACTCTTAATTTAGTAATTGACTGACAAAACTTATTTATTGTAAAGTATTCTAAATATGGTTGAAATTTAAAGGAAGCAATAGTTCTATAAAATAGTGCCCTAGTAGAATGTTATAGCCTGTCATGCCAATTTTGAACAAATTGATCGGTAATTCTTTGTCGAACAAGATATAAAAACAAGTCAATGTTTCCAACACTGCTGTAACCATGCATCGTTGAAACCAAGTGAGTTTATCAAAGTCTTTTACCAAAGCACACCACTTCACCTTATTTGGGACACTCACTAAATCTCCTTTTAACATGTTATATACTAGCGATACATATTTATTTTCATTTAAATGTAAAATGTTTATCCAGTATTTTATAACATTTTAAAATTGTTGACATTTATAAGTAACCCTTCCTAATTCTCTGTGTCGCTTTCTTAACTCCTGATATAATCTTCATAAGTTTGTTGGTTAAGCTATAGATCAGACATGTCCACATTTCCCAACATCGATTGTATTAGGGGGAAGTCCAGTTAGCCCAACTATATGCGGGCCGTTGCATAATGTTGTTAACACTTGTGGCTCAAACCATTTGTATTTTCATTCTATGTATTGTATCTTTACGTGTATGACATATGTACTATTAATTTGAAATACAAACATGTACGTAGTTTTTCAGCATTTTATACATTTGTTAAATGAGTTAATTTATCAGGCATGTTTAATATTTTTAACCATTATCTTATCATATTTACTTGTCTATTTATCTTTGTATTAGTTCTTGCAGCTTATATCTTATTTCCTATGAAAGTTTTACTTGTTACTGTTTACATGTTTCATTATGCTAGTTCATGTTTTAGTTTGTTGAGGGTCTCATGGTAGATTGACTTAAGTGTTCAACTGAGTTCTCTCGTTAAATAAAGTCTGTATTATTATTATTATTATTATTATTATTATTATAATTATATCTTCAAAAGGAATCTTCCAATGTCGCCATCATTATAAATCATTTAAATGTGTCGATTTATTTTCAATGAAAAGTTTTCTACACAATTGTGTAATTCTAAATGTATATCATTTCCTGGGCTAGACCCCCACATTTCCTGGGCTAGACCCCCACATTTCCTGGGCTAGACCCCCACATTTCCTGGGCTAGACCCCCACATTTCCTGGGCTAGACCCCCACATTTCCGAACCGTAATTTAGGACAGACTCAACCAGATTATCCAAACAAATTAGATTTCTAAATTGTTTTAAAATCGTATTGATGAAACATAGCAATAAGTCGGTACATGGTTTTTGGTGAATGCTCAGCTATATATATTTTTAATCATGTTTCTGCCAACTGCCATTTTTAATTGAGGAAACATTTTCAATTTGTTAATTTTAGAGATACAACATGTTGGTGGTATGTCTTTCCTTTCCCATATGTCATACATAACCTTCGTGTAATTAGTATGGATGCAACATAGATTGCAATGATGTCAGTGATGTCGCCAACAGTACTTGGATCGTCTACATACAAAACAATACAATGCTGCAGTTCATCTACACAGACGGATTTGTAGTCCAGTGGTAACACCATGGGGGGGGGGTTGTTAATCCAGGGATCGCAGGTTAGATCCCCCGTCTGACCCTAATAAAACAGTCTTTCAGATGGGACGCTAAACCGAGGTATCGTGTCGGTGCTTTACACCGTGCACGTAAAAGAACCAGAGAAGACTCTGGAATGGGTCTCTCTCTGTATCATTGCACTATCCTCCAACAATCT
This sequence comes from Archivesica marissinica, assembly GCA_014843695.1. Taxonomy (NCBI): domain Eukaryota; kingdom Metazoa; phylum Mollusca; class Bivalvia; order Venerida; family Vesicomyidae; genus Archivesica; species Archivesica marissinica. The sequence goes on from CM026390.1 coordinate 68,357,611, forward strand.
AAAATGACTAATCTCTTCAGGAGGCGTCACTCATATGGGCAACCGGTAGCGACGTTAAATAAACGTAAAACACACAAGTTCATCTATTGAACATATTCCATTTAAATTTGAGTTTATATGTTTCAATGTGTCATTCACGAACAGTATGGATAGAAGACTTGATCCCGGCTCACCGCTCACCCCGTTTCACTCCGGGATACCAATCAATTCAGCTGGAATGATTTTTTCCCATTATGTTTAATGTTAGATCGTACATACAGCGTTTGTCATTTTTGTGCTGAATTGTTCAGCGAGTAATTTTTTCCATGCATGTGCGCTTATTTAATTAGTCATGTTATTGTCCCGAACGCACGCTCATCAATCTATGACAGATTGTAAATTATACACTATTGAATATTTAAAATCTACCTCTTTGAAATATTAACATGAAATAGTGTATACTGCGGAAATATCCAGTAATATAAACGTGCATATAGTGATTATATACTTGGACGCTCACACCGTGTCTCATTTATATGAAAAAGTTGACAGTTTCTTACGGAGGTTGGCGCACCCAAGTACTGGTTAACCGCTGGAGCCTGCCCAGGAAAGGTGTTGTCAGGTAAACTGCCCGCCGGCGATATAGCCCAAAATGGTGCTGATGCAGGCGTAAAACCCGAAATATAACATAACATATACTGGGATATATATATTTGAACAATATCTACATGCCTATGTCACGGCTGCTTTTTAAGGTTTATTCCGATTAGCGCAGTGGTTAGCGCGCTCGCTTCTCACCAATGCAATCCGGGTTCGATCCTCGGACCGGGAAGTATGTGAGAAGGTCCGGTGGTCGCCAGATCGGACATGTTGGTTTTCTCTGGGTACTCCGGTTTCCTCCCACATTGACCACAGTTACGCTTTCATCCGCGCCAACGAGAGTGATTAATATAAGTTTTGCTAAAACTTGCAATCATTGTAAAATAAATAAAGTTTTAAAAGAAATGCTTATTTAACGTCGCCACCGGTTGCCCATATGAGCGACGGGCAGTTTACCTAACAACACATTACCTGTGCAGGCTCCAGCGATTAACTAGTATTTGGTGTACCAACCTCCGTAAGAAACTGCTAGCTTTTTCATATAGCGAGACACGATCTGAACGGGGCTGGAACCCGTGACCATTAGTGATGATAGGTTACAGCGAGCAAGAGCGAGAGCGAGAGCGAGAGCGAGAGCGAGAGCGAGCGAGAGAGAGAGAGAGGGGGCAATGTGGAATTTAAATGCATTGCCATAAGGGCATAACCGTACCGGCTACAGCTGGGCGCGAACTCCTGGTCTTTCGAAATGAGCTCGATACTATTGCATTATCACGATATCCCAACTATGATTGCTTAGATATGAATGTTAGCCTATTTGTGGCCGTTATTTGCAACGCCACGCGTGGAAATACGTATATCGGTGTGGTGTTTGGTGTGGTGTTTGCAACGCCACTCGTGGAAATACGTATATCGGTGATCACTCGATGAAATCCTAACTTACACGTATAAATACAAATCTTCTAATGACTTTGGCTAATATAATATTTGTTTTCAAATTTTATTCATATTAGCTTTTTAGCATTTTAGTTTGGAGCCTCTCATCGCACTACGTGACACAACCGCACAGCCACTTATGTTAGTGTAACACGCCCGTAATAAGAACTAGTTCATGTATACTTTTCAAGTTAGTTTCTGTTAATGTTAAAATTAAAAACTAGAGACAAAACAAATTCATTAGAATATATCGGTTAATAATTAACTGTTCATGATAGTCAGAAAATAGCTAAGTAAAAGTACATTTAACCGCGCAGGAATACGAAACGCAACCGGTGGCAGAGAAAGTGCCATCGTTCACTGTTTCAAAGCGGTGTAAGATGGAGTTTTCTTTCACTGAGAAATCTCTTATCATTCATTGGAAGGCATAGGGAAATATTTTTCAATAATGTTCAGGCATCGAAAATGTTAAAAGCGTTGGATCTCTTTACTGAAAATACTGTGTAAAATGGCTTTGTAACGAGTGCAATTGCACGATATATAACGACCATTGCAGACATTGCGTAATAATTATTTTGAAGGGGGATAGTCAAATAAGCATGTACTAACGACGTATTTTAAGCATTTAGGACTTTTAAAGATTCGTACTTCGTTGCCAAATGTATTTGTCTGTAGCGGTTTTGATTTGAGAAAGATCCTAAAAGTAGAATGTGTGTGAACAAAAATAGAACCGGCATTTCCTCCGAGGTCTTCCAATTTAGTCATTTTTTCCTTCTATTTCTAGGTCTGCAATTAACTTACTATTAATCCTACATTCAATTACGGACTGGTAATTAGTAACAATGAAAAACAGAACTTAAAAAAAAAGCTCCGGGCTACAACATTGATATGCCTTTGCATTGTCACATAACGCTAGAAGTTTGTAGTTCTCTGAATGAGACGACGCTGTCCCGGAGTTACTTTGTAGCTTGCAATGCGGGTTGCGCTGTCTGTTTTTGTGTCACAGTCATTGTGAAGATTGCTGTGGGTTTTCCACTTGTTGTGTGTTTTATTTTTTATTTATTGTCGCTACCGGTTGTCCATATGAGCAACGCCTCATGCAGAGATTAATCTGGGAAGGGCCGTAACTAATGTTCAAAGAACTTGTGGCCCGACCAGTTTGCCTTTCTTTAATTTGTCATGTTTTGTATTCACATGTATATGTAAAGCGAATCGAGCAATAAAATATAATCTAAACGTGTGGCCAAACCCATTTGCTTTCATTTGTATGTCAATCTTTGTATATAATAAAATACAATGTTATTAAACTAAGATATTTATCATTTTAGATTTTGGAGGATATTGCAATGATACAGAAAAGGACCCACTACAGATTCTCCTCTGGTTATTTTACGTGCACCGTGTACAGTACATGTATGAGACCTCGGTTTAAGGTCTCGTGTATCGGTGCTATACACCGGACATGTAAGAGAACCAGGGATGCGTCTTCAATTGGATCGTCTTCTGTATCTTGTAAGATTTGTATTTATATGTGTAAGTTAGGATTTCATCGAGTGATCACCGATATATCTATGTCTACGAGTGGCGTTGCAAATAACGGCAACAAATATGCTAAAATTCATATCTAGGTAATACTAACTTGTATGTCGTGATAACCCAATAGTATCGAGCTCATTTCGAAAGACCAGGAGTTCGCGCCCAGCTGTAGCCCAGCTGTAGCCCAGCTGTGGCCGTTACGATTGGTATTTAGGGCAATGCATTTAAATTGGTCTTCTCTCTCGTTCATGGCGATGGATTCCAAAAGGAATGAGGTTAATATAACGTTGTACAAACTTGTTTCGCAATCGAGCTAAATAAATGTGTATGCACTAATTCTAGCTACAGAATCGCCATATAACGGAAGCTGCTAGTGTGACATTGAACCCCCCAAACAAATGAACAATGGAATAAGTTTCGTTTCCGAAATTAATACAATCGATCTCAATAAGTTTTAAGTTTTTTAAGTTTTTCAATGGCTGTCCGATTAGCGCAGTGGTTAACGCGCTCGCTTCTCACTAATGCAACCCTGGTTCGATCCTCGGACCGGGAAGTATGTGAGATTGTACGGTGGTCGCCAGATCGGACAGGTGGATTTTCTCCCGGTACTCCGGATTCCTCACACACGAATGACCTGTATAGCTATAAAATAGATATGTACTGTACATAATGAACGAATAAATATGTTTAAACCAATAGGTTACTACATTCGATTGGCATTGATATAGGAACCACACAGATATTCATAAATGACAGATATGGCACTTAGCTTTCTTAGCTGATGACAATGCTGGCCGTGATGCTGGTGGTATTATGAGCAGACGATAATTTGAAACTTATCAACTTCTGGGATTATTTGAGAGAATACATTGTACCAGATGTCAGACAAGTCCATACAACAATGGCGGAGCCTCCGTGGTGTTCACTTTGTAACCGAGATGTTGTGAGTTCGAGCCCCGTCAAGACACTGAAATCCACATTGCTTCTTCTCTCTCACAACAAGGCCATGCATTCCATCAGGAATTAGGTCTCGAGAGCAGGAAGCTAAGGTCTCGAGAGCGATTACTGTTCTAATGTTGTAAAAGGTTGTTTCGCAGTCCAGTTAAGATAATTTACACCTATAAATATAGAATGTTAGGTTACTGTATTCGATCCACCGTCTGACCCTAATACAAATAACAGTCTTTCAGGTGATACTTTAAACCGAGGTCTCGTGTCGGTGCTTTACATCGTGCACGTAAAAGAACCAGAGGAGACTCAGGAATGGGTCTCTGGCTGAATCATTGCACTATCCTCCAAAAATCTAAAATAACTAATATCTTCAGGAGGCGTCGCTCATATGGGCAACCGGTAGCGACGATAAATATACGTATAACACACACACTGTATTATAAATTTTAATTTATTAGGCGAGTTGGTGAAAATATACAAGGCGAGACATTGTCGAGCCTTGTATTTTTTCGGAGACTAGCCTAATAATTTAACATTAATAATACAGTAACTTAATATTCTATGTATCCTATCTTCGGATAAAAACATCAGTTTTAGAGAGAAATGATTAGTTGTAGTCGATTGCGAAACAAGTTCTTATAACTTATATTAACTCTTTCACCGCCAATGTCGCATAAAAGCGACTTTGTAAAAAGTAGAGAACCCGATCGGACAGAACAGAACATGCCGTTTGATCTATATGCTGATTGCTCTTCAGACAGTGGAGCTGAAGCACCTGTCCGAATAGCAAACAACATAGATCCTGATCAGACGCGGCGTTGCGCCGCGGCTGATCTGGATCTATGTTGTTTGCACATGCTCTGAATTTATTCGGCGCTGAAAGAGTTACTCACTCTCGAGACCTCATTCCTGGTGGAAGACAGAAGAGGCATGTGGAATTTAAATGTCTTGCCTAATGGCACAATCGTAACGGCTCCAACGGAGCTCGAACCCCGGGCCTTTCGCACATGAAGCGAACGCTATACCACTGAGCTATCACGACTTCCACAGAGGAATGCTTACCGAATAGTCATTACCTGACGTCTATAGCACCACCTGTGAAGATGTAACGTCATACACGCAGCTTTATTAATAACACGAACATTAATTTTATTATACACTATTTACAGATGTGACCGTAAAGGTGCTGGAGCCCGGAGTGTCGACAACTGGTTCTACGAATATATTAGGGTTGGTCGTGTTCGCTGTACTGATGGGAATCATTCTGGGCCGGATGAAAGCCAAAGGAAAACCAATTGTTGACTTCTGTAGCTGTCTGGCTGATGCAACGATGAACATCTTTGTCATTTTCATATGGTTTGTATTTTATTTCCGCCATTTCTCAGTTGCAAGTCATTATAAACAGTGCGCATGCCATATGTCTACTTCCGCCCGACATTGCGCATGTCATGTCAACAAAATATGACAAACATCAAAGTCACCAGATATTTTTTAAAAGTTTATTTTAGTCCATTTATTTTTTGGAAGATATTGCAAGATATAGAAGACGTTCCAAATCCAGAAGTATCCATTGTACTTCTGCGTGTCCGGTCTATAGATCTTATAATGATGCTATCGGTTGCTCTGTGCATTTACCGGAAGAAATAAAATGCCCGCGCATGCGCACACTACGTAGGGCAAAAAACGTCCAACAAGTTGGCCTTTTCCTTTCGATACAGGTTAACTAACTAGTGTCGGAACTAGATTTTGGAGTAATATTTCCATTATTTTATTTTATTCATTACAACATTGTAAATTTGCATGAAATTGATTTCAATGTACAAAGGTAAAGGGTAAAAATAAATTAATTATTTGAAAATAATATTTATGTCATACGCCATGTATGCATGTTTTCTCAAAGTCCGTAATATTTAGATTCATATTGCACGAATTTATACTCAGTGTACATTGAAACATTTCAAAATAATTCTGTAACCTTCTCCATTTAGTTAAATCAGTTATTAACATGCATGCATTGCTTACTATATTTATTTGTTAATTCACTGTCTGTTCATTTATATCATGCATACATTATCCTCATGGGCTTTTAAGCCTAATGGAATTGAAAATAAACTATCTATCCATTGTTCTTCTGCGTGTCCGGTCTATAGCACATATACACGAGACCTGCACTAATTATGTATGCTCCGACTTCAGGATACTAGTCGCGAAGGGCCGTACCAATGTTGCTAGAACTTGTGGCCCGACCCGCTTGCCTTTATTTAATTGGTCATGCTTTGTATTAACATGTATAATGTAAAACGAATTGAGCAATTAAATATGATTAAACTAAGGAGACTAGTATTTGACAACGCTGGTTGTATATGGTAACCTAATATCAAAACCAAGAATGTCGATACTCAAAATATACTGGCCATCCAATAGCATGACATAATTTAACCCTGCATGAGGCAAAGCAATCAAGTAAAGCAACGACACTTTTTCCTCCGTAAAGCGGGAACGTGCCTCTAATGAAATGTGTATAAACTAACCGTTGACATACACGGCTCATATACAGACGGATCTGTAGCCCAGTGGTAACACGCTGGACTGGTAATCCAGGGATCGCAGGTTCGATCCCCCGTCTGACCCTAATAAAATTAAGTCTTTCAGATGGGACGTTAAACCGAGGTCTCGTGTCTCGTGCTTTACACCGTGCACGTAAAAGAACCAGAGAAGACTCTGGAATGGGTCTCTCTCTGTATCATTGCACTGTCCTCTAAAATGACTAATATCTTCAGGAGGCGTCGCTCATATGGGCAACCGGTAGCGACGATAAATAAACGTAATAAAAAAAAACGGCTCATATAAATCTCTCATATACAGGATACTGGAGAACATAGAAAACGCACACTTCGATAAGTGCGTTTTACATGAATAAAACAATAACTATATAAATACATAGTTTTAAAATATTTTGAAATATTTTTAGTTGTTCAGTTTGTGTTTTGTAATAAAGATGTGATATATCTTTGATGGAATCATTTGTATTTCGTGTTCATGTAATAATAAGCATATAATGTAGGTGTGCGTTTTCTATGTCATCAAGTGTAGACCGCCCTCGTGGTCGAGTGGTTAAAGTCACTGTAACCTATAATCATTGATTGTCACGGGTTCGAGCCCTGCTCAGGCCGTGTCTCATTTATATGAACATGTTTCTTATGGAGGTTGCTGCACCAAATACTGGTTAACCGTTGGAGCCTGCCCAGGAAAGGTGTTGTTAGGTAAACTGCCGGCCGGCGATATAGCTCAAAATTGTGTCGATGAAGGCGTAAACCCCGAACAAACAACCAAACAAACAAAACAACGACACATACCACCATCAACCTTAACCGTTTCCCATACTTTGACACCATTAGTTTATACAAATTTAGTTTAGCTCGATTGCGAAACAAGTTCTTACAACTGATATTAATCACTCTCGAGACCTCATTCCTGATGGAATCCATCGCCACGAGGGAGAGAGAAGAGGCAACGTGGAATTTAAATGCCTTGCCTAAGGGCACAATCGTAACGGCTCCAGTGGGGCTCGAATTCCGGACCGTTCGCACCTGAAGCGAACGCGCATTCACTGCGCTATCACGACTTCCACGACACCATTACCAAATCACATACATCAATAATTATATAGTAACCCGACCAATATTCCTAATAAAGGCTCGAATCTTGTGTAGTCCCAGTAATCTCTATTGAGGTAGTATAGGTTGTAAAACAACAACAACAATTGCCTATTAAATATATAGTAAAAAGTAAAAACATACAGTCTGTTCATTTATATTTCCAATCTTTCATTTCTTCTGATACCACATCCACTGTGAAGAGGTATTCAAATCAAACTGAAAAACAACACAAATATCACAAATGTAATGTTCAACATTGACACATTGTATTCCTCCGCCAAATAATACAGTATACCAACCTTTAGTTTGCAATGGCCTGACTTCTTATACCACATCTTTTCTACGCATCAACTAGTATGGAGTCTTCTCAATTCACATAAGTTCTCAAAACACACAACAACTATACACTGCCTGTCATGAAAATGCATGTTTACCAAAAAGAAAAAGAACTATATTAGTTATTGGGACTACAGTCGATGACCTCGGATGCACCTCTGCCTATTTACGTATATACAACCAGTATAATATAGCTGTCCTATGTGTGGAGATATATAACAGTATATTAATTTTTCGAAATAGCATTTATCTTTCAATTATTTATTGGCGAATAAAACATGGTTTTGAGTTCTGACGCTTAGGAAGTAGGAATTAACGACAGATGACGCAGGGCTGAGTGGTTAATTGCTGCGGTCAGAATGACAAAATCATGTCCCATTAGACTATAAAAAAACCAAATATTATTTCGATTCCAACAAGATATCTAAAAATCGCAAAAATAATTGGTGTTTTTTTTAGAAAGAGCAAATGACGTCACAAAACTACAAAAATGCTAGTAAAATGCCGTCAACCATTTTGTATTGCAGATTTAAACCTGTAAATTCCTTATCATATACAGACACAATTCCGAGTCATTTTAGAATAAATCTTTATGTGGGAAATGGGTTAAACCCGAAAGTCGTTATTGTTGACGCTGGTAATGGTTCTTGTGGAAGTTGCACTGTAAATGCGATGTACGTTGAGCTATGTGACAACTACTAGATGACAACAATACGGTGAAAAGACGTTTCGTTCGGAGATATTTCCGCCGGATGAGACTACGAACAGAACAGAACAATCTCAGACGCTATTTCATCTCTATGAGCTACAAGTCGTCTTGTTTAATCTGCATTAAACACACTAGCCATAAAACAAATTGACTTTACGCATCTGTTGAATTGTGAATATTGATAACACGGGTATCACCCAAAGTCTGCCTATGATCGGTAACCGAACATGTGTATTTATCTGACGGATATGTAGTCCAGTGATAACACGCTGGACTGGTAATCCAGGGATCGCAGGTTCGATCCCCCGTCTGACCCTAATACAATTAACAGTCTTTCAGATGGGACGTTAAACCGAGGTCTCGTGTCGGTGCTTTACACCGTGCACGTAAAAGAACCAGAGGAGTCTCTGGAATGGGTCTCTCTCTGTATCATTGCACTATCCTCCAAAAATCTAAAATAACTAATCTCTTCAGGAGGCGTCGCTCATATGGACAACCGGTAGCGACGATAAATAAACGTAAAAACACAAGTGTTTATCTGTTACTTGAAGAATGCATTGATAGTAAAATGTTATATTTTTCAAGTGTAAATATTTGGACTGAGATTGTCTCTAGGCAGACATATGCGGACGCTATCCAAATGACTTGTGGAATGTCGGTGGTTCTACCTGGGTTCCTGAAATATGTCTCGGAGGGGTACCCATAGTCTTCCTTCGCCAATAATAGTTGAAGAGTCGCCATATGAGCTAACATACATGTGTGACGTATGCATAGTATTGCTACTTTTATATTCTTGCGAAATAATTCGAACACTAACTTTTAATCAAACGTGAAATTATGATTTCATATAATGGTTAGCCACGCTCCTGCATTGACTTGAGCTCATACTACACGCGTGATATTGTAGTTTAGAGATAATTTATATGCGATAAGTCTAAAAATAAATATGCACAGACACACATGTGAGATATAACGGTAAAGCTGTTACATATTTCTTGTTATACATGATACAAGCACCGACCTAGATTACGGTGAACTTACAGCAATGCATGGGTTTTACTGTTATATTACATGTCAAATTGATGGTCAGGCAGAGTTATCGATAATCAATTAATTAATTAATATTGTATATATAAACCCCTATAAAGTGTGTGCGTTTTACTTTTATTTATCGTCGCTACCGGTTAACCATGTGAGCGACGCCTCCTGAAGAGATTAGTCATTTTAGATTTTGGAGGATAGTGCAATGATACAGATAGAGACCCATTCCAGAGTCTCCTCTGATTCTTTTACGTGTACGGTGTAAAGCACCGAAAACGAGACCTCGGTTTAACGTCCCATCTGAAAGACTGCCCCTATAAAGTGATGTTATAAAATTAATCTATATGAGCCTCAAAATATACACTTAAAGCGACACAACATCAATGAAAAAGCAAATTTCTACAGAATGTATTTTCCTTTTATATGGTATCATTTTTTCCCAAATAGTTGCCTCAAAAACTGAGTATTTCAACTAATAAACAAACGTCGTATACGCGGTTGTTGACATAACAAAATAATGTAAACATCCATACGTAATACTACTCATGTATCCTGATTAACACGATTTATGTTACAGATTTACTGTTATATCTCACATTTGTGCCTATTTATTTGTAGACCATTCTTAGTTAAAGTATCTCTAAACGACATTATCTCGCGTTTAGTATTGACTCCGGTGACAAACAGACGTCAATTCAGGATCGTAGATGACCGTTACATGAAATCCTACTTTCAATCCACAAAAACACTGTTTATTGATTCAATGTTAGTGTCCTAATGTATTCGGAAGAATTTGTAGTAGCAATGCATTTATATGTGAACAAAATATATGTTTTACAATGTAATGTCGCTTTAATAGTATAGCCAGTTAGAATAGTTATAAGTGAGTTTATCATGTAGCATGAGGAAATCTATCATAACCGACTTTGACATAGCGTCGGTTATGTCGAATTATCCGGTTATCTCGAAGTCGGATCAAAGTTCCGTTTCAGACACTATCATTTTACATATAACTGGCTCTGTTTATTTTGAATTTCTTTAAGTCAGACTTCGGTTATGTCGAAGTATTTTGTTCGGTCCGACGGAATTCGACATAACGGGTGTAGACTGTAGTATATATATAATGTTCCTTTCATCCGCGTACATCACCTTAAAGCGACACTGCAGCGCAAAAAGCAAATAAAATGCATTTTTTCACATATAACCGCATTGCTACTACACATTCCTCTGGATACATCCGAACACTAACATTGATGTTTGTGGTATACAAACTTTCAACAGTGAAAGTAGGATTTAATATAACGGTCATCCGCGCACCTGAATTGACGTCACTACTAAAATACGCCATACTTTCGATTAGAGATCATTTAACCAATATTAGTCAAATAAAATAAATATGCATACACACACATGTGAGGTATCACGGTACATCGTACCATATCTCGTGTTATTCAGGATAAACGCGTTGTATTACGCATGAATGTCGACCCTATTTACATTATTTTGTTATGTCAACAAACCGCGTATACGACGTTTGTTTATTTGTTGAAATATTCAGTTTTTAAGGCAAATATTGGGGGGGGGGGATTATACCATATACTAGCAAATGACATTCTGCAGACATTTGCATTTTCACCGATGTAGTGTCGCTTTAAACATATTCTTGAACTGTCTTTGTTTCAGGTATTCTCCTATCGGTATTTCATTCTTGATTGCTGGTAAGATCGTAGAAATGGAGGATTTCGGCGTAATGATTGGTCAAGTCGGTGTCTACTTTCTCACTGTATTGCTCGGTCTGTTTGTACACGGATCCTGTGTTTTACCACTCATTTTCTTCGCTCTGACGAGGCAGAACCCCTACAAATTTATCTACGGTATATCACAAGCGTTGGCAACAGCATTCGGAACGTCGTCAAGGTTCGTACTGTATTCATTTGATTGAGGAACAATTGTTTTTAAGGGAGTGTGTGTTTTACATTTATTTATCGTCGCTACCCGTTGCCCATATGAGCGACGCCGCCTGAAAAAAATAGTCATTTTAGACAGACATAGACCCATTCCAGAGTCTTCTCTGGTTCTTTTACGTGCACGGTGTAAAGCACCGACACGAGATCTCGGTTTAAAGTCCCATCTGAAAGACTGTTAATCGTATTAGGGCCAGACGGGGGCCAAACTGCGATCGCTGGATTACCAGTCCAGGATTTTGAGGAACAATTGTGTGTTTCCTGTTATAGAAGGGGCCTCCGTGACATGGCCGAATGATTAAGGCCTCTGACTTCAAATCACTTGACCCTCACAGCTGTAGGTTCGTATCCCACTTGGGTTGTCGAATTATTTCCGGTCAATTGGCTATCTAGCTGACTTGTGGTAGGTCGTTGGTTCTAACCGGGAACCCACCCGTGCTTGCAATACTAATCGGATGGGCACCATCGGCCTAATATGGCGTAAACTGTTGGTGCGACTTTAAACGCCCACAACCAATAAGCAAAATATCTCTGCGAAGTGTAAGTGAGGGGGAGGGTGGGCTATGGTTGGACGCCTGCCTGTTCCAATGCCCCCCTTCCCGAGCAGGCACGGATATGCACCGGGTAGAACCACACCGCAGACCAGCTGGATAGTGTACTCATATGAAGTGAATTCAAAAATACAGATGTGACTGACTAAAATGATTTAGCCGTCTCATCAGGATCTGCACTTTTTGCAAGTAATATTACAATTTTTAGAAAATAATTTACCCATTTTGATAAATGAACTGATCCAAATGTAATTTTCTTATTAATTTAATTGGTCTAAAAATGTCATGGACCAGTCTATGTCAGTTACTTGGTGTTGAATGGGTTAATGTCAACGACGGTATGCCTACGTAATTATGCCTCCGCAGAATTTGTTTCTTGATGAATTTACGGGATACAGTTACCTATAGATGCGGATAGATACGGATGGTTGAGGATACATGCGGATGTCAGCTGGTGTCCGCGGATAGATACGGATGGTTGAGGATACATGCGGATGTCAGCTGGTGTCCGCGGTTAGATACGGATGGTTGAGGATACATGCGGATGTCAGCTGGTGTCCGCGGTTAGATACGTTCCCTTTGAACTGACACAATGCAGTTATATACGGACTACTTACCTTCCGTTACCGTCTGTTATCCGCAGAATCAGTATTAGTCAGGAGGAACATTGAGCATATGACCCTAAAGGTGGAATTGGATACAAGTTTATAAAGGCTTAAGACAATATTTTTTAGAGGGTGTGCAAAATTTCATCCATTGGCATTTTTTAAAATCCAATATGCCTGCCGCCACCCCCAGAAATCATTAAAATGGCCATAACTCTCATTAAAATGGCCATAACTCTTAAGTATTTGTGACAGAGACATAATTATAGGCTCTATACCCAGGTTTTTAAGCATGATGACTCTACTATTTATGTGATTAGACTATTATTTCATCCATTGGCATTTTTATAAATCCAATATGGCCGCCGCCACCCCCCGAAATCATTCAAATTGCCATAACTCTCATTAAAATGGCCATAACTCTCATTAAAACTCTCATTAAAATGGCCATAACTCTCATTAAAATGGCCATAGCTCTCATTAAAATGGCCATAACTAACATAAGTATGGGCTCTATGGCCCAATGGATGAAATTGTGCACACCCTCCAAAAAAGTGTTGCCTTAGGTCTTTATAAACTTATATCAATCATTAAAAGAAGTCTGTACTCCATTTCCACCATATGTGTAATTTCCTCCTGACTATAATTATGTGCTACTTAGGCATTACCCACACGGCCCCGGAGTCCCCGAACAACACTCGCTGTACTGCATAATAATGTAGTCTTTATCAACAGCATGGTTGGGTGACCAGAGAGAGAAAGAGTTTTACGATCACCGTAAATACTTACTGTCTCTGGGAAAATAAAAATACATTAAAGCTCTGCCTAGACACGAATCAAAGGATATATTCTACAGATTTATTCCGAGTATATAAGTTCGTACTTACATGTATAGACACCACTGCTAACAAGAACTAACTAGGCCTATTACATATAAATATGTAATTGAAAGACGATTGAAAAGTCACTCTGCATAATACACACTCTGATAGTGTATATAGATTGAAAAGTGAATTAATAATATACCACATCCCTGCTGGAACATCCGCGCATCATATGGGAACCAAATATTGTTGCAGAATTTCAACTACGCACATAGATTGACCTGGCCTTGAATCCAGCTCAAGCCTATATTTCTATGCACACATCAGTGAAAGCTTGGAACTAGTTCCCTGAAAACAATTGGACAATTTTAATACCTATAATACAAATACATAGCAGGAATTCTTATCACATGAATTCCCATTCGTTCAGAAAATAATGTCATTCAAGCGTATTTAAATATCTGCAACTGTTTTCAGTTCTGCTACAATGCCAGTGACTCTTCATTGTCTGGAGGTGAATAACCACGTGGATCCCCGTGTAAGCACATTTGTAATCCCCGTTGGGGCAACCATCAATATGGACGGCACGGCACTGTACGAAGCAGTTGCCGCTCTCTTTATAGCAAACGTCAACGACATCACAATGAACTTTGGGAACGTCGTTACTATAAGGTATGCATTGCGCAATATAATTTAATATTTATCAGTTTGCTACTATTAGATAGCCTACCTTTACTATCTACAGTATTAGAGAGATTATTTGATTACAGATGTATAATTCCTATTCCAATTCCAGAGTCTCCTCTGGTTCTTTTACATGCACGATGTAAAGCACCGACACGAGACCTGGGTTTAATGTCCCATCTAAAAGACTGTTAATTTTATTAGGGTCAGACGGGGGATCGAACCTGCGGACTACAGCTCCGTCTGTAAACAGCGGAGAACAACTAAGAAACGCTTTCATTAGAAACACACACTATTATTAAAGTGTTTGGCCTAATAACAAGTACGTGAAGTCCAAATAGTATATACAGTCAAACCTGTCAATAAAGGCCACCCTCGGGAAAGTCCAAAAGTGGCCTTTGTTGGCAGGTGGCCTCTCAATAGAGGGTTAAAATGCATTGAAAATGGCTCGACGGGAGAGAAATAATTTTCATATGCGGCCTTTATTCGGAGGTGGCCTTTAGCACAGGTTTGACTGTAAATATAAAAGGAAATATGATTAGACGAGTGTGGCGGATGGACTAGCTATTGGTATTGGCACTTTGAATGATTTTTATCACGTTACGTTCTTTCTTTAATTCTTTCTTTCTTTATTTATTTCTTTATTTATTTATTTATTTCTTATTTATTTATTTATTTATTAATATGTAAACGATTATTAAAGACATGCTTATGGTATTGGCACTTGTGCATGATTTTTAACTTCGATGAACGATTATTAAAGATGGTTGGTAAAACGTTGATAAAGTAAGATATACAGGCTGAATGTAGTTCATACCCCATTCAAGCATTAATCAGCTATTATTCTTTTCAATGACACAAACAATCACATTTTGCATTTAGCATAATTTTATATTTTCTACGTCGTAGTCGTGATAGCGCCGTGTATGCGCGTTCGTTTCATGTGCGAAAGGTCCGGAGTTCGAGCCCCGCTGGAGCCAATACGATTGCGCCGCATTTAATTCCCACATTGTCTCTTCTCTCTCCTTCATGGCGATAGATTCCACAGGAATGAAATCTCGAGAGTGATTAATATAAGTTGAAAGAACTTGTTTCGCAATCGAGCTAATATAAATTTGTTTAAATTAACATATATTTAGACCATATATACGACTTACCGTGTGCCGAGCCTCGTAGTAAAATCGTACTCGGATCAGCGTAAGTTGTAGGACAAAGTTTTATACTTTATTTATTTTACAACGATTGCGAAGCAAGTTTTAACAACTTATATTAATCACTCTCGTTGGCGCAGATGAAAGCGTAAATGTGGTCATTCGTGTGGGAGGAAACCGGAGTACCCGGAGAAAACCCACATGTCCGATCTGGCGATCATCGTACCATCTCACATACTTCCCGGTCCGAGGATCGAACCCGGGTTGCATTGGTGTTGTAGGACACGCCCGAAATATCATAATGTACATGTATCTTTCTATGTACATGTATGTATATACTGTAGTAAGCATATTACTGTGCAATTAGGTAACTGTTTTGTAAATGAGTCAGTAATATATAGTAACGCGTGTATCCTGAATAACAACATTTCTGGTACTGATTTACTGTTTCATCTCATATGTCCGCCTCCGTGGTCGAGTGGTTAAGGTCGCTGACTTGTATACCACTGTAACCTATCATCACTGATGGTCACGGGTTCGAGCCCCGCTCAGGCCGTGTCTCATTTATATGAAAAAGTTGGCAGTTTCTTACGGAGGTTGGTGCACCCACGTACTGGTTAACCGCTGGAGCCTGCCCAGGAAAGGCGTTGTTAGGTAAACTGCCCGCCGGCGATATAGCCCAAAATGGTGCTGATGCAGGCCTAAAACCCGAAATATAAATAAATAAAAATGTTTTATAAATGTTAATTTATTAGGCGTGTTGGAGAAAATATACAATGCGAACCATGTATTGTCTCGGAGACGAGCCTAATAAATTAACATGTATAAAAGAGAAACATAATATTATATTTATCCTATCTTAAGATAAAAAAAAGATTTCGACAGGAAAGATTACCGAAGTTGATCATAGTATACGCATTACTTATATATCTATTGTTGGTGTATGAAATATCACTAATTTTAACCATTTTCAGTCCAAAAAAAACCATAAACTTACACAATTCAGAAAGGTAATATATTTACTTATAATACACATGATATAGGAGGCTTGACAGCTCTGATATATATACAATATTTTATGAAACGAATTTTGCTATTTTGCTAATAAAGTCCGCCTTCGTGGTCGAGTGGTTACAGTCGCTGACTTGTATACCACTGTAACTTATCATCAATGATGGTCACGGGTTCGAGCCCCGCTCAGGCCGTGTCTCATTTATATGAAAAAGTTGGCAGTTTCTTACGGAGGTTGGTGCACCCAAGTACTGGTTAACCGCCTGGAGCCTGCCCAGGAACGGTGTTGTTAGGTAAACTGCCCGCCGGCGATATAGCCCAAAATGGTGCTGATGCAGGCGTAACACCCGAAATATAACATAACATTATTGTGCTAATAAGCGAACCAAAAATGAGTTTTATAAAATGTGTTATGAAATCACCACGAGTGTAAGATCCTTTTTATCACAATACCACAGTAACAACAACCATACCTTGAAGAAGAAACACGTTTCTATATGGCCAGTATATTGTTGAGCCTTATTACATTAAATTGCATCCGTACGCCGTAGTACATAGATAGATATACATGAAGTTCTTTATTAAAGTTCTTAACACTATAGCATTAATACACGTACACCATAATTATACCCATAACCAAAGTACACAGTTACGCCATGCAATATACATGTATAATGTTGTATCATGCAACTTAAAGCAGCATTACATCGTATGAAATCAAATATATTTGAAAAATTCAATTTTTACGTATGGGTAGCAATGCTGCTACACATTCTAACATTATACTTTGTATGCTTATGTTCATTTGGTAAACAGTGTTTTCTTTGCGATAAAACAAACTCGAACCCGAAAGTAGGACTTTCCGAGTCGATCGGTCACGGACTTGTTTACAACAAGAACGCATTGTCAACACTTGTTTACATTCGGAATGCATCGTCCCCATTTGTTTCACATTATCTTTTTTAATTAAATTACTTGATATGTTGATTCATACCTCTGTTAGCTAAGTCTTTAGGGACATTTCTACATCCCCGCGAGGGGTTCGACATTAGAGGAAGATAGATAGATAGATAGTCGTTCATGTTCAAAATATATACGTTGTTTTCTACATCCTCTGTTGTTGCACGCATGCGCGCTGTGCGTGTTTACAGTTCGTGTGTTGATAAACAAATTCGCGTATACGACGGTTTAAATTTATTGGAATTTTATCGTTTCTGAGCGACTATTTCGATTTTTGTAAACACACACATATTATATTTTACACAAAACATCCTTTATTACGATGTAATGCTAATTTAAAGCAGCATTACATCGTAATAAAGGCTGTTTTGGGTAAAATATAAATACTTATATATAATACACATATATAATACCCATACATAAAAATTTAATTTTTCAAATATCTTTTATTTCATACAATGTAATGCTGCTTTAAACAAAGCAGGTAATGTTATCGAAATACAAAACGACATAAGCATATTGAATGACAATTTTCAACAAATAAAACATGAACGCAAACAACATGTATACTTCGAATGTCTATTGCAAGCTGTCATGACGCGACCAATCAGAATCCTTCCAGTGTGGTAATATTATATGAATGTATGCGATGGCTGTATTACACTTAATGCAAGCAAAGTTATGTGATAATTATATATATGGGCGGATATATATAGTTTAAATATATCAAAATGATGTACGTGCAATAGGCAAGCTAGTACACTAAATGTCATTGTAGTAATACATATAATTATGTGAAACAATTAACTGCTATAATGTCACTTTACACATAAATAAATAATTTTACACACAAAAGAAATGTAACTTATGTTTCGGTGTTGGGTTGTACACATACATGTATAGATACAACTTTGGTGGTTCAGAATTGTATCCCCTTTTATTAGACGTATACTAAAAAACCTTTAAATGTACAAAGCATTTGTGTGTTTTACGTTTATTTATCATCGCTACCGGTTGTCAATATGAGCGACCACCGTGAAGAGATTAGTCATTTTAGATATTTGGAGGATAGTGCAACGAACCAGACAGATACCCATTCCAGAGTCGCCTCTGGTTCTTTTACGTGCACGGTGTAATGCATCGACACGAGACCTCGGTTTAAAGTCCCCATCTGAAATACTTAATTGTATTAGGGTCAGTCGGGGGATCGAAGTAAGACATTACATATACGTCTTATACCAGTCTTGCATACCAACCGAAACTTATTCTTAATAAGCTCTAATTGGTATAATTATTATACTAAGTAAATTGCCTAACATACCAACTAAGTGGTTGGAGTAACCCTATATATTAGGCAGTAGTCAAATCGACATGCGCACAGACGGATATGTAGTCCAGTGGTAACACGCTGGACTGGTAATCCAGGGATCGCAGGTTCGATCCCCCGTCTGACCCTAATACAATTAACAGTCTTTCAGATGGGACGTTAAACCGAGGTCTCGTGTCGGTGCTTTACACCGTGCACGTAAAAGAACCAGAGGAGATTCTGGAATGGGTCTCTATCTGTATCATGCACTATCCTCCAAAATCTAAAATAACTAATCTCTTCAGGAGGCGTCGCTCATATGGGCAACCGGTAGCGACGATAAATAAACGTAAAAACACACATCGACATGCGTCGGTCATAATGTATACCTCAACTGAACGCTATACTTACCATGGGTATCTTTGCTTCTCCATATATATACATACTGATAATGTTTGTACCATATATCTTATTTAATTCATCCATAACATGTTTGTAAATTTGAGTTGTTTGTACATTGAATATAAGAATGCAATAAAATATGATTAAACGAAGTAGGAGATATTTTGCCCGCTCTCTTCATTGGTCACTCTCGTGCAATGGATGCCAAAGATATGACTCAAACCGGTTTTACAATTTTCTTCAACTTCATACTGCCGAACAATTAGTAATGATTATGATTGGCAGGCGCAGTCTAGAACAGTTAGTTAATCTAAAATGTTATGTGCAAGTTAAATAGATAAAAGGATCTACAAAGCTATAGTTAAAAGCAGACAGTACAAGGATTAGAACGAATTCGAGTTCAGTCTGCTAACAAAGGTCGGCAGACTGGGACTCGACTGTATATATGTCGGTAGACTGTTCCATAGCCTGATTGTTCTTTGGTTGGTGGTTTGGTTTTTGACTGTGGGATTAGATAGTTAAGGTTTCTTGTGGGTGTAAGGTGATGGTGATCTACAGCAACAAGTTCATTTCTTATTTTGAAAACATGATTAGTGAGGCTTGGTTTCGTCTATGTTCTAATGTTTTCTAGGGTTAATTGGTGTATTAATTAAAATTATAATAATCATTGAATATATAACCTGGCTGCAGATCTGTGGACCATTTCTATTTTGTAGGTGAGGTGTTTCTGCCAGGGGTTCCAGACTGTAGAACAGTATTCAACTTGTGGTCGGACATAAGTGATATATGCGTTTTCTTTGACCTATTATTTGTTTTGACATTCCTTTTGTTGAAGCGGAGGGTGTTGTCAGCTTTTGGGGTGATATTATTGATGTGTTGGGCCCAGTTAATGTTCTTACTAATGGTGACTCCGAGATATTTGGAATGTTCGGTTGACCTTAATTGTGTGTTATGTAACATGTATGGGTAAATGGTGAGGTTTCTTTTCCTATGGATTCTTAATATTTCACATTTATCAGGATTAAATTTCTCGATCACACCAAGCTCTCGTACCTAATGCTAATACCTAATCACTCACACGACTAATATCACTCGTATACATCGGACACACCCAAATTCCCCTACGTTACATAAACAAAGCCCGAGTATACGCCGTGGGTGAAGTGTACTGCTGTACTGCTAGCAGTGAGTAGTGTAATCCAGCAGTGAGTTATGTATTCTAGTAGTGAATGATGTGTATATGCCAAATTTCGAAATAAAAATATAATAAATTTTGTCCCCGTACTTTTTCTGGCAGTGAGCAGTGGGAGAATGTACGAGTAGTGTATTCCATAAGTGGGTAGTGTATTCCAGAAGTGGGTAGTGTAATCCAGCAGTGAGTGGCGTATTCTAGTAGTGGATGATGTGCAAATGCCAAATTTCGGGGAAACATATAAAAATAATAAAACAAATTGTTTTTATTATTTTCCATACTTGCTTTTCTGGCAGTGAGCAGTGGGGAATGTACGACTGTACGAGCAGTGTATTCCAACAGTGGGAAGTGTAATCCAGCAGTGAGTGGTGTGTTGTAGTAGTGAATGCTGTACAAATGCCAAATTTCGGGGGGGGGGAATATTTTTTATTATTTTAATTCGATTTTTTCCCCGAAAATTGTTTACGGGTAGGTTGGTAACTGAAATCAGGCAAATATATACTGAGTCAAAAAAGAAACGATACCTGGTGTTTATGTGTCTATAATTTCAACATTTATTAAGAAAATTCTTTGAAAATTCATAAGATGATAGTCCAACATGTTTGAAAGAGGAGCACATAAAGCATAATGAGCCTCCGAAACTGTCTGCTGCGTGATGACGTAATTCGTCGGACAGGGGTCTAATGGAGTTTTCACACAGACGTCAATACCGAGTATGGGCACCATTTGCGTCTCTCACTGCAATGCACCGCCGTCGCATCGAACGGAAGAGTGTCTGAATCTCTTGCTGGTCAATATTTGTCCACTCCTGACGCAAAACATCCCTCAGTTGGTTTAACGTTACCGGCTGACGTCGTCTGACGCGGCGGTCTAACGTATCCCACAAATGTTCTATGGGTGACAAGTCTGGTGACAAAGCAGGCCACGGCAGGGTTTCAATATTGTTCTGCTCCAATAATGTGGTGGAAATCCGAGCAGTATGACACCTGGCGTTGTCCTGTTGGAACAGTGTGACGTTTCTGTTGGCGTTAAAGAACGGCACAACAACTGGCGCAAGGATCTCATCACAGTACCGCTGGGCGTTTAGGTTCCTGTCCACCACTAACAGTTCAGTGCGACTGCCGAAGGTGATACCGCCC
Organism: Archivesica marissinica; assembly: GCA_014843695.1. NCBI lineage: Eukaryota > Metazoa > Mollusca > Bivalvia > Venerida > Vesicomyidae > Archivesica > Archivesica marissinica. The sequence continues at coordinate 68,379,144 of CM026390.1, forward strand.
CACGCCATAACGCTTCCGCCCCCGAACAGATCGACCTGACGTACACATGCGTCGGCGTAACGTTCACCGCGTCTGCGATATACCCGCTCTCTGCCATCCGCTCGACGCAAACAGAACCGCGATTCATCGCTAAACATCACCGAATTCCACTGTATTCCAGCGAGCACGTTCCGTCGTCCATTCCCGCCGTACGTCACGGTGACGTCGTGTCAGGATGGGTCCAACGTATGGCCGATAGGCACGAATGCCACGTTCACCGAGCCGGTTCCTGACTGTTTGTGCACTGATGCGATTGTTGGTCATCCCAGGAGTAACGGCAGCTGTGTGCGTAGCAGGTAGGAACCGGTCACGTAAATGTGACGTCCGAATGTGACGGTCCTGTTCACGCGTCGTCACACGTGGTCGACCAGATCTTGGACGGTCGTCCACCGATCCATGTGTTCGATAACGTCGAAGTAGACGTGTTATCGTGATCCGCGTAACCCCGAGTCGATTTGCGACGTCACGCTGACGTAAACCGCCGTCAATCATGCCAATGGCACGCATTCTCTGATTGCGGTTTAGCCTAGGCATTTTGTTAGAGGTAACAATGGGTATGTAAGGTGTTTTTCCTCGATGATAATGCAATACCAGTACAATAAACCGGTTTTCCGATTTGTACATGTGTAGGAAGTTGTCTTTGTTGAGGAGCACGTGCAAATCGGAAATTCGGCGTTCCAGGATTATCGGGTGTTTATTTACCTGTGTTTATGGTTGGCTGACGTTGCAATAAGATACCCGGTACTGATACGTAATAATATATTAAACCTTTCTATGGTTTTATCCGTTTTACGTCATTTTTAGTTTGGTATCGTTTCTTTTTTGACTCAGTATACTTTACTTCAGCGATGAGCGCTGTGATTTAGCGATGAGCGGCTCATTCCAGTGCTGTAGGCCTACTGCTGTATGTACTGCTGGCAGTGAGCAGTGAGGAATGTACGAGTAGTGTATTCCAGCAGTGGGTAGTGTAATCCAGCAGTGAGTGGCGTATTCCAGCAGTGGGTAGTGTAATCCAGCAGTGAGTGGCGTATTCCAGCAGTGGGTAGTGTAATCCAGCAGTGAGTGGTGTATTCCAGCAGTGGGTAGTGTAATCCAGCAGTGAGTGGCGTATTCTAGTAGTGAATGATGTGTAAATGCCAATTGTCAAAAAAAAAATCCGTATTTGCTTTTCGTAAATGCCAATTGTCAAAAAATAATAAATAAAAATAATTAAAAAAATAAATATTTATTTTGTTCCGTACTTGTTTTTCTGGCAGTGAGCAGTGGGGAATTGACGAGTAGTGTTTTCCAGCAGTGGGTAGTGTATTCCAGCAGTGGGTAGTGTATTCCAGCAGTGG
>CM026390.1:68390455-68419817 GCA_014843695.1 Archivesica marissinica
TGTATCTTGTTCACGTTGTGATGATCGTTTTTTTTAGATGGCCTTATCGGCGAATGTGTTATTCTAGATGGTGTTAATGGTTTTATTGGTGTAACCTTTTTATTTACATATGTATTCCATCTTTTATTACCTGCATTTATATATTGTTTTTTATTTATTAACTCTTCAGCAACATCTATCCAACCTATAGCATTCATTCTAGATTTTCTTTCTCTAGCAGCATCATTCATAATATCATTTATATTACTGCCTACTATAACCTTACCGTTAATACTTACAATACCTTTATCATCCCATGTAATATTAGTATTATTTTTTATTTGATCTAATAATTTATGTATAGGTATTTGCATACTTTTAGGTATATTCGTAATTATATTATCATTAGATATAGGCGTTATTAAATCAGATACATATGTAGGTGCTTTTGATGTTGTATCATCTATATCTGTAGCTTGATCTTTAAAACTATTATATTTTAGCATAAATTCACCATACTTATGCATTTTATCTGTATTAGATATATTAGGATTAGTCATTAATTCATCAATTTTGTTTTGTATATCTACAGTCTGTATTATTTCTGGTTTAGGTGGTAATTTAGCTCTTTGATATAAACGTAAACGTTTTAATTCCTCTACATGTGCCTCAGGCACTAATACCATTTTATTCATATTGTGTTTTCTACTTTAGTTTTTATACTATCAATTAATATATTTATTAACTGAGGCGTTATTAATTTACGTTTACGTTTAGTAGCTATAGTTTTATCGGCTAATAAACGTATATCCTTACTCCAATGCTTTAATGATGTCTTATGATTATTATTCATGTTAACACTACCCTTTAAAACATTATGGCAACATTCGCATATACATTTTATTAAACAATTATCGCATCTTTTTATTACATTACGTTTAAATATATCGGGTGTATTACGTAAACCTAATAAATATTTACCGTAGCGTTTTATTAAAGGTTGTTTTTTTTTAAACGTTTTCATGATAACTTATAATACATTAATGGCATTATAATTATACGTTTAAACGTTTTATAAGATCTTTAACACCATCGGCTATAATAGGTGTTAATAGACCAGCACCTAGAGCTACTAATGATAATGGTATACCACCTCTTTGATTTCTTCTACCTAATTTACGTATTTTTATATGCCTTTTATGAGTTCTATACCTTTTTATATGACGTTTTCCTGCCATGATACTCTTACCTTAAATGACTATATTTATTAATTACATATAGTATTTATAATAAAAAAGATATTATGACTAATTATAAGTATTGAGATAAATCATCAATATCAATATTTATTCGTGTATTTAACGGTTTATCGGCTATATTATTCCAATTAGTTATTAATGGTGATGTATAATTTTTAGTAGGTGTTATACGATTTAAAAATGATGTTATAGACGGTAATTCAACTCTATTAGATTTTTTATTTAATGGTGACCATGCTAAAGGTCTACCTAATCCATAATCATTAGATAATGATGAAATATCGGGACTAAATCCTTCAGGTGTATCTATACCTAAAGATGTTGTATGACTACTAATAGGCGTCATTGTTTGTAATATAGTACTGGTAGGTGTCGTTTCTATATGTTCATTTTTTTTTTTTTTTTTTTTTGTTTTTTGGTTTTTTTTCTTAATTATTCTAGATTTTTTAGTCTTAATAACTTTTTTCTTAACGTTCTAGATTTTTTAGGTTTAATAACTTTTTTACCACTCTTCCAATTCATAAATGTACGTATCATTACACCGCCTAAAAAACCTGAACCACCTTTAGTAAGTAATAATTTTTTTCTATCCACTGTAGATGTACTACTATCTCCTATAGTTTTTATAATATTTTTATGTTTATTCATAAACTTTATAGTTTGTTTAGGCATAGATATTTTATTATCTAATATAGCGTTAGCTATTGATATAAACCATTTCATTAAACGATTATCACCTCTAGATAATAATTGTTCACGTTTATCAGGATTTTGTTCCTGCATTAAACGTTTTATTATATCGTATATAGTCATATTTTTAAATATATATTCGGGCACCTGTACCGTCACTATGAGGAAAAATATCGGTTTTTAGTCTATATTTTTCGTTAGTTATAGGATGAAAGTCTACTAATAAATAACCATATGGTGTTTCGGTAGCATTTTTATATGCATCTAATAAATGTTTTATTTGTGATTGCCTAGCTAAAACTATAATTTGGCCTTTATCTCTACTATTCTTAAATAATATCATATATTTTGAATTTAAATTTATAGTTCTAGAATTCTTACTCTGTTGATATAAATTTTGTGTTATATATATACATGTAGCACCTCTATGATGGCCTTTTCTTGTAAACCATAATACTATTTTATCTTCATATTCAGTACCCATCATATCATCAAATATTATCATATATGGTTCATCTGGGTTTATAGGAAACATTTTCATATTGTAATTGCCATTCTTTATAACACCAATATACATGGCCTATAGATTTGTCAAATAAAACATTTCTATATTTTACTATCTTAGCAACTGTGACTGTTTTACCGCTACCACTAGGCCCGGCTACAAATATATTACTAGGGTGTTGAAATATAATATTTGTATCCATTTTTAAAAAACAACAATAACAAACAAATTATATACAGTGTATGATATTTTATTTTTATAATTTACATATATAGGATTATTGTATACGTGCATAAACATGTTGTTTATAAAATATTTTTAAGTTATGTAAGTATAAACAAAACACTTAATATAATGTATACGTACATACACATGTTGTTATGTAACAAAAATACGTGCAGAAATACATGTTATTGTAAATGTAAACAAAACACTTAATATAATAAACATGTTGTTATGTAACAAAAATATGTGCAGAAATACATGTTATTGTATAAAATATAGATAAACAATTTATATGAAGACCAATAATATTGCTCTTATTGGCTAAATATTCTTAAGTGATTTTAAAACATCCCTTATAAAAAACTTATGTTTAATTAAAATATACAAACAAGCTTTATTGTATCTTTTGGGTATTATTATGAATTTTATAAATATGGAAGACATATTAGAAACTTGTATGGCTGATTGTGGTTTACCTGTATTAGATAATAAAGTATTTGATGATATACCTTATATTCAAGATCAAGATAAACCGTATCAGCCTACAACTGGTAATGTTAATAGTGATATATTAGTTGAATTAAAATTATTAAATTATAATTCTACGCATATAAGAGCATCTTTAGAGGTTCTAGTAGAATGTAATAAAGAAATTTCTAAATTAATGGAAAATAAGCGCATAATATTTGTACCAGAGGAAATGAAAGTTCCTGTTACATTTTCGGCATTTTCAATTAATAATGAATTACCGTATGATTCAGTAAAAGTGCCTAAGATTAATATGCCTAAGATTACTAAATATAATAAGAGCACGAAGGAAAAGTCTATGAAAAAGCAAAAATATGAAACAGCTGAATATGAACATGCTAAAAAACATAAAAGTTCTATGAAATATCCTAGTATTGGTAAAAAGAAGATTTCATGTAATGACGCTCCTACAAAACATTAAGCATGGATGCTTAAAACAGTACGTATTGTATTCATTATTTGTTCTATATTATCTTCATAATTTAACACAGTTATAGGTATTTGTTCTTTAGATAACCATTCTTGATGGTATATATGTAGCGTATTTAAATACTCTAAGTCTAATTGATCTTCTTCAGGTCTTTTTCTTCTTCTTATTCTTTGTAAGCAAATAATGGCTGGCGTATTAATATATAATATATGTTCAGGTTTTTGCATATTAGATACCATATTATCGTATACGGCTAATTGGCAATCATCTATTGTATTATTATCCACACAATATCTAGTAAACACATTTCTACAACTATATTGGGATCTTTCACAGAAATGGTTACCAGATTTACCATTTATTTCATATAAATTTTTTCTATGACTTTCTAAAGTAGTTATTTGAAAAGGAAATGCATATTTTATTGGATCCTTTTTTCCTAAATACAATAAATTGTAATCGCTTTTAAGTCCATGTACACATGTCCATTCTTCTATTCTCTCTGGATATATATATGTATCATTAAACGTAGATATACGTTTTAATAGTGTACTTTTACCAGCACCAATATTACCTTCAATTGCAAGTATCATATTTTTTTGTCGGATATTTATAATCATGTATTTTTGTATACATATTATAATATTTACACTTATTACAATAAATGTCTGTTCTAATATATAATTTATAATTACATATTATACATCTTACAGGCTGTAAACGTTTATTATAATGATTCATTATTAGTTATTTATATACAATATAGGCTTAGATAACCTTCTAAAATGTATATTTTTTCTTATTATCATTGGCAAATGTATCCAGTACATCAAAATATCGGCGTTTTCGTAAATCTTTATTATTATTCTTCTTCAATTTCTTAACCTCATTCGTTTTATTCGTTGAGCCTTCAATTTTCAATAAGGATTTTCCTAACCATTCATCATCATCATCCTCACTAATGATTGTTGCATTATCTGTATCTGTATAGGTTTGTTCTTCTAAATTTATCATTGCCTGTTGATTAGGCGTTGGTTCTTGAATATCCTCTTTAATTTCTGTTGTTATTTCGCAGTTAGATGAAAAATGTCCTGGCATATGACATTTATAGCATAATCTAACTTCTGGGCACACACTACTTAAATGATCATTGCCTCCACAATTAGAACATAACATTATTTTACAATAATTAGCATAATGTCCTTTCTGATTACATTTAAAACATGTAATATTTTTTAATTTTTCATCATTAGGACATGAATTAGGATAATGACCTATGTTATGGCATTTATAACATAGGCATTTCTCTTCAATACATGAATCTTTGTTATGACCTATTTGATAACATAACATACATTTTGAAGCTCTGCATTCTGTTGCATAATGTCCTAACTCCTTGCATTTTGTACATTTAGCTGCTTTCAAATATTGTGCTTGAACAGTTAATATTTTAGCTTTTGAAGCTTTACAATTTGCTGAACAATGTCCTAAGGTGTTACATTTATAACACCTATAATTAGAGAAATCTCGAGTGTCCATGTTTGCTGGTATTGATTTTAACAATGTGCCTAAATACTATTCAGTTGTTTCTTTTATAGATTTATAGACCTACCTAGGCCTATATAAGATGCGATAAAATTATATTACTCTTATTAACTATTAATTATGCCTCTAGTACCATATTCGCAATCATCTGAAGATGAATCATCTGAAAATGAAACATCCAATAATGAAGAATCTACATATGAAATATTGGAACGCGCTGTTAGGCATTCTCGCAAATTTAAAACATCTAGTAGAGTTTATGATTTAGTTATCGATGGTGGCAAAAGATATACCCCAGCTATATTTGATGATATAGTAAATGATTTAAAGAAACATGGCAATGTTGATGATAATGATAAAATTAGAATATCGGTTACGCATCCTACTTTAGGCTTTGGTATACATATACCATTTGCAACAGCTTCAACAGTTAATGGCAATAACATATTAAGTGAAATTCAAAAAGTTGCACAAAGTAATAAAACTTTTCAAATGGAAGATAAAGGTTTACGTTTGGAAATGACACATACTATTATACCAGGAGGTCGTGGAAGACGTAATATGCATCATGGTAGTCATATTAGTATAGATAATATGGCGAAAAACAAGAAATCAATTGTTAGAATTATGAATTATACAGATAGTATGTGTTTTGCCAGAGCTATATGTGTTGGTATAACACATGCTAATAAAACTAATACTAATGAATGGAAACTTCAATGGAAAAACATTAGATATTCCAATAAACCAACTCAATCTAAACAGGCTAAAGAATTATTAGCTGCTTGCGATATACCAAATGATATAGAATGTGGTCTTACACAATTTAACATAATGAGTGAACATTTAAAACCTTATTATAAACTCAAAATATGGGATCAACATGGTACTTTAGTTTTTAGATCTCCATATAATAACGGTATATCTATACATTTATATAATCATCACCATCATTTTGATTGTATTACCAGTATATGTGGTTTTAAAGGTCATGTTTATTACTGCGATCCTTGTAATGTATTCTATAATAATATTGGCAAACATAGATGTGCTGAAATATGTGTTTGTTATGCAAAAGGTTTATGTCCTTATGTTGCAACCAAAATATGTGTAGATTGTAAACGTAAATTTCGTAGCGATAATTGTTACGATAATCATAAACTTATTAGAAAAACATCTAATATTTGTTCTCAAGTTTATAAATGTAAAAAATGTGACCAAACATTAATAGCTACAAATAAAAACCATATTTGTGCAGATTCTAGAAAATGTAAATACTGTAAACAAATTGTTGGTGCTAATCATGATTGTTTTATTCCTAAATATAACAAGGAGACTATTATTAAACAAACATACATTTTTTATGATTTTGAATGCATGTTTCTTTCCACAGGTGAACATTCTCCTAATTTTTGTGTTGCCCATAAGGTATGTGATATTTGTATATCGAAACCTATAGAGGATCCTTGTATTTGTTCTAAAGAATCTAGACAAAGGATCTTCTCAGGTTCTACAACATTAACAGATTTTTGTACTTGGTTATTTCAACCGGCTCATAAACGTATTTGTGCAGTTGCTCATAATTCTAAAGGTTACGATGCACAGTTTATACTTAGACATTTAATACAAGAAGGTACTTGTAAGCCATCTATTATAATGAGAGGTAATAATATAATTTATTTAAAATGTTTTGGGGTTACACTTATTGATTCTTTGAGTTACTTACAAATGCCTTTATCAGCATTTCCTAAAACGTTTGGTATTCTGGAATTATCTAAAGGTTATTTTCCATTTTGGGCTAATACCGGAGAATATGATGGTTATATAGGACCTTATCTACCATTAAAATTATATAAACCGGGTATGATGAATCCAAAATGCTAGAACAACATTTTTAAAATGGTATAATCTTAAAGTATCTGAAAAATGTGTTTTCGATTTTGATCTTGAAATGCGTTTATATTGCATATCTGATGTTGATATCTTAAGACGTGGATGTGGATTGTTTATTAAACTATTCATTGAAAAAGAAGGTCTCAATCCTTTTACAGAAGCTCTAACATTACCTGGAGCATGTAATAAAACATGGAGAAAAAACTATTTACCCGAACATTCTTTAGCTATTATATCTGATGCTGGTTACCCAAATAAATGTTGTTATTCAATTAAAGCTGTTAGATGGCTTCAAGGTGAAAGTTTTAAACAGAAACTTAAAATAAAACATGCTTTAAATGGTGGTGAACATAAAATTGGTGATATGTATGTTGATGGTTTTTGTGAGCAAACCAATACGGTATATGAATTTAATTGTTGTTTTTTTCATGGTTGTATTACGTGTTATAAAACACGTAATATAGTTAATCCATATTCAGCTAAAACTATGGACGTTTTATATAATACAACTGTTACCAGAACAGATAACTTACGTAAATTAGGTTACACTGTAGTTAATATGTGGGAATGTGTATTTGATCGTTTATGTAAAGCTGATATAGAATATAGAAGTTTTATATCTAAATTTTGGGAACATTTAGAACCTATTAGACCTAGAGATGCTTTATTCGGTGGTAGAACTAATTCCGTTAAAATATATTATAAAGCTAAACAAGATGAAGAAATAAAATATGTTGATGTTTGTAGTTTATATCCTTATGTTAATAAATATAGGGAATATCCTATTGGTCATCCGGATATATTAACTTCCGAAGAAATAGATGTTAAAAACATTACTAATTATAGAGGTATAATAAAATGTAAAATATTACCACCACAAACACTATGGTTACCTATTTTACCTGTTCATTGTAATAAAAAAATGGTATTTCCTCTATGTATGAAATGTGCAACAGATGATATAGCTGTTTGTAATCATGATATAAATGATAGATGTTTAATAGGTACTTGGACTATGGTAGAAATAACTGCTGCTATTAATTTAGGTTATAAAATTATTACGATCTATCAATTATGGTCTTGGACTGTGTGGTCAGATAGTGTATATTCAGAATATATAAATACATTCTTAAAAATTAAACAAGAGGCTAGTGGATATCCTTCATGGGTTAAAACTATAGAAGATGAAATTAAATTTAAAGAGGATTATTTTAAGGCTGAAGGTATTTTATTAGATTTAGTAATTAAAAATCCTGGTTTACGTGCATTTGCTAAAGCAGTGTTAAATTGTCTTTGGGGTAAAAATGCTCAAAATAATACTATGGCCGAAACGGAATATATTAGTGACGTTAAATATTTTTTAGAACTTATGCAAAATCCGGATATTACAGTGCATTCTCTAGAACTATTTGATCATTGCCATTTTCTATTAGCTTCATTTACGGATAAAAATAAAGAATATTTACCGCATGAATCAGCTAATGTACCTGTTGCTGCACATGTTACAGCATATGCTCGTTTAGTTCTTTATGAAGAACTTAAAAAAATAGGTGATCGAGTTTTATATTTCGATACAGATAGTTGCCTTTATATTAAACGCCCAGGTACTTATGATATACCTATTATTAATGGGCGTTTAGGTTGTTGGGCAGATGAAGTACCATCAGGTAAAATTATTGAATATGTAGGTTTAGGGCCTAAAAATTATGGTTATAAATATATAGATTCTGAAGGTTTAACTATTACTAAGTGTAAAGTTAAAGGTTTAACGTTAGATTATAACACATCTGAATTGGTTAATTTTGAATCTATGGTAGATTGTGCTAATGATCGTGAAAATTATGCAACTACCATACATTATGATTCAAAAATTAAAAAGAATCGTGATAGAACCGTTACTAGTGAAAATCGTACAAAACTATTTCGTTCTGTTTATACAAAACGTATTATCATTAATCGTTTTGATACCATACCTTTTGGATATAAATACAATTGATAACTTTATATTAATTTAGTAATCATGCCTATCGTACATAAAGATAACGTTATCTTATTCTATGGTAGTGACGCACCATTTAGTAATATGTATATATGTTCATTTAAAGATAAATCTAATATTACATTTAATTGTGTTGAACAATATTATCAATATAATAAATGTATTACGTATGGTAAAGATATATTAGCTAAACAAATACTTAATGAATCATCACCATATAAACAAAAGAAATTAGGTGGCACATATTTTAATGGTTTTAATTCAAATTCTTGGAATAATAAACGTTTTGAAGTTATGTTTATAGGCAATATGTATAAGTATCAACAAAATAAATATTTGCTAAATATTCTTTTAAATACAAATCATTGTAAACTAGGCGAAGCTAGTTCTCATGATTTATTTTGGGGTATTGGTTTAAATCAGTATGATTCCAAAGCTATTTTATCTTCAAATTGGTATGGGGAAAATCAAATGGGTTTACTTTTAACTAATATTAGATATTGGCTTTCACATTCTCTAATAACTATTTTATAAAAATATTTTCTCTATGGGACTTCAAGTATCTTGTTTACACCAATTTCATTGGATAGTACATTCAAGTGTTTTATTTACAACATTACAAACCTCTCATTGGTTATTATATTTAAGTGTTTTTAAAGAGTTTTATTTACAACATACCATATAACATCATTGGTTAAAATAATTAAGTGCTTTTCAAGTATGAGTGACCTTTGACTGTATACATATTTCGTTTTATTCTATCATTCTTCATATAATTTTTTCATAAGCTATATTAAAGACTAATAAATTGTTATTGCATTTTTAGGAATAATGCAAAGACATTGTTAAATTTTTATTGAAATTTTGTTTTAACGGATTTATGTAAGAATTTATTTTATCTATTTCATTGTCTAACAAATATTTTTTGCGAATATTGTATCTATTTCATTGTCTATTGGGGAGAGGAATGTACTATATGTCTTCTAGATAACAACGATTTTTATATTATTAATGAATGCAAATGCAAACAAACCTCTTATATGTTCAGATTGTAGTTTTAAAATTAATAATAAATGTCCTTTTTGTCGTAACCCATTTTCTGATATTAATGCTTGTTCAACATCAACTACTACAAACTCTAATATTAATATAAATGATCATCAATGGTATATTGTGAATACAGATTCTTATGTTAATAGAACTTCTCAACAATATTGGGATATGACTGATACTCAAATTGAAAGGTTAGCCGTTAGATTACAACTACTACAAACTCTAATATTAATATAAGTGATCATCAATGGTATATTGTGAATACAGATTCTTATGTTAATAGAACTTCTCAACAATATTGGGATATGACTGATACTCAAATTGAAAGGTTAGCCGTTAGATTAACAAATATTTTTTAAAAATGTTTTATTATGAATTATGGGGCGAACAATGTTCAATATGTTTACGTACTAATACTGATTATTATTTCAAAAATGAATGTCTATGTACATCTCTGATATGTTTATATTGTATCTCTAAACTTATTAAATGCCCTTATTGTAGGTATGATTTCACTTCAAATACATTTGAATTTATAGACTTTTTAGATAATCTAATACTTGAAGTTGTGAGTAAATTTGCAAATAGTAATGATTTTTGGAATTTAACTAATGAAGAATTAGAAATATGGATATCTACTGTTATTAGAGAATTCTATTAATAATATATATATGTATTTTTTCTCTATTTCATTGTCTAAAAATTATCTCAATAATGTTTTATTGTGAATATTGGTGATAGGTATACTCTATATCCGTATTCAAACATCTTATATGTTCAGATTGTATATTTTTGTGTAAAAAAAATGGATAGACAATTTCCATATCCGTCTGAAAAAAATGAGGATATTGTTCAGGATTTTAAAAATTATGTACAGTATAAAGAGGACTTGATTGAATTACGTGATAATGAACATAATATTACATGTGACAAATGTAAAATAAGTATTTCGTTAAAAATACAAGAGTGTAAAGAAAACGACTACAAATTAAATATTGATGCTTATACTGTAAATCCGTTCTTTCTTGGATATTCTTCCAAAAACTACAAAGGTGTATTAGTTCATGGTAAACTATTAACTGATACAGATATTCAATTTACAGAACGATATGAATTTGATTTCAACATAACGGCCAAAGAAGGAACAACTATATGTATACCATATAACAACAACGAAAATACCAATATGGACTAGGATGTCTACTACATCAATAGACTGGATGCTTGAAGAACATAATTCAGAATGTACTCTTGATAACATCATATACAGAACGGCTTTGATACATGCATTTCTCACACACTATGAAGAGTATGATGGTATGAGTTTCGATATTATTAGTAAAATACTAAACTCTAATTATTTCTATACAGAATTTCTGTACAGTGTTGAATATATAAGTTGTTTGTTACGTGAAGAAGTCATACGCTGGTATTACAAGGATTTCAAAGATATTATTTTAGACAACAGTGAAGTACCTCAACTATTATTTAAGTGTTATCTTAAATATAATCAATTATTGGTACGTGATAATAATGATTCCGAAGACAAATTGTTTGATGGTATCGTTAAAGATCTACGAGGTTTAACGGTTTCAAAAGTTACGAAACACGTACATTGGACTGATATGCAAGACTAAACAGTGTTATAAAATGTTTCATCATACGGAATTTTTTTATATTAATGAATGTATATGCAAACATTTTATATGTATAACATGTATTGCACAATTAGATAAATGCCCATTTTGCCGTAAATGTTTTAGTTCTGATACTTTGGTATTTACAGATAAATATAGAATACCTGCACAGTCATCTACAAATAGTGATCAATTACTTTTTGTTCATTCTGAACAATATACAAATTTCTCAAAAAATGTACCATACTTTTTATATACAGAATTAAGACTCTTTGATTTAATTACAAATCCTTTAATAGAATTAAGTAATTTTCTACATATATAATGGATCCTTTTTTCGAATTATTGGGTGAGGAATGTTCTATTTGTTTAACTGATAAGGAAAATTTTTATTTTAAAAATCCATGTTTTTGCAAACACCTTATATGCCAAAAATGTATGGTTCAATTATCTAAATGTCCTTATTGTAGATTTGTATATAGTAATGTAATAATGAAATCTATTGTTGGTAATGCATATGTATATAGAATTACCGATTTATTATTCCCTTTTAAATCCATTTTACTTAATGCCGAGGAATTATGTTACTTAGCAGATAATGAATATCATCTATATGTAGCTGGATTTAGTCCTCTTTATCTTATTACCGATACATAAAATATTATAAGTATGAATAAAATAGTTATACCACCTGTATACGATGCTGTAACGATAAAAACGTTTACATCTTATAAACCTAAGAATATTATGTATTTTTTTCCACCTCTTGAATATGATTTTTATAGACAATTACTTAATGATGAAGATAATAATACAACATCAACTTTACATAGATTTAGTAAAGACCATTTTTCAATTATTTTTCCCTGTGATCCTATAATTAATGAAATTCGATTACATAAATTGTATAAGGAATTATACGGTAGTAGCTGTATAAATCCTCAATTGTGTAAAATCTGTATTAACATTAAACGTTTATATCATATGTATAAACATCAAATATATTGTGGTATATATTTTAATCCTAATTGTCAAAATTGTATAGATTATGCTAACATATATGGTAAAAATGATTGGTTTGTTGATGATTAATATGCTTTAATATTACTCTTAATCTGCGTTAGACTATAAGATATATCGAAAGTAAAATCATTATGTAAATTATACAAACGTCTTTATTCATTGTGTTTTCCGCCATATAGAAAAAAAACCCAATTTTGGAGACTTTGATATACTTTTTTGGTATTTATTTGTTGACGGTTCAACGGATTCTTTCCTAGGACTTATTTTTGGCGGGAACGCGTCTATAGTGACACCCTATCTACTGCCTCGATATCATAGAGTTAAAGAAACTTTGTAATTATAGTTTATTTGATTTAATATACCGTATGTTTTTAAATACGACATGATTAAAGACACGATGTGTTGGTTATTTTTACGGGAAATATTTACTATGTACAATGCATTGCATAAAAAAACAACTTTGTTTAGCTGCAGTATTTCAATAATTGAATTGAATTGTTTGTAGCGATAATTAATTTCGACAAACCATTCACAATGGGTCCCAGTTAATTAGGTAGGCTACATGTGTTGAGAAGTTTGAGCATCTGCTGACATGTTTGAGAACGTGTTGAGATGTTTGAGAACGATAAGCATGTAATTTTCATGAAATCATGCCCGAGTGCGTTACCGTTTCTCGAGTGATTAATATAAGTTGTAAAAATCACGGAGCACAATTTTTAGCGATTCTTGAGAAATGTTAAATTTTGACTTGGAAAATTGCGTTTTTCACTCAGTTATTCCTCCGATTTTCGTGCCAAATCGTGGGTGCGCATTATACACGATAGCGCACTATACATAGCTAAATACGGTAAATAGTTAATGTCTCCAGGCAGATTGAATCAGGGATATTGGCTACGGTCCGCTTGCCATAAAGACAGGGGGCATAGAATCAGTTGCTTTCTCCTTGTGTGGTCTAAAATAACGAACTATGCAAACTGAAATGTAGCAGTTACGATTGTGCCATTAGGCAAGGCATTTAAATTCCACGTTGCCTCTTCTCTCTCCCTCGTGGCGATGGATTCCATCAGGAATGAGGTCTCGAGAGTGATTAATATAAGTTATAAGAACTTGTTTCGCAATCAAGCTAAAATAAATTTGTATAAACTAACATCATTTGAAACTTGAACCCAGCTCCATGTCATGTTTAGTAGATTTAGTTTAGTTATAATGGGTATTAGAAAACAAATGTACATGTATACTTTAATAAGAGTACCTTTTCTGGCACAAGTTCTGTCTTCGCTGCTGATATATTCATCTTCTTCGGGCCATTGTCTTCCAGTAGCATACAGCAAATGTTGTTCACAGCCATTGGTCCAATGTGTTGCTGAGCCAGCATGTCCAGATGATCCGGATGTACATTAGGAAACAATGCCAACTGCAAGGGGGGAACAATGTTCTAGATAGCCGTCACCCCAAAATCACTAATTAGCAGCAACCCCAACATATCTAGTTAGCAGCCACCCCACCATCTCTAGTTAGCAGCTGGCAGCCACCCACTCCACCATCTCTAGTTAGCAGCTGGCAGCCACCCACCCCAACATCTCTAGTTAGCAGCAACCCCAACATATCTAGTTAGCAGCTGGCAGCCACCCACCCCAACATCTCTAGTTAGCAGTTGGCAGACACCCACCCCACCATCTCTAGTTAGCAGCTGGCAGCCACCCATCCCACCATCTCTAGTTAGCAGTTGGCAGACACCCACCCCAACATCTCTAGTTAGCAGCAACCCCAACATATCTAGTTAGCAGCCACCCCAACATCTCTAGTTAGCAGCTGGCAGCCACCCACCCCAACATCTCTAGTTAGCAGCCACCCCAACATCTCTAGTTAGCAGCAACCCCAACATATCTAGTTAGCAGCCACCCCAACATCTCTAGTTAACAGCTGGCAGCCACCCACCCCAACATCTCTAGTTAGCAGCAACCCCAACATATCTAGTTAGCAGCCACCCCAACATCTCTAGTTAGCAGCCACCCCAACATCTCTAGTTAGCAGCCACCCAACATCTCTAGTTAGCAGCAACCCCAACATATCTAGTTAGCACCCACCCACCATCTCTAGTTAGCAGCTGGCAGTCACCCACCCCACCATATCTAGTTAGCAGCTGGCAGCCACCCACCCCACCATCTCTAGTTAGCAGCTGGCAACCACCCACCCCACCATCTCTAGTTAGCACCCACCCCAACATATCTAGTTAGCAGCCACCCCAACATATCTAGTTAGCAGCCACCCCAACATCTCTAGTTAGCAGCCACCCCACCATATCTAGTTAGCAGCCACCCAACCATCTCTAGTTAGCAACCACCCCAACTATCTAGTTAGCAGCCACCCAACCATCTCTAGTTAGCAACCACCCCACAATCTCTAGTTAGCAGCCACCCAACCATCTCTAGTTAGCAGCCACCCCAACATATCTAGTTAGCAGCCACCCCACCATATCTAGTTAGCAGCCACCCAACCATCTCTAGTTAGCAACCACCCCACATATCTAGTTAGCAGCCACCCCAACATCTCTAGTTAGCACCCACCCCAACATATCTAGTTAGCAGCCACCCCAACATCTCTAGTTAGCAGCCACCCCAACATATCTAGTTAGCAGCCACCCCAACATCTCTAGTTAGCAGCCACCCCAACTCTCTAGTTAGCAGCCACCCCAACATATCTAGTTAGCAGCCACCCCAACATCTCTAGTTAGCAGCCACCCCAACATCTCTAGGTAGCAGCCACCCCAACATCTCTAGTTAGCAGCCACCCCAACATCTCTAGTTAGCAGCCACCCCAACATTTCTAGTTAGCAGCCACCCCAACATCTCTAGTTAGCAGCCACCCCAACATCTCTAGTTAGCAGCCACCCCAACATCTCTAGTTAGCAGACCAACATCTCTAGTTAGCAGCCACCCAACATCTCTAGTTAGCAGCCACCCCAACATCTCTAGTTAGCAGCCACCCCAACATCTCTAGTTAGCAGCCACCCCAACATCTCTAGTTAGCAGCCACCCCAACATCTCTAGTTAGCACCCACCCCAACATCTCTAGTTAGCAGCCACCCCACCACCCAACATCTCTAGTTAGCAGCCACCCCACATCTTTAGTTAGCAGCCACCCCAACATCTCTAGTTAGCAGCCACCCCAACATTTCTAGTTAGCAGCCACCCCAACATCTCTAGTTAGCAGCCACCCCAACATCTCTAGTTAGCACCCACCCCAACATCTCTAGTTAGCAGTCACCCCAACATCTCTAGTTAGCAGCTGGCAGCCACCCACCCCAACATTTCTAGTTAGCAGCCACCCCAACATCTCTAGTTAGCAGCTGGCAGCCACCCACCCCAACATCTCTAGTTAGCAGCAACCCCAACATATCTAGCTAGCAGCCACCCCAACATCTCTAGTTAGCAGCTGGCAGCCACCCACCCCAACATCTCTAGTTAGCACCCACCCCAACATATCTAGTTAGCAGCCACCCCACCATATCTAGTTAGCCGTCACCCCAAAATCACTAATTAGCAGCAACCCCACCATCTCTAGTTAGCAGCCACCCACCCCATAATCTCTAGTTAGCAGTTGGCAGAAACCCACCCCAACATCTCTAGTTAGCAGCAACCCCAACACATCTAGTTAGCAGCCACCCCAACATCTCTAGTTAGCAGCTGGCAGCCACCCACCCCAACATCTCTAGTTAGCAGCAACCCCAACATATCTAGTTAGCAGCCACCCTAACATCTCTAGTTAGCAGCTGGCAGCCACCACCCCAACATCTCTAGTTAGCAGCCCCACATCTCTAGTTAGCACCACCCTCTCAGTTAGCAGCTGGCAGTCACCCACCCCACCATATCTAGTTAGCAGCTGGCAGCCACCCACCCCACCATCTCTAGTTAGCAGCTGGCAGCCACCCACCCCAACATTTCTAGTTAGCAGCCACCCCAACATCTCTAGTTAGCAGCCACCCCAACATCTCTAGTTAGCAGTCACCCCAACATCTCTAGTTAGCAGCTGGCAGCCACCCACCCCAACATTTCTAGTTAGCAGCCACCCCAACATCTCTAGTTAGCAGCCACCCCAACATCTCTAGTTAGCAGCCACCCAACATCTCTAATTAGCAGCCACCCCAACATCTCTAGTTAGCAGCCACCCCAACATCTCTAGTTAGCAGCCACCTCAACATCTCTAGTTAGCAGCTGGCAGCCACCCACCCCAACATTTCTAGTTAGCAGCCACCCCAACATCTCTAGTTAGCAGCTGGCAGCCACCCACCCCAACATCTCTAGTTAGCAGCAACCCCAACATATCTAGCTAGCAGCCACCCCAACATCTCTAGTTAGCAGCTGGCAGCCACCCACCCCAACATATCTAGTTAGCACCCACCCCAACATCTCTAGTTAGCAGCCACCCCAACATATCTAATTAGCAGCCACCCCAACATCTCTAATTAGCAGCTGGCAGCCACCCACCCCAACATCTCTAGCTAGCAGCCACCCCAACATCTCTAGTTAGCAGCCACCCCACCATATCTAGTTAGCAGCCACCCCAACATCTCTAGTTAGCAGCCACCCCACCATATCTAGTTAGCAGCCACCAAACCATCTCTAGTTAGCAACCACCCCACACTATCTAGTTAGCAGCCACCCAACCATCTCTAGTTAGCAACCACCCCACAATATCTAGTTAGCAGCCACCCAACCATCTCTAGTTAGCAACCACCCCACAATATCTAGTTAGCAGCCACCTCACCATATCTAGTTAGCAGCCACCCAACCATCTCTAGTTAGCAACCACCCCACAATATCTAGTTAGCAGCCACCCCAACATCTCTAGTTAGCACCCACCCCACCATATCTAGTTAGCAGCCACCCCAACATCTCTAGTTAGCAGCCACCCCACCATATCTAGTTAGCAGCCACCCCAACATCTCTAGTTAGCAGCCACCCCACACTATCTAGTTAGCAGCCACCCCAACATATCTAGTTAGCAGCCACCCCAACATATCTAGTTAGCAGCCACCCCAACATATCTAGTTATTAGCCACCCCAACATCTCTAGTTAGCAGCCACCCCAATATATCTAGTTAGCAGCCACCCCAACATCTCTAGTTAGCAGCCACCCCAACATCTCTAGTTAGCAGCCACCCCACCATATCTAGTTAGCAGCCACCCCAACATATCTAGTTAGCAGCCACCCCAACATATCTAGTTAGCAGCCACCCCAACATATCTAGTTAGCAGCCACCCCACCATCTCTAGTTAGCAGCCACCCCAACATCTCTAGTTAGCAGCCACCCCACCATATCTAGATTGCAGCCACCCCAACATCTCTAGTTAGCAGCCACCCCACCATATCTAGTTAGCAGCCACCCCAACATCTCTAGTTAGCAGCCACCCCACCATATCTAGTTAGCAGCCACCCCACCATATCTAGTTAGCAGCCACCCCAACATCTCTAGTTAGCAGCCACTCCACCATATCTAGTTAGCAGCCACCCCACCATATCTAGTTAGCAGCCACCCAAACATCTCTAGTTAGCAGCCACCCCACCAATCTAGTTTGCAGCCACCCCAACATCTCTAGTTAGCAGCTGGCAGTCACCCCCCACCATATCTAGTTAGCAGCTGGCAGCCACCCACCCCACCATCTCTAGTTAGCAGCTGGCAACCACCCACCCCACCATCTCTAGTTAGCACCCACCCCACCATATCTAGTTAGCAGCTGGCAGCCACCCACCCCAACATCTCTAGTTAGCAGCCACCCCAACATCTCTAGTTAGCAGCCACCCAACCATCTCTAGTTAGCAGCCACCCCAACATCTCTAGTTAGCAGCTGGCAGCCACCCACCCCAACATCTCTAGTTAGCAGCTGGCAGCCACCCACCCCAACATCTCTAGTTAGCAGTCACCCCAACATCTCTAATTAGCAGCTGGCAGCCACCCTCCCCAACATCTCTAGTTAGCAGCCACCCCAACATCTCTAGTTAGCAGCCACCCCAACCTCTAGTTAGCAGCTTCCTCTGATATCTCCCATCTAGCCACCCCAAGGTCATTAGTTAGCATAGTAGTCACCCCAAAATATATATAGCTAAAAAGTCATGCAGAGATCTCTATTTAGCAGTCACCCCTAGGTAACTAGTTGATCATATGATTTTGACAACCTTCGATTTGATATATCATATGACAATATTCGCTCACAAATATAATTTGACGACCATCTGACATCCTGGGCCGGCCCACGCCCATTTTGGATCCAGGGGTCACCATTTGAACAACTTTGAAAGAGCATTGTACATCCACCATTCCTACCAATGATATGTCAAAATCCGGTTTGCAGTTCGCGCGAAGATTGTTTAAGAATGTGTGCTATATTTTGACAGAGGCCATCTTGGATTACATAATGACGTGATTATAACAATTATATAATCCCCCACATAGTCATGTGTCATGAGTGGAAGTCGTGATAGCGCAGTGGATGCGCGTTCGCTTCAGGTGCGAAAGGCCTGGAGTTCGAGCCCCGCTGGAGCCGTTATGATTGTGCCCGTAGGCAAGGCATTTAAATTCCACATTGCCTCTTCTCTCTCCGTCGTGGCGATGGATTCCATCAGGAATGAGGTCTCGAGAGTGATTAATATAAGTTATAAGAACTTGTTTTGCAATCGAGCTAAAATAAATTTGTATAAACTATGTATCATAACCATAAATGGTGGATATAGACCCAATGGTTACTGAGGAGAGAAAGACAGACAGACAGATGTATTATCCAACTTACTACATCATTTTTGACGGTAACAGTGGGGTCATCCGGAATCACAACACATTCTGTATCAGCTGCAATCACTGGTAAGAGTCTAACTGGATCCTCTGCTATCAAACTGGATGCAGGAGCTAGCTGTTGTATCGTCACATCAACTGGGTCATGAGAAATAATGAAGGGTGTCGGATCCAGCACTGTTGAGGGGTTTGGGACTGTATGGGTAGCACCTGAAGTCCTCCATATATTTGAAGCTAGTTTCGGAGCTTTCATACCAGTGCCGGAAACTGAGGTTTTCATAACACCTCTGACCACACCAGGAGCTGTACTGGCCAAAACTGTATTACCTGTAACTGTGTTGGACAGAACAGAGGGTCTCAGTAGGCCTTTCGTTAAAGGATTTTGAAACTGGTTATTTCCCAGATCGCTAGTCTTACTCTTGGTGGTAGCATTTCCTGGTAAATTGTGTGTATATCTGTCAAAACAAAAGAATGTACATAGAATTGTAACATTATCAATGACATTAACTACATGAACAGTAATTTATTAGAATACAGTTGGCAGTTTCTTACGGAGGTTACTGTACTGGTTAACCGCTGGAGCCTGCCCAGGAAAGGTGTTGTTAGGTAAACTGCCCGCCGGCGATATAGCCCAAAATGGTGCTGATGCAGGCGTAAAACCCGAAATATAACAATAACAAAATGTTATCAAGTGTTATTTCTCTCAGTAAATATATACATTTTGGTAGAGGCTACTCAGATTCACAAAATTAAAACACAAATGTATGTGAGAGAGAGATTATTAGAGATTGTAGATATGTTAACTCAAGTATCCTTTACTTAGCATAGGCTATTAACCCATTCAACCCCAAGTAACTGACATGGACTGATGCGTGATATTTTCAGACCAATAAATTAATAAGAACATTACCTTTGGACCAGTTCATTTATCAAAATGGGTAATTTTATCTAAAAATAGTAATAATTATTACTGGCAAAAAAGTGCAGATCCTGATGAGACGGCTCGTCACGAGCCGGCTCATCTGGATCTACACTTTTCATAAGCCTATTTAGAGGCCTGTGCGGTTGAAAGGGTTAATTATTTAACAAGTCCACCGGGGTTACCCCCAATGGTGTCTCGGCATGCGTGATGATTGTATAAGTGCTGGTTATTCGAAATAATAAAAATGTCTTTCAAGCTTTACAACGAATTGCCAATTTCAAGTTCAAGGTCAGAGGTAGGGTGGGAACTTACTGTGGGTGTTGAGAATTAGTCCTCGGATGTGGATGCGAAGCTTCAAAGCAATATCTTTGACTGTTTTTGAGTAATAATAATGTTCGAGAAGATGTTTCTAAAATCATGCTAATTGTTGGCCAAATGTTAAGATGATTAGTAGCATGAGGACTTACTGTGCGTGCGCGCTGTGCGTGAGTGCGCGCGCTGTGTGTGCGTGTTTGTGTGTGCGCATGTTAGTGTGTTCGTGCGTGCGCATGCATGCTCATGGGCGCGTGTTTGTGTGTGTGCACGTGTGTGTTTATGCGTACATGTGCGCATGTGTGTGTCAAATTGTTTTCAGAAATTACTTAATATAAACAGCAAGCCATTTTTTCAAAGACATTGTATTTGACGGTTTTTCAGTTGTTGTTCAATATGTAACAGGTGATGGTGCACCACTGCTGGAAAGGTGACTGGTGTCTATCTCACTTTCCATGAAAGCAGGCGAGACAAACAGGTGATGGTGCACCACTGCTGGAAAGGTGACTGCTGGAAAGGTGACTGCTGTCTGTCTCGCTTTCCATGAAAGCGGGCGAGACAAACAGGTGATGGTGCACCACTGCTGGAAAGGTGACTGGTGTCTCACTTTCCATGAAAGCGGGCGAGACAAACAGGTGATGGTGCACCACTGCTGGAAAGGTGACTGCTGTCTGTCTCGCTTTCCATGAATGCGGGCGAGACAAACAGGTGATGGTGCACCACTGCTGGAAAGGTGACTGGTGTCTCAATTTCCATGAAAGCGGGCGAGACAAACAGGTGATGGTGCACCACTGCTGGAAAGGTGACTGCTGTCTGTCTCGCTTTCCATGAAAGCGGGCGAGACAAACAGGTGATGGTGCACCACTGCTGGAAAGGTGACTGCTGTCTGTCTCGCTTTCCATGAAAGCAGGCGAGACAAACAGGTGATGGTGCACCACTGCTGGAAAGGTGACTGCTGTCTGTCTCGCTTTCCATGTAAGCGGGCGAGACAAACAGGTGATGGTGCACCACTGCTGGAAAGGTGACTGCTGTCTGTCTCGCTTTCCATGAAAGCGGGCGAGACAATCAGGTGATGGTGCACCACTGTTGGAAAGGTGACTGCTGTCTGTCTCGCTTTCCATGAAAGCAGGCGAGACAAACAGGTGATGGTACACCATTGCTGGAAAGGTGACTGCTGTCTGTCTCGCTTTCCATGAAAGCGGGCGAGACAAACAGGTGATGGTGCACCACTGCTGGAAAGGTGACTGCTGTCTGTCTCGCTTTCCATGTAAGCGGGCGAGACAAACAGGTGATGGTGCACCACTGCTGGAAAGGTGACTGCTGTCTGTCTCGCTTTCCATGTAAGCGGGCGAGACAAACAGGTGATGGTGCACCACTGCTGGAAAGGTGACTGCAGTCTGTCTCACTTTCCATGAAAGCGGGCGAGACAAACAGGTGATGGTGCACCACTGCTGGAAAGGTGACTGCAGTCTGTCTCACTTTCCATGAAAGCGGGCGAGACAAACAGGTGATGGTTCTCTATGTCTAATAATCATAAAAACTTTTTAAATTTGGACTTGACATAACGAGGCAAACAGGTAGAATGGGGCAGATTGTTACATTTATGTTCTAACACGATGGGACGATTTGAATGAAATGTCAAGCACCACTTTCTAGGAAAAATATGAACAATACATGTATTACACATTTGTTAATAAAGTTTAAACTTTATTTATTTCACAACGATTGCGCAGCAAGTTCTAACAACTTATATTAATCACTCTCATTGGCGCGGATGAAAATGAAATGAACGTAAATGTGGTCATATGTGTGGGAGGAAACCGGAGTACCCGGAGAAAACCCACCTGTCCGATCTGGTGACCACCGTACCATCTCACATACTTCACGGTCCAAGGATCAAACCCGGGTTGCATTGGTGGGAACCCCCCCCCGTCACCACTGCGCTAATGGGACATTTGTTAATATGCACTAATTGGTATACCTTTTCCTTGGTTTTGCCTGCAACTTTCCCTTGGACGACAACATGGTACGGGCATTACCATTCTTATCACGGACAAGGTACATCATTCCTTCTTCAAACTTCCCCTCTGCTAGCATAACAGTGTCTTCTTCAATTGTAGAGATGTTCAGCATACCTCCTTTAGCTTGTAATTTGCCTCGACTATTAACCACTTTCCTCGAGTTCTCATATCCACCATGACTGGAACACACTTGTCCGTCATCAAACTTGGTGCGATTGGTTAGTATTGCATCATTGGGATTCATGCGCTGGCCTGCTTTGACTGGTCTTGCTAAACTGTCTACTGTATTACGATACAAGACGGCCAGGTATTTCGGACAATTTTCCCAGTGAGAAATAATTACATCGTCGTAAATGTCGGCTGTAATGAAAATGATCACAGAGCTAATTTCAGAATTGGAGCTTCCAAATAATTTCTTTAATAGCATGCAAGCAGTGATTGTCTATACTAGCATGCCAGCAGTGATCATCTATACCAGCATGCAAGCAGTGATCATCTATACTAGCATGCAAGCAGTGATCATCTATACCAGCATGCAAGCAGTGATCATCTATACTAGCATGCCAGCAGTGATCATCTATACCAGCATGCAAGCAGTGATCATCTATACTAGCATGCCAGCAGTGATCATCTATACTAGCATGCAAGCAGTGATCATCTATATTAGCATGCCAGCAGTGATCATCTATACCAGCATGCAAGCAGTGATCGTCTAAACTAGCATGCCAGCAGTGATCATCTATACCAGCATGCAAGCAGTGATCGTCTAAACTAGCATGCCAGCAGTGATCGGTCAGTGTCACTAGGGCGACAATTTTGCCCATGTCGCCATCTAGAATGAGCCCTGGTATTAGTCGTATTTTTAAAGGAACTCTGGTCAAATAGTTTATATTGAATTGAATAGCAGTATGGTAACTACAGACCTGTTCATCCTGAGCGGACATCGTGATCATCAGTAGTCCAAAAGTCAACTGTCAGTAGTTATTTATTACTGTCAGTAGTTTTGGATGAGAATACAAAATGACCACAATTCAAAATACCCATAACAATTCCATGTATAAAGGTTTTATTTAGCATCTTTGATTGGCTTAGTGTTACCATGTATATCCCCGAGGCTAAGCTAAGCACACAGATGAACATTGGGCATTATCACAATGTCATATCAACAACATCAGCTGACCAAATGCACTTTATGTTTGTGAGCAGGATATACACATAGGGCCATTTGTAACACGACACTTATATAATTACGTATAATTGGATTATTTGTGAAAGGATTTCGTTCAAATTTGGACAATGGATAAATCAACTAATCATACGTACATAAAAGAAATTTCTTTTCGATTGATGAACAAACAGGTGTAAAACTTAACAAATAAGAATCATCACTGTAAAATCAAAATTCACAAAATAACACAACGCAGAGTATGATACGGGCAGAGTAAGATACGGGCAGAGTATGATACGGGCAGAGTATGATACGGGCAGAGTAAGATACGGGCAGAGTAAGATACGGGCAGAGTAAGATACGGGCAGAGTATGATACGGGCAGAGTAAGATACGGGCAGAGTATGATACGGGCAGAGTAAGATATGGGCAGAGTATGATACGGGCAGAGTAAGATATGGGCAGAGTAAGATATGGGCAGAGTAAGATATGGGCAGAGTAAGATATGGGCAGAGTATGATACGGGCAGAGTAAGATACGGGCAGAGTATGATACGGGCAGAGTAAGATACGGGCAGAGTATGATACGGGCAGAGTAAGATATGGGCAGAGTATGATACGGGCAGAGTATGATACGGGCAGAGTAAGATACGGGCAGAGTAAGATATGGGCAGAGTATGATACGGGCAGAGTATGATACGGGCAGAGTATGATACGGGCAGAGTAAGATACGGGCAGAGTAAGATACGGGCAGAGTAAGATACGGGCAGAGTAAGATACGGGCAGAGTAAGATATGGGCAGAGTAAGATATGGGCAGAGTAAGATATGGGCAGAGTATGATACGGGCAGAGTAAGATATGGGCAGAGTATGATATGGGCAGAGTAAGATACGGGCAGAGTATGATACGGGCAGAGTATGATACGGGCAGAGTATGATACGGGCAGAGTAAGATATGGGCAGAGTATGATACGGGCAGAGTAAGATACGGGCAGAGTAAGATACGGGCAGAGTATGATACGGGCAGAGTAAGATACGGGCAGAGTATGATACGGGCAGAGTAAGATACGGGCAGAGTAAGATACGGGCAGAGTAAGATACGGGCAGAGTATGATATGGACAGAGTAAGATATGGACAGAGTAAGATATGGACAGAGTAAGATACGGGCAGAGTATGATACGGGCAGAGTAAGATATGGGCAGAGTATGATATGGACAGAGTAAGATATGGACAGAGTAAGATATGGACAGAGTAAGATACGGGCAGAGTAAGATATGGGCAGAGTATGATATGGACAGAGTAAGATATGGACAGAGTAAGATATGGACAGAGTAAGATACGGGCAGAGTATGATACGGGCAGAGTAAGATATGGGCAGAGTATGATACGGGCAGAGTAAGATATGGACAGAGTAAGATATGGACAGAGTAAGATACGGGCAGAGTATGATATGGGCAGAGTATGATACGGGCAGAGTATGATACGGGCAGAGTAAGATACGGGCAGAGTATGATACGGGCAGAGTAAGATACGGGCAGAGTAAGATACGGGCAGAGTAAGATACGGGCAGAGTAAGATATGGGCAGAGTAAGATATGGGCAGAGTATGATACGGGCAGAGTAAGATATGGGCAGAGTATGATACGGGCAGAGTAAGATATGGGCAGAGTATGATATGGGCAGAGTATGATACGGGCAGAGTAAGATATGGGCAGAGTATGATACGGGCAGAGTAAGATACGGGCAGAGTAAGATACGGGCAGAGTAAGATACGGGCAGAGTAAGATACGGGCAGAGTATGATATGGACAGAGTAAGATATGGACAGAGTAAGATATGGACAGAGTAAGATACGGGCAGAGTATGATACGGGCAGAGTAAGATATGGGCAGAGTATGATATGGACAGAGTAAGATATGGACAGAGTAAGATACGGGCAGAGTAAGATATGGGCAGAGTATGATATGGACAGAGTAAGATATGGACAGAGTAAGATATGGACAGAGTAAGATACGGGCAGAGTATGATATGGGCAGAGTAAGATATGGGCAGAGTATGATACGGGCAGAGTAAGATATGGACAGAGTAAGATATGGACAGAGTAAGATACGGGCAGAGTATGATACGGGCAGAGTATGATACAGGCAGAGTATGATACGGGCAGAGTATGATACGGGCAGAGTAAGATATGGGCAGAGTATGATATGGACAGAGTAAGATATGGACAGAGTAAGATATGGACAGAGTAAGATACGGGCAGAGTAAGATATGGGCAGAGTATGATATGGACAGAGTAAGATATGGACAGAGTAAGATATGGACAGAGTAAGATACGGGCAGAGTATGATATGGGCAGAGTAAGATATGGGCAGAGTATGATACGGGCAGAGTAAGATATGGACAGAGTAAGATATGGACAGAGTAAGATACGGGCAGAGTATGATACGGGCAGAGTATGATACAGGCAGAGTATGATACGGGCAGAGTATGATACGGGCAGAGTAAGATATGGGCAGAGTATGATATGGACAGAGTAAGATATGGACAGAGTAAGATATGGACAGAGTAAGATACGGGCAGAGTAAGATATGGGCAGAGTATGATATGGGCAGAGTAAGATATGGACAGAGTAAGATATGGACAGAGTAAGATACGGGCAGAGTATGATACGGGCAGAGTAAGATATGGGCAGAGTATGATACGGGCAGAGTAAGATATGGGCAGAGTAAGATATGGGCAGAGTAAGATACGGGCAGAGTATGATACGGGCAGAGTAAGATATGGGCAGAGTATGATACGGGCAGAGTATGATACGGGCAGAGTATGATACGGGCAGAGTATGATATGGGCAGAGTAGATATGGGCAGAGTATGATACGGGCAGAGTAAGATAGGGCAGAGTATGATACGGGCAGAGTAAGATATGGGCAGAGTATGATACGGGCAGAGTAAGATATGGGCAGAGTAAGATATGGGCAGAGTATGATACGGGCAGAGTAAGATATGGGCAGAGTAAGATACGGGCAGAGTAAGATATGGGCAGAGTATGATACGGGCAGAGTAAGATATGGGCAGAGTATGATACGGGCAGAGTATGATATGGGCAGAGTATGATACGGGCAGAGTAAGATACGGGCAGAGTATGATACGGGCAGAGTAAGATATGGGCAGAGTATGATACGGGCAGAGTAAGATATGGGCAGAGTATGATACGGGCAGAGTAAGATATGGGCAGAATATGATACGGGCAGAGTAAGATATGGGCAGAGTATGATACTGGCAGAGTAAGATAGGGCAGAGTATGATACGGGCAGAGTAAGATATGGGCAGAGTATGATACGGGCAGAGTAAGATATGGGCAGAGTATGATACGGGCAGAGTAAGATACGGGCAGAGTAAGATATGGGCAGAGTATGATACGGGTAGAGTAAGATATGGGCAGAGTATGATACGGGCAGAGTAAGATACGGGCAGAGTAAGATATGGGCAGAGTATGATACGGGCAGAGTAAGATATGGGCAGAGTATGATACGGGCAGAGTAAGATACGGGCAGAGTAAGATATGGGCAGAGTATGATACGGGCAGAGTAAGATATGGGCAGAGTATGATACGGGCAGAGTAAGATATGGGCAGAGTATGATACGGGCAGAGTAAGATACGGGCAGAGTATGATACGGGCAGAGTAAGATATGGGCAGAGTATGATACGGGCAGAGTAAGATATGGGCAGAGTATGATACGGGCAGAGTAAGATATGGGCAGAATATGATACGGGCAGAGTAAGATATGGGCAGAGTATGATACTGGCAGAGTAAGATATGGGCAGAGTATGATACGGGCAGAGTAAGATATGGGCAGAGTATGATACGGGCAGAGTAAGATATGGGCAGAGTATGATACGGGCAGAGTAAGATACGGGCAGAGTAAGATATGGGCAGAGTATGATACGGGCAGAGTAAGATATGGGCAGAGTATGATACGGGCAGAGTAAGATATGGGCAGAGTATGATACGGGCAGAGTAAGATACGGGCAGAGTATGATACGGGCAGAGTAAGATACGGGCAGAGTAAGATACGGGCAGAGTAGATATGGGCAGAGTATGATAGGGCAGAGTAAGATACGGGCAGAGTAAGATATGGGCAGAGTATGATACGGGCAGAGTAAGATACGGGCAGAGTATGATACGGGCAGAGTAAGATATGGGCAGAGTATGATACGGGCAGAGTAAGATACGGGCAGAGTATGATACGGGCAGAGTAAGATATGGGCAGAGTATGATACGGGCAGAGTAAGATATGGGCAGAGTATGATACGGGCAGAGTAAGATACGGGCAGAGTAAGATACGGGCAGAGTATGATACGGGCAGAGTAAGATACGGGCAGAGTATGATACGGGCAGAGTAAGATACGGGCAGAGTAAGATACGGGCAGAGTAAGATACGGGCAGAGTATGATATGGGCAGAGTATGATATGGGCAGAGTAAGATATGGGCAGAGTAAGATACGGGCAGAGTATGATACGGGCAGAGTAAGATATGGGCAGAGTATGATACGGGCAGAGTAAGATATGGGCAGAGTAAGATATGGGCAGAGTAAGATACGGGCAGAGTAAGATATGGGCAGAGTATGATATGGGCAGAGTAAGATATGGACAGAGTAAGATATGGGCAGAGTAAGATACGGGCAGAGTATGATACGGGCAGAGTAAGATATGGGCAGAGTATGATACGGGCAGAGTAAGATATGGGCAGAGTATGATACGGGCAGAGTAAGATACGGGCAGAGTATGATACGGGCAGAGTATGATATGGGCAGAGTATGATACGGGCAGAGTAAGATACGGGCAGAGTATGATACGGGCAGAGTAAGATACGGGCAGAGTAAGATACGGGCAGAGTAAGATACGGGCAGAGTAAGATATGGGCAGAGTAAGATATGGGCAGAGTATGATACGGGCAGAGTAAGATATGGGCAGAGTATGATACGGGCAGAGTAAGATATGGGCAGAGTATGATATGGGCAGAGTATGATACGGGCAGAGTAAGATATGGGCAGAGTATGATACGGGCAGAGTAAGATACGGGCAGAGTAAGATACGGGCAGAGTAAGATACGGGCAGAGTAAGATACGGGCAGAGTATGATATGGACAGAGTAAGATATGGACAGAGTAAGATATGGACAGAGTAAGATACGGGCAGAGTATGATACGGGCAGAGTAAGATATGGGCAGAGTATGATATGGACAGAGTAAGATATGGACAGAGTAAGATACGGGCAGAGTAAGATATGGGCAGAGTATGATATGGACAGAGTAAGATATGGACAGAGTAAGATATGGACAGAGTAAGATACGGGCAGAGTATGATATGGGCAGAGTAAGATATGG
>CM026390.1:68420817-68435926 GCA_014843695.1 Archivesica marissinica
AAGATATGGGCAGAGTATGATACGGGCAGAGTAAGATATGGGCAGAGTATGATACGGGCAGAGTAAGATATGGGCAGAGTATGATACGGGCAGAGTAAGATAGGGGCAGAGTATGATACGGGCAGAGTAAGATATGGGCAGAGTATGATACGGGCAGAGTAAGATATGGGCAGAGTATGATACGGGCAGGGTGTTGGTGGGGTGGGTGGGAGTAAGATATGGGCAGAGTAAGATATGGGCAGAGTAAGATACGGGCAGAGTATGATATGGGCAGAGTATGATACGGGCAGAGTAAGATATGGGCAGAGTATGATACGGGCAGAGTAAGATATGGGCAGAGTAAGATATGGGCAGAGTATGATACGGGCAGAGTAAGATATGGGGTGTGGGGGTGGCAGAGTATGATACGGGCAGAGTAAGATATGGGCAGAGTATGATACGGGCAGAGTAAGATATGGGCAGAGTATGATATGGGCAGAGTATGATATGGGCAGAGTAAGATACGGGCAGAGTATGATACGGGCAGAGTATGATACGGGCAGAGTATGATACGGGCAGAGTAAGATATGGGCAGAGTATGATACGGGCAGAGTAAGATATGGGCAGAATATGATACGGGCAGAGTAAGATATGGGCAGAGTATGATACTGGCAGAGTAAGATATGGGCAGAGTATGATACGGGCAGAGTAAGATATGGGCAGAGTATGATACGGGCAGAGTAAGATATGGGCAGAGTATGATACGGGCAGAGTAAGATATGGGCAGAGTATGATACGGGCAGAGTAAGATATGGGCAGAGTAAGATATGGGCAGAGTATGATACGGGCAGAGTAAGATATGGGCAGAGTAAGATACGGGCAGAGTAAGATATGGGCAGAGTATGATACGGGCAGAGTAAGATATGGGCAGAGTATGATACGGGCAGAGTATGATATGGGCAGAGTATGATACGGGCAGAGTAAGATACGGGCAGAGTATGATACGGGCAGAGTAAGATATGGGCAGAGTATGATACGGGCAGAGTAAGATATGGGCAGAGTATGATACGGGCAGAGTAAGATATGGGCAGAATATGATACGGGCAGAGTAAGATATGGGCAGAGTATGATACTGGCAGAGTAAGATATGGGCAGAGTATGATACGGGCAGAGTAAGATATGGGCAGAGTATGATACGGGCAGAGTAAGATATGGGCAGAGTATGATACGGGCAGAGTAAGATACGGGCAGAGTAAGATATGGGCAGAGTATGATACGGGTAGAGTAAGATATGGGCAGAGTATGATACGGGCAGAGTAAGATACGGGCAGAGTAAGATATGGGCAGAGTATGATACGGGCAGAGTAAGATATGGGCAGAGTATGATACGGGCAGAGTAAGATACGGGCAGAGTAAGATATGGGCAGAGTATGATACGGGCAGAGTAAGATATGGGCAGAGTATGATACGGGCAGAGTAAGATATGGGCAGAGTATGATACGGGCAGAGTAAGATACGGGCAGAGTATGATACGGGCAGAGTAAGATATGGGCAGAGTATGATACGGGCAGAGTAAGATATGGGCAGAGTATGATACGGGCAGAGTAAGATATGGGCAGAATATGATACGGGCAGAGTAAGATATGGGCAGAGTATGATACTGGCAGAGTAAGATATGGGCAGAGTATGATACGGGCAGAGTAAGATATGGGCAGAGTATGATACGGGCAGAGTAAGATATGGGCAGAGTATGATACGGGCAGAGTAAGATACGGGCAGAGTAAGATATGGGCAGAGTATGATACGGGTAGAGTAAGATATGGGCAGAGTATGATACGGGCAGAGTAAGATATGGGCAGAGTATGATACGGGCAGAGTAAGATATGGGCAGAGTATGATACGGGCAGAGTAAGATACGGGCAGAGTAAGATATGGGCAGAGTATGATACGGGTAGAGTAAGATATGGGCAGAGTATGATACGGGCAGAGTAAGATACGGGCAGAGTAAGATATGGGCAGAGTATGATACGGGCAGAGTAAGATATGGGCAGAGTATGATACGGGCAGAGTAAGATATGGGCAGAGTAAGATATGGGCAGAGTATGATACGGGTAGAGTAAGATATGGGCAGAGTATGATACGGGCAGAGTAAGATACGGGCAGAGTAAGATACGGTCATGTTGGACAGAGTAAGATACGGGCAGAGAAAGATACGGGCAAACGTCCTGTTTACTGACGAGAGCTAGTTTAACTTGTACAACAGCTCGGGAAGAATGCGTGTATAGACATCGAAGTGAAAGATTGAGCGATGGCGGTGGCTCAGTGATGGTGTGGGCCGGAGTGTCGTTGCACACCAAAACAAACTTGCTAGTTGTTCAGTGGAACCTTAACGCTGCTTTGTATCAGCAGGAGACTATATGATATCTGTTGCAATTCTGAACCTACGAGCCCATGCACGTGGGCGTGGCATAGTTATATGATATCTGTTGCAATTCCGAACCTACGAGCCCGTGCACGTGGGCGTGGCATGGTTATATGATATCTGTTGCAATTCCGAACCTACGAGCCCGTGCACGTGGCATGGTTATATGATATCTGTTGCAATTCCGCACCTACGAGCCCGTGCACGTGGCATGGTTATATGATATATGTTGCAATTCCGCACCTACAAGCCCGTGCACGTGGCATGGTTATATGATATCTGTTGCAATTCCGAACCTACGAGCCCATGTACGTGGCATGGTTATATGATATCTGTTGCAATTCCGCACCGAGCCCGTGCACGTGGCATGGTTATATGATATATGTTGCAATTCCGCACCGAGCCCGTGCACGTGGCATGGTTATATGATATATGTTGCAATTCCGAACCTATGAGCCCGTGCACGTGGCATAGTTATATGATATATGTTGCAATTCCGCACCT
The DNA here is from genome assembly GCA_014843695.1 of Archivesica marissinica. Classification (NCBI taxonomy): domain Eukaryota; kingdom Metazoa; phylum Mollusca; class Bivalvia; order Venerida; family Vesicomyidae; genus Archivesica; species Archivesica marissinica. Next base: position 68,423,723 of record CM026390.1, read on the forward strand.
ACGAGCCCATGCACGTGGCATGGTTATATGATATATGTTGCAATTCCGCACCTACGAGCCCATGCACGTGGCATGGTTATATGATATATGTTGCAATTCCGCACCTACGTGCACGTGGCATGGTTATATGATATATGTTGCAATTCCGCACCTACGTGCACGTGGCATGGTTATATGATATATGTTGCAATTCCGCACCTACGAGCCCGTGCACGTGGCATGGTTATATGATATATGTTGCAATTCCGAACCTACGAGCCCGTGGCATGGTTATATGATATCTGTTGCAATTCCGAACCTACGAGCCCGTGCACGTGGCATGGTTATACGATATCTGTTTCAATTCTGAACCTACGAGCCCGTGCACGTGGCATGGTTATATGATATATGTTGCAATTCCGCACCTACAAGCCCGTGCACGTGGCATGGTTATATGATATCTGTTGCAATTCCGCACCTACGAGCCCGTGCACGTGGCATGGTTATATGATATATGTTGCAATTCCGCACCTACAAGCCCGTGCACGTGGCATGGTTATATGATATATGTGGCAATGCTGCACCTACGAGCCCATGCACGTGGCATGGTTATATGATATCTGTTGCAATTCCTAACCTACGAGCCCGTGCACGTGGCATGGTTATATGATATATGTTGCAATGCTGCACCTACGAGCCCATGCACGTGGCATGGTTATATGATATATGTTGCAATGCTGCACCTACGAGCCCATGCACGTGGCATGGTTATATGATATCTGTTGCAATTCCGCACCTACGAGCCCATGCACGTGGCATGGTTATATGATATATGTTGCAATGCTGCACCTACGAGCCCATGCACGTGGCATGGTTATATGATATCTGTTGCAATTCCTAACCTACGAGCCCGTGCACGTGGCATGGTTATATGATATCTGTTGCAATTCCGCACCTACGAGCCCGTGCACGTGGCATGGTTTTCATGCAGGATGGGGCACCAACACATACTGCGCGTACGACACATAAATTTACGCAGCAACAGAATGTCCGGCAGCTGACTTGGAACAAGCTGAACAGGCGAGAACGGAGGCGACAAGCAGCCGCTCACAACCTGCACAAAGTGGATTAAGCCCCTGAGCAGGAATGGAGGAATATTCACCACGGTTTCATCCGAACATTTGCTAACTTATGGTGAACTATCACCGAGGCAGTACATATTGGTGAAAAGGGCCGACGTGTTCTAGTTTATATAGGTCTGCCCGCCTGAAGGCACACACCCGCTAGGATTATAGGGGCGTGACGCTCTTGTTCTTCCGCTCTAGAAAAAACCCTATGCATATCAATAATATTTAAGGGTCATTTCCAGAAAATGTTTGCTACAAAGTACAAAATCGGGGGTCAAGAAAAAGTTTAACCTTTACTTATTTTACAATGACAATTGCGCTAATCGCACATCATGTCTTTAATACACTGATGCAAAACAAATTATGCCCTTCACAAGTACAGGACTGGATGTTACACGTAGAACATCATGTCTTTAATACACTGATGCAAAACAAATTATGCCCTTCACAAGTACAGGACTGGATGTTACACGTAGAACATCATGTCTTTAATACACTGATGCAAAACAAATTATGCCCTTCACAAGTACAGGACTGGATGTTACACGTAGAACATCATGTCTTTAATACACTGATGCAAAAACAAATTATGCACTTCACAAGTACAGGACTGGATGTTACATGTAGAACATCATGTCTTTAATACACTGATGCAAAACAAATTATACCCTTCACAAGTACAGGACTGGATGTTACATGTAGAACATCATGTCTTTAATACACTGATGCAAAACAAATTATACATTGTACCCTTCTCAATTAAATGGACTGGATGTTATACGCAGAACATCATCTATACACAACATTGTAGCAGGGTGAACAATTAAGCAGTATTATTTTAATACCTTCCGTGCACAAAATAACTACATTCCTACTGACAGAGATAAAAGGGGGGGAGACAATATGAGCCCCACCACCCACTTTGTATCACATTAGTGAAATGTACCAAAAAGAACTGTCAGCAAACACATGCTCTGGTCCTAAATAATTTTACCTTTACTCATAGTGATGTAGGCTTATATGCTACAGTATATCCATACAAACAAGCAGTCTCCACGTCTACCCCATCTCCATAGAGGTTATGTGTAAGGGTCTACAGTCACCATGTCTACCCCATCTCCATAGAGGTTATGTGTAAGGGTCTACAGTCTCCATGTCTACCCTATCTCCATAGAGGTTACTGGGATTGTGTATGGGTCTACAGTCTCCATGTCTACACCATCTCCATAGAGGTTATGTGTAAGGGTCTACAGTCTCCATGTCTACCCTATCTCCATAGAGGTTACTGGGATTGTGTATGGGTCTACAGTCACCATGTCTACACCATCTCCATAGAGGTTATGTGTAAGGGTCTACAGTCACCATGTCTACCCCATCTCCATAGAGGTTATGTGTAAGGGTCTACAGTCTCCATGTCTACACCATCTCCATAGAGGTTATGTGTAAGGGTCTACAGTCACCATGTCTACCCCATCTCCATAGAGGTTATGTGTAAGGGTCTACAGTCTCCATGTCTACACCATCTCCATAGAGGTTATGTGTAAGGGTCTACAGTCTCCATGTCTACACCATCTCCATAGAGGTTATGTGTAAGGGTCTACAGTCACCATGTCTACACCATCTCCATAGAGGTTATGTGTAAGGGTCTACAGTCTCCATGTCTACCCTATCTCCATAGAGGTTATGTGTATGGGTCTACAGTCACCATGTCTACCCCATCTCCATAGAGGTTATGTGTAAGGGTCTACAGTCACCATGTCTACCCCATCTCCATAGAGGTTATGTGTAAGGGTCTACAGTCTCCATGTCTACACCATCTCCATAGAGGTTACTGGGATTGTGTAAGGGTCTACAGTCACCATGTCTACCCCATCTCCATAGAGGTTATGTGTAAGGGTCTACAGTCACCATGTCTACCCCATCTCCATAGAGGTTATGTGTATGGGTCTACAGTCACCACGCCTACCCCATCTCCATAGAGGTTACTGGGATTGTGTATGGGTCTGACCAGTATTGTGGGTGTTTCTGTTTGTTTAACGATCAAGAAGTCAATATATTCCAGATTTCCATAGGACCGCCCGACATGTCACACAAATAACCCCTTCAGTCAGACAAATAACCCCTTCAGTCAGACAAAATATATTGAAATTTTAAGCGCATTTTCATCACTAGTCTTACAAGTGTTTTGTGAATACTGGTAGTATCTAGGTAAGGACATCGAGGGGCACATCATTCTATGTAGGAAAGGGTTATGTTGTCGATAGTTGAAACTGTTTAGCAATTCCAGGACAATGGGTTCCATATAAACATCTTACCGTTACATCCAGTACACTTCCAAAGCTGTGTCAACTGTGACAGTTTGTGCCTGCAACAATATAATAAACAGACTGTAAACTAGATCTTGGCAATGCACAGAATGTAACCTAGATCTTAGCAATAAACATAATGTAACCTAGATCTTGACAATAAACATAATGTAACCTAGATCTTGTTACATCGATCAACAACGATGAATCCCAATAGTTCACAGTAAGATAATATTTACAAAGATAATATTTACAAACGGAAAATAATTAGTATCTACCTATTAGTATCTCTTGCTTGCAGCAGATTGGCTTCTGTGTTTGGCAGAGATGGAGCGCTAGATGTGTCCATGATTTCTATCTCGGACTCCATAGGCTGTTGTACCAGTATATTAGGCACTGATGCAGAATATTTGGGTCTTGCATCTCCATGTTCTCTTGTGTTTCCAGCGGCTCTCATTTCCGTTATGCTTTCATGAACAGGAGTATTGTATGTGATGTTGTGTGTTGATTTGATAGTGACAGTGGATGTGCTGGGTGTAGTCCTGGGTGGCGTCCTGTGTGTAGTCCTGGGTGGTGTCCAGGTTGAGGTTTGGCACTTTGCTGTGGTTACTGGTTTCCATGTAGTTGCTGTTGTGGAAAGTGGTGGAATAGCATCCACTGCACATGATTCGGCAATAGTTTGTGCGGAGGGATCTATGCCCTGCATATGAACTGAAATTTTATTCGGACCATTTGTTACACATGGAAGTTGCGTGGTACAGACTGGTCCATTTATGTTATATTGTGTTTGCCTGGCGTTGATTTGAGGAATGTCTGATGTACGAGTCGAATGATCAGCTATTGGTTGCTTTGAACTTGAACTAAATGTAAACTTTGAAGGCTCTAGCTTGAAACTTGATGGTGAATGTTGAGCATTTGTTGAGCTGGCACCAAATGGCAATGGTGGATGGGCAGTTTCATTTGTTACTGCTCTTTCTAATTTCACGTCTGGTTGAAACCTTGGTGGGGTCATAAAGTCACTGCGGATCTTATTTGGAAATGTAATTGTAGGCAGGTCATTGTCATCATCAGGTACAGTATCAACACTGCTGGCAGAAGACTGTGAGTCACTAGAAAAATCAAATGTTTTTGAACTGAACACATCGTCCCGTAATAAATTAAGCCTGGCAGACATTGATGAAATTTCTGTAGAAAACAGTGAGGTAGAAAGTCTCCATGTTGAAGTTAATGAATCAAGTGCTAATGTGGATTTGGGTTCAGGATCCAAAACATTATCCTCAGTTTCCAAAAGCCTTTCATGAGATGTATTGGTTGTCAGCTCAGTCTTCAATTGCGGTACTGTTGGTGTACTGATTTTGGAGGTTTGGTTGTTCTTCTTTTGCTCATCAGTGACGTTTATTGTGTGCTCAGCTGAAGGACGAAATGAGGCAGAATTCACTTCTACAACTTGTTCTGCTGGTGGTAGATCATCGTCATCTGCAACAAAATATTCACAACCAATAATCCATAAACTGCTACAATGCTGTACAGACACGTGTTAGACATGTCAATATGTTTTAAGTAGGGATGGCAATGAACATTCAACTATTCGAATATTCGTTCAAAGGTGTGTCTTGGGTTCAACAAGATCAGCCTGCCATTGGCTGTGCAGTGCTGTAAGTGTTTTTTTAATCAGAATTACAGAAATCATTGACTAGTTTGCTAAGCTATGCATCTGGGTTTACATACAAGTATATAAGTTTCATTTTCATTCTACATTGTATCCCAGTTGCAAAGGTCACCAAATGATCACAAGTAGTTGATTTCTACAACTGAGCCTTCTGGGGTCCTGCACCCAGATTAGCCTTGACAAACAAATAGAAATGTCGATCATACAAAAACAAATAGCTGATCTGCATTTAATTTTATTACGCACAAAATCGGTACGAAACTGATGAGTACGGTTCCATGTCATTGTAAAGCACGAATTTCTTATATAAAGCGGACATATTTTAAACACAATTTTTATGAATATGTATAATTGGTATCATTTACAATATCAACTAAAATTCCAAGTTATTATCACAAGTAAAATGGAATTTTGATCAGCTGTTTCGCAAACTGGGACGAATCAGAACATTTTCATTCATGGCATAGATCTAATTTGTGAATGCCCCGACATGGCATATTCAAAATACAATAGACATGCTTATATTTACAGCTGGAGTCACCGATTACAAAACAAAATGCGGGTAACATATAGTTGGTTCCGGAAAATGATTTTGGAATCAACATTAAGATAAAAGCATGAACTTTTAATAAATATTTGCTAAATCGGCAAAAAGTGGTATTTTCATATAAATTTGGCTCCAACTTTACGGGATTATATCTAGGCTTATGGCTGTCATATGCAAATTTCACAGACATCTTCGTTCGTAGGCCAAAGCCGGAGTTACGGCATATATTTTAAGACAGACTCTCCGATCGTATTCGATAGGCATATTAGGATAATTACCCTGCTGAGAAAATTATTTCGGGATTTTCATGCATAAAAACGAGGGAGCTCGGGTCATATGAACGCCCTGGCACCAATAACTTAGGTCGCATGGTTGTGTTTCAATTAAGGAATGCAACGAAAGGTGATTTTTGGCATTCGCCCAATCTTCCCAACAAATATTCATTAATTTCTTGAACTTTCGACTTATACGCCCTTTCTACTTTCTGTTTTCACCAGCACCATTTCCGATTGAAAACTATGGCTTCATAGAATTATATAAACATGACGTCTACTGTTGAACTTTTATAAAGGCAGTGTCTATTATTAGGCTGATATTTATAAACATTGAACATTCGGGTGGGTCAGCTTTCAGCATTTCCGACATATGTCAGTCACATTAAAAATAAATATGGCCCGTGTTGATAGCTCAATAACTACTGAAGCAACGTAGCTGCCATGGGTGGGTCTGAGAAACTAAGATTTCTTTGTATGGGAAAGTTTGAAGAAATAAATAAATGTATACAGTGTGGGTCAATATTTGCTGCTGTTTGCATGTTAATTATTGATGATTTAACCCATTCAACACCAAGTAACTGACATGGACTGGTCCATGATATTCTTAGACCAATAAATGAATAAGAAAATTACATTCGGACCAGTTCATTTATCAAGATGGGTAATTTTGTCTAAAATTAGTAATACTACTTGCAAAAAGTGCAGATCCTGATGAGACGGCTCGTCACGAGCCGGCTTATCTGGATCTACACTTTTTGTAAGCCTATATAGAGGTCTGTGGTGTTGAAAGGGTTAACAAACACCGTCATATGATTGAACTGAAATATATTAAAAATATATTCAATTTTGAAAAGAATTATAAAAATGCCAGTTTTCATATTCTAATACGATTTTACATTCAAACTCTCGGACGTCCGAACGAATAGTCGAACATTCGTTGCCATCACTAATTTCAATGTTTACAAAAGATAACATTTATAGGAACAGAACACATGGCGACTTTCCAGCATTCTTGGGGAAGACTCTAGGTGTGCATCGGGGCAGTATTTCAGGTGCTGTGGCCAGGTAGAACCAATGACACATAACACCACTGCTGAGCTTCAAACCCACAGCAGTGAGCATAGATTTGAAAGTCAATGACTGTAACCACTCGGCCATAGGAGTCCTTGAAGCCTATTTGTACATGTTAAGAACATAAGGACAAACATACCTTCTAGTACTGTGACATCCTTTGCTTGTTCTGTCCTAGTTATGAGTATATCCTTTGACTCTTCAACCATAGTCACAGAGATATCTTCTATAAATTGTAATAAATGTTGTTTTCTCAAAATACTAGTTACCAGTACACATTGATTAATTAACCCTTTCAACACCACAGACCTCTAAATAGGCTTACAAAATTTGTAGATACAGATGAGCCGGCTCGTGACGAGCCGTCTCATCAGGATCTGCACTTTTTGCCAGTAATATTACTATTTTAGACAAAATTACCCATTTTGATAAATGAACTGGTCCAAATGTAATTTTCGTATTAATTTATTGGTCTAAAAACTGATCATGGACCAGTCCATTTCAGTTACTTGGTGTTGAATGGGTTAAACAAATAAATTTGAAGTATACATGGCAGTTCAAGGTATGGTAGATCATATGCTAGCCTGGGTTCCAGTCTGTCGATTTTTCACTTTTTAACTTCTGGCAAAATGACAGCCTGGGGAAACTGGATTTCCAATCGTAGCGCCATCTACTTACACCCACTTTTATGAGGGTGTAGATTTGACGAACGACAACTCTTCTCTACAAATATAGAAACCGGATTCTATCGGAAATCACCAAACAGGCACGATTATACACGATTACATTTCCAACTATACACGAATGCTCCCGTAGACTCAACTATACACGAATGCTCCCGTAGACTCATTTACTTTGCAAAGATATAATGTCCCGTTTCTGTGTTATATCGACGAGATGGCGGATTTTAAATATTACAGTTAGATGGTAATGGATGGATTTGGCGTAATTGAACTAAGGACAACTTAAATATTGAGTAAATATGTCAAATCAAACGCACATTGTACATACTTTTTAAAACTATTTATCGTTCCGTTGACCGGTAAACAATGGTGGCCAATTATAAAGTTTGATCAACATTGCACTGCCTCACTTTCGATTCATTAATTAAGTCACATGCTAATAGGCCTATTAATAGGATTAATGCTAGTCAATAATTACACGGACAATCCCCCACTTTCCCCCCGGCTTTGATATAATCAGCAGCTCAATTCGGCCCAATTAATAGTCTCGGTGTTAAAATATATTTATTTGACTGACAAGGCAAAAATATATCGACGCCTGTTCCCAGGGTAATCATATGTCTACATCCACTGTAACACACTACTAAATATTCCTCAGTTACAACTTGCTAAGATACGCTATGAATGCATTGTGTGTGTTTTACGTTTATTTATCGTCGCTACCGTTTACCCATATGAGCGACGCCTCCTGAAGATATTAGTCATTTTAGATGTTGGAGGATAGTGCAATTATAGACAGAGACCCATTCCAGAGTCTCCTCTGGTTCTTTTGTGTGCACGGTGTAAAACACCGACACAAGACCTCGGTTTAACGTCCCATCTGAAAGACTGTTAATTTTATTAGGGTCAGACGGGGGAATGCATGAAACAGATGGAAACATACATATAGCTGGACCCTTTTATAACATTCAGAAATACTTAAATGAACCAACACTGTTAACTAATTCAGTAATTGTTATACCAGTGTTCCCACTGTCGCTCACCAATGGCATCAAATAACAAATATCGGCGCATAATTTGGTGAATTGGCGAAAACATTTGGAGCAACTTTTTAAAAAAACAATTTTTTAATTTTTTAATTTTTTTTTGGGCACATGTTTTGTCAAATATATGGCTTCATATATTTATTTGTGGCTCTTAGTTGGTTGGCTCCAGTATTTTTCAATTGGTGACAGAAGTGGTGCAGACAAACATTCAGACAGAGGGAACCCTGTATACCAGAACATGCAGAGCTAGTGGTTCCAAGGACACACTTGGAAAATAACTCTACAATGGTACTAAATACCAATAAGTGTTTGTTTATTATAGTGTCACACCTATTTAAAGGGCCAGCTATTTCTGACTTATAAGAAACCTCTTTGCGAACATCAGTACTTCCCGAATCATGTGAACCATGCCCATTTCCTTGCAAAACATATATACGTATTTTATTAATCTTTATTCAATGAACATCTATCTTACCTTCTGGGTTGTCCTGTCCTGGTTCAACCAGAGACTCAGCATTGTCCTCCCAATCACTGTAAGCTTCAATGGCCGTCCGTCCGTCAAGTATATCATCAATACAGCGTTGAAGAAGTGTCGGCTCAGCTAGAGGCTCGAACAAGTTACTGGGGTGACAAACAGCAGTCTGTATTACTTTCATCTCGAAGTTGGGAAATATCTGTGCCAAGTGAGTGAGCACTTCCTTCTGGAGAGTAGAGAGTACTGAATCTCTTTTCCGCCTATAAGTATATGAAAATGACGTACCATGACAGGTATTACATCAGCAATGCAATCAGCTGTCTTTGTTATCAGAATATTTCACTGTGATGAAGGCTGTCACATGATCATGTCACATGACATGATGTGCACAGTTAGCAGAATATTTCACTGTGATGAAGGCTGTCACATGATCATGTCACATGACATGATGTGCACAGTTAGCAGAATATTTCACTGTGATGAAGGCTGTCACATGATCATGTCACATGACATGATGTGCACAAAGTTAGCAGAATATTTCACTGCGATGAAGGCCATCACATGATCATGTCACATGACATGATGTGCAAATAGTTAGCAGAATATTTCACTGTGATGAAGGCCATCACATGATCATATCACATGACATGAAGTACACATAGTTAGCAGAATATTTCACTGTGATGAAGGCCATCACATGATCATGTCACATGACATGAAGTACACATAGTTAGCAGAATATTTCACTGTGATGAAGGCCATCACATGAGCATGTCACATGACATGAAGTGCACATAGTTAGCAGAATATTTCACTGTGATGAAGGCCATCACATGATCATATCACATGACATGAAGTACACATAGTTAGCAGAATATTTCACTGTGATGAAGGCCATCACATGATCATGTCACATGACATGAAGTACACATAGTTAGCAGAATATTTCACTGTGATGAAGGCCATCACATGAGCATGTCACATGACATGAAGTGCACATAGTTAGCAGAATATTTCACTGTGATGAAGGCCATCACATGATCATGTCACATGACATGAAGTACACATAGTTAGCAGAATATTTCACTGTGATGAAGGCCATCACATGATCATGTCACATGACATGATGTGCACATAGTTAGCAGAATATTTCACTGTGATGAAGGCCATCACATGAGCATGTCACATGACATGAAGTGCACATAGTTAGCAGAATATTTCACTGTGATGAAGGCCATCACATGATCATGTCACATGACATGAAGTACACATAGTTAGCAGAATATTTCACTGTGATGAAGGCCATCACATGATCATGTCACATGACATGAAGTGCACATAGTTAGCAGAATATTTCACTGTGATGAAGGCCATCACATGACATGAAGTGCACATAGTTAGCAGAATATTTCACTGTGATGAAGGCCATCACATGATCATGTCACATGACATGAAGTACACATAGTTAGCAGAATATTTCACTGTGATGAAGGCCATCACATGATCATGTCACATGACATGAAGTACACATAGTTAGCAGAATATTTCACTGTGATGAAGGCCATCACATGATCATGTCACATGACATGAAGTGCACATAGTTAGCAGAATATTTCACTGTGATGAAGGCCATCACATGATCATGTCACATGACATGAAGTGCACATAGTTAGCAGAATATTTCACTGTGATGAAGGCCATCACATGATCATGTCACATGACATGAAGTACACATAGTTAGCAGAATATTTCACTGTGATGAAGGCCATCACATGATCATGTCACATGACATGAAGTGCACATAGTTAGCAGAATATTTCACTGTGATGAAGGCCATCACATGAGCATGTCACATGACATGAAGTGCACATAGTTAGCAGAATATTTCACTGTGATGAAGGCCATCACATGATCATATCACATGACATGAAGTACACATAGTTAGCAGAATATTTCACTGTGATGAAGGCCATCACATGATCATGTCACATGACATGAAGTACACATAGTTAGCAGAATATTTCACTGTGATGAAGGCCATCACATGAGCATGTCACATGACATGAAGTGCACATAGTTAGCAGAATATTTCACTGTGATGAAGGCCATCACATGATCATGTCACATGACATGAAGTACACATAGTTAGCAGAATATTTCACTGTGATGAAGGCCATCACATGATCATGTCACATGACATGATGTGCACATAGTTAGCAGAATATTTCACTGTGATGAAGGCCATCACATGAGCATGTCACATGACATGAAGTGCACATAGTTAGCAGAATATTTCACTGTGATGAAGGCCATCACATGATCATGTCACATGACATGAAGTACACATAGTTAGCAGAATATTTCACTGTGATGAAGGCCATCACATGATCATGTCACATGACATGAAGTACACATAGTTAGCAGAATATTTCACTGTGATGAAGGCCATCACATGATCATGTCACATGACATGAAGTGCACATAGTTAGCAGAATATTTCACTGTGATGAAGGCCATCACATGATCATGTCACATGACATGAAGTGCACATAGTTAGCAGAATATTTCACTGTGATGAAGGCCATCACATGATCATGTCACATGACATGAAGTACACATAGTTAGCAGAATATTTCACTGTGATGAAGGCCATCACATGATCATGTCACATGACATGAAGTACACATAGTTAGCAGAATATTTCACTGTGATGAAGGCCATCACATGATCATGTCACATGACATGAAGTGCACATAGTTAGCAGAATATTTCACTGTGATGAAGGCCATCACATGATCATGTCACATGACATGAAGTGCACATAGTTAGCAGAATATTTCACTGTGATGAAGGCCATCACATGATCATGTCACATGACATGAAGTACACATAGTTAGCAGAATATTTCACTGTGATGAAGGCCATCACATGATCATGTCACATGACATGAAGTGCACATAGTTAGCAGAATATTTCACTGTGATGAAGGCCATCACATGATCATGTCACATGACATGAAGTGCACA
>CM026390.1:68436926-68460828 GCA_014843695.1 Archivesica marissinica
AGGCTACTCAACGTTGTGTAAACCCCTTGTTCATAGGCTACTCAACATTGTGCAATCCCCTGTTCCTAGGCTACTCAACATTGTGCAAACCCCTGTTTCAAGGCTACTCAACATTGTGCAAACCCTTGTTCCTAGGCTACTCAACATTGTGCAAACCCCTGTTCCTAGGCTACTCAACATTGTGCAAACCCCTGTTCCTAGGCTACTCAACATTGTGCAAACCCCTGTTCCTAGGCTACTCAACATTGTGCAATCCCCTGTTCCTAGGCTACTCAACATTGTGCAAACCCCTGTTCCTAGGCTACTCAACATTGTGCAAACCCCTGTTCCTAGGCTACTCAACATTGTGCAAACCCCTGTTCCTAGGCTGCTCAACATTGTGCAAACCCCTTGTTCATAGGCTACTCAACATTGTGCAAACCCCTGTTCCTAGGCTACTCAACATTGTGCAAACCCCTGTTCCTAGGCTACTCAACATTGTGCAAACCCCTGTTCCTAGGCACTCAACATTGTGCAAACCCCTGTTCCTAGGCTACTCAACATTGTGCAAACCCTGTTCCTAGGTCTCAATTGTGAAACCCTGTTCTAGGCTACTCAACATTGTGCAAACCCCTGTTCCTAGGCTACTCAACATTGTGCAAACCCTGTTCCTAGGCTACTCAACATTGTGCAAACCCTGTTCCTAGGCTACTCAACATTGTGCAAACCCCTGTTCCTAGTATCAACATTGTGCAAACCCTGTTCCTAGCTACTCAACATTGTGCAAACCCCTGTTCCTAGGCTACTCAACATTGTGCAAACCCCTGTTCCTAGGCTACTCAACATTGTGCAAACCCCTGTTCCTAGGCTACTCAACATTGTGCAAACCCCTGTTCCTAGGCTACTCAACATTGTGCAAACCCCTGTTCCTAGGCTACTCAACATTGTGCAAACCCCTGTTCCTAGGCTACTCAACATTGTGCAAACCCCTGTTCCTAGGCTACTCAACATTGTGCAAACCCCTGTTCCTAGGCTACTCAACATTGTGCAAACCCCTGTTCCTAGGCTACTCAACATTGTGCAAACCCCTGTTCCTAGGCTACTCAACATTGTGCAAACCCCTGTTCCTAGGCTACTCAACATTGTGCAAACCCCTGTTCCTAGGCTACTCAACATTGTGCAAACCCCTGTTCCTAGGCTTACATTTGCAAACCCTGTTCCTAGCTCTCAACTTGTCAAACCCCTGTCCTAGGCTATCAACATTGTGCAAACCCCTGTTCCTAGGCTTCAACATTGTGCAACCCCTGTTCCTAGGCTACTCAACATTGTGCAAACCCCTGTTCCTAGGCTACTCAACATTGTGCAAACCCCTTGTTCCTAGGCTACTCAACATTGTGCAAACCCCTGTTCCTAGGCTACTCAACATTGTGCAAACCCCTGTTCCTAGGCTACTCAACGTTGTGTAAACCCCTTGTTCATAGGCTACTCAACATTGTGCAATCCCCTGTTCCTAGGCTACTCAACATTGTGCAAACCCCTGTTCCTAGGCTACTCAACATTGTGCAAACCCCTGTTCCTAGGATGCTCAACATTGGGTAAACCCCTTGTTCATAGGCTACTCAACATTATGCAAACCCCTGTTCCTAGACTACTCAACATTGTGCAAACCCCTGTTCCTAGGCTACTCAACATTGTGCAAAGCCTTGTTCCTAGGCTACTCAACATTGTGCAAACCCCTGTTCCTAGGCTACTCAACATTGTGCAAACCCCTGTTCCTAGACTACTCAACATTATGCAAACCCCTGTTCCTAGGCTACTCAACATTGTGCAATCCCCTGTTCCTAGGCTACTCAACATTGTGCAAACCCCTGTTCCTAGGCTACTCAACATTGTGCAAACCCCTGTTCCTAGGCTGCTCAACGTTGTTCAAACCCCTGTTCCTAGGCTATTCAACATTGTGCAAACCCATGTTCCTAGGCTACTCAACATTGTACATACCCCTGTTCCTAGGCTACTCAACATTGTACAAACCCCTTGTTCCTAGGCTACTCAACATTGTGCAAACCCCTTGTTCCTAGACTACTCAACATTGTGCAAACCCCTGTTCCTAGGCTACTCAACATTGTGCAAACCACTGTTCCTAGGCTACTCAACATTGTGCAAACCCCTGTTCCTAGGCTACTCAACATTGTGCAAACCCCTGTTCCTAGGCTACTCAACATTGTGCAAACCCCTGTTCCTAGGCTACTCAACATTGTGCAAACCTATTGTTCCTAGGTTACTCATCATTGTGCAAACCCCTGTTCCTAGGCTACTCAACATTGTGCAAACCCCTGTTCCTAGGCTACTCAACATTGTGCAAACCCCTGTTCCTAGGCTACTCAACATTGTGCAAACCCCTGTTCCTAGGCTACTCAACATTGTGCAAACCCCTGTTCCTAGGCTACTCAACATTGTGCAAACCCCTGTTCCTAGGCTACTCAACATTGTGCAAACCCCTGTTCCTAGGCTACTCAACATTGTGCAAACCCTGTTCCTAGGCTACTCAACATTGTGCAAACCCCTGTTCCTAGGCTACTCAACATTGTGCAAACCCCTGTTCTAGGCTACTCAACATTGTGCAACCCTGTTCCTAGGCTACTCAACATTGTGCAAACCCCTGTTCTGTTCTAGGCTACTCAACATTGTGCAAACCCCTGTTCCTAGGCTACTCAACATTGTGCAAACCCCTGTTCCTAGGCTACTCAACATTGTGCAAACCCCTGTTCCTAGGCTACTCAACATTGTGCAAACCCCTGTTCCTAGGCTACTCAACATTGTGCAAACCCCTTGTTCCTAGGCTACTCAACATTGTGCAAAC
Organism: Archivesica marissinica; assembly: GCA_014843695.1. Lineage (NCBI taxonomy): Eukaryota > Metazoa > Mollusca > Bivalvia > Venerida > Vesicomyidae > Archivesica > Archivesica marissinica. Next base: position 68,439,766 of record CM026390.1, read on the forward strand.
CCCTGTTCCTAGGCTACTCAACATTGTGCAAACCCCTGTTCCTAGGCTACTCAACATTGTGCAAACCCCTGTTCCTAGGCTACTCAACGTTGTGTAAACCCCTGTTCATAGGCTACTCAACATTGTGCAAACCCCTGTTCCTAGGCTACTCAACATTGTGCAAACCCCTGTTCCTAGGCTACTCAACATTGTGCAAACCCCTGTTCCTAGGATGCTCAACATTGGGTAAACCCCTTGTTCATAGGCTACTCAACATTATGCAAACCCCTGTTCCTAGACTACTCAACATTGTGCAAACCCCTGTTCCTAGGCTACTCAACATTGTGCAAAGCCTTGTTCCTAGGCTACTCAACATTGTGCAAACCCCTGTTCCTAGGCTACTCAACATTGTGCAAACCCCTGTTCCTAGGCTACTCAACATTATGCAAACCCCTGTTCCTAGGGTACTCAACATTGTGCAAACCCCTGTTCCTAGGCTGCTCAACGTTGTGCAAACCCCTGTTCCTAGGCTATTCAACATTGTGCAAACCCATGTTCCTAGGCTACTCAACATTGTACATACCCCTGTTCCTAGGCTACTCAACATTGTACAAACCCCTTGTTCCTAGGCTACTCAACATTGTGCAAACCCTGTTCCTAGACTACTCAACATTGTGCAAACCCCTGTTCCTAGGCTACTCAACATTGTGCAAACCACTGTTCCTAGGCTACTCAACATTGTGCAAACCCCTGTTCCTAGGCTACTCAACATTGTGCAAACCCCTGTTCCTAGGCTACTCAACATTGTGCAAACCCCTGTTCCTAGGCTACTCAACATTGTGCAAACCTATTGTTCCTAGGTTACTCATCATTGTGCAAACCCCTGTTCCTAGGCTACTCAACATTGTGCAAACCCCTGTTCCTAGGCTACTCAACATTGTGCAAACCCATTGTTCCTAGGCTACTCAACATTGTGCAAACCCCTGTTCCTAGGCTACTCAACATTGTGCAAACCCCTGTTTCTAGGCTACTCAACATTGTGCAAACCCTTGTTCCTAGGCTACTCAACATTGTGCAAACCCCTGTTCCTAGGCTACTCAACGTTGTGTAAACCCCTTGTTCATAGGCTACTCAACATTGTGCAATCCCCTGTTCCTAGGCTACTCAACATTGTGCAAACCCCTGTTTCTAGGCTACTCAACATTGTGCAAACCCTTGTTCCTAGGCTACTCAACATTGTGCAAAACCCCTGTTCATAGGCTACTCAACGTTGTGTAAACCCCTTGTTCATAGGCTACTCAACATTGTGCAAACCCCTGTTCCTAGGCTGCTCAACGTTGTGTCAACCCCTTGTTCATAGGCTACTCAACATTGTGCAATCCCCTGTTCCTAGGCTACTCAACATTGTGCAAACCCCTGTTCCTAGGCTACTCAACATTGTGCAAACCCCTGTTCCTAGGATGCTCAACGTTGTGTAAACCCCTTGTTCATAGGCTACTCAACATTGTGCAAACCCCTGTTCCTAGACTACTCAACATTGTGCAAACCCTTGTTCCTAGGCTACTCAACATTGTGCAAACCCCTGTTCCTAGGCTACTCAACATTGTGCAAACCCCTGTTCCTAGGCTACTCAACATTGTGCAAACCCCTGTTCCTAGGCTACTCAACATTGTGCAAACCCCTGTTCCTAGGCTACTCAACATTGTGCAAACCCCTGTTCCTAGGCTACTCAACATTGTGCAAACCCCTGTTCCTAGGCTACTCAACATTGTGCAAACCCCTGTTCCTAGGCTACTCAACGTTGTGCAAACCCTTGTTCCTAGGCTACTCAACATTGTGCAAACCCCTGTTCCTAGGCTACTCAACATTGTGCAAACCCCTGTTCCTAGGCTACTCAACATTGTGCAAACCCCTTGTTCCTAGGCTACTCAACATTGTGCAAACCCCTTGTTCCTAGGCTACTCAACATTGTGCAAACCCCTGTTCCTAGGCTACTCAACATTGTGCAAACCCCTGTTCCTAGGCTGCTCAACGTTGTGTAAACCCCTTGTTCATAGGCTACTCAACATTGTGCAATCCCCTGTTCCTAGGCTACTCAACATTGTGCAAACCCCTGTTCCTAGGCTACTCAACATTGTGCAAACCCCTGTTCCTAGGATGCTCAACATTGGGTAAATCCCTTGTTCATAGGCTACTCAACATTATGCAAACCCCTGTTCCTAGACTACTCAACATTGTGCAAACCCCTGTTCCTAGGCTACTCAACATTGTGCAAACCCATGTTCCTAGGCTACTCAACATTGTACATACCCCTGTTCCTAGGCTACTCAACATTGTACAAACCCCTTGTTCCTAGGCTACTCAACATTGTGCAAACCCCTTGTTCCTAGACTACTCAACATTGTGCAAACCCCTGTTCCTAGGCTACTCAACATTGTGCAAACCCCTGTTCATAGGCTACTCAACATTGTGTAAACCCCTTGTTCCTAGGCTACTCAACATTGTGCAAACCCCTGTTCCTAGGCTACTCAACATTGTGCAAACCCCTGTTCCTAGGCTACTCAACATTGTGCAAACCTACTGTTCCTAGGCTACTCAACATTGTGCAAACCCCTGTTCCTAGGCTACTCAACATTGTGCAAACCCTGTTCCTAGGCTAATCACCATTGTGCAACCCCTGTTCCTAGGCTACTCAACATTGTGCAAACCCCTGTTCCTAGGCTACTCAACATTGTGCAAACCCTGTTCCTAGGCTACTCAACATTGTGCAAACCCCTGTCCTAGGCTAATTGTCAAACCCCTGTTCCTAGTCTACTCAACATTGTGCAAACCCCTGTTCCTAGGCTACTCAACATTGTGCAATCCCCTGTTCCTAGGCTACTCAACATTGTGCAAACCCCTGTTCCTAGGCTACTCAACATTGTGCAAACCCCTGTTCCTAGGCTGCTCAACATTGTGCAAACCCCTGTTCCTAGGCTACTCAACATTGTGCAAACCCATGTTCCTAGGCTACTCAACATTGTGCATACCCCTGTTCCTAGGCTACTCAACATTGTACAAACCCCTGTTCCTAGGCTACTCAACATTGTGCAAACCCCTGTTCCTAGGCTACTCAACATTGTGCAATCCCCTGTTCCTAGGCTACTCAACATTGTGCAAACCCCTGTTCCTAGGCTACTCAACATTGTGCAAACCCCTGTTCCTAGGCTACTCAACATTGTGCAAACCCCTGTTCCTAGGCTACTCAACATTGTGCAAACCCCTGTTCCTAGGCTACTCAACGTTGTGTAAACCCCTGTTCATAGGCTACTCAACATTGTGCAATCCCCTGTTCCTAGGCTACTCAACATTGTGCAAACCCCTGTTTCTAGGCTACTCAACATTGTGCAAACCCTTGTTCCTAGGCTACTCAACATTGTGCAAACCCCTGTTCCTAGGCTACTCAACGTTGTGCAAACCCCTTGTTCATAGGCTACTCAACATTGTGCAAACCCCTGTTCCTAGGCTGCTCAACGTTGTGTAAACCCCTTGTTCATAGGCTACTCAACATTGTGCAATCCCCTGTTCCTAGGCTACTCAACATTGTGCAAACCCCTGTTCCTAGGCTACTCAACATTGTGCAAACCCCTGTTCCTAGGATGCTCAACATTGGGTAAACCCCTTGTTCATAGGCTACTCAACATTATGCAAACCCCTGTTCCTAGACTACTCAACATTGTGCAAACCCCTGTTCCTAGGCTACTCAACATTGTGCAAAGCCTTGTTCCTAGGCTACTCAACATTGTGCAAACCCCTGTTCCTAGGCTACTCAACATTGTGCAAACCCCTGTTCCTAGGCTACTCAACATTGTGCAAACCCCTGTTCCTAGGCTACTCAACATTGTGCAAACCCCTGTTCCTAGGCTACTCAACATTGTGCAAACCCCTGTTCCTAGGCTACTCAACATGTGCAACCCTGTTCCTAGGCTACTCAACATTGTGCAACCCCTGTTCCTAGGCTACTCAACATTGTGCAAACCCCTGTTCCTAGGCTACTCAACATTGTGCAAACCCTTGTTCCTAGGCTACTCAACATTGTGCAAACCCCTGTTCCTAGGCTACTCAACATTGTGCAAACCCCTGTTCCTAGGCTACTCAACATTGTGCAAACCCCTGTTCCTAGGCTACTCAACATTGTGCAAACCCCTGTTCCTAGGCTACTCAACATTGTGCAAACCCATTGTTCCTAGGCTACTCATCATTGTGCAAACCCCTGTTCCTAGGCTACTCAACATTGTGCAAACCCCTGTTCCTAGGCTAATCACCATTGTGCAACCCCTGTTCCTAGGCTACTCAACATTGTGCAAACCCCTGTTCCTAGGCTACTCAACAGTGTGCAAACCCCTGTACCTAGGTTACTCAACATTGTGCAAACCCTTGTTCCTAGGCTACTCAACATTGTGCAACCCCTGACCTGTTCTCTGACGACTTGATGCTCTGCATCAACATTTTACTTATAGTAATGCCAACTATGATGATTAAGTTTAGCTTATTTACCCTCGTCTCCGGCGAACCATGTGGGCGAGCGTAATGCAAACTACCACGACAACCGACAATACTCAACCCCTGCCCCACACCGGAACAAGTTGTATGTGTTTGTTTTCCGGGATTACAGTCATACAAACAGCTTAGATGATATTGTGACTTTCCGGGAGAACATAGCACCCCACCCACGACAACCGACACAACTCAACACCGCCACATACCGGAACAATATTGGTTTATTTGTTTGTTTGTTTGTTTTCGGGGATTAAAGTCATACAAACAACTTAGATGATATGGCGACTCTCCGGCGTGTATTACTGGGTGGAGAAACACTCCAAGTGCACCATTCGAGCTGTATTTCAGTTATTGTTATAGTTCGGGTTTTACGCCTGCATCAGCACCATTTCGGGCTATATCGCCGGCGGGCAGTTTACCAAACAACACCTTTCCTGTGCAGGTATTAGTGGGTGGAGGAACACTCCAAGTGCACCATTCGAGCTGTATTTCAGACACGGACGGATACTAGGGTAGAACAGCCGACATTTCACAAGCAAGTAGGATCCGAATCTATAGCTGATATGGTCAAGTGATTTGAAATCAAGGAGGTAAACCAAGGATGCCTCGTATAATATAACTGTATATAAAACAAGGGTTAGTAAAGTAACATGAGCGAGATTCTAGTTGTGCAGACAGAAAGAACTTTAGAAATGCTGTATAATATATGAAACTTATTATATGCAAAAGGTCAAATAAATAAATGAAAGTTCAGCATTATGAGACAGTGTGATATGTACAGTACAGTTAAAGAGTTCTAAACATACGTTCACCGAAAGTAGGACTTTCCGAGTCGATCGGTCACGCACTCTGAACGCATCGTCGGCAATTGTTTACATTCGGAATGCATCGTCCACATTTGTCCAACGTTGTCTGTTTTAATTAAATTACTTGATATGTTGATTCATACCTCTGTTAGCTAAGTCTTTTAGGGACATTTCTACATTGAGGAAGATAGAGGGATAGTATTTCATGTTCAAAATATATACGTTCTTTTCTACAACCTCTGTTTTTCACTCATGCGCGCTGTGCGTGTTTATATTTCGTGTGTTGATAAACAAATTCGCGTATACGACGGTTTAAATTTATTGGAATTTTATCCATTTCTGAGCGACTATTTCGATTTTTGTAAACACACACACACACACATTAGTATTTATATTTTACCCAGTTCGCAGTTCGGCTACCTTGAGTACTTCGATCACTTACTAAAGTTTTACTGTCTGAGAACTATAGTTTTTTTTATTCAGTATTCGTCATTCAGGCATAAACTTTATGGCTCTTCATTAATTAGTCAGATTGTGGCTGTTGATCTCAATATCAACCGAATATGTTGTACAAGCATATGTTGTATAATTTTAAGGCAGATGAACTGTTTTATACGAGAGGAATCATCCCTCATTCAACATCAGATGAATATATATCAGATTTTACTGCAGATAAACTTTTTAATTAGACGATCAACAGGCGCTTGTTTTGCAAAATGTGTGCGCTCAGGTGACCATTGTTGTTGTTGTTTCAACAGAGACGCTTGAGATCGGCGTCTCCAGCGATCATGACTTTTCTACTTTTTATGCTCCAAATTGGCACTATTACAAGAACAAATAAAGATGCTACAAAACATGAAGATAAACCAACGGTAAATGTGACCTCACACCCTCTCCACCAAACTACAGGAGCTGTGGACTCAATATCGGTTTATTTTAAACTTACTAACGAAATTGAAAACTGTATCTCAAATCTTACATCCATATACTATCACACGAGACATCAAAGGAACAAATTTTCACCTCCTTTGAGGGTGTCAGGAATAAACAAATATATCCTTATATTCCTGTCTGGCGATGTTGCCCTCAACCCGGGACCTATTCGATAGCCATGCAGTGTATGCGCCAAGCCAGTGGCCAAAACACACCGAGCCATTCTGTGCGATTTTTGTGAAAAATGGCTACATATTAAATGTGCTGGAGTTACACCGTCAGAATACCAAAAATTAAATAAATCTGATAACTCGTGGCATTGTCCGTCGTGTAGTGTCTTTCACTTCACAGACTCGTATTTCATACGAGAACCATCGACCCCCAACAACAGAATAGACAAAAACACGTATATAGCTGATAGTCATCTAGTAAAGGAAGGAAGCGAATGCCGTATGACGGCAGCCCGTATACATGACAGCTTTGAGCTTGAACTAGACGAGGAAGAGGTCTGGAATGACCTCCTATCAGAGCACAACATTAATTCAAGTGTGCACAGTGATTCGTGTAATACCTCTCGCATGTCAGAAACCTCGAACGATAGCAAATACGATATATTCGAAAACATCAGGAAACTTAGAAATATAAATAGAAAAAGACCTTTGATTGGCTACCTAAACATAAATAGTATCAGATATAAATTTCAAGAAATCAGACAAATCCTTGATGAACACCTTGTTGATATATTTTCATTTTCAGAGACAAAAATTGATGACTCTTTTAGTGACAATTTATTCCATGTAGATGGGTACAAACTCGAAAGATGTGACCGAAACTCATATGGTGGAGGTATTATGACGTATGTGAGAGCTGATCTACCAGCAAAGAGAAGAAAAGATCTTGAATGCACAGGTGTGGAAACTGTTTGCTATGAACTAAATTTAGACAAACGCAAATGGGGCATAATATGTGCTTATCGACCCCCATCATTACCCAATAATGTTTTTGAACATGAAGTATCCTCCACGCTAGATAAAATGTACATAGACTTTGACCATGTGCTTATTATAGGGGATTTAAACTATGATATGTTGAAACCGGATAAAAGGAAACCTGTTGAACATTTGTCAGACACTTTTAATTTAAAGAATGTTATTAAAGAACCTACATGTTCTATGAAAAACTGTACACCTACACATATTGATATCATACTAACAAACTCGCATACACTTATTTGTAACACAACTGTAATAAACTGCAGTATTAGTGACTGTCATAGTATGATATTAACTACTATTAAAGAACATATTAAACCTCTACAAAAGAAAAAAGTAAATTTTAGAAGCTATAAATTTTTAATGAAATAGATTATAACCATGAACTGTCACAAACACCTTTTCATGTCGCCCATATTTTTGATGGCATTGATGATATGTACTGGGCACATAACCATATGTTTATGCAAGTCTTAGATGATCATGCACCTGTTAAACAAAAGTACCCTAAGAAGGGCCCACCACCATATATGAATTCAAATTACAGGAAACTGATATACAAAACTAGGCAAGCACATAACTCATACCTTAAATGTAAAAACGAACAAAATTGGAAAAAATACAAAAACCTTAGGAATCTTAAAACTAAAACAAAGAGAAGCTCTATTAGAACTTACTTCTTTGAAAGATGTGGTGGAGGACCCAATTCTAAGGATTGTTGGCCAACTATTAAGCCTTTTCTTAGCCAGAAATCCCTTGCTAAAAATTCCAGTGAAATAATTTTAAAAGAAGAAAAAATTATTTCTGATCAAACAAAAGTATGTGAAAGCTTAAATGATGTTTATGTAAACATTGCCCAAAACATTGGTATTAGTAATGACACAGAGGTAAATAAACAACATCCTAGTGTTGCCAAAATCCTTGAGCATAAATAGGAAAATTTAAATTTTAACTTCAAACCCATAGATCCAGTAGAAATAAGTAAACACTTAAAATCTCTAAATCCCAAAAATGCAACTGGTGTTGACGCCCTACCGCCAAAGATTTTAAGATTTGCATCAGAATATATAGCTTTACCTGTATCAAATATTGTAAATTGTATGATAAAACAAAGTAGTTTCCCAGCTGTACTTAAAATGGCCCAAGTAACACCCGTCTTTAAAAAAGATGACCCATTTATCAAGAAAAACTACAGACCTGTTAGTATTTTACCAACTATGTCCAAGATATTTGAAACAGTCATAAACAATCAGCTGGCAGACTACTTTGAATATGTATTTAATAATTACTTAGCAGCTTTTAGACCAAAGGATGGCTGTCAGACAACCCACTTGCGCTTAATTGAGGACTGGAAAATGGCACTGGACCGGAATGATCATGTGGCGGGAATACTTATGGACCTATCAAAGGCATTTGATTGCTTGCCACATGACCTTGTTGTCCTGAAATTGGGGGCATATGGGCTGTCTGACAGTGCATGCTCACTTGTACATAATTATCTGTCTTTTAGGAAACAATGTGTTAAGATTGGTGATGCACTCAGCCTATGGCAAGAAACTATCAAGGGGGTCCCCCAAGGCTCCATATTAGGACCTCTAATTTTTAATATTTTTATAAATGACATCTTTTATTTTATTACACAATCTAAGCTTTACAAGTATGCAGATGACAATACTTTGTCATACTGGGATAAGGATCTGTCATCTCTCAAATCAACTCTTGAAACGGAAAGTGACATCTTAATAAAATGGTTTGATTGTAACCAAATGCAGGCCAACCCTGATAAGTTTCAGGCCATAGCCCTAGGTAAGAAAACCCACATACAATTAAGATATTTTACCATTGCAAATGCTGATATTAAATGTGAAGACTCTGTGAAACTCCTAGGTGTAGATATAGATGTTATGTTAAATTTTGATTAACAGGTTACAAAAATGTGTAAGAAGGCTGCTAGACAACTAAATGTACTTCTCAGACTAAGCAAGTTTTTAACACCTGACCTCAAATTGTTAATTTATAAATCCTTTATAAGATCAACATTCAACTACTGTCCGCTCATATGGCACTTTTGTAACAAAACTAATACAGAAAAATTGGAGAAACTACAACATAGAGCTCTAAAAATTACTTTAAATGATTTCACCTCTAGCTAGGAAGACCTTTTGAAACAAGTAAACATGCCTACATTACATCTTAGTAGAATAAGTACTATTGCAATAGAAACATTCAAATGCCTGTACCATGAATCACCTCCATATTTACATGACCTGGTTAAATTTCGAAATATAAAATATTCTTTCAGACATTCAAACACTGTTGAAGTACCAACTGTACGCACCACCTTGAACGGTAAGAGATCTTTCAGATACGAGGCCGCTCAGGTATGGAACAGCCTGCCAAATGACACTAGAAATATTGAAAACCACAAGGAGTTTGTGAGGCTGGTCCGTGCCTGGACGGGCCCGTCCTGTAAGTGCTCAATGTGCTCTACCTAGTCGTGTCCGCTTATTTCCTCATGCTTAATGTGCTTAATGTGCTTATAAATATGTGCTATGTGTTTTATTTGTGTTTTTTATGTTTATAATTTATGATTTGTGCTAGCTTGATGTTCTAATTTGATTGTTGTAACTTAGTTTTAGTGTTCTATAACTTTGCATGCCACAAATAGTTGCTTTAACTGCATTTTATGTATTTTGTTTTAAGATACCTGTGAGGTAATTGCTGATCAGTTCCTTTCCAAATCTGATTTGGGGGATAACTGTTTTTTAAAAACATATCTTAATTTCACAGTAGTGTACCTTTTTGCCTGTCAGTGTCTTTTGTTGTTGTTTTGTTTTGTTCTTATTGCAGTTTTTAGGCCACGGGCCAAGATCAGCAACTGCAACACAGTGTATCAATCAATAGTGTATTTCTATTTGAATTCTTAAGATTTATCTATATTATATAGTTGCTTGTATCTTAAGCTGTATGTTATCCTTAAATTGTTAAAACTATTAACACAATGTATTAATTTTATTTTTGTCTTGTAGGTGCTCGCTTTAACATGTTTTAATTATGCTATGTCCTGTGTTGTATTCATGTTTAAACCAACTTTTATTTATTAGCTGTTTTTTCTTATGTTTTGATTATAATATATGTTTGTCGGAAAAATAGCTTATTAGCTAATGTTATTTGTAAATGTAATCCGACGTTAAATAAAGCTTCTTGTATCTTCTTGTATCTTGTATCTTGTACCCAAAACGATGTAATGCTGCTTTAAAGAGTTCCAAACGTACGTTCACTCATTTGCTGCCGAATTTGAACAGATGTGTGTTCGAACTGCGCATGTGCATTTCCAAACAGCGGACTAATTTAGATTCTGGAGTCATGACATTTAACTCCTGAATTCTGAAACAGATGTACGCATAAATAATGAAAAATTGAACATTTCGTAAATATAAATTGTGAATTGGATCTTTAAATTATAGCACGGCCTGCCCCGGACATACAACGTACTACATGCAAACATTAAAGCACCATCGAAAGGCCGGGTCATATAAGTGTAGTGCATAACGTCAACGACTCTATGCTAGTTATAACCGATGGGTTAGATGTATTACATAACGACAACGACTCTATGCTAGCTATAACCGAAGGTTAGATGTATTACATAACGACAACGACTCTATGTTAGTTATAACCGAAGGTTAGATGTATTACATAACGTCACGGACTCTATGCTAGTTATAACCGAGTGTTAGATGTATAGCATAACTCCAATCATAATATGCTAGTTATAACCGAGTGTTAGATGTATGGCATAACTCCAATGACTATTTGCTAGTTATAACCGAGGGTTATGTGTTTTACATATCGCCAACGACTTTATGCTAGTTATAACCGAGGGTTAAATGTATTAAATAATGCCAATGATTATATGCTAGCAACGAGGGTTAGATTTCTACATAACGCCTACGTGTCTATTCTAGCCATGACAGAGGGTTAGATCCCGACTGTGGTGCTACAGTAGTGAGTACTGCGATTTTGATATGTTCAGTCATTTTACTGCTGGCCCTGTCACAGCATAAAATAGTTAAGCTATAATGTTTACACTGTATCTGGGCTGGTACCTGGATCCACAGTCCGTGTTAACTAAATGAATGTATTTATGTATGGTTATATATAATGAAAGGTGTAAGATCCTTTTTATCACATTACAACGGTAACAATAACCATAAATGTGAAGAAATGAAACGTTTCCGTTGGCAAGGCTATTTTTGAGTCTTATTACATACATACATGCCGTAGTAAATAGTCCCTCATAACCAAGCAACTTCACGAAAATAATAGACACAATAGCTTTATCTATAATTACTGTATTCAGGTAGTGTAGCATTTTATTGATCTAAGCAGTTGATGTTCAACAATTAAGGCATGAACACAAATAACAGGTATATGTCAAATGTCTATTGCAAGCTGTCAATGTCATGCCGCGACCACAGGCACCAGACACACAAAATATCAGCTGTAAATCAATATTTTTGTTCCATATTTTGTTATTGTTCCTGCGATATGTCCGTTTCTGAAATAGTAATAGTCTTGCAAAATATAATATTACAGTTTGTGCATCAGCTCACCTTCATCGTTGCTCATCACTGCCTGATAACTCTACTTTTCTGTTTAGTGTTTATCCAGCCAGACGACAATTTACACGGTAGACGTGAGAAGGTCTGAACTGTGCGAATTACAAACGCTAGGCTTATCACAACTAATATTTAATTAATTCTAAATGGCTGTGACCTAATATAGATCGATATTACAGTATTTTTTTAAAGATTTAACTAGCAAAGTAGCATGAACGAGTTAATGTGTCAAAGATAGCGAAGGCTAAAGTATTTCGCCAGGCAATCTCATAGTTACCGCGGTCCAACAACCAATCAGATGTCGACCTTTTAATACAGGACTCGTAAATCCCAAATTGGTCCTGTTAGCTCCAAATTGACCGAGATATGTCTCAGTCACATTTAGAAAGAGTAGGTAAAAGTTGCCCGGTCGACTAGAAAAACTGGCAAATCCGGCAAACGTGTGCGGGGACTGATAGGCCTCTGTCATAATATAGTGGTCGCTCACTCTTCCTCGCACTTCCAGACGGAGATAATGAGCTGCGAGCTTTTCCACCTCGCTGGCAACTCGCCCAGCTCAAAAATATAATTCACCGCTCGGGGCCAGTCCGATATCCGACAGATGTTACAATATTGGTAGAGCATTGGCCCGGACTCAAGCGATATTGGTTAGACGACGGGCCGGAGTCAGCCACAACTCACCCGGTCTTCGGCCAACTTCCGTTCAAGCGTCACCAAGTATAAAGGACATAATGCTCATAGACGGAACGTATATCCGTTTATATTAAATATAGTATTAGTAAAGTTTTCAAACTTTCAACATGCAAATATGAAAGATATGTGCGGCTTATTTTTCCGAGATTCAATCTATAATTCTATAGGAAATACAGATCAATACCTTCCACGCTGCTGGTGACAAATATGTTCGCAAGTACAAGTACGCATCGAAACTGCTTGAGCATACTATCGTCTGTAATGATGCACGGTCCCGGGAGATAGGACGATCATAAAAACTCAGTTAATGCTGCACGATCCCGGGAGATAGGACGATCACAAACACTCAGTTAATGCTGCACGATCCCGGGAGTTAGGACGATCACAAAAACTCAGTTAATGCCGCACGGTCCCGGGAGATAGGACGATCACAAACACTCAGTTAATGCCGCACGGTCCTGTGAGATAGGACGATCACAACAACTCAGTTAATGCCACACGATCCCGGCACTTTGTATTCAAGTGAGCTAAAAAAAAATACACACGTAATAACAACATGCACATGCTTATTTATACATGTATGTGAAATTAATAAATGTGCAGTAACATGTTTATTTGAATCGTGAAAACATTAGCAATGCACAACTGACGTCTTACTTTCAAGTTAGTCTGCATACACTGTAGTACTTTTATTTATCTAAAAATACAAATAATTCATTTCATTTCTGCATTAAATTCTCTTTATCTACATTTCTTCAAATGGAAAAACCAAGACTAAATCCAGCAAAAACATAAAAATAGCTATAAAGGGAGGTAATTTACAAATCTTAATTTCGCACAAACCAGTTGATTTGTGGGCAAATTGTAATAACTAAATTAGTTACGAAGAAATCATTATTTTGGTTTCGTTTGTAATGATGGCAAACGTTCAAATGAAGTAAGTTTCATAGAGACATACAGACGCACACTCACATATAAGAGGCTCAGGCAGAGGAACTTGAAATATTATCAATAAGCCACCAAGCGTTACACAACGAAGTAACACTATTATGATGCATAGAAGTGAAACCTGCTTGAATAACGCATATCACACATTTATCAAATATTTTACAAATTACAAACGATTTATGGGTCGTTTGTATTTTATCGGGCAAATAATCGACAATCTACGAGATATGTTATGCATAGCCTAAACTATGCCAGTGAAGCATGCAAGATTATCATAACTCACTCCACCGCGATAACTCACTCCACCGCGATAACTCACTCCACCGCGATAACGCACTCCATTGCGATAACTCACTCCACCGCGATAACGCACTCCACCGCGATAACTCACTCCACCGCGATAACTCACTCCACCGCGATAACTCACTCCACCGCGATAACTCACTCCACCGCGATAACTCACTCCACCGCGATAACGCACTCCACCGCGATAACGCACTCCACCGCGATAACGCACTCCATTGCGACAGTTAACATCCGTCTTTATCCTAATGTGTAGGTTTTTCTCTCATAAATACGATATACAGTGTATGAAATGTCACTTGGTCACAGACGAGATTAGCAGACATATACTGTTGTTTTGCCCATTTAATGACAAATGGAGAACCACACTCTGGATGAAACTCTCTAAGTCTCTAGGTACCAGTACCTTTAAAAGTCTCTGCTCACTCTCACCAGATCTGCAACTCATTGAAATGTTCCGTGGCTTTACAGCATTTCAATTGACAGACGATCAGAGAGTAGCAAGCTTTAAAGTGTTTTTACAATTTGCCCATTACATGAATTGGTTATGAGACATATTGTCGATGTACTTACGTATTGTCGATGTACTTACATATTGTCGATGTACTCAAATATTATCGATGTACTCATGTATTGTCGATGTACTCACGCATTGTCCACGCATTGTCGATGTACTCACGCATTGTCGATGTACTCACACATTGTCGATGTACTCACCCATTGTCGATGTACTCACACATTGTCGATGTGTTGTCGATGTACTCACGCATAGTCGATGTACTCACAAATTGTCGATGTACTCACCCATTGTCGATGTACTCACACATTGTCGATGTACTCACGTATTGTCGATGTACTCACGCATTGTCGATGTACTCATACATTGTCGTTGTACTCACGCATTGTCGATGTACTCACGCATTGTCGATGTACTCACGCATTGTCGGTGTATTCACGCATTGTCGATGTACTCTCCCATTGTCGATGTACTCACGCATTGTCGATGTACTCACGTATTGTCCATGTACTCAGCCATTATCGCTGTACTCACGAATTGTCGATGTACTCACGCATTGTCGTTATACTCACATATTGTCGATGTACTCACATATTGTCGATGTACTCACGCATTGTCGATGTACTCACGCATTGTCGATGTACTCACGTATTTCGATGTACTCTCCCATTATCGCTGTACTTACGAATTGTCGATGTACTCACGCATTATCGATGTACTCAGCATTGTCCACCACTTGTCGATGTACTCAACCATTATCGATGTACTCACGCATTGTCCACACATTGTCGATGTACTTACCCATTGTCGATGTACTCACACATTGTCGATGTACTCACCCATTGTCGATGTACTCACGCATTGTCGATGTACTCACACATTGTCGATGTACTCACTCATTGTCGATGTACTCACCCATTGTCGATGTACTCACGCATTGTCAACGCATTGTCGATGTACTTACCCATTGTCGATGTACTCACCCATTGTCGATGTACTCACGCATTGTCGATGTACTCACATATTGTCGATGTACTTACCCATTGTCGATGTACTTACCCATTGCCGATGTACTCACCCATTGTCGATGTACCCACGCATTTTCGATGTATTCTCACATTGTCGATGTACTCACATATTGTCGATGTACTTACCCATTGCCGATGTACTCACCCATTGTCGATGTACCCACGCATTGTCGATGTACTCACGCATTGTCGATGTACTCACACATTGTCGATGTACTCACGCATTGTCGATGTACTTACGCATTATCGATGTACTCACGCATTGTCGTTGTACTCATGCATTGTCGATGTACTCACATATTGTCGATGTACTCACATATTGTTGATGTACTCACATATTGTCGATGTACTCACGCGTTGTCGATGTACTCACGCATTATCGATGTACTCACGCATTGTCCACGCATTGTCGATGTACTCCCCCATTGTCGATGTACTCACGCGTTGTCCACGCATTGTCGATGTACTCGCCCATTGTCGATGTACTCACATATTGTCGATGTACTCACGCATTGTCGATGTACTCACATATTGTCGATGTACTTACGTATTGTCGATGTACTCACATATTGTCGATGTACTCAACCATTATCGATGTACTCACGCATTGTCCACGCATTGTCGATGTACTCACCCATTGTCGATGTACTCACCCATTGTCGATGTACTTACCCATTGCCGATGTACTCACGCATTGTCGATGTACTCGTGCATTTCGGATGTACTCACGCATTGTCGATGTACTCACATAGTGTCGATGTACTTACCCATTGTCGATGTACTTACCCATTGCCGATGTACTCACCCATTGTCGATGTTTTCCGATGTACTCACCCATTGTCGATGTACCCACGCATTTTCGATGTATTCTCACATTGTCGATGTACTCACATATTGTCGATGTACTTACCCATTGTCGATGTACTTACCTATTGCCGATGTACTCACCCATTGTCGATGTACCCACGCATTGTCGATGTACTCACGCATTGTCGATGTACTCACACATTGTCGATGTACTCACGCATTGTCGATGTACTCAAGCATTATCGATATACTCACGCATTGTCCTTGTACTCATGCATTGTCGATGTACTCACATATTGTCGATGTACTCACCCATTGTCGATGTACCCACGCATTTTCGATGTATTCTCACATTGTCGATGTACTCACATATTGTCGATGTACTTACCCATTGCCGATGTACTCACCCATTGTCGATGTACCCACGCATTGTCGATGTACTCACGCAGTGTCGATGTACTCACGCATTGTCGATGTACTCACCCAGTGTCGATGTACTCACCCATTGTCTATGTTCCCACGCATTTTCGATGTATTCTCACATTGTTGATGTACTCACATATTGTCGATGTACTCACGCATTGTCCACGCATTGTCGATGTACTCACGCATTGTCGATGTACTCACACATTATCGATGTACTCACCCATTGTCGATGTACTCACACATTGTCGATGTACTCACGTATTGTCGATGTACTCACGCATAGTCGATGTACTCACAAATTGTCGATGTACTCACCCATTGTCGATGTACTCACGCATTGTCGATGTACTCACGTATTGTCGATGTACTCACGCATTGTCGATGTACTCATACATTGTCGATGTACTCACGCATTGTCGATGTACTCACGCATTGTCGATGTACTCACGCATTGTCGGTGTATTCACGCATTGTCGATGTACTCTCCCATTGTCGATGTACTCACGCATTGTCGATGTACTCACGTATTGTCCATGTACTCAGCCATTATCGCTGTACTCACGAATTGTCGATGTACTCACGCATTGTCGATATACTCACATATTGTCGATGTACTCACATATTGTCGATGTACTCACGCATTGTCGAAGTACTCACGCATTGTCGATGTACTCACGTATTTCGATGTACTCTCCCATTATCGCTGTACTTACGAATTGTCGATGTACTCACGCATTATCGATGTACTCAAGCATTGTCCACCACTTGTCGATGTACTCAACCATTATCGATGTACTCACGCATTGTCCACACATTGTCGATGTACTTACCCATTGTCGATGTACTCACACATTGTCGATGTACTCAACCAGTTTCGATGTACTCACGCATTGTCCAGGCATTGTCGATGTACTCACCCTTTGTCGATGTAATCGCATATTGTCGATGTACACACATATTGTCGATGTACTCACTCATTGTCGATGTGCTCACACATTGTCGATGTAATCACACATTGTCGATGTACTTTCCCATTGTCGATGTACTCACGCATTGTCGATGTACTCACACATTGTCGATATACTTTCCCATTGTCGATGTACTCACGCATTGTTGATGTAATCACACATTGTCGATGTACTCACACATTGTCGATGTACTTTCCCATTGTCGATGTACTCACACATTGTCGATGTACTAACACATTGTCGATGTACTCACGCAGTGTCGATGTACTCACGCATTGTCGATATTCTCACCCAGTGTCGATGTACTCACCCATTGTCTATGTACCCACGCATTTTCGATGTATTCTCACATTGTCGATGTACTCACATATTGTCGATGTACTTACCCATTGCCGATGTACTCACCCATTGTCGATGTACCCACGCATTGTCAATGTACTCACGCATTGTCGATGTACTCACACATTGTCGATGTACTCACGCATTGTCGATGTACTCACGCATTATCGATGTACTCACGCATTGTCGTTGTACTCATGCATTGTCGATGTACTCACATATTGTCGATGTACTCACATATTGTTGATGTACTCACAAATTGTCGATGTACTCACCCATTGTCGATGTACTCACACATTGTCGATGTACTCACGTATTGTCGATGTACTCACGCATTGTCGATGTACTCATACATTGTCGATGTACTCACGCATTGTCGATGTACTCACGCATTGTCGATGTACTCACGCATTGTCGGTGTATTCACGCATTGTCGATGTACTCTCCCATTGTCGATGTACTCACGCATTGTCGATGTACTCACGTATTGTCCATGTACTCAGCCATTATCGCTGTACTCACGAATTGTCGATGTACTCACGCATTGTCGATATACTCACATATTGTCGATGTACTCACATATTGTCGATGTACTCACGCATTGTCGATGTACTCACGCATTGTCGATGTACTCACGTATTTCGATATACTCTCCCATTATCGCTGTACTTACGAATTGTCGATGTACTCACGCATTATCGATGTACTCAAGCATTGTCCACCACTTGTCGATGTACTCAACCATTATCGATGTACTCACGCATTGTCCACACATTGTCGATGTACTTACCCATTGTCGATGTACTCACACATTGTCGATGTACTCACCCATTGTCGATGTACTCACGCATTGTCGAGGTACTCACACATTGTCGATGTACACACTCATTGTCGATGTACTCACCCATTGTCGATGTACTCACGCATTGTCAACGCATTGTCGATGTACTTACCCATTGCCGATGTACTCACCCATTGTCGATGTACTCACGCATTGTCGATGTACTCACATATTGTCGATGTACTTACCCATTGTCGATGTACTTACCCATTGCCGATGTACTCACCCATTGTCGATGTACCCACGCATTTTCGATGTATTCTCACATTGTCGATGTACTCACATATTGTCGATGTACTTACCCATTGCCGATGTACTCACCCATTGTCGATGTACCCACGCATTGTCGATGTACTCAGGCATTGTCGATGTACTCACACATTGTCGATGTACTCACGCATTGTCGATGTACTCACGCATTATCGATGTACTCACGCATTGTCGTTGTACTCATGCATTGTCGATGTACTCACATATTGTCGATGTACTCACATATTGTTGATGTACTCACATATTGTCGATGTAC
Source organism: Archivesica marissinica (assembly GCA_014843695.1). Lineage (NCBI taxonomy): Eukaryota > Metazoa > Mollusca > Bivalvia > Venerida > Vesicomyidae > Archivesica > Archivesica marissinica. The sequence goes on from CM026390.1 coordinate 68,459,033, forward strand.
TCACGCGTTGTCGATGTACTCACGCATTATCGATGTACTCACGCATTGTCCACGCATTGTCGATGTACTCCCCCATTGTCGATGTACTCACGCATTGTCCACGCATTGTCGATGTACTCACCCATTGTCGATGTACTCACGCATTATCGATGTACTCACGTATTGTCAATGCACTTACACATTGTCGATGTACTCAACCAGTTTCGATGTACTCACGCATTGTCCAGGCATTGTCGATGTACTCACTCTTTGTCGATGTAATCGCATATTGTCGATGTACACACATATTGTCGATGTACTCAATCATTGTCGATGTACTCACACATTGTCGATGTAATCACACATTGTCGATGTACTTTCCCATTGTCGATGTACTCACGCATTGTCGATGTACTCACACATTGTCGATATACTTTCCCATTGTCGATGTACTCACGCATTGTTGATGTAATCACACATTGTCGATGTACTCACACATTGTCGATGTACTTTCCCATTGTCGATGTACTCACACATTGTCGATGTACTAACACATTGTCGATGTACTCACGCAGTGTCGATGTACTCACGCATTGTCGATGTACTCACCCAGTGTCGATGTACTCACCCATTGTTATGTACCCACGCATTTTCGATGTATTCTCACATTGTCGATGTACTCACATATTGTCGATGTACTCACGCATTGTCGATGTACTCACACATTGTCGATGTACTCACGCATTGTCGATGTACTCACGCATTATCGATGTACTCACGCATTGTCGTTGTACTCATGCATTGTCGATGTACTCACATATTGTCGATGTACTCACATATTGTTGATGTACTCACATATTGTCGATGTACTCACGCATTGTCGATGTACTCACGCATTATCGATGTACTCACGCATTGTCCACCAATTGTCGATGAACCCACGCATTGTCGATGTACTCACGCATTGTCGATGTACTCACATATTGTCGATGTATTTACCCATTGTCGATGTACTTACCCATTGCCGATGTACTCACCCATTGTCGATGTACCCACGCATTGTCGATGTACTAACGCATTGTCTATTTACTCACATATTGTCGATGTACTCACATATTGTCGAGGTACTCACGCATTGTCGATGTACTCACGCATTGTCGATGTACTCACACACTGTCGCTGTACTCACACATTTTCGATATACTCACGCATTGTCGATGTACTCACGCATTGTCGATATACTCACACATTGTCGATGTACTTACCCATTGCCGATGTACTCACTCAGTGTCGATGTACTTAACCATTGTCGATGTACTTACCCATTGTCGATGTACTTACCCATTGTCGATGTACTTACCCATTGTCGATGTACTCACCCATTGTCGATGTACCCACGCATTGTCGATGTACTCACACATTGTGGATGTAATCACACATTGTCGATGTACTAATGCATTGTTGATGTACTCACGCATTGTCGATGTACTCATGCATTATCGATGTACTCACACATTGTCGATGTACTCACGCATTGTCGATGTAATCACGCATTGTCGATGTACTCACACATTGTCGATGTACTTACATATTGTCGATGTACTTACGTATTTTCGATGTACTCACACATTTTCGATGTACTCAACCATTATCGATGTACTCACGCATTGTCCACGCATTGTCGATGTACTCACCCATTGTCGATGTACTCACATATTGTAGATATAATCACACATTGTCGATGTACTCACCCATTGTCGATGTAATCACGCATTGTCGATGTACTCACACATTTTCGATATACACACACATTGTCG
>CM026390.1:68461828-68501361 GCA_014843695.1 Archivesica marissinica
TACCATGGACAAGGTAGAGCCTCTCGCCAGTAGGTATTACAATGGACAAGGTAGAGCCTCTCACCAGTAGATATTGTTACCATGGCCAAGGCAGAGCTTCTCACCAGTAGTTGTTGTTACCATGGACAAGGCAGAGCCTCTCACCAGTAGATATTGTTACCATGGCCAAGGCAGAGCCTCTCACCAGTAGGGATTGTTACCGTGGCCAAGACAGAGCCTCTCACCAGTAGGGATTGTTACCGTGGACAAGGTAGTGCCTCTCACCAGTAGGGATTGTTACCATGGACAAGGTAGAGCCTCTCACCAGTAGGTGTTGTTACCGTGGCCAAGGCAGAACCTCTCACCAGTAGGTATTGTTACCGTGGCCAAGGCAGAACGTCTCACCAGTAGGTGTTGTTACCATGGACAAGCTAGAGCCGCTCACCAGTAGGTATTGTTACCATGGACTAGGTAGAGCCTCTCACCAGTAGGTATTGTTACCGTGGCAAAGGCAGATCCTCTCACATGTAGATATTGTTACCATGGCCAAGGCAGAGATTCTCACCAGTAGGTGTTGTTACCGTGGCCAAGGCAGAACATCTCACCAGTAGGTGTTGTTACCGTGGACAAGCTAGAGCCTCTCACCAGTAGGGATTGTTACCATGGACAAGGTAGAGCCTCTCACCAGTAGGTGTTGTTACCATGGACAAGGTAGAGCCTCTCACCAGTAGGTGTTGTTATCGTGGCCAAGGCAGAACCTCTCACCAGTAGGTGCTGTTACCGTGGCCAAGGCAGAGCCTCTCACCAGTAGGTGTTGTTACCGCGGACAAGGTACGCCTCTCACCAGTAGGGATTGTTACCATGGACAAGGCAGAGCCTCTCACCAGTAGGTGTTGTTACCGTGGACAAGGTAGAGCCTCTCACCAGTAGGTATTGTTACCATGGCCAAGGCAGAGCCTCTCACCAGTAGGTATTGTTACCGTGGACAAGGCAGAGCCTCTCACCAGTAGGTGTTACTATGGACAAGGTAGAGTCTCTCACCAGTAGGTGTTGTTACCATGGACAAGGTAGAGCCTCTCACCAGTAGGGATTGTTACCATGGACAAGGTAGAGCCTCTCACCAGTAGCTATTTACCATGGCCAATGCAGAGCATCTCACCAGTAGATATTGTTACCATGGCCAACGCAGAGCCTCTCACCAGTAGGTGTTGTTACCATGAACAAGGTAGAGCCTCTCGCCAGTAGGTATTACCATGGACAAGGTAGAACCTCCCACCAGTAGATATTGTTACCATGACCAAGGCAGAGCTTCTCACCAGTAGTTGTTGTTACCATGGTCAAGGCAGAGCCTCTCACCAGTAGATATTGTTACCATGGCCAAGGCAGAGCCTCTCACCAGTAGGGATTGTTACAGTGGCCAAGACAGAGACTCTCACCAGTAGGGATTGTTACCGTGGACAAGGTAGAGCCTCTCACCAGTAGGGATTGTTACCGTTGACAAGGTAGAGCCTCTCACCAGTAGGTATTGTTACCGTAGACAAGACAGAGCCTCTCACCAGTAGGTGTTACCATGGACAAGGTAGAGCCTCTCACCAGTAGGTGTTGTAACCATGGACACGGTAGAGCCTCTCACCAGTAGGGATTGTTACCATGGACAAGGTAGAGCTTCTCACCAGTAGGAATTGTTACCATGGACAAGGTAGAGCCCCTCACCAGTAGGTGTTGTTACCGTCGCCAAGGCAGAGCCTCTCACCAGTAGGTGTTGTTACCGCGGACAATGTAAGCCTCTCACCAGTAGGGATTGTTACCATGGACAAGGTAGAGCCTCTCACCAGTAGGTGTTGTTACCATGGACAAGGTAGAGCCTCTCACAGTAGGATTGTTACCATGGACAAGGCAGAGCCTCTCACCAGTAGATATTGTTACCATGGCCAAGCAGAGCCTCTCACCAGTAGGTGTTGTTACCGTGGACAAGGCAGCCTCTCACCAGTAGGGATTGTTACCGTGGCCAGGCAGAGCCTCCACCAGTAGGTTTGTTACCGTGGACAAGGCAGAGCCTCTCACCAGTAGGGTTGTTCCATGGACAAGGTAGAGCCTCTCACCAGTAGGTATTGTTACCGTGGACAAGGCAGCCTCTCACCAGTAGATATTGTTACCATGGCCAAGGCAGAGCCTCTCACCAGTAGGTGTTGTTACCGTGGACAAGGCAGAGCCTCTCACCAGTAGGTGTTGTTACCGTGGACAAGGTAGAGCCTCTCACCAGTAGGGATTGTTACCATGGACAAGGTAGAGCCTCTCACCAGTAGGTGTTGTTACCATGGACAAGGTAGAGCCTCTCACCAGTAGGTGTTGTTACCATGGACAAGGTAGAGCCTCTCACCAGTAGGTGTTGTTACCGTGGACAAGGTAGAGCCTCTCACCAGTAGGTATTGTTACCGTGGACAAGGCAGAACCTCTCACCAGTAGGTGTTGTTACCGTGGCCAAGGCAGAACCTCTCACCAGTAGGTATTGTTACCGTGGCCAAGGCAGAACCTCTCACCAGTAGGTGTTGTTACCTGGACAAGTAGAGCCTCTCACCAGTAGGTGTTGTTACCATGGACAAGGCAGAGCCTCTCACCAGTAGGTATTGTTACCATGGACAAGGCAGAGCCTCTCACCAGTAGGTATTGTTACCGTGGCCAAGGCAGAACCTCTCACCAGTAGGTGTTGTTACCGTGGACAAGGCAGAGCCTCTCACCAGTAGTATTGTTACCATGGACAAGGTAGAGCCTCTCACCAGTAGGTATTGTTACCATGGACAAGGCGAGCCTCTCACCAGTAGGTATTGTTACCATGGACAAGGCAGAGCCTCTCACCAGTAGGTGTTGTTACCGTGGCCAAGCAGAGCCTCTCACCAGTAGGGATTGTTACCGTGGTCAAGAGCCTCTCACCAGTAGGGATTGTTACCGTGGACAAGGCAGAGCCTCTCACCAGTAGGTGTTGTTACCATGGACAAGGTAGAGCCTCTCACCAGTAGGTGTTGTTACCATGGACAATGTAGAGGCTCTCACCAGTAGGGATTGTTACAGTGTTCAAGAGCCTCTCACCAGTAGGGATTGTTACCGTGGACAAGGTAGAGTCTATCACCAGTAGGGATTGTTACCGTGGTCAAGGTAGAGCTTCTAACCAGTAGATAATGTTACCGTGGACAAGAGCCTCTCACCAGTTGTGATTGTTACCCTGGACAAGGTAGAGCCTCTCACCAGTAGGGATTGTTACCATGGACAAGGTAGAGCCTTTCACCAGTAGGGATTGTTACCATTGACAAGGTAGAGCCTCTCACCAGTAGGGAATGTTACCATGGACAAGGTAGAGCCTTTCAGCAGTAGGGATTGTTACCATGGACACGGCAGAGCCTCTAACCAGTAGGTGTTGTTACCATGGACAAGGTAGAGCCTCTCAACAGTAGGTATTGTTACCATGGACAAGGCAGAGCCTCTCACCAGTAGGGATTGTTACCATGGACAAGGTAGAGCCTCTCACCAGTAGGGATTGTTACCGTGGACAAGAGCCTCTCACCAGTAGGGATTGTTACCGTGGTCAAAGTAGAGCTACTAACCAGTATATATTGTTACCGTGGACAAGGCAGAGCTTCTCACCAGTAGGGATTGTTACCGTGGTAAAGAGCCTCTCACCAGTAGGGATTGTTACCATGGACAAGGCAGAACCTCTGACCAGTAGGTGTTGTTACCATGGACAAGGTAGAGCCTCTTACCAGTAGGGATTGTTACCATGGACAAGGCAGAGCCTCTAACCAGTAGGGATTGTTACCGTGGACAAGGCAGAGCCTCTCACCAGTAGGTATTGTTACCGTGGACGAGGCAGTGCCTCTCACCAGTAGGGATTGTTACCGTGGACAAGGTAGAGCCTCTCACCAGTAGGTGTTGTTACCATGGACAAGGCAGAGCCTCTAACCAGTAGTTGTTGTTACCGTGGACAAGGCAGAGCCTCTCGCCAGTAGGGATTGTTACCATGGACAAGGCAGAGCCTCTCACCAGTAGGTATTGTTACCATGTACAAGGCAGAGCCTCTCACCAGTAGGTGTTGTTACCGTGGACAATGCAGAGCCTCTCACTAGTAGGGATTGTTATCATGGACAAGGCAGAGCCTCTCACAAGTAGGTATTGTTACCATGAACAAGGCAGAGCCTCTCACCAGTAGGTGTTGTTACCATGGACAAGGCAGAGCCTCTCGCCAGTAGGGATTGTTACCATGGAAAATGTAGAGCCTCTCACCAGTAGGGATTGTTACTGTGGTCAAATTAGAGCTACTAACCAGTAGATATTGTTACAGTGGACAAGGCAGAGCCTTTCACCAGTAGGGATTGTTACCGTGGTCAAGAGCCTCTCACCAGTAGGGATTGTTACCATGGACAAGGCAGAGCCTCTCACCAGTAGGTATTGTTACCATGGACAAGGCAGAGCCTCTCACCAGTAGGTATTGTTACCATGGACAAGGCAGAGCCTCTCACCAGTAGGTATTGTTACCATGGACAAGGTAGAGCCTCTCACCAGTAGGTGTTGTTACCATGGACAAGGTAGAGCCTCTCACCAGTAGGGATTGTTACCATGGACAAGAGCCTCTCACCAGTAGGATTGTTACCATGGACAAGGCAGAGCCTCACCAGTAGGTATTGTTACCATGGACAAGGCAGAGCCTCTCACCAGTAGGATTGTTACCATGACAAGAGCCTCTCACCAGTAGGATTGTTACCATGGCCAAGGCAGAGCCTCTCACCAGTAGGTGTTGTTACCGTGGACAAGGCAGAGCCTCTCACCAGTAGGGATTGTTACCATGGACAAGGTAGAGCCTCTCACCAGTAGGGATTGTTACCATGGACAAGGTAGAGCCTCTCACCAGTAGGGATTGTTACCGTGGACAAGGTAGAGCCTCTCACCAGTAGATATTGTTACCATGGCCAAGGCAGAGCCTCTCACCAGTAGGGATTGTTACCGTGGACAAGGCAGAGCCTCTCACCAGTAGGGATTGTTACCGTGGACAAAGAGCCTCTCACAGTAGATTGTACCATGGACAAGGTAGAGCCTCTCACCAGTAGGGATTGTTACCGTTGACAGTAGAGCCTCTCACCAGTAGGTATTGTTACCGTAGACAACAGAGCCTCTCACCAGTAGGTGTTACCATGGACAAGGTAGAGCCTCTCACCATAGGTTTGTTACCATGGCAAGTAGAGCCTCTCACCAGTAGGTGTTGTTACCATGGACAAGGTAGAGCCTCTCACCAGTAGGTGTTGTTACCATGGACAAGGCAGAGCCTCTCACCATAGGTGTTGTTACCGGACAAGTAAGCCTCTCACCAGTAGGGATTGTTACCATGGACAAGGTAGAGCCTCTCACCAGTAGGTATTGTTACCATGGACAAGGTAGAGCCTCTCACCAGTAGGTGTTGTTACCGAGGCCAAGGCAGAACCTCTCACCAGTAGATATTGTTACCATGGCCAAGGCAGAGCCTCTCATCAGTAGGTGTTGTTACCGTGGACAAGGCAGAGCCTCTCACCAGTAGGTGTTGTTACCTTGGACAAGGTAGAGCCTCTCACCAGTAGGGATTGTCACCATGGACAAGGTAGAGCCTCTCACCAGTAGGTGTTGTTACCATGGACAAGGTAGAGCCTCTCACCAGTAGGTGTTGTTACCATGGACAAGGTAGAGCCTCTCACCAGTAGGTGTTGTTAGTGGACAAGGCAGAACCTCTCACCAGTAGATATTGTTACCGTGGCCAAGGCAGAGCCTCTCACCAGTAGGTGTTGTTACCATGGACAAGTCAGAGCCTCTCACCAGTAGGTATTGTTACCATGGACAAGGTAGAGCCTCTCACCAGTAGGTGTTGTTACCGTGGACAAGACAGAGCCTCTCACCAATAGGGATTGTTACCGTGGACAAGGTAGAGCCCCTCACCAGTAGGGATTGTTACCATGGACAACGCAGAGCCTCTCACCAGTAGGTATTGTTACCGTGGACAAGGCAGAGCCTCTCACCAGTAGGTGTTACTATGGACAAGGTAGAGTCTCTCACCAGTAGGTGTTGTTACCATGGACAAGGTAGAGCCTCTCACCAGTAGGGATTGTTACCATGGACAAGGTAGAGCCTCTCACCAGTAGCTATTTACCATGGCCAATGCAGAGCATCTCACCAGTAGATATTGTTACCATGGCCAACGCAGAGCCTCTCACCAGTAGGTGTTGTTACCATGAACAAGGTAGAGCCTCTCGCCAGTAGGTATTACCATGGACAAGGTAGAGCCTCCCACCAGTAGATATTGTTACCATGACCAAGGCAGAGCTTCTCACCAGTAGTTGTTGTTACCATGGTCAAGGCAGAGCCTCTCACCAGTAGATATTGTTACCATGGCCAAGGCAGAGCCTCTCACCAGTAGGGATTGTTACAGTGGCCAAGACAGAGACTCTCACCAGTAGGGATTGTTACCGTGGACAAGGTAGAGCCTCTCACCAGTAGGGATTGTTACCGTTGACAAGGTAGAGCCTCTCACCAGTAGGTATTGTTACCGTAGACAAGACAGAGCCTCTCACCAGTAGGTGTTACCATGGACAAGGTAGAGCCTCTCACCAGTAGGTGTTGTAACCATGGACACGGTAGAGCCTCTCACCAGTAGGGATTGTTACCATGGACAAGGTAGAGCTTCTCACCAGTAGGAATTGTTACCATGGACAAGGTAGAGCCCCTCACCAGTAGGTGTTGTTACCGTCGCCAAGGCAGAACCTCTCACCAGTAGGTGTTTTTTACGGTGGCCAAGGCAGAGCCTCTCACCAGTAGGTGTTGTTACCGCGGACAATGTAAGCCTCTCACCAGTAGGGATTGTTACCATGGACAAGGTAGAGCCTCTCACCAGTAGGGATTGTTACCATGGACAAGGTAGAGCTTCTCACCAGTAGGTGTTGTTACCATGGACAAGGTAGAGCCTCTCACCAGTAGGGATTGTTACCATGGACAAGGCAGAGCCTCTCACCAGTAGGTGTTGTTACCGTGGACAAGGTAGAGCCTCTCACCAGTAGGTATTGTTACTATGGCCAAGGCAGAGCCTCTCACCAGTAGGTATTGTTACCGTTGACAAGCCAGAGCCTCTCACCAGTAGGTGTTACTATGGACAAGGTAGAGTCTCTCACCAGTAGGTGTTGTTACCATGGACAAGGTAGAGCCTCTCACCAGTAGGGATTGTTACCATGGACAAGGTAGAGCCTCTCACCAGTAGCTATTTACCATGGCCAAGGCAGAGCCTCTCACCAGTAGATATTGTTACCATGGCCAACGCAGAGCCTCTCACCAGTAGGTGTTGTTACCATGAACAAGGTAGAGCCTCTCGCCAGTAGGTATTACCATGGACAAGGTAGAGCCTCTCACCAGTAGATATTGTTACCATGGCCAAGGCAGAGCTTCTCACCAGTAATTGTTCTTACCATGGACAAGACAGAGCCTCTCACCAGTAGATATTGTTACCCATGCCAAGGCAGAGCCTCTCACCAGTAGGGATTGTTACAGTGGCCAAGACAGAGCCTCTCACCAGTAGGGATTATTACCGTGGACAAGGTAGAGCCTCTCACCAGTAGGGATTGTTACCGTTGACAAGGTAGAGCCTCTCACCAGTAGGTATTGTTACCATGGCCAACGCAGAGCCTCTCACCAGTAGGTATTGTTACCGTAGACAAGGCAGAGCCTCTCACCAGTAGGTGTTACCATGAACAAGGTAGAGCCTCTCACCAGTTGGTGTTGTAACCTTGGACAAGGTAGAGCCTCTCACCAGTAGGGATTGTTACCATGGACAAGGTAGAGCCTCTCACCAGTAGGTGTTGTTACCGTGGCCAAGGCAGAGCCTCTCACCAGTAGGTGTTGTTACCGCGGACAAGGTAAGCCTCTCGCCAGTAGGGATTGTTACCATGTACAAGGTAGAGCCTCTCACCAGTAGGTGTTGTTACCATGGACAATGTAGAGCCTCTCACCTGTAGGGATTGTTACCATGGACAAGGTAGAGCCTCTCACCAGTAGGTATTGTCACCATGGCCAAGGCAGAGCCTCTCACCAGTAGATATTGTTACCATGGCCAAGGCAGAGCCTCTCACCAGTAGGTATTGTTACCATGGCCAAGGCAGAGCCTCTCACCAGTAGGTATTGTTACCGTGGACAAGGCAGAGCCTCTCACCAGTAGGTGTTACTATGGACAAGGTAGAGTCTCTCATCAATAGGTGTTGTTACCATGGACAAGGTAGAGCCTCTCACCAGTAGGGATTGTTACCATGGACAAGGTAGAGCCTCTCACCAGTAGCTATTTACCATGGCCAAGGCAGAGCCTCTCACCAGTAGATATTGTTACCATGGCCAAGGCAGAGCCTCTCACCAGTAGGTGTTGTTACCATGAACAAGGTAGAGCCTCTCGCCAGTAGGTATTACCATGGACAAGGTAGAGCCTCTCACCAGTAGGTATTGTTACCATGGCCAAGGCATAGCCTCTCACCAGTAGATATTGTTACCTTGGCCAAGGCAGAGCCTCTCACCAGTAGGTGTTGTTACCGTGGACAAGGTTGAGCCTCTCATCAGTAGGTGTTGTTACAGTGGCCAAAGCAGAGCCTCTCACCTGTAGGTGTTGTTACCATGGACAAGTTAGAGCCTCTCACCAGTAGGGATTGTTATCATGGACAAGCTAGAGCCTCTCACCAGTAGGTGTTGTTACCGTGGACAAGACAGAGCCTCTCACCAATAGGGATTGTTACCGTGGACAAGGTAGAGCCTCTCACCAGTAGGGATTGTTACCATGGACAACGTAGAGCCTCTCACCAGTAGGTGTTGTTACCGTGGCCAAGGCAGAGCCTATCACCAGTAGATGTTGTTATAATGGACAAGGCAGAGCCTCTCACCAGTAGGGATTGTTACCATGGACAAGGTAGAGCCTCTCACCAGTAGGTATTGTTACCATGGCCAAGGCAGAATCTCTCACCAGTAGGTGTTGTTACCATGGACAAGCTAGAGCCTCTCACAAGTAGGGATTGTTACCATGGACAAGGTAGAGCCTCTCACCAGTAGGTATTGTTACCGTGGCCAAGGCAGATCCTCTCACCAGTAGATATTGTTACCACGGCCAAGGCAATGATTCTCACCAGTAGGTGTTGTTACCGTGGCCAAGGCAGAACATCTCACCAGTAGGTGTTGTTACCGTGGACAAGGTAGAGCCTCTCACCAGTAGGGATTGTTACCATGGACAACGTAGAGCCTCTCACCAGTAGGTGTTGTTACCATGGACAAGGTAGAGCCTCTCACCAGTAGGTGTTGTTACTGTGGCCAAGGCAGAGCCTCTCACCAGTAGTTGTTGTTACCGCGGACAAGGTAAGCCTCTCACCAGTAGGGATTGTTACCATGGACAAGGTAGAGCCTCTCACCAGTAGGTGTTGTTACCATGGACAATGTAGAGCCTCTCACCAGTAGGAATTGTTACCATGGACAAGGCAGAGCCTCTCACCAGTAGGTGTTGTTACCGTGTACAAGGTAGAGCCTCTCACCAGTAGGGATTGTTACCATGGACAAGGTAGAGCCTCTCACCAGTAGGTATTGTTACCATGGCCAAGGCAGAGCCTCTCACCAGTAGGTATTGTTACCGTGGACAAGGCAGAGCCTCTCACCAGTAGGTGTTACCATGGACAAGGTAGAGCCTCTCACCAGTAGGTGTTGTTACCATGGACACAGTAGAGCCTCTCACCAGTAGGGATTGTTACCATGGACAAGGTAGAGCCTCTCGCCAGTAGGTATTACCATGGACATGGTAGAGCCTCTCACCAGTAGATATTGTTACCATGGCCAAGGCAGAACCTCTCACCAGTAGTTGTTGTTACCATGGACAAGGCAGAGCCTCTCACAAGTAGATATTGTTACCATGGCCAAGGCAGAGCCTCTCACCAGTAGGGATTGTTACCATGGCCAAGACAGAGCCTCTCACCAGTAGGGATTGTTACCGTGGACAAGGTAGAGCCTCTCACCAGTAGGTGTTTTTACCATGGACAAGACAGAGCCTCTCACCAGTTGGGATTGTTACCATGGACATGGTAGAGCCTCTCACCAGTAGGTATTGTTACCATGGCCAAGGCAGAGCCTCTCACCAGTAGGTATTGTTACCATGGCCAAGGCAGAGCCTCTCACCAGTAGGTGTTGTTACCGTGGACAAGGTATAGCCTCTCACCAGTAGGTATTGTTACCATGGCCAAGGCAGAGCTTCTCACCAGTAGGTATTGTTACCGTGGACAAGGTAGAGCCTCTCACCAGTAGGTGTTGTTACCGTGGCCAATGCAGAGCCTCTCACCTGTAGGTGTTGTTACCATGGACAAGGTAGAGCCTCTCACCAGTAGGTGTTGTTACCGTGGCCAATGCAGAGCCTCTCACCTGTAGGTGTTGTTACCGTGGTCAAGAGCCTATCACCAGTAGGGATTGTTACCGTGGACAAGGCAGAGCCTCTCACCAGTAGGTGTTATTACCATGGACAAGGTAGAGCCTCTCACCAGTAGGTGTTGTTACCATGGACAAGGTAGAGCCTCTCACCAGTAGGGATTGTTACCGTGGTCAAGAGCCTCTCACCAGTAGGGATTGCTACCGTAGACAAGGTAGAGCCTATCACCAGTAGGGATTGTTACCGTGGTCAAGGTAGAGCTACTAACCAGTAGATATTGTTACCGTGGACAAGAGCCTCTCACCAGTTGGGATTGTTACCATGGACAAGGTAGAGCCTCTCACCAGTAGGGATTGTTACCGTGGATAAGGTAGAGCCTATCACCAGTAGGGATTGTTACCGTGGTCAAGGTAGAGCTTCTAACCAGTAGATATTGTTACCGTGGACAAGAGCCTCTCACCAGTTGGGATTGTTACCATGGACAAGGTAGAGCCTCTCACCAGTAGGGATTGTTACCATGGACAATCTAGAGCCTTTCACCAGTAGGGATTGTTACCATGGACAAGGTAGAGCCTCTCACCAGTAGGGATTGTTACCATGGACAAGGTAGAGCCTTTCACCAGTAGGGATTGTTACCATGGACAAGGCAGAGCCTCTTACCAATAGGTGTTGTTACCGTGGACAAGAGCCTCACACCAGTAGGGATTGTTACCATGGACAAGGTAGAGCGTCTCACCAGTAGGGATTGTTACCATGGACATGGCAGAGCCTCTCAGCAGTAGGTGTTGTTACCATGGACAAGGCAAAGCCTCTCCCCAGTAGGTGTTGTTACCGTGGACAAGGCAGAGCCTCTCACCGGTAGGTATTTTTACCGCGGACAAGGTAAGCCTCTCACCAGTAGGGATTGTTACCATGGACAAGACAGAGCCTTTCACCAGTAAGTGTTACCATGGACAATGTAGAGCCTCTCACCAGTAGGGATTGTTACCATGGACAAGGCAGAGCCTTTCACCAGTAAGTGTTACCATGGACAAGGTAGAGCCTCTCACCAGTAGGTGTTGTTACTGTGGAACAGGTAGAGCGTCTCACCAGTAGGGATTGTTACCATGGACAAGGTAGAGCCTCTCACCAGTAGGTATTGTTACCGTGGCCAAGGCAGATCCTCTCACCAGTAGATATTGTTACCACGGCCAAGGCAGTGATTCTCACCAGTAGGTGTTGTTACCGTGGCCAAGGCAGAACATCTCACCAGTAGGTGTTGTTACCGTGGACAAGGTAGAGCCTCTCACCAGTAGGGATTGTTACCATGGACAACGTAGAGCCTCTCACCAGTAGGTGTTGTTACCATGGACAAGGTAGAGCCTCTCACCAGTAGGTGTTGTTACTGTTGCCAAGGCAGAGCCTCTCACCAGTAGTTGTTGTTACCGCGGACAAGGTAAGCCTCTCACCAGTAGGGATTGTTACCATGGACAAGGTAGAGCCTCTCACCAGTAGGTGTTGTTACCATGGACAATGTAGAGCCTCTCACCAGTAGGAATTGTTACCATGGACAAGGCAGAGCCTCTCACCAGTAGGTGTTGTTACCGTGTACAAGGTAGAGCCTCTCACCAGTAGGGATTGTTACCATGGACAAGGTAGAGCCTCTCACCAGTAGGTATTGTTACCATGGCCAAGGCAGAGCCTCTCACCAGTAGGTATTGTTACCGTGGACAAGGCAGAGCCTCTCACCAGTAGGTGTTACCATGGACAAGGTAGAGCCTCTCACCAGTAGGTGTTGTTACCATGGACACAGTAGAGCCTCTCACCAGTAGGGATTGTTACCATGGACAAGGTAGAGCCTCTCGCCAGTAGGTATTACCATGGACATGGTAGAGCCTCTCACCAGTAGATATTGTTACCATGGCCAAGGCAGAACCTCTCACCAGTAGTTGTTGTTACCATGGACAAGGCAGAGCCTCTCACAAGTAGATATTGTTACCATGGCCAAGGCAGAGCCTCTCACCAGTAGGGATTGTTACCATGGCCAAGACAGAGCCTCTCACCAGTAGGGATTGTTACCGTGGACAAGGTAGAGCCTCTCACCAGTAGGTGTTTTTACCATGGACAAGACAGAGCCTCTCACCAGTTGGGATTGTTACCATGGACATGGTAGAGCCTCTCACCAGTAGGTATTGTTACCATGGCCAAGGCAGAGCCTCTCACCAGTAGGTATTGTTACCATGGCCAAAGCAGAGCCTCTCACCAGTAGGGTTGTTACCGTGGACAAGGTATAGCCTCTCACCAGTAGGTATTGTTACCATGGCCAAGGCAGAGCTTCTCACCAGTAGGTATTGTTACCGTGGACAAGGTAGAGCCTCTCACCAGTAGGTGTTGTTACCGTGGCCAATGCAGAGCCTCTCACCAGTAGGTGTTGTTACCATGGACAAGGTAGAGCCTCTCACCAGTAGGTGTTGTTACCATGGCCAATGCAGAGCCTCTCACCTGTAGGTGTTGTTACCGTGGCAAACCCAACCGGACAAGAGCCTCTCACCAGTAGGTTTTACCTGGACAAGGCAGAGCCTCTCACCAGTAGGGATTGTTACCGTGGTCAAGAGCCTCTCACCAGTAGGGATTGTTACCGTGGACAAGGCAGAGCCTCTCACCAGTAGGTATTGTTACCATGGACAAGGTAGAGCCTCTCACCAGTAGGTTTGTTACCTGGACAAGCTCTCACCAGTGGGATTGTTACCTGGCAAGAGCCTCTCACCAGTAGGGATTGTTACCGTGGACAAGGTAGAGCCTATCACCAGTAGGGATTGTTACCGTGGTCAAGGTAGAGCTTCTAACCAGTAGATATTGTTACCGTGGACAAGAGCCTCTCACCAGTTGGGATTGTTACCATGGACAAGGTAGAGCCTCTCACCAGTAGGGATTGTTACCATGGACAAGGTAGAGCCTTTCACCAGTAGGGATTGTTACCATGGACAAGGTAGAGCCTCTCACCAGTAGGGATTGTTACCATGGACAAGGTAGAGCCTTTCACCAGTAGGGATTGTTACCATGGACAAGGCAGAGCCTCTCACCAGTAGGTGTTGTTACCGTGGACAAGAGCCTCTCACCAGTAGGGATTGTTACCATGGACAAGGTAGAGCCTCTCACCAGTAGGGATTGTTACCATGGACAAGGCAGAGCCTCTCACCAGTAGGTTTGTTACCATGGACAAGAGCCTCTCCCAGTAGGTTGTTACCGTGGCAAGAGAGCCCTACCGTAGTATTTTACCGGGACAAGGAAGCCTCTCACCAGTAGGGATTGTTACCATGGCAAAGAGCCTCTCACCAGTAATTGTTACCATGGACAAGGTAGAGCCTCTCACCAGTAGGTGTTGTTACCATGGACAAGGTAGAGCCTCTCACCAGTAGGATTGTTACCATGGACAAGGTAGAGCCTCTCACCAGTAGGTATTGTTACCGTGGACAAGGCAGAGCCTCTCACCAGTAGGTATTGTTACCGTGGACAAGGCAGAGCCTCTCACCAGTAGGTATTGTTACCATGGACAAGGTAGAGCCTCTCACCAGTAGGTATTGTTACCATGGACAAGGCAGAGCCTCTCACCAGTAGGTGTTGTTACCATGGACAAGGTAGAGCCTCTCACCAGTAGGTATTGTTACCATGGACAAGGCAGAGCCTCTCACCAGTAGGTATTGTTACCATGGACAAGGCAGAGCCTCTCACCAGTAGGTGTTGTTACCGTGGACAAGGCAGAGCCTCTCACCAGTAGGGATTGTTACCATGGACAAGGCAGAGCCTCTCACCAGTAGGTATTGTTACCATGGACAAGGCAGAGCCTCTCACCAGTAGGTATTGTTACCATGGACAAGGCAGAGCCTCTCACCAGTAGGGATTGTTACCATGGACAAGAGCCTCTCACCAGTAGGGATTGTTACCTGGACAAGAGCCTCTCACCAGTAGGGATTGTTACCATGGACAAGAGCCTCTCACCAGTAGGTATTGTTACCATGGACAATAGCCTCTCACCAGTAGGGATTGTTACCATGGACAAGAGCCTCTCACCAGTAGGGATTGTTACCATGGACAAGAGCCTCTCACCATTAGGGATTGTTACCATGGACAAGAGACTCTCACCAGTAGGGTTGTTACCATGGACAATGTAGAGCCTCTCACCAGTAGGGATTGTTACCATGGACAAGGCGGAGCCTCTCACCAGTAGGGATTGTTCCCATGGTCAAGGTAGAGCCTCTCACAGTAGGGATTGTAACCGTGGACAAGGCAGAGCCTCTCACCAGTAGGGATTGTTACCATGGACAAGGCGGAGCCTCTCACCAATAGGTGTTGTTACCATGGACAAGGCAGAGCCTCTCGCCTGTAGGGATTGTTACCATGGACAAGGTACCGCCTCTCACCAGTAGGGATTGTTACCGTGGTCAAAGTAGAGCTTCTAACCAGTAGATATTGTTACCGTGGATAGGCAGAGCCTCTCACCAGTAGGTATTGTTACCTTGGTCAAGAGCCTCTCACCAGTAGGGATTGTTACCTTGGTCAAGAGCCTCTCACCAGTAGGGATTGTTACCATGGACAAAGCAGAGCCTCTCACCAGTAGGTGTTGTTACCATGGACAGGGTAGAGCCTCTCATATGTAGGTATTACCATGGACATGGTAGAGCCTCTCACCAGTAGATATTGTTACCATGGCCAAGGCAGAACCTCTCACCAGTAGTTGTTGTTACCATGGACAAGGCAGAGCCTCTCACAAGTAGATATTGTTACCATGGCCAAGGCAGAGCCTCTCACCAGTAGGGATTGTTACCATGGCCAAGACAGAGCCTCTCACCAGTAGGGATTGTTACCGTGGACAAGGTAGAGCCTCTCACCAGTAGGTGTTTTTACCATGGACAAGACAGAGCCTCTCACCAGTTGGGATTGTTACCATGGACATGGTAGAGCCTCTCACCAGTAGGTATTGTTACCATGGCCAAGGCAGAGCCTCTCACCAGTAGGTATTGTTACCATGGCCAAAGCAGAGCCTCTCACCAGTAGGTGTTGTTACCGTGGACAAGGTATAGCCTCTCACCAGTAGGTATTGTTACCATGGCCAAGGCAGAGCTTCTCACCAGTAGGTATTGTTACCGTGGACAAGGTAGAGCCTCTCACCAGTAGGTGTTGTTACCGTGGCCAATGCAGAGCCTCTCACCTGTAGGTGTTGTTACCATGGACAAGGTAGAGCCTCTCACCAGTAGGTGTTGTTACCGTGGCCAATGCAGAGCCTCTCACCTGTAGGTGTTGTTACCGTGGTCAAGAGCCTATCACCAGTAGGGATTGTTACCGTGGACAAGGCAGAGCCTCTCACCAGTAGGTGTTATTACCATGGACAAGGTAGAGCCTCTCACCAGTAGGTGTTGTTACCATGGACAAGGTAGAGCCTCTCACCAGTAGGGATTGTTACCGTGGTCAAGAGCCTCTCACCAGTAGGGATTGCTACCGTAGACAAGGTAGAGCCTATCACCAGTAGGGATTGTTACCGTGGTCAAGGTAGAGCTACTAACCAGTAGATATTGTTACCGTGGACAAGAGCCTCTCACCAGTTGGGATTGTTACCATGGACAAGGTAGAGCCTCTCACCAGTAGGGATTGTTACCGTGGATAAGGTAGAGCCTATCACCAGTAGGGATTGTTACCGTGGTCAAGGTAGAGCTTCTAACCAGTAGATATTGTTACCGTGGACAAGAGCCTCTCACCAGTTGGGATTGTTACCATGGACAAGGTAGAGCCTCTCACCAGTAGGGATTGTTACCATGGACAATCTAGAGCCTTTCACCAGTAGGGATTGTTACCATGGACAAGGTAGAGCCTCTCACCAGTAGGGATTGTTACCATGGACAAGGTAGAGCCTTTCACCAGTAGGGATTGTTACCATGGACAAGGCAGAGCCTCTTACCAGTAGGTGTTGTTACCGTGGACAAGAGCCTCACACCAGTAGGGATTGTTACCATGGACAAGGTAGAGCGTCTCACCAGTAGGGATTGTTACCATGGACATGGCAGAGCCTCTCAGCAGTAGGTGTTGTTACCATGGACAAGGCAAAGCCTCTCCCCAGTAGGTGTTGTTACCGTGGACAAGGCAGAGCCTCTCACCGGTAGGTATTTTTACCGCGGACAAGGTAAGCCTCTCACCAGTAGGGATTGTTACCATGGACAAGACAGAGCCTTTCACCAGTAAGTGTTACCATGGACAATGTAGAGCCTCTCACCAGTAGGGATTGTTACCATGGACAAGGCAGAGCCTTTCACCAGTAAGTGTTACCATGGACAAGGTAGAGCCTCTCACCAGTAGGTGTTGTTACTGTGGAACAGGTAGAGCGTCTCACCAGTAGGGATTGTTACCATGGACAAGGTAGAGCCTCTCACCAGTAGGTATTGTTACCATGGCCAAGGCAGAGCCTCTCACCAGTAAGTATTGTTACCGTGGACAAGGCAGAGCCTCTCACCAGTAGGTGTTGTTACCATGGACAAGGTAGAGCCTCTCACCAGAAGGTATTGTTACCATGGCCAAGGCAGAGCCTCTCACCAGTAGGTATTGTTACCATGGACAAGGCAGAGCCTCTCACCAGTAGGGATTGTTACCTTGGACAAGACAGAGCCTCTCACCAGTAGGTGTTGTTACCATGGACAATGCAGAGCCTCTCACTAGTAGGGATTATTACCGTGGACAAGGTAGAGCCTCTCACCAGTAGGTATTGTTACCATGGACAATGCAGAGCCTCTCACTAGTAGGGATTATTACCATGGACAAGGTAGAGCCTCTCACCAGAAGGGATTGTTACCATGGACAAGAGCCTCTCACCAGTAGGGATTGTTACCATGGACAAGAGCCTCTCACCAGTAGGGATTGTTACCATGGACAAGAGCCTCTCACCAGTAGGTATTGTTACCATGGACAATAGCCTCTCACCAGTAGGGATTGTTACCATGGACAAGAGCCTCTCACCAGTAGGGATTGTTACCATGGACAAGAGCCTCTCACCATTAGGGATTGTTACCATGGACAAGAGACTCTCACCAGTAGGTGTTGTTACCATGGACAATGTAGAGCCTCTCACCAGTAGGGATTGTTACCATGGACAAGGCGGAGCCTCTCACCAGTAGGGATTGTTCCCATGGTCAAGGTAGAGCCTCTCACTAGTAGGGATTGTAACCGTGGACAAGGCAGAGCCTCTCACCAGTAGGGATTGTTACCATGGACAAGGCGGAGCCTCTCACCAATAGGTGTTGTTACCATGGACAAGGCAGAGCCTCTCGCCTGTAGGGATTGTTACCATGGACAAGGTACCGCCTCTCACCAGTAGGGATTGTTACCGTGGTCAAAGTAGAGCTTCTAACCAGTAGATATTGTTACCGTGGATTAGGCAGAGCCTCTCACCAGTAGGTATTGTTACCTTGGTCAAGAGCCTCTCACCAGTAGGGATTGTTACCTTGGTCAAGAGCCTCTCACCAGTAGGGATTGTTACCATGGACAAAGCAGAGCCTCTCACCAGTAGGTGTTGTTACCATGGACAGGGTAGAGCCTCTCATATGTAGGGATTGTTACCGTGGACAAGGCAGAGCCTCTCACCAGTAGGGATTGTTACCGTGGCCAAGGCAGAACCTCTCACCAGTAGATATTGTTACCATGGCCAAGGCATAGATACTCACCAGTAGGTGTTGTTACCGTGGCCAAGGCAGAGCCTCTCATCAGTAGGTGTTGTTACCGCGGACAAGGTACGCCTCTAAGGCTCTACCTTGTCCATGGTAATAACACCTACTAGTGAGAGGCTCTGCCTTGTCCACGGTAACAATCCCTACTGGTGAGAGGCTCTTGACCACGGTAACAATCCCTACTGGTGAGAGGCTCTGCCTTGTCCATGGTAACAATCCCTACTTGAGAGAGGCTCTACCTTGTCCATGGTAACAACACCTACTGGTGAGAGGCTCTGTCTTGTCCATGGTAACCCATGGACAATGTAGAGCCTTTCACCAGTAGGGATTGTTACCATGGACAAGGTAGAGCCTCTCACCAGTAGGGATTGTTACCATGGACAAGGTAGAGCCTTTCACCAGTAGGGATTGTTACCATGGACAAGGCAGAGCCTCTCACCAGTAGGTGTTGTTACCTTGGACAAGAACCTCTCACCAGTAGGGTTGTTACCATGGACAAGTTAGAGCCTCTCACCAGTAGGGATTGTTACCTTGGACAAGGCAGAGCCTCTCACCAGTAGGTGTTGTTACCATGGACAAGGCAGAGCCTCTCGCCAGTAGGGATTGTTACCATGGACAAGGCAGAGCCTCTCACCAGTAAGGACTATTACCGTGGACAAGAGCCTCTCACCAGTAGGGATTGTTACCATGGACAAGTTAGAGCCTCTCACCAGTAGATATTGTTACCATGGACAAGGCAGAGCCTCTCACCAGTAGGGATTGTTACCATGGATAAGGCAGAGCCTCTCGCCAGTAGGGATTGTTACCATGGACAAGGTAGAGCCTCTCACCAGTAGGTGGTGTTACCGTGGACAATGTAAAGCCTCTCACCAGTAGGGATTGTTACCATGGACAAGGCAGAGCCTCTCACCAGTAGGGATTGTTACCTTGGACAAGGCAGAGCCTCTCACCAGTAGATGTTGTTACCATGGAGAAGGTAGAGCCTCTAACCAGTAGGTGTTGGCACCATGGACAAGGTAGAGCCTCTCTCCAGTAGGGATTTTTACCATGGACAAGGTAGAGCCTCTAACCAGTAGGTGTTGTTACCATGGACAAGGCAGAGCCTCTCACCAGTAGGGATTGTTACCATGGAAAAGGCAGAGCCTCTCACCAGTAGGTGTTGTTACCGTGGACAAGGCAGAGCCTCTCACCAGTAGGTGTTGTTACCGTGGACAAGGCAGAGCCTCTCAGCAGTAGGGATTGTTACCATGGACAAGGCAGAGCCTCTCACCAGTAGGTGTTGCTACCATGGACAAGGTAGAGCCTATCACCAGTAGGGATTGTTACCGTGGACGAGGCAGAGCCTCTCACCAGTAGGGATTGTTACCGTGGACAAGGTAGAGCCTCTCACCAGTAGGTGTTATTACCATGGACAAGGCAGAGCCTCTAACCAGTAGGTGTTGTTACCGTGGACAAGGCAGAGCCTCGCGCCAGTAGGGATTGTTACCATGGACAAGACAGAGCCTCTCACCGGTAGGTATTGTTACCATGTACAAGGCAGAGCCTCTCTCCAGTAGATGTTGTTACCGTGGACAAGGCAGAGCCTCTCACCAGTAGGTGTTGTTACCGTGGACAATGTAGAGCCTCTCACCAGTAGGTGTTGTTACCATGGTCATGGTAGAGCCTCTCACCAGTAGGGATTGTTACCGTGGTCAAGAACCTCTCACCAGTAGGGATTGTTACCATGGACAAGGTAGAGCCTATCACCAGTAGGGATTGTTACCTTGGTCAAGGTAGAGCTTCTAACCAGTAGATATTGTTACCGTGGACAAGAACCTCTCACCAGTTGGGATTGTTACCATGGACAAGGTAGAGCCTCTCACCAGTAGGTATTGTTACCATGGACAATGTAGAGCCTTTCACCAGTAGGGATTGTTACCGTGGACAAGGCAGAGCCTCTCACCAGTAGGGATTGTTACCATGGACAAGGCAGAGCCTCTCACCAGTAGGTGTTGTTACCGTGGCCAAGGCAGAGCCTCTCACCAGTAGATATTGTTACCGTGGACAAGGTAGAGCCTATCACCAGTAGGGATTGTTACCGTGGACGAGGCAGAGCCTCTCACCAGTAAGTAGGGATTGTTACCGTGGACAAGGTAGAGCCTCTCACTAGTAGGTGTTATTACCATGGAAAAGGCAGAGCCTCTAACCAGTAGGTATTGTTACCGTGGACAAGGCAGAGCCTCTCACCAGTAGGTGTTGTTACCATGGACAAGGCAGAGCCTCTCGCCAGTAGGGATTGTTACCATGGACAAGGCAGATCGTCTCACCAGTAGGGATTGTTACCATGGACATGGCAGAGCCTCTCGCCAGTAGGGATTGTTACCATGGACAAGGTAGAGCCTCTCACCAGTAGGTGTTGTTACCGTGGACAAGGCAGAGCCTCTCACCAGTAGATGTTGTTACCATGGACAAGGTAGAGCCTCTCACCAGTAGGTGTTGTTACCCTGTACAAGGTAGAGCCTCTCACCAGTAGATATTGTTACCCTGTACAAGGTAGAGCCTCTCACCAGTAGGTGTTGTTACCATGGACAAGGTAGAGCCTCTCACCAGTAGGGATTGTTACCTTGGACAAGGCAGAGCCTCTCACCAGTAGATGTTGTTACCATGGAGAAGGTAGAGCCTCTAACCAGTAGGTGTTGGTACCATGGACAAGGTAGAGCCTCTCTCCAGTAGGGATTTTTACCATGGACAAGGTAGTTTATACAAATTTATTTTAGCTCGATTGCGAAACAAGTTATGTCAACTTATATTAATCACTCTCGAGACCTCATTCCTGATGGAATCCATCGCCACGAGGGAGAGAGAAGAGGCAACGTGGAATTTAAATGCCTTGCCTAAGGGACAATTGTAACGGCTCCAGCGGGGCTCGAACATGGACATGGACAAGGTAGAGCCTCTAACCAGTAGGTGTTGTTACCATGGACAAGGCAGAGCCTCTCACCAGTAGGGATTGTTACCATGGAAAAGGCAGAGCCTCTCACCAGTAGGTGTTGTTACCGTGGACAAGGCAGAGCCTCTCACCAGTAGTGATTGTTACCATGGACAAGGCAGAGCCTCTCACCAGTAGGTGTTGTTACCGTGGCCAAGGCAGAGCTTCTCACCAGTAGATATTGTTACCGTGGACAAGGTAGAGCCTATCACCAGTAGGGATTGTTACCGTGGACGAGGGAGAGCCTCTCACCAGTAGGGATTGTTACCGTGGACAAGGTAGAGCCTCTCACCAGTAGGTGTTATTACCATGGACAAGGCAGAGCCTCTAACCAGTAGGTGTTGTTACCGTGGACAAGGCAGAGCCTCGCGCCAGTAGGGATTGTTACCATGGACAAGACAGAGCCTCTCACCGGTAGGTATTGTTACTATGTACAAGGCAGAGCCACTCTCCAGTAGATGTTGTTACCGTGGACAAGGCAGAGCCTCTCACTATTAGGGATTGTTACCATGTACAAGGCAGAGCCTCTCACCAGTAGGTATTTTTACCATGAACAAGGCAGAGCCTCTCACCAGTAGGTGTTGTTACCGTGGACAAGGCAGAGCCTCTCACCAGTAGGTGTTGTTACCGTGGACAAGGCAGAGCCTCTCACCAGTAGGGATTGTTACCATGGACAAGGCAGAGCCTCTCACCAGTAGGTGTTGTTACCATGGACAAGGTAGAGCCTATCACCAGTAGGGATTGTTACCGTGGACGAGGCAGAGCCTCTCACCAGTAGGGATTGTTACCGTGGACAAGGTAGAGACTCTCACCAGTAGGTGTTATTACCATGGACAAGGCAGAGCCTCTAACCAGTAGGTGTTGTTACCGTGGACAAGGCAGAGCCTCGCGCCAGTAGGGATTGTTACCATGGACAAGACAGAGCCTCTCACCGGTAGGTATTGTTACCCTGTACAAGGCAGAGCCTCTCTCCAGTAGATGTTGTTACCGTGGACAAGGCAGAGCCTCTCACTAGTAGGGATTGTTACCGTGGACAAGACAGAGCCTCTCACCAGTAGGTATTTTTACCATGAACAAGGCAGAGCCTCTCACCAGTAGGTGTTGTTACCATGTACAAGGCAGAGCCTCTCACCAGTAGGTATTTTTACCATGAACAAGGCAGAGCCTCTCACCAGTAGGTGTTGTTACCATGGACAAGGCAGAGCCTCTCGCCAGTAGGGATTGTTACCATGGACAAGGCAGATCCTCTCACCAGTAGGGATTGTTACCATGGACAAGGCAGAGCCTCTCGCCAGTAGGGATTGTTACCATGGACAAGGTAGAGACTCTCACCAGTAGGTGTTGTTACCCTGGACAAGGTAGAGCCTCTCACCAGTAGGGATTGTTACCATGGACAAGGCAGAGCCTCTCACCAGTAGGGATTGTTACCATGGACAAGGTAGAGCCTCTCACCAGTAGGGATTGTTACCGTGAACAAGGTAGAACCTCTCACAAGTAGGTGTTGTTACCATGGACAAGGTAGAGCCTCTAACCAGTAGGTGTTGTTACCATGGACAAGGCAGAGCCTCTCACCAGTAGGGATTGTTACCGTGGACAAGAGCCTCTCACCAGTATGGATTGTTACCGTGGTCAAATTAGAGCTACTAACCAGTAGATATTGTACGGGGACAAGGCAGAGCCTCTCACCAGTAGGAATTGTTACCTTGGTCAAGAGCCTCTCACCAGTAGGGATTGTTACCTTGGTCAAGAGCCTCTCACCAGTAGGGATTGTTACCATGGACAAGGCAGAGCCTCACGCCAGTAGGGATTGTTACCATGGACAAGGTAGAGCCTCTCACCAGTAGGGATTGTTACCGTGGTCAAAGTAGAGCTACTAACCAGTAGATATTTGTTACCGTGGACAAGGCAAAGCCTCTCACCAGTAGTGATTGTTACAGTGGTCAAGAGCCTCTCATCAGTAGGGATTGTTACCATGGACAAGAGCCTCTCACCAGTAGGGATTGTTACCGTGGTCAAAGTAGAGCTACTAACCAGTAGATATTGTTACCGTGAACAAGGCAGAGCCTCTCACCACTAGGGATTGTTACCGTGGTCAAGAGCCTCTCACCAGTAGGGATTGTTACCATGGACAGGCAGAGCCTCTCACCAGTAGGTGTTGTTACCGTGGACAATGTAGAGCCTCTCAGCAGTAGGGATTGTTACCATGGACAAGGCAGAGCCTCTCACTAGTAGGGATTGTTACCGTGGACAAGGCAGAGCCTCACCAGTAGGTGTTGTTACCATGGTCATGGTAGAGCCTCTCACCAGTAGGTGTTGTTACCATGGTCAAGAACCTCTCACCAGTAGGGATTGTTACCGTGGTCAAGAACCTCTCACCAGTAGGGATTGTTACCGTGGACAAGGTAGAGCCTTCTCCAGTAGGGATTGTTACCTTGGTCAAGGTAGAGCTTCTAACCAGTAGATATTGTTACCGTGGACGAACCTCTCACCAGTTGGGATTGTTACCATGGACAAGGTAGAGCCTCTCACCAGTAGGTATTGGTACCATGGACAATGTAGAGCCTTTCACCAGTAGGGATTGTTACCGTGGACAAGGCAGAGCCTCTCACCAGTAGGGATTGTTACCATGGACAAGGCAGAGCCTCTCACCAGTAGGTGTTGTTACCGTGGCTAAGGCAGAGCCTCTCACCAGTAGATATTGTTACCGTGGACAAGGTAGAGCCTATCACCAGTAGGGATTGTTACCGTGGACGAGGCAGAGCCTCTCACCAGTAAGTAGGGATTGTTACCGTGGACAAGGTAGAGCCTCTCACTAGTAGGTGTTATTACCATGGAAAAGGCAGAGCCTCTAACCAGTAGGTATTGTTACCGTGGACAAGGCAGAGCCTCTCACCAGTAGGTGTTGTTACCATGGACAAGGCAGAGCCTCTCGCCAGTAGGGATTGTTACCATGGACAAGGCAGATCCTCTCACCAGTAGGGATTGTTACCATGGACATGGCAGAGCCTCTCGCCAGTAGGGATTGTTACCATGGACAAGGTAGAGCCTCTCACCAGTAGGTGTTGTTACCCTGTACAAGGTAGAGCCTCTCACCAGTAGATGTTGTTACCATGGAGAATGTAGAGCCTCTAACCAGTAGGTGTTGGTACCATGGACAAGGTAGAGCCTCTCTCCAGTAGGGATTTTTACCATGGACAAGGTAGTTTATACAAATTTATTTTAGCTCGATTGCGAAACAAGTTATGTCAACTTATATTAATCACTCTCGAGACCTCATTCCTGATGGAATCCATCGCCACGAGGGAGAGAGAAGAGGCAACGTGGAATTTAAATGCCTTGCCTAAGGGCACAATTGTAACGGCTCCAGCGGGGCTCGAACATGGACATGGACAAGGTAGAGCCTCTAACCAGTAGGTGTTGTTACCATGGACAAGGCAGAGCCTCTCACCAGTAGGGATTGTTACCATGGAAAAGGCAGAGCCTCTCACCAGTAGGTGTTGTTACCGTGGACAAGGCAGAGCCTCTCACCAGTAGTGATTGTTACCATGGACAAGGCAGAGCCTCTCACCAGTAGGTGTTGTTACCGTGGCCAAGGCAGAGCTTCTCACCAGTAGATATTGTTACCGTGGACAAGGTAGAGCCTATCACCAGTAGGGATTGTTACCGTGGACGAGGGAGAGCCTCTCACCAGTAGGGATTGTTACCGTGGACAAGGTAGAGCCTCTCACCAGTAGGTGTTATTACCATGGACAAGGCAGAGCCTCTAACCAGTAGGTGTTGTTACCGTGGACAAGGCAGAGCCTCGCGCCAGTAGGGATTGTTACCATGGACAAGACAGAGCCTCTCACCGGTAGGTATTGTTACTATGTACAAGGCAGAGCCACTCTCCAGTAGATGTTGTTACCGTGGACAAGGCAGAGCCTCTCACTACTAGGGATTGTTACCATGTACAAGGCAGAGCCTCTCACCAGTAGGTATTTTTACCATGAACAAGGCAGAGCCTCTCACCAGTAGGTGTTGTTACCCTGGACAAGGTAGAGCCTCTCACCAGTAGGGATTGTTACCATGGACAAGGCAGAGCCTCTCACCAGTAGGGATTGTTACCATGGACAAGGTAGAGCCTCTCACCAGTAGGGATTGTTACCGTGAACAAGGTAGAACCTCTCACAAGTAGGTGTTGTTACGATGGACAAGGTAGAGCCTCTAACCAGTAGGTGTTGTTACCATGGACAAGGCAGAGCCTCTCACCAGTAGGGATTGTTACAGTGGACAAGAGCCTCTCACCAGTATGGATTGTTACCGTGGTCAAATTAGAGCTACTAACCAGTAGATATTGTACGGGGACAAGGCAGAGCCTCTCACCAGTAGGGATTGTTACCTTGGTCAAGAGCCTCTCACCAGTAGCGATTGTTACCTTGGTCAAGAGCCTCTCACCAGTAGGGATTGTTACCATGGACAAGGCAGAGCCTCTCGCCAGTAGAGATTGTTACCATGGACAAGGTAGAGCCTCTCACCAGTAGGGATTGTTACCGTGGTCAAAGTAGAGCTACTAACCAGTAGATATTTTTTACCGTGGACAAGGCAAAGCCTCTCACCAGTATGGATTGTTACCGTGGTCAAGAGCCTCTCACCAGTAGGGATTGTTACCATGGACAAGGCAGAGCCTCTCACCAGTAGGTGTTGTTACCATGGACAAGGTAGAGCCTCTCACCAGTAGGGATTTTTACCATGGACAAGGCAGAGCCTCTCACCAGTAGGGATTGTTACCATGGACAAGGCAGAGCCTCTCGCCAGTAGGGATTGTTACCATGGACAAGGCAGAGCCTCTCACAAGTAGTGATTGTTACCATGGACAAGGTAGAGCCTCTCACCAGTAGGGATTGTTACAGTGGAAAAGGTAGACCTCTCACCAGTAGGTGTTGTTACCATGGACAAAGTAGAGCCTCTCACCAGTAGGTGTTGTTACCATGGACAAGGCAGAGCCTCTCATCAGTAGGGATTGTTACCATGGACAAGAGCCTCTCACCAGTAGGGATTGTTACAGTGGTCAAAGTAGAGCTACTAACCAGTAGATATTGTTACCGTGAACAAGGCAGAGCCTCTCACCACTAGGGATTGTTACCGTGGTCAAGAGCCTCTCACCAGTAGGGATTGTTACCATGGACAAGGCAGAGCCTCTCACCAGTAGGTGTTGTTACCGTGGACAATGTAGAGCCTCTCACCAGTAGGGATTGTTAACGTGGACAAGGTAGAGCCTATCACCAGTAGGGATTGTTACCGTGGTCAAGGTAGAGCTTCTAACCAGTAGATATTGTTACCGTGGACAAGAGCCTCTCACCAGTTGGGATTGTTACCATGGACAAGGTAGAGCCTCTCACCAGTAGGTATTGTTACCATGGACAATGTAGAGCCTTTCACCAGTAGGGATTGTTACCGTGGACAAGGCAGAGCCTCTCACCAGTAGGGATTGTTACCATGGACAAGGCAGAGCCTCTCACCAGTAGGTGTTGTTACCGTGGCCAAGGCAGAGCCTCTCACCAGTAGATATTGTTACCGTGGACAAGGTAGAGCCTATCACCAGTAGGGATTGTTACCGTGGACGAGGCAGAGCCTCTCATCAGTAAGTAGGGATTGTTACCGTGGACAAGGTAGAGCCTCTCACCAGTAGGTGTTATTACCATGGACAAGGCAGAGCCTCTAACCAGTAGGTGTTGTTACCGTGGACAAGGCAGAGCCTCTCGCCAGTAGGGATTGTTACCATGGACAAGGCAGAGCCTCTCACCGGTAGGTATTGTTACCATGTACAAGGCAGAGCCTCTCACCAGTAGATGTTGTTACCGTGGACATGGCAGAGCCTCTCACTATTAGGGATTGTTACCATGTACAAGGCAGAGCCTCTCACCAGTAGGTATTTTTACCATGAACAAGGCAGAGCCTCTCACCAGTAGGTGTTGTTACCATGGACAAGGCAGAGCCTCTCGCCAGTAGGGATTGTTACCATGGACAAGGCAGAGCCTCTCACCAGTAGGGATTGTTACCGTGGACAAGAGCCTCTCACCAGTATGGATTGTTACCGTGGTCAAATTAGAGCTACTAACCAGTATATATTGTACGGGGACAAGGCAGAGCCTCTCACCAGTAGGGATTGTTACCTTGGTCAAGAGCCTCTCACCAGTAGGGATTGTTACCTTGGTCAAGAGCCTCTCACCAGTAGGGATTGTTACCATGGACAAGGGAGAGCCTCTCACCAGTAGGGATTGTTACCATGGACAAGGTAGAGCCTCTCACCAGTAGGTATTGTTACCGTGGTCAAAGTAGAGCTACTAACCAGTAGATATTTTTTACCGTGTACAAGGCAACGCCTCTCACCAGTAGGGATTGTTACCTTGGTCAAGAGTCTCTCACCAGTAGGGATTGTTACCATGGACAAAGCAGAGCCTCTCACCAGTAGGTGTTGTTACCATGGACAAGGTAGAGCCTCTCACCAGTAGGGATTTTTACCATGGACAAGGCAGAGCCTCTCACCAGTAGGGATTGTTACCATGGACAAGGCAGAGCCTCTCGCCAGTAGGGATTGTTACCATGGACAAGGTAGAGCCTCTCACCAGTAGGGATTGTTACCGTGGAAAAGGTAGAAGCTCTCACCAGTAGGTGTTGTTACCATGGACAAAGTAGAGCCTCTAACCAGTAGGTGTTGTTACCATGGACAAGGCAGAGCCTCTCACCAGTAGGGATTGTTACCATGGACAAGAGCCTCTCACCAGTAGGATTGTTACCGTGGTCAAAGTAGAGCTACTAACCAGTAGATATTGTTACCGTGGACAAGGCAGAGCCTCACACCACTAGGGATTGTTACCGTGGTCAAGAGCCTCTCACCAGTAGGGATTGTTACCATGGACAAGGCAGAGCCTCTCACCAGTAGGTGTTGTTACCGTGGACAATGTAGAGCCTCTCACCAGTAGGGATTGTTACCATGGACAAGGCAGAGCCTCTCACTAGTAGGGATTGTTACCGTGGACAAGGCAGAGCCTCACCAGTAGGTGTTGTTACCATGGTCATGGTAGAGCCTCTCACCAGTAGGGATTGTTACCGTGGTCAAGAGCCTCTCACCTGTAGGGATTGTTACCGTGGACAAGGTAGAGCCTATCACCAGTAGGGATTGTTACCGTGGTCAAGGTAGAGCTTCTAACCAGTAGATATTGTTACCGTGGACAAGAGCCTCTCACCAGTTGGGATTGTTACCATGGACAAGGTAGAGCCTCTCACCAGTAGGTATTGTTACCATGGACAATGTAGAGCCTTTCACCAGTAGGGATTGTTACCATGGACAAGGTAGACACTCTCACCAGTAGGGATTGTTACCATGGACAAGGTAGAGCCTTTCACCAGTAGGGATTGTTACCATGGACAAGGTAGAGCCTTTTACCAGTAGGGATTGTTACCATGGACAAGGCAGAGCCTCTCACCAGTAGGTGTTGTTACCGTGGACAAGAGCCTCTCACCAGTAGGGATTGTTACCATGGACAAGGTAGAGCCTCTCACCAGTAGGGATTGTTACCATGGACAAGGCAGAGCCTCTCACCAGTAGGTGTTGTTACCATGGACAAGGCACAGCCTCTCACCAGTAGGGATTGTTACCATGGACAAGGCAGAGCCTCTCACCAGTAGGTGTTATTACCTTGGACAAGAGCCTCTCACCAGTAGGTATTGTTACCATGGACAAGGTAGAGCCTCTCACCAGTAAGGATTGTTACCATGGACAAGATACAGCCTCTCACGAGTAGATATTGTTACCATGGACAAGGCAGAGCCTCTCACCAGTAGGGATTGTTACCGTGGACAAGGTATGGATTGTTACCATGGACAAGGTAGAGCCTCTCACCAGTAGGGATTGTTACCATGGACAAGGCAGAGCATCTCGCCAGTAGGGATTGTTACCGTGGACAAGGTAGAGCCTCTCACCTGTAGGTGTTGTTACCGTGGACAATGTAGAGCCTCTCACCAGTAGGGATTGTTACCATGGACAAGGCAGAGCCTCTCACCAGTAGGGATTGTTACCGTGGACAAGGCAGAGCCTCTCACCAGTAGATGTTGTTACCGTGGACAAGGTAGAGCCTCTAACCAGTAGGTGTTTGTACCATGGACAAGGTAGAGCCTCTCACTAGTAGGGATTGTTACCATGGACAAGGTAGAGCCTCTAACCAGTAGGTGTTGTTAACATGGACAAGGCAGAGCCTCTCACCAGTAGGTGTTATTAACGTGGACAAGGCAGAGCCTCTCACCAGTAGGGATTGTTACCATGGACAAGGCAGAGCCTCTCACCAGTAGGTGTTGTTACCGTGGACAAGGCAGAGCCTCTCACCAGTAGATATTGTTACCGTGGACAAGGTAGAGCCTCTCACCAGTAGGTGTTGTTACCATGGACAAGGCAGAGCCTCTAACCAGTAGGTGTTGTTACCGTGGACAAGGCAGAGCCTCACACCACTAGGGATTGTTACCGTGGTCAAGAGCCTCTCACCAGTAGGGATTGTTACCATGGACAAGGCCGAGCCTCTCACCAGTAGGTGTTGTTACCGTAGACAATGTAGAGCCTCTCACCAGTAGGGATTGTTACCATGGACAAGGCAGAGCCTCTCACTAGTAGGGATTGTTACCGTGGACAAGGCAGAGCCTCACCAGTAGGTGTTGTTACCATGGTCATGGTAGAGCCTCTCACCAGTAGGGATTGTTACCGTGGTCAAGAGCCTCTCACCTGTAGGGATTGTTACCGTGGACAAGGTAGAGCCTATCACCAGTAGGGATTGTTACCGTGGTCAAGGTAGAGCTTCTAACCAGTAGATATTGTTACCGTGGACAAGAGCCTCTCACCAGTTGGGATTGTTACCATGGACAAGGTAGAGCCTCTCACCAGTAGGTATTGTTACCATGGACAATGTAGAGCCTTTCACCAGTAGGGATTGTTACCATGGACAAGGTAGACACTCTCACCAGTAGGGATTGTTACCATGGACAAGGTAGAGCCTTTCACCAGTAGGGATTGTTACCATGGACAAGGTAGAGCCTTTTACCAGTAGGGATTGTTACCATGGACAAGGCAGAGCCTCTCACCAGTAGGTGTTGTTACCGTGGACAAGAGCCTCTCACCAGTAGGGATTGTTACCATGGACAAGGTAGAGCCTCTCACCAGTAGGGATTGTTACCATGGACAAGGCAGAGCCTCTCACCAGTAGGTGTTGTTACCATGGACAAGGCACAGCCTCTCACCAGTAGGGATTGTTACCATGGACAAGGCAGAGCCTCTCACCAGTAGGTGTTATTACCTTGGACAAGAGCCTCTCACCAGTAGGTATTGTTACCATGGACAAGGTAGAGCCTCTCACCAGTAAGGATTGTTACCATGGACAAGATACAGCCTCTCACGAGTAGATATTGTTACCATGGACAAGGCAGAGCCTCTCACCAGTAGGGATTGTTACCGTGGACAAGGTATGGATTGTTACCATGGACAAGGTAGAGCCTCTCACCAGTAGGGATTGTTACCATGGACAAGGCAGAGCATCTCGCCAGTAGGGATTGTTACCGTGGACAAGGTAGAGCCTCTCACCTGTAGGTGTTGTTACCGTGGACAATGTAGAGCCTCTCACCAGTAGGGATTGTTACCATGGACAAGGCAGAGCCTCTCACCAGTAGGGATTGTTACCGTGGACAAGGCAGAGCCTCTCACCAGTAGATGTTGTTACCGTGGACAAGGTAGAGCCTCTAACCAGTAGGTGTTTGTACCATGGACAAGGTAGAGCCTCTCACTAGTAGGGATTGTTACCATGGACAAGGTAGAGCCTCTAACCAGTAGGTGTTGTTAACATGGACAAGGCAGAGCCTCTCACCAGTAGGTGTTATTAACGTGGACAAGGCAGAGCCTCTCACCAGTAGGGATTGTTACCATGGACAAGGCAGAGCCTCTCACCAGTAGGTGTTGTTACCGTGGACAAGGCAGAGCCTCTCACCAGTAGATATTGTTACCGTGGACAAGGTAGAGCCTCTCACCAGTAGGTATTGTTACCATGGACAAGGCAGAGCCTCTAACCAGTAGGTGTTGTTACCGTGGACAAGGCAGAGCCTCTCACCAGTAGGGATTGTTACCATGGACAAGGCAGAGCCTCTCACCAGTAGGTATTTTTACCATGGATAAGGTAGAGCCTCTCACCAGTAGGGATTGTTACCATGGACAAGGCAGAGCCTCTCACCAGTAGGGATTGTTACCATGGACAAGGCAGAGCCTCTCGCCAGTAGGGATTGTTACCGTGGACAAGGTAGAGCCTCTCACCAGTAGGTGTTGTTACCATGGACAAGGCAGAGCCTCTAACCAGTAGGTGTTGTTACCGTGGACAAGGCAGAGCCTCTCGCCAGTAGGGATTGTTACCATGGACAAGGCAGAGCCTCTCACCAGTAGATATTTTTACCATGGATAAGGTAGAGCCTCTCACCAGTAGGGATTGTTACCATGGACAAGGCAGAGCCTCTCACCAGTAGGGATTGTTACCATGGACAAGGCAGAGCCTCTCGCCAGTAGAGATTGTTACCATGAACAAGGCAGAGCCTCTCACCAGTAGGGATTGTTACCATGGACAAGGTAGAGCCTCTCACCAGTAGGGATTGTTACCGTGGACAAGGTAGAACCTCTCACCAGTAGGTGTTGTTACCATGGACAGAGTAGAGCCTCTCACCAGTAGGTAATGTTACCATGGATAAGGTAGAGCCTCTCACCAGTAGGGATTGTTACCATGGACAAGGCAGAGCCTCTCACCAGTAGGGATTGTTACCATGGACAAGGCAGAGCCTCTCGCCAGTAGGGATTGTTGCAATGGACAAGGCAGAGCCTCTCACCAGTAGGGATTGTTACCGTGGTCAAGAGCCTCTCACCAGTAGGGATTGTTACCATGGACAAGGCAGAGCCTCTCACCAGTAGGTGTTGTTACCATGGACAAGGTAGAGCCTCTCACAAGTAGGGATTGTTACCATGGACAAGGCAGATCCTCTCACCAGTAGGGATTGTCACCGTGGTCAAGAGCCTCTCACCAGTAGGGATTGTTACCGTGGACAAGGCTGAGCCTCTCACCAGTAGGTGTTGTTACCATGGACAAGGTAGAGCCTCTCACCAGTAGGTGTTGTTACCTTGGACAAGGCAGAGCCTCTCGCCAGTAGGGATTGTTACCATGGACAAGGTAGAGCCTCTCACCAGTAGGGATTGTTACCGTGGTCAAAGTAGAGCTACTAACCAGTAGATATTGTTACCGTGGACAAGGCAGAGCCTCTCACCAGTAGGGATTGTTACCGTGGTCAAAAGCCTCTCACCAGTAGGGATTGTTACCATGGACAAGGCAGAGCCTCTCACCAGTAGGTGTTGTTACCATGGACAAGGTAGAGCCTCTCACCAGTAGGGATTGTTACCATGGACAAGGCAGAGCCTCTCACCAGTAGGGATTGTTACCATGGACAAGGCAGAGCCTCTCGCCAGTAGGGATTGTTACCATGGACAAGGTAGAGCCTCTCACCAGTAGGAATTGTTACCCTGGACACGGTAGAGCCTCTCACCAGTAGGGATTGTTACCATGGACATGGCAGAGCCTCTCACCAGTAGGGATTGTTACCGTGGACAAAGCAGAGCCTCTCACCAGTAGGGATTGTTACCATGGACAAGGTAGAGCCTCTCACCAGTAGGGATTGTTACCGTGGACAAGGTAAAACCTCTCACCAGTAGGTGTTGTTACCATGGACAAGGTATAGCCTCTAACCAGTAGGTGTTGTTACCATGGACAAGGCAGAACCTCTCACCAGTAGGGATTGTTACCGTGGTCAAGAGCCTCTCACCAGTAGGGATTGTTACCATGGTCAAGGCAGAGCCTCTCACCAGTAGGTGTTGTTACCATGGACAAGGTAGAGCCTCTAACAAGTAGGTGTTGTTTCTATGGACAAGGCAGAGCCTCTCACCAGTAGGGATTGTTACCATGGACAAGGCACAACCTCTCACCAGTAGGTGTTGTTACCGTGGACAAGGCAGAGCCTCTCACCAGTAGGGATTGTTACCATGGACAAGGCAGAGCCTCTATCCAGTAGGTGTTGTTACCGTGGACAAGGCAGAGCCACTCGCCAGTAGGTATTGTTACCATGGACAAGGCAGAGCCTCTCACCATTAGGTGTTGTTACCGTGGACAAGGCAGAGCCTCTCACTAGTAGGAATTGTTACCATGGACAAGGCAGAGCCGCTCACCAGTAGGTATTGTTACCATGAACAAGGCAGAGCCTCTCACCAGTATGTGTTGTTACCAAGGACAAGGCAGAGCCTCTCGCCAGTAGGGATTGTTACCATGGACAAGGTAGAGCCTCACACCAGTAGGGATTGTTACACTGGTCAAAGTAGAGCTACTAACCAGTAGGGATTATTACCGTGGTCAAGAGCCTCTCACTAGTAGGTATTGTTACAATGGACAAGGCAGAGCCTCTCACCAGTAGGTATTGTTACCATGATCAAGGCAGAGTCTCTCACCAGTAGGTGTTGTTACCAAGGACAAGGCAGAGCCTCTCGCCAGTAGGGATTGTTACCATGGACAAGGTAGAGCCTCACACCAGTAGGGATTGTTACCCTTGTCAAAGTAGAGCTACTAACCAGTAGGGATTGTTACCGTGGTGAAGAGCCTCTCACCAGTAGGGATTGTTACTATGGACAAGACAGAGCCTCTCCCCAGTAGGTGTTGTTACCATGGACAAGGTAGAACCTCTCACCAGTAGGGATTGTTACCATGGACAAGGCAGAGCCTCTCACCAGTAGGTGTTGTTACCGTGGACAAGGCAGAGCCTCTCGCCAGTAGGGATTGTTACCATGGTCAAGGCAGAGCCTCTCACCAGTAGGGATTGTTACCGCGGACAAGGCAGAGCCTCTCACCAGTAGGGATTGTTACCATGGACAAGGTAGAGCCTCTAACCAGTAGGGATTGTTACCATGGACAAAGTAGAGCCTCTCACCAGTAGATGTTGTTACCATGGACATGGTAGAGCCTCTCACCAGTAGGGATTGTTACCATGGACATGGCAGAGACTCTCACCAGTAGGGATTGTTACCGTGGACAAAGCAGAGCCTCTCACCAGTAGGGATTGTTACCATGGACAAGGTAGAGCCTCTCACCAGTAGGGATTGTTACCGTGGACAAGGTAGAACCTCTCACCAGTAGGTGTTGTTACCATGGACAAGGTATAGCCTCTAACCAGTAGGTGTTGTTACCATGGACAAGGCAGAACCTCTCACCAGTAGGTATTGTTACCGTGGTCAAGAGCCTCTCACCAGTAGGGATTGTTACCATGGTCAAGGCAGAGCCTCTCACCAGTAGGTGTTGTTACCATGGACAAGGTAGAGCCTCTAACAAGTAGGTGTTTTTTACCATGGACAAGGCAGAGCCTCTCACCAGTAGGGATTGTTACCATGGACAAGGCACAACCTCTCACCAGTAGGTATTGTTACCGTGGCCAAGGCAGAGCCTCTCACCAGTAGGTATTGTTACCATGGACAAGGCAGAGCCTCTCACCAGTAGGTGTTGTTACCATGGACAAGGCAGAGCCTCTCACCAGTAGGGATTGTTACCATGGACAAGGCAGAGCCTCTCACCAGTAGTGATTGTTACCGTGGCCAAGGCAGAGCCTCTCACCAGTAGGTATTGTTACCATGGACAAGGCAGAGCCCTCACCATAGGATTGTTACCATGGACAAGGCAGAGCCTCTCACCAGTAGGGATTGTTACCATGGACAAGGCAGAGCCTCTCACCAGTAAGTGTTACCATGGACAAGGTAGAGCCTCTCACCAGTAGGTGTTGTTACTGTGGACATGGTAGAGCCTCTCACCAGTAGGTATTGCTACCGTGGCCAAGGCAGATCCTCTCACCAGTAGATATTGTTACCATGGCCTTGGCAGAGATTCTCACCAGTAGGTGTTGTTACCGTGGCCAAGGCAGAACCTCCCACCAGTAGGTGTTGTTACCGTGGACATGGTAGAGCCTCTCACCAGTAGGGATTGTTACCATGGACAAGGTAGAGCATCTCACCAGTAGGGATTGTTACCATGGACAAGGTAGAGCCTATCACCAGTAGGTGTTGTTACCGTGGCCAAGGCAGAACCTCTCACCAGTAGATATTGTTACCATGGCCAAGGCAGAGCCTCTCACCAGTAGGCATTGTTACCATGGACAAGGCAGAGACTCTCACCAGTAAGTGTTACCATGGCCAAGGCAGAGCCTCTCACCAGTAGGTATTGTTACCGTGGACAAGGCAGAGCCTCTCACCAGTAGGGATTGTTACCATGGACAAGGTAGAGCCTGTCACCAGTAGGGATTGTTACCATGGACAAGGTAGAGCCTCTCACCAGTAGTTGTTGTTACCGTGGCCAAGGCAGAACCTCTCACCAGTAGGTGTTGTTACCGTGGCCAAGGCAGAGCCTCTCACCAGTAGGTGTTGTTACCATGGACAAGGCAGAGACTCTCACCAGTAGGGATTGTTACCGTTGACAAGGTAGAGCCTCTCACCAGTAGGTGTTACCGTGGACAAGACAGAGCCTCTCACCAGTAGGGATTGTTACCATGGACAAGGTAGAGCCTCTCACCAGTAGGGATTGTTACCATGGACAAGGTAGAGCCTCTCACCAGTAGGTTGTTACCTGGCCAAGGCAAACCTCTCACCAGTAGGTTTGTTACCGTGGCAAGAGCCTCTCACCAGTAGGGATTGTTACCATGGACAAGGCAGAGCCTCTCACCAGTAGGTGTTGTTACCATGGACAAGGTAGAGCCTCTCACCAGTAGGTATTGTTACCATGGACAAGGCAGAGCCTCTCACCAGTAATATTGTTACCATGGACAAGGCAGAGCCTCTCACCAGTAGGTGTTGTTACCGTGGACAAGGCAGAGCCTCTCACCAGTAGGGATTGTTACCATGGACAAGGCAGAGCCTCTCCAGTAGGTATTGTTACCGTGGACAAGGCAGAGCCCTCACCAGTAGGTATTGTTACCATGGACAAGGCAGAGCCTCTCACCAGTAGGTGTTGTTACCGTGGACAAGGCAAGCCTCTCACTAGTAGGGATTGTTACCATGGACAAGGCAGAGCCTCTCACCAGTAGGTATTGTTACCATGAACAAGTAGAGCCTCTCACCAGTAGGTGTTGTTACCATGGACAAGGCAGAGCCTCTCACCAGTAGGGATTGTTACCATGGACAAGTAGAGCCTCTCACCAGTAGGATTGTTACCATGGACAAGGTAGAGCCTCTCACCAGTAGGGATTTACCGTGGACAAGAGCCTCTCACCAGTAGGGATTGTTACCGTGGACAAGGCAGAGCCTCTCACCAGTAGGATGTTACCATGACAAGGCAGAGCCTCTCACCAGTAGGTGTTGTTACCATGGACAAGGCAGAGCCTCTCACCAGTAGGATGTTACCATGGACAAGGTAGAGCCTCTCACCAGTAGGTATTTACCATGGACAAGTAGAGCTCTCACCAGTAGATATTGTTACCGTGGACAAGAGCCTCTCACCAGTGGGATTGTTACCATGGACAAGGTAGAGCCTCTCACCAGTAGGGATTGTTACCATGGACAAGGTAGAGCCTCTCACCAGTAGGTATTGTTACCGTGGTCAAGGCAGAGCTTCTCACCAGTAGATATTGTTACCGTGGACAAGGCAGAGCCTCTCACCAGTAGGGATTGTTACCATGGACAAGGCAGAGCCTCTCACCAGTAGGGATTGTTACCATGGACAAGCCAGAGCCTCTCACCAGTAGGGATTGTTACCGTGGACAAGGCAGAGCCTCTCACCAGTAGGGATTGTTACCGTGGACAAGGTAGAGCCTCTCACCAGTAGGTATTGTTACCATGGACAAGGCAGAGCCTCTCACCAGTAGGTTGTTACCGTGGACAAGAGCCTCTCACCAGTAGGGATTGTTACCATGGACAAGGCAGAGCCTCTCACCAGTAGGGATTGTTACCATGGACAAGGCAGAGCCTCTCACCAGTAGGTGTTGTTACCATGGACAAGGTAGAGCCTCTCACCAGTAGGTGTTGTTACCATGGACAAGGCAGAGCCTCTCACCAGTAGGTATTTTACCGCGGACAAGAACCTCTCACCAGTAGAATTGTTACCATGGACAAGACAACCCACCAATGTTACCATGGACAAAGAGCCTCTCACCAGTAGGGATTGTTACCATGGACAAGGCAGAGCCTCTCACCAGTAAGTGTTACCATGGACAAGGTAGAGCCTCTCACCAGTAGGTGTTGTTACCGTGGACAAGGTAGAGCCTCTCACCAGTAGGTATTGTTACCATGGACAAGGCAGAGCCTCTCACCAGTAGGTATTGTTACCATGGCCAAGGCAGAGCCTCTCACCAGTAGGTATTGTTACCGTGGACAAGGCAGAGCCTCTCACCAGTAGGTATTGTTACCATGGACAAGGTAGAGCCTCTCACCAGTAGGTATTGTTACCATGGCCAAGGCAGAGCCTCTCACCAGTAGGTATTGTTACCATGGCCAAGGCAGAGCCTCTCACCAGTAGGTGTTGTTACCGTGGACAAGGCAGAGCCTCTCACCAGTAGGTGTTGTTACCATGGACAAGCAGAGCCTCTCACCAGTAGGGATTGTTACCATGGACAAGGTAGAGCCTCTCACCAGTAGGTGTTGTTACCGTGGACAAGGCAGAGCCTCTCACCAGTAGGGATTGTTACCATGGACAAGGTAGAGCCTCTCACCAGTAGGGATTGTTACCGTGGACAAGGTAGAACCTCTCACCAGTAGGTGTTGTTACCATGGACAAGGTATAGCCTCTAACCAGTAGGTGTTGTTACCATGGACAAGGCAGAACCTCTCACCAGTAGGGATTGTTACCGTGGTCAAGAGCCTCTCACCAGTAGGGATTGTCACCATGGTCAAGGCAGAGCCTCTCACCAGTAGGTGTTGTTACCATGGACAAGGTAGAGCCTCTAACAAGTAGGTGTTGTTTCTATGGACAAGGCAGAGCCTCTCACTAGTAGGAATTGTTACCATGGACAAGGCAGAGCCGCTCACCAGTAGGTATTGTTACCATGAACAAGGCAGAGCCTCTCACCAGTATGTGTTGTTACCAAGGTCAAGGCAGAGCCTCTCGCCTGTAGGGATTGTTACCATGGACAAGGTAGAGCCTCACACCAGTAGGGATTGTTACACTGGTCAAAGTAGAGCTACTAACCAGTAGGGATTGTTACCGTGGTCAAGAGCCTCTCACTAGTAGGGATTGTTACCATGGACAAGGCAGAGCCTCTCACCAGTAGGTATTGTTACCATGATCAAGGCAGAGCCTCTCACCAGTAGGTGTTGTTACCAAGGACAAGGCAGAGCCTCTCGCCAGTAGGGATTGTTACCATGGACAAGGTAGAGCCTCACACCAGTAGGGATTGTTACCCTTGTCAAAGTAGAGCTACTAACCAGTAGGGATTGTTACCGTGGTGAAGAGCCTCTCACCAGTAGGGATTGTTACCATGGACAAGACAGAGCCTCTCCCCAGTAGGTGTTGTTACCATGGACAAGGTAGAACCTCTCACCAGTAGGGATTGTTACCATGGACAAGGCAGAGCCTCTCCCCAGTAGGGATTGTTACCATGGACAAGGCAGAGCCTCTCACCAGTAGGTGTTGTTACCGTGGACAAGGCAGAGCCTCTCGCCAGTAGGGATTGTTACCATGGTCAAGGCAGAGCCTCTCACCAGTAGGGATTGTTACCGCGGACAAGGCAGAGCCTCTCACCAGTAGGGATTGTTACCATGGACAAGGTAGAGCCTCTCACCAGTAGGGATTGTTACCGTGGACAGGGTAGAACCTCTCACCAGTAGGTGTTGTTACCATGGACAAGGTATAGCCTCTAACCAGTAGGTGTTGTTACCATGGACAAGGCAGAACCTCTCACCAGTAGGGATTGTTACCGTGGTCAAGAGCCTCTCACCAGTAGGCATTGTTACCATGGACAAGGCAGAGCCTCTCACCAGTAGGTGTTGTTACCATGGACAAGGTAGAGCCTCTCACCAGTAGGGATTGTTACTATGGACAAGGTAGAGCCTCTAACAAATAGATGTTGTTTCCATGGACAAGACAGAGCCTCTCACCAGTAAGGATTGTTACCATGGACAAGGCACAACCTCTCACCAGTAGGTGTTGTTACCGTGGACAAGGCAGAGCCTCTCGCCAGTAGGGATTGTTACCATGGACAAGGTAGAGCCTCTCACCAGTAGGGATTGTTACCGTGGTCAAAGTAGAGCTACTAACCAGTAGATATTGTTACCGTGGACAAGGCAGAGCCTCTCACCAGTAGGGATTGTTACCGTGGTCAAGAGCCTCTCACCAGTAGGGATTGTTACCATGGACAAGGCAGAGCCTCTCACCAGTAGGTGTTGTTACCATGGACA
>CM026390.1:68502361-68521874 GCA_014843695.1 Archivesica marissinica
AGAGCCTCTCACCAGTAGGTGTTACCATGGACAAGGTAGAGCCTCTCACCAGTAGGTATTGTTACCGTGGACAAGGCAGAGCCTCTCACCAGTAGGTATTGTTACCATGGCCAAGGCAGAGCCTCTCACCAGTAGGGATTGTTACCATGGTCAAGGCAGAGCCTCTCACCAGTAGGGGTTGTTACCGTGGACATGGCAGAGCCTCTCACCAGTAGGGATTGTTACCATGGACAAGGCAGAGCCTCTCACCAGTAGGTGTTGTTACCATGGACAAGGCAGAGCCTCTCGCCAGTAGGGATTGTTACCATGGACAAGGTAGAGCCTCTCACCAGTAGGGATTGTTACCGTGGTCAAGGTAAGCTTCTACCAGAGCCTCTCACCAGTAGGGATTGTTACCATGGACAAGGCAGAGCCTCTCACCAGTAGGTGTTGTTACCATGGACAAGGTAGAGCCTCTCACAAATAGGGATTGTTACCGTGGCCAAGGCAGAGCCTCTCACCAGTAGGTGTTGTTACCGCGGACAAGGTAAGCCTCACACCAGTTGGGATTGTTACCATGGACAACGTAGAGCCTCTCAACAGTAGGTGTTGTTACCATGGACAAGGTAGAGCCTCTCACCAGTAGGGATTGTTACCATGGACAAGGTAGAGTGTCTCATCAGTAGGTATTGTTACCGTGGCCAAGGCAGATCCTCTCACCAGTAGGTATTGTTACCGTGGCCAAGGCAGAACCTCTCACCAGTAGGTGTTGTTACCATGGACAAGGTAGAGCCTCTCACCAGTCGATATTGTTACCATGGCCAAGGCAGAGATTCTCACCAGTAGGTGTTGTTACCGTGGACAAGGTAGAGCCTCTCACCAGTAGGGATTGTTACCATGGACAAGGTAGAGCCTCTCACCAGTAGGTGTTGTTACCATGGACAAGGTAGAGCCTCTCACCAGTAGGTGTTGTTACCGTGGACAAGGCAGAACCTCTCATCAGTAGGTGTTGTTACCGTGGCCAAGGCAGAGCCTCTCACCAGTAGGTGTTGTTACCGCGGACAAGGTAAGCCTCTCACCAGTAGGGATTGTTACCATGGACAAGGTAGAGCCTCTCACCAGTAAGTGTTGTTACCATGGACAAGGTAGAGTCTCTCACCAGTAGGGATTGTTACCATGGACAAGGCAGAGCCTCTCACCAGTAAGTGTTACCATGGACAAGGTAGAGCCTCTCACCAGTAGGTGTTGTTACTGTGGAGGTAGAGCGTCTCACCAGTAGGGATTGTTACCATGGACAAGGTAGAGCCTCTCACCAGTAGGTGTTGTTACCATGGACAAGGCAGAGCCTCTCACCAGTAGGGATTGTTACCATGGACAAGGCAGAGCCTCTATCCAGTAGGTGTTGTTACCGTGGACAAGGCAGAGCCTCTCGCCAGTAGGT
This sequence comes from Archivesica marissinica, assembly GCA_014843695.1. Taxonomy (NCBI): domain Eukaryota; kingdom Metazoa; phylum Mollusca; class Bivalvia; order Venerida; family Vesicomyidae; genus Archivesica; species Archivesica marissinica. Next base: position 68,503,782 of record CM026390.1, read on the forward strand.
ATTGTTACCATGGACAAGGCAGAGCCTCTCACCATTAGGTGTTGTTACCGTGGACAAGGTAGAGCCTCTCACTAGTAGGAATTGTTACCATGGACAAGGCAGAGCTGCTCACCAGTAGGTATTGTTACCATGGACAAGGCAGAGCCTCTCACCAGTAGGTGTTGTTACCATGGACAAGGCAGAGCCTCTCACCAGTAGGGATTGTTACCATGGACAAGGTAGAGCCTCTCACCAGTAGGTATTGTTACCGTGGTCAAGGCAGAGCCACTCACCAGTAGGTATTGTTACCGTGGTCAAGAGCCTCTCACCAGTAGGGATTGTTACCGTGGACAAGGCAGAGCCTCTCACCAGTAGGTGTTGTTACCATGGACAAGGCAGAGCCTCTCACCAGTAGGTATTGTTACCATGAACAAGGCAGAGCCTCTCACCAGTAGGTGTTTTTACCATGGACAAGGCAGAGCCTCTGCCAGTAGGGATTGTTACCATGGACAAGGTAGAGCCTCTCACCAGTAGGGATTGTTACATGGACAAGGTAGAGCTCTAACCAGTAGGGATTGTTACCATGGACAAGAGCCTCTCACCAGTAGGGATTGTTACCATGGACAAGGCAGAGCCTCTCACCAGTAGGATTGTTACCATGACAAGGCAGAGCCTCTCACCAGTAGGTGTTGTTACCATGGACAAGGCAGAGCCTCTCGCCAGTAGGGATTGTTACCATGGACAAGGTAGAGCCTCTACCAGTAGGGATTGTTACCATGGTCAAGTAGAGCCTCTAACCAGTAGGGATTGTTACCGTGGCAGAGCCTCTCACCAGTTGGGATTGTTACCATGGACAAGGTAGAGCCTCTCACCAGTAGGTATTGTTACCATGGACAATGTAGAGCCTTTCACCAGTAGGGATTGTTACCGTGGACAAGGCAGAGCCTCTCACCAGTAGGGATTGTTACCATGGACAAGGCAGAGCCTCTCACCAGTAGGTGTTGTTACCGTGGCCAAGGCAGAGCCTCTCACCAGTAGATATTGTTACCGTGGACAAGGTAGAGCCTATCACCAGTAGGGATTGTTACCGTGGACGAGGCAGAGCCTCTCATCAGTAAGTAGGGATTGTTACCGTGGACAAGGTAGAGCCTCTCACCAGTAGGTGTTATTACCATGGACAAGGCAGAGCCTCTAACCAGTAGGTGTTGTTACCGTGGACAAGGCAGAGCCTCTCGCCAGTAGGGATTGTTACCATGGACAAGGCAGAGCCTCTCACCGGTAGGTATTGTTACCATGTACAAGGCAGAGCCTCTCACCAGTAGATGTTGTTACCGTGGACATGGCAGAGCCTCTCACTATTAGGGATTGTTACCATGTACAAGGCAGAGCCTCTCACCAGTAGGTATTTTTACCATGAACAAGGCAGAGCCTCTCACCAGTAGGTGTTGTTACCATGGACAAGGCAGAGCCTCTCGCCAGTAGGGATTGTTACCATGGACAAGGCAGAGCCTCTCACCAGTAGGGATTGTTACCGTGGACAAGAGCCTCTCACCAGTATGGATTGTTACCGTGGTCAAATTAGAGCTACTAACCAGTATATATTGTACGGGGACAAGGCAGAGCCTCTCACCAGTAGGGATTGTTACCTTGGTCAAGAGCCTCTCACCAGTAGGGATTGTTACCTTGGTCAAGAGCCTCTCACCAGTAGGGATTGTTACCATGGACAAGGGAGAGCCTCTCACCAGTAGGGATTGTTACCATGGACAAGGTAGAGCCTCTCACCAGTAGGTATTGTTACCGTGGTCAAAGTAGAGCTACTAACCAGTAGATATTTTTTACCGTGTACAAGGCAACGCCTCTCACCAGTAGGGATTGTTACCTTGGTCAAGAGTCTCTCACCAGTAGGGATTGTTACCATGGACAAGGCAGAGCCTCTCACCAGTAGGTGTTGTTACCATGGACAAGGTAGAGCCTCTCACCAGTAGGGATTGTTACCATGGACAAGGCAGAGCCTCTCACCAGTAGGGATTGTTACCATGGACAAGGCAGAGCCTCTCACCAGTAGGGATTGTTACCATGGACAAGGTAGAGCCTCTCACCAGTAGGGATTGTTACCGTGGACAAGGTAGAGCCTCTCACCAGTAGGTGTTGTTACCATGGACAAGGTAGAGCCTCTAACCAGTAGGTGTTGTTACCATGGACAAGGCAGAGCCTCTCACCAGTAGGGATTGTTACCATGGACAAGAGCCTCTCACCAGTAGGATTGTTACCGTGGTCAAAGTAGAGCTACTAACCAGTAGGTATTGTTACCGTGGACAAGGCAGAGCCTCTCACCAGTAGGGATTGTTACCGTGGTCAAGAGCCTCTCACCAGTAGGGATTGTTACCATGGACAAGGCAGAGCCTCTCACCAGTAGGTGTTGTTACCATGGACAAGGTAGAGCCTCTCACCAGTAGGGATTGTTACCATGGACAAGGCAGAGCCTCTCACCAGTAGGATTGTTACCATGGACAAGGCAGAGCCTCTCACCAGTAGGTGTTGTTACCGTGGACAAGGCAGAGCCTCTCGCCAGTAGGGATTGTTACCATGGTCAAGGCAGAGCCTCTCACCAGTAGGGATTGTTACCGTGGACAAGGCAGAGCCTCTCACCAGTAGGGATTGTTACCATGGACAAGGTAGAGCCTCTCACCAGTAGGGATTGTTACCGTGGACAAGGTAGAACCTCTCACCAGTAGGTGTTGTTACCATGGACAAGGTAGAGCCTCTCACCAGTAGGTGTTGTTACCATGGACAAGGCAGAACCTCTCACCAGTAGGGATTGTTACCGTGGTCAAGAGCCTCTCACCAGTAGGATTGTTACCATGGACAAGGCAGAGCCTCTCACCAGTAGGTGTTGTTACCATGGACAAGGTAGAGCCTCTCACCAGTAGGGATTGTTACCATGGACAAGGTAGAGCCTCTAACAAGTAGATGTTGTTACCATGGACAAGGCAGAGCCTCTCACCAGTAGGATTGTTACCATGGACAAGGCAGAGCCTCTCACCAGTAGGTGTTGTTACCGTGGACAAGGCAGAGCCTCTCGCCAGTAGGGATTGTTACCATGGACAAGGTAGAGCCTCTCACCAGTAGGGATTGTTACCGTGGTCAAAGTAGAGCTACTAACCAGTAGATATTGTTACCGTGGACAAGGCAGAGCCTCTCACCAGTAGGGATTGTTACCGTGGTCAAGAGCCTCTCACCAGTAGGGATTGTTACCATGGACAAGGCAGAGCCTCTCACCAGTAGGTGTTGTTACCATGGACAAGGTAGAGCCTCTCACCAGTAGGGATTGTTACCATGGACAAGGCAGAGCCTCTCACCAGTAGGGATTGTTACCATGGACAAGGCAGAGCCTCTCGCCAGTAGGGATTGTTACCATGGACAAGGTAGAGCCTCTCACCAGTAGGAATTGTTACCATGGACAAGGTAGAGCCTCTCACCAGTAGGGATTGTTACCATGGACATGGCAGAGCCTCTCACCAGTAGGGATTGTTACCGTGGACAAAGCAGAGCCTCTCACCAGTAGGGATTGTTACCATGGACAAGGTAGAGCCTCTCACCAGTAGGGATTGTTACCGTGGACAAGGTAAAACCTCTCACCAGTAGGTGTTGTTACCATGGACAAGGTATAGCCTCTAACCAGTAGGTGTTGTTACCATGGACAAGGCAGAACCTCTCACCAGTAGGGATTGTTACCGTGGTCAAGAGCCTCTCACCAGTAGGGATTGTTACCATGGTCAAGGCAGAGCCTCTCACCAGTAGGTGTTGTTACCATGGACAAGGTAGAGCCTCTAACAAGTAGGTGTTGTTTCTATGGACAAGGCAGAGCCTCTCACCAGTAGGGATTGTTACCATGGACAAGGCACAACCTCTCACCAGTAGGTGTTGTTACCGTGGACAAGGCAGAGCCTCTCACCAGTAGGGATTGTTACCATGGACAAGGCAGAGCCTCTATCCAGTAGGTGTTGTTACCGTGGACAAGGCAGAGCCACTCGCCAGTAGGTATTGTTACCATGGACAAGGCAGAGCCTCTCACCATTAGGTGTTTTTACCGTGGACAAGGCAGAGCCTCTCACTAGTAGGAATTGTTACCATGGACAAGGCAGAGCCGCTCACCAGTAGGTATTGTTACCATGAACAAGGCAGAGCCTCTCACCAGTATGTGTTGTTACCAAGGACAAGGCAGAGCCTCTCGCCAGTAGGGATTGTTACCATGGACAAGGTAGAGCCTCACACCAGTAGGGATTGTTACACTGGTCAAAGTAGAGCTACTAACCAGTAGGGATTGTTACCGTGGTCAAGAGCCTCTCACTAGTAGGGATTGTTACCATGGACAAGGCAGAGCCTCTCACCAGTAGGTATTGTTACCATGATCAAGGCAGAGTCTCTCACCAGTAGGTGTTGTTACCAAGGACAAGGCAGAGCCTCTCGCCAGTAGGGATTGTTACCATGGACAAGGTAGAGCCTCACACCAGTAGGGATTGTTACCCTTGTCAAAGTAGAGCCTCTAACCAGTAGGGATTGTTACCATGGACAAAGTAGAGCCTCTCACCAGTAGATGTTGTTACCATGGACATGGTAGAGCCTCTCACCAGTAGGGATTGTTACCATGGACATGGCAGAGCCTCTCACCAGTAGGGATTGTTACCGTGGACAAAGCAGAGCCTCTCGCCAGTAGGGATTGTTACCATGGACAAGGTAGAGCCTCACACCAGTAGGGATTGTTACCCTTGTCAAAGTAGAGCTACTAACCAGTAGGGATTGTTACCGTGGTCAAGAGCCTCTCACCAGTAGGGATTGTTACCATGGACAAGACAGAGCCTCTCACCAGTAGGTGTTGTTACCGTGGACAAGGTAGAACCTCTCACCAGTAGGGATTGTTACCATGGACAAGGCAGAGCCTCTCACCAGTAGGTGTTGTTACCGTGGACAAGGCAGAGCCTCTCACCAGTAGGTGTTGTTACCGTGGACAAGGCAGAGCCTCTCACCAGTAGGTGTTGTTACCGTGGACAAGGCAGAGCCTCTCGCCAGTAGGGATTGTTACCATGGTCAAGGCAGAGCCTATCACCAGTAGGGATTGTTACCGCGGACAAGGCAGAGCCTCTCACCAGTAATGATTGTTACCATGGACAAGGTAGAGCCTCTCACCAGTAGGGATTGTTACCGTGGACAGGGTAGAACCTCTCACCAGTAGGTGTTCTTACCATGGACAAGGCAGAGCCTCTCACCAGTAGGTGTTGTTACCATGGACAATGTAGAGCCTCTCACCAGTAGGGATTGTTACCATGGACAAGGTAGAGCCTCTAACAAGTAGATGTTGTTTCCATGGACAAGGCAGAGCCTCTCACCAGTAGGGATTGTTACCATGGACAAGGCACAACCTCTCACCAGTAGGTGTTGTTACCGTGGACAAGGCAGAGCCTCTCACCAGTAGGGATTGTTACCATGAACAAGGCAGAGCCTCTAACCAGTAGGTGTTGTTACCGTGGACAAGGCAGAGCCTCTCGCCAGTAGGTATTGTTACCATGGACAAGGCAGAGCCTCTCACCATTAGGTGTTGTTACCGTGGACAAGGCAGCTCCTCTCTCTAGTAGGAATTGTTACCATGGACAAGGCAGAGCCGCTCACCAGTAGGTATTGTTACCATGAACAAGGCAGAGCCTCTCACCAGTATGTGTTGTTACCAAGGACAAGGCAGAGCCTCTCGCCAGTAGGGATTGTTACCATGGACAAGGTAGAGCCTCACACCAGTAGCGATTGTTACACTGGTCAAAGTAGAGCTACAAACCAGTAGTGATTGTTACCGTGGTCAAGAACCTCTCACCAGTAGGGAGTGTTACCATGGACAAGACAGAGCCTCTCCCCAGTAGGTGTTGTTACCATGGACAAGGTAGAGCCTCTCACCAGTAGGGATTGTTACCATGGACAAGGCAGAGCCTCTCACCAGTAGGTGTTGTTACCGTGGACAAGGCAGAGCCTCTCGCCAGTAGGGATTGTTACCATGGACAAGGCATAGCCTCTCACCAGTAGGGATTGTTACCGCGGACAAGGCAGAGCCTCTCACCAGTAGGGATTGTTACCATGGACAAGGTAGAGCCTCTCACCAGTAGGGATTGTTACCATGGACACAGTAGAGCCTCTCACCAGTAGGTGTTGTTACCATGGACAAGGTAGAGCCTCTCACCAGTAGGGATTGTTACCATGGACATGGCAGAGCCTCTCACCAGTAGGGATTGTTACCGTGGACAAAGCAGAGCCTCTCACCAGTAGGGATTGTTACCATGGACAAGGTAGAGCCTCTCACCAGTAGGGATTGTTACCGTGGACAAGGTAGAACCTCTCACCAGTAGGTGTTGTTACCATGGACAAGGTATAGCCTCTAACCAGTAGGTGTTGTTACCATGGACAAGGCAGAACCTCTCACCAGTAGGGATTGTTACCGTGGACAAGAGCCTCTCACCAGTATGGATTGTTACCGTGGTCAAATTAGAGCTACTAACCAGTAGATATTGTTACCGTGGACAACACAGAGCCTCTCACCAGTAGGGATTGTTACCATGGTCAAGAGTCTATCACCAGTAGGAATTATTACCATGGACAAGGCAGAGCCTCTCACCAGTAGGTATTGTTACCATGAACAAGGCAGAGCCTCTCACCAGTAGGTGTTGTTACCATGGACAAGGCAGAGCCTCTCACCAGTAGGTTTTGTTACCATGGACAAGGTAGAGCCTCTCACCAATAGGGATTGTTACCCTGGACAAAGTAGAGCCTCTAACAAGTAGGTGTTGTTACCGTGGACAAGGCAGAGCCTCTCACTAGTAGGGATTGTTACCATGGACAAGGCAGAGCCGCTCACCAGTAGGTATTGTTACCATGAACAAGGCAGAGCCTCTCACCAGTATGTGGTGTTACCAAGGACAAGGCAGAGCCTCTCGCCAGTAGGGATTGTTACCATGGACAAGGTAGAGCCTCACACCAGTACGGATTGTTACCGTGGTCAAGAGCCTCTCACCAGTAGGGATTGTTACCATGGACAAGACAGAGCCTCTCCCCAGTAGGTGTTGTTACCATGGACAAGGTAGAGCATCTCACTAGTAGGGATTGTTACCATGGACAAGGCAGAGCCTCTCACCAGTAGGTGTTGTTACCGTGGACAAGGCAGAGCCTCTCGCCAGTAGGGATTGTTACCATGGACAAGGCAGAGCCTCTCACTAGTAGGGATTGTTACCGCGGACAAGGCAGAGCCTCTCACCAGTAGGGATTGTTACCATGGACAAAGTAGAGCCTCTCACCAGTAGGTGTTGTTACCATGGACAAGGTAGAGCCTCTCACCAGTAGGGATTGTTACCATGGACATGGCAGAGCCTCTCACCAGTAGGGATTGTTACCGTGGACAAAGCAGAGCCTCTCACCAGTAGGGATTGTTACCATGGACAAGGTAGAGCCTCTCACCAGTAGGGATTGTTACCGTGGACAGGGTAGAACCTCTCACCAGTAGGTGTTGTTACCATGGACAAGGTATAGCCTCTAACAAGTAGGTGTTGTTACCGTGGACAAGGCAGAGCCTCTCACTAGTAGGGATTGTTACCATGGACAAGGCAGAGCCGCTCACCAGTAGGTATTGTTACCATGAACAAGGCAGAGCCTCTCACCAGTATGTGGTGTTACCAAGGACAAGGCAGAGCCTCTCGCCAGTAGGGATTGTTACCATGGACAAGGTAGAGCCTCACACCAGTACGGATTGTTACCGTGGTCAAGAGCCTCTCACCAGTAGGGATTGTTACCATGGACAAGACAGAGCCTCTCCCCAGTAGGTGTTGTTACCATGGACAAGGTAGAGCCTCTCACTAGTAGGGATTGTTACCATGGACAAGGCAGAGCCTCTCATCAGTAGATGTTGTTACCGTGGACAAGGCAGAGCCTCTCGCCAGTAGGGATTGTTACCATGGACAAGGCAGAGCCTCTCACCAGTAGGGATTGTTACCGCGGACAAGGCAGAGCCTCTCACCAGTAGGGATTGTTACCATGGATAAGGTAGAGCCTCTCACCAGTAGGGATTGTTACCATGGACAAAGTAGAGCCTCTCACCAGTAGGTGTTGTTACCATGGACAAGGTAGAGCCTCTCACCAGTAGGGATTGTTACCATGGACATGGCAGAGCCTCTCACCAGTAGGGATTGTTACCGTGGACAAAGCAGAGCCTCTCACCAGTAGGGATTGTTACCGTGGACAGGGTAGAACCTCTCACCAGTAGGTGTTGTTACCATGGACAAGGTATAGCCTCTAACCAGTAGGTGTTGTTACCATGGACAAGGCAGAACCTCTCACCAGTAGGGATTGTTACCGTGGACAAGAGCCTCTCACCAGTATGGATTGTTACCGTGGTCAAAGTAGAGCTACTAACCAGTAGATATTGTTACCGTGGACAACGCAGAGCCTCTCACCAGTAGGGATTGTTACCGTGGTCAAGAGTCTCTCACCAGTAAGAATTATTACCATGGACAAGGCAGAGCCTCTCACCAGTAGGTATTGTTACCATGAACAAGGCAGAGCCTCTCACCAGTAGGAATTGTTACCATGGACAAGGTAGAGCCTCTCACCAGTAGGGATTGTTACCATGGACAAAGCAGAGCCTCTCACCAGTAGGTGTTGTTACCATGGACAAAGCAGAGCCTCTCGCCAGTAGGTGTTGTTACCATGGACAAAGCAGAGCCTCTCACCAGTAGGTGTTGTTACCATGAACAAGGCAGAGCCTCTCACCAGTAGGTGTTGTTACCATGAACAAGGCAGAGCCTCTCACCAGTAGGAATTGTTACCATGGACAAGGTAGAGCCTCTCACCAGTAGGTGTTGTTACCATGGACAAAGCAGAGCCTCTCGCCAGTAGGAATTGTTACCATGGACAAGGTAGAGCCTCTCACCAGTAGGGATTGTTACCGTGGTCAAAGTAGAGCTACGAACCAGTAGATATTTTTTACCGTGGACAAGGCAGAGCCTCTCACCAGTAGGGATTGTTACCGTGGTCAAGAGCCTCTCAGCAGTAGGGATTGTTACCATGGACAAGGCAGAGCTTCTCAACAGTAGGTGTTGTTACCATGGACAAGGTAGAGCCTCTCACCAGTAGGGATTGTTACCATGGACAAGGTAGAGCCTCTCAACAGTACGGATTGTTACAATGGACAAGGCAGAGCCTCTCGCCAGTAGGGATTGTTACCATGGACAAGGTAGAGCCTCTCACCAGTAGGTGTTGTTACCGTGGACAAGGTAGAGCCTCTCACCAGTAGGGATTGTTACCATGGACAAGGCAGAGCCTCTCACCAGTAGGGATTGTTACCGTGGACAAGGCAGAGCCTCTCACCAGTACGTGTTGTTACCGTGGACAAGGTAGAGCCTCTCACCAGGAGGGATTGTTACCATGGACAAGGCAGAGCCTCTCACCAGTAGGGATTGTTACCATGGACAAGGTAGAGTCTCTCACCAGTAGGTTTTGTTACCTTGGACAAGGTAGAGCCTCTCACCAGTAGGGATTGTTACCATGGACAAGGCAGAGCCTCTCACCAGTAGGGATTGTTACCTTGGACAAGGCAGAGCCTCTCACTAGTAGGGATTGTTATCATGGACAAGGTAGAGCCTCTCACCAGTAGGGATTGTTACCGTGGACAAGGTAGATCCTCTCACCAGTAGGTGTTGTTACCCTGGACAAGGTAGAGCCTCTAACCAGTAGGTGTTGTTACCATGGACAAGGCAGAGCCTCTCAACAGTAGGGATTGTTACCGTGGACAAGAGCCTCTCACCAGTAGGGATTATTACCGTGGTCATGGTAGAGCCTCTCACCAGTAGGTTTTGTGACCATGGACAATGTAGAGCCTCTCACCAGTAGGGATTGTTACCATGGACAAGGTAGAGCCTCTCACCAGTAGGGATTGTTACCGTGGACAAGGTAGAGCCTCTCACCAGTAGGTGTTGTTACCATGGACAAGGTATAGCCTCTCACCAGTAGGTGTTGTTACCGTGGACAAGGCAGAGCCTCTCACCAGTAGGGATTGTTACCGTGGTCAAGAGCCTCTCACCAGTAGGGATTGTTACCATGGACAAGGCAGAGCCTCTCACCAGTAGGTGTTGTTACCGTGGACAAGGTAGAGCCTCTCACCAGTAGGGATTGTTACCATGGACAAGGCAGAGCCTCTCACCAGTAGGGATTGTTACCATGGACAAGGCAGAGCCTCTCACCAGTAGGTATTGTTACCGTGGACAAGGCAGAGCCTCTCACCAGTAGGGATTGTTACCATGGACAAGGCAGAGCCTCTCACCAGTAGGTATTGTTACCGTGGACAAGGTAGAGCCTCTCACCAGTAGGTGTTGTTACCATGGACAAGGTAGAGCCTCTAACCAGTAGGTGTTGTTACCGTGGACAAGGCAGAGCCTCTCACCAGTAGGGATTGTTACCATGGACAAGGAGAGCCTCTCACCAGTAGGGATTGTTACCATGGACAAGGCAGAGCCTCTCACCAGTAGGTGGTGTTACCATGGACAAGGCAGAGCCTCTCACCAGTAGGGATTGTTACCATGGACAAGGTAGAGCCTCTCACCAGTAGGGATTGTTACCGTGGTCAAGAGCCTCACAGTAGGGATGTTACCATGGACAAGGCAGAGCCTCTCACCAGTAGGGATTGTTACCATGGACAAGGTAGAGCCTCTCACCAGTAGGGATTGTTACCATGGACAAGGCAGAGCCTCTCACCAGTAGGGTGTTACCGTGGACAAGAGACTCTCACCAGTAGGGATTGTTACCATGGACAAGGTAGAGCCTCTCACCAGTAGGGATTGTTACCGTGGACAAGGTAGAGCCTCTCACCAGTAGGGATTGTTACCATGGACAAGGTAGAGCCTCTCACCAGTAGGTGTTGTTACCATGGACAAGGTAGAGCCTCTCACCAGTAGGGATTGTTACCATGGACAAGGCAGAGCCTCTCACCAGTAGGGATTGTTACCATGGACAAGGCAGAGCCTCTCACCAGTAGGGATTGTTACCATGGACAAGGTAGAGCCTCTCACCAGTAGGGATTGTTACCGTGGACAAGGTAGAGCCTCTCACCAGTAGGTGTTGTTACCATGGACAAGGCAGAGCCTCTCACCAGTAGGGATTGTTACCGTGGACAAGAGCCTCTCACCAGTAGGGATTGTTACCATGGACAAGGCAGAGCCTCTCACCAGTAGGGATTGTTACCGTGGACAAGGCAGAGCCTCTGACAGTAGGTATTGTTACCTGGCAAGAGCCTCTCACCAGTAGGTGTTGTTACCATGGACAAGGCAGAGCCTCTCACCAGTAGGGATTGTTACCGTGGCCAAGGCAGAGCCTCTCACCAGTAGGGATTGTTACCGTGGACAATGTAGAGCCTCTCACCAGTAGGTGTTGTTACCGTGGACAAGGTAGAGCCTCTCACCAGTAGGTGTTGTTACCGTGGACAAGGCAGAGCCTCTCACCAGTAGGTGTTGTTACCATGGACAAGGCAGAGCCTCGAACCAGTAGCTGTTGTTACCGTGGACAAGGCAGAGCCTCTCACTAGTAGGGATTGTTACCATGGACAAGGCAGAGCCTCTCACCAGTAGGTATTGTTACCATGAACAAGGCAGAGCCTCTCACCAGTAGGTGTTGTTACCATGGACAAGGCAGAGCCTGTCGCCAGTAGGGATTGTTACCATGGACAAGGTAGAGCCTCACACCAGTAGGGATTGTTACCGTGGTCAAAGTAGAGATACTAACCAGTAAGGATTGTTACCGTGGTCAAGAGCCTCTCACCAGTAGGGATTGTTACCTTGGACAAGACAGAGCCTCTCACCAGTAGGTGTTGTTACCATGGACAAGGTAGAGCCTCTCACCAGTAGGGATTGTTACCATGGACAAGGCAGAGCCTCTCACCAGTAGGTGTTGTTACCGTGGACAAGGCAGAGCCTCTCGCCAGTAGGGATTGTTACCATGGACAAGGTAGAGCCTCTCACCAGTAGGGATTGTTACCGTGGACAAGGCAGAGCCTCTCACCAGTAGGGATTGTTACCATGGACAAGGTAGAGCCTCTCAACAGTAGGGATTGTTACCGTGGACAATTAGAACTTCTCTCCAATAGGTGTTGTTACCATGGACAAGGTAGAGCCTCTAATCAGTAGGTGTTGTTACCATGGACAAGGCAGAGCCTTTCACCAGTAGGGATTGTTATCGTGGACAAGAGCCTCTCACCAGTAGGGATTGTTACCGTGGTCAAGGTAGAGCCTCTCACCAGTAGGTTTTTTTACCATGGACATGGTAGAGCCTCTCACCAGTAGGGATTGTTACCATGGACAAGTTAGAGCCTCTAACCAGTAGGTGTTGTTACCGTGGACAAGGCAGTGCCTCTCACCAGTAGGGATTGTTACCATGGACAAGGTAGAGCCTCTCACCAGTAGGTGTTGTTACCATGGACAAGGTAGAGCCTCTCACCAGTAGGGATTGTTACCATGGCCAAGATAGAGCCTCTCACCAGTAGGGATTGTTACCGTGGACAAGGCAGAGCCTCTAACCAGTAGTGATTGTTACCATGGACAAGGCAGACGCCTCTCACCAGTAGGGATTGTTACCGTGGTCAAGAGTCTCTCACCAGTAGGAATTATTACCATGGACAAGGCAGAGCCTCTCACCAGTAGGTATTGTTACCATTAACAAGGCAGAGCCTCTCACCAGTAGGTGTTGTTACCATGGACAAGGCAGAGCCTCTCACCAGTAGGTTTTGTTACCATGGACAAGGTAGAGCCTCTCACCAATAGGGATTGTTACCATGGACAAGGTAGAGCCTCTAACAAGTAGGTGTTGTTACCGTGGACAAGGCAGAGCCTCTCGCCAGTAGGGATTGTTACCATGGACAAGGTAGAGCCTCTCACCAGTAGGGATTGTTACCGTGGACAAGGCAGAGCCTCTCACCAGTAGGGATTGTTACCATGGACAAGGTAGAGCCTCTCAACAGTAGGGATTGTTACCGTGGACAATTAGAACTTCTCACCAATAGGTGTTGTTACCATGGACAAGGTAGAGCCTCTAATCAGTAGGTGTTGTTACCATGGACAAGGCAGAGCCTTTCACCAGTAGGGATTGTTATCGTGGACAAGAGCCTCTCACCAGTAGGGATTGTTACCGTGGTCAAGGTAGAGCCTCTCACCAGTAGGTTTTTTTACCATGGACATGGTAGAGCCTCTCACCAGTAGGGATTGTTACCATGGACAAGTTAGAGCCTCTAACCAGTAGGTGTTGTTACCGTGGACAAGGCAGTGCCTCTCACCAGTAGGGATTGTTACCATGGACAAGGTAGAGCCTCTCACCAGTAGGTATTGTTACCATGGACAAGGCAGAGCCTCTCACCAGTAGGGATTGTTACCATGGACAAGGTAGAGCCTCTCACCAGTAGGGATTGTTACCGTGGCAAGGAGAGCCTCTCACCAGTAGGTATTGTTACCATGGACAAGGTAGAGCCTCTCACCAGTAGGAATTGTTACCGTGGCCAAGGTAGATCCTCTCACCAGTAGGTATTGTTACCATGGCCAAGGCAGAGCCTCTCACCAGTAGGTGTTGTTACCGTGGACAAGGTAGAGCCTCTCACCAGTAGGGATTGTTACCATGGACAAGGTAGAGCCTCTCACCAGTAGGGATTGTTACCATGGACAAGGTAGAGCCTCTCACCAGTAGGTGTTGTTACCATGGACAATGTAGAGCCTCTCATCATAGGTGTTGTTACCGTGGCCAAGGCAGATCCTCTCACCAGTAGGTGTTGTTTCCGTGGCCAAGGCAGAGCCTCTCACCAGTAGGTGTTGTTACCGCGGACAAGGTAAACCTCTCACCAGTAGGGATTGGTACCATGGACAAGGTAGAGCCTCTCAGCAGTAGGTGTTGTTACCATGGACAAGGCAGAGCCTCTCACCAGTAGGGATTGTTACCATGGACAAGGCAGAGCCTCTCACCAGTAAGTGTTACCATGGACAAGGTAGAGCCTCTCACCAGTAGGTGTTGTTACCGTGGACAAGGTAGAGCCTCTCACCAGTAGGGCTTGTTACCATGGACAATGTAGAGCCTCTCACCAGTAGGTATTGTTACCATGGCCAAGGCAGAGCCTCTCACCAGTAGGTATTGTTACCGTGGACAAGGCAGAGCCTCTCACCAGTAGGTGTTACCATGGACAAAGTAGAGCCTCTCACCAGTAGGTGTTACCATGGCCAAGGCTGAGCCTCGCACCAGTACTTGTTGTTACCATGGACAAGGCAGAGCCTTTCACCAGTAGATATTGTTACCATGGCCAAGGCAGAGCCTCTCACCAGTAGGGATTGCTACCGTGGCCAAGACAAACCCTCTCACCAGTAGATGTTGTTACCATGGCCAAGGCAGACCCTCTCACCAGTAAATATTGTTACAATGGCCAAGGCAGAGCCTCTCACCAGTAGGTGTTGTTACAATGGACAATGTAGAGCCTCTCGCCTGTAGGTGTTACCATTGACAAGGCGGAGCCTCTCACCAGTAGATATTGTAACCATTGCCAAGGCAGAGCCTCTCACCAGTAGCGATTGTTACCGTGGCCAAGGCAGAGCCTCTCACCATTAGGGATTGTTACCGTGGCTAAGGTAGAGCCTCTCACCAGTAGGGATTGTTACTGTTGACAAGGTAGAGCCTCTCACCAGTAGGTGTTGTTACCGTGGACAAGACAGAGCCTCTCACCAGTAGGGATTGTTACCATGGACAAGGTAGAGCCTCTCACCAGTAGGTATTGTTACCATGGCCAAGGCAGAGCCTCTCACCAGTAGATATTGTTACCATGGCCAAGGCAGAGCCTCTCACCAGTAGGTGTTGTTACCGTGGACAATGTAGAGCCTCTCACCAGTAGGTATTGTTACCATGGCCAAGGCAGAGCCTCTCACCAGTAGATATTGTTACCATGGCCAAGGCAGAGCCTCTCACCAGGAGGTGTTGTTACCGTGGACAAGGTAGAGCCTCTCACCAGTAGGTGTTGTTACCGTGGACACGGTAGAGCCTCTCACCAGTAGGTGTTGTTACAGTGGCCAAGGCAGAACCTCTCACCAGTAGGTGTTGTTACCGTGGACAAGGTAGAGCCTCTCACCAGTAGGTGTTGTTACCGTGGACACGGTAGAGCCTCTCACCAGTAGGTGTTGTTACCGTGGCCAAGGCAGAGCCTCTCACCAGTAGGTGTTGTTACCGTGGACAAGGTAGAGCCTCTCACCGGTAGGGATTGTTACCATGTACAAGGTAGAGCCTCTCCCCAGTAGGTGTTGTTACCATGGACAAGGTAGAGCCTCTCATCAGTAGGTTTTGTTACCGTGGCCAAGGCAGAACCTCTCACCAGTAGGGATTGTTACCATGGACAAGGCAGAGCCTCTCACCAGTAGGTGTTGCTACCATGGACAAGGTAGAGCCTCTCATCAGTAGGTGTTGTTACCGTGGCCAAGGCAGAGCCTCTCACCAGTAGGTGTTGTTACCGCGGACAAGGTAAGCCTCTCACCAGTAGGGATTGTTACCATGGACAAGGTAGATCCTCTCATCAGTAGGTGTTGTTACCATGGACAATGTAGAGCCTCTCACAAGTAGGGATTGTTATCCTGGACAATGCAGAGCCTCTCACCAGTAAGTTTTACCATGGACAAGCTAGAGCCTCTCACCAGTAGATGTTGTTACCGTGGACAAGTTAGAGCCTCTCACCAGTAGGGATTGTTACCATGGACAAGGTAGAGTCTCTCACCAGTAGGTATTGTTACCATTGCCAAGGCAGAGCCTCTCACCTGTAGGTATTGTTACCGTGGACAAGGCAGAGCCTCTCACCAGTAGGTGTTACCATGGACAAGGTAGAGCTTCTCATCAGTAGGTGTTGTTACCATGGACAAGGTAGAGCCTCTCACCAGTAGGAATTGTTACCATGGACAATGTAGAGCCTCTCACCAGTAGGTATTGTTACCATGGTCAAGGCAGAGCCTCTCACCAGTAGATATTGTTACCATGGCCAAGTAAGAGCCTCTCACCAGTAGTTGTTTTTACCATGGACAAGGCAGAGCCTCTCACCAGTAGATATTGTTACCATGGCCAAGGCAGAGCCTCTCACCAGTAGGGATTGTTACCGTGGCCTAGGCAGAGCCTCTCACCAGTAGATGTTGTTACCGTGGCCAAGGCAGAATCTCTCACCAGTAGATATTGTTACCATGGCCAAGGCAGAGCCTCTCACCAGTAGGTATTGTTACCATGGACAAGGTGGAGCCTCTCGCCAGTAGGTGTTACCATGGACAAGGTAGAGCCTCTCACCAGTAGGTGTTGTTACCGTGGACAAGGTAGAGCCTCTCACCAGTAGGGATTGTTACCATGGACAAGGTAGAGCCTCTCACCAGTAGGTGTTGTTACCGTGCCAAGGCAGAGCCTCTCACCAGTAGGTGTTGTTACCGTGGACAAGGCAGAGCCTCTCACCAGTAGGTATTGTTACCGTGGACAAGGTAGAGCCTCTCACCAGTAGGTGTTGTTACCGTGGACAAGGCAGAGCCTCTCACCAGTAGGGTTGTTACCGGACAAGGTAGAGCCTCTCACCAGTAGGGATGTTACCATGGACAAGGAGAGCCTCTCACCAGTAGTGTTGTTACCGTGGCCAAGGCAGAACCTCTCACCAGTAGGTATTGTTACCGTGGCCAAGGCAGAGCCTCTCACCAGTAGGTGTGTTACCATGGACAAGGCAGAGCCTCTCACCAGTAGGTATTGTTACCATGGACAAGGCAGAGCCTCTCACCAGTAGGGATTGTTACCATGGACAAGGTAGAGCCTCTCACCAGTAGGTATTGTTACCGTGGCCAAGGCAGAGCCTCTCACCAGTAGATATTGTTACCATGGCCAAGGCAGAGCCTCTCACCAGTAGGTGTTGTTACCGTGGACAAGGTAGAGCCTCTCACCAGTAGGGATTGTTACCATGGACAAGGTAGAGCCTCTCACCAGTAGGTATTGTTACCATGGACAAGGTAGAGCCTCTCACCAGTAGGTGTTGTTACCATGGACAAGGTAGAGCCTCTCACCAGTAGGTGTTGTTACCGTGGCCAAGGCAGAGCCTCTCACCAGTAGGTGTTGTTACCGTGGCCAAGGCAGAGCCTCTCACCAGTAGGTGTTGTTACCGCGGACAAGGTAGACCTCTCACCAGTAGGGATTGTTACCATGGACAAGGTAGAGCCTCTCACCAGTAGGTGTTGTTACCATGGACAAGGCAGAGCCTCTCACCAGTAGGGATTGTTACCATGGACAAGGCAGAGCCTCTCACCAGTAGGTGTTACCATGGACAAGGTAGAGCCTCTCACCAGTAGGTGTTGTTACCGTGGACAAGGTAGAGCCTCTCACCAGTAGGGCTTGTTACCATGGACAAGGTAGAGCCTCTCACCAGTAGGTATTGTTACCATGGCCAAGGCAGAGCCTCTCACCAGTAGGTATTGTTACCGTGGACAAGGCAGAGCCTCTCACCAGTAGGTGTTACCATGGACAAGGTAGAGCCTCTCACCAGTAGGTGTTACCATGGCCAAGGCTGAGCCTCTCACCAGTACTTGTTGTTACCATGGACAAGGCAGAGCCTTTCACCAGTAGATATTGTTACCATGGCCAAGGCAGAGCCTCTCACCAGTAGGGATTGCTACCGTGGCCAAGACAAACCCTCTCACCAGTAGATGTTGTTACCATGGCCAAGGCAGACCCTCTCACCAGTAAATATTGTTACAATGGCCAAGGCAGAGCCTCTCACCAGTAGGTGTTGTTACAATGGACAATGTAGAGCCTCTCGCCTGTAGGTGTTACCATTGACAAGGCGGAGCCTCTCACCAGTAGATATTGTAACCATTGCCAAGGCAGAGCCTCTCACCAGTAGCGATTGTTACCGTGGCCAAGGCAGAGCCTCTCACCATTAGGGATTGTTACCGTGGCTAAGGTAGAGCCTCTCACCAGTAGGGATTGTTACTGTTGACAAGGTAGAGCCTCTCAACAGTAGGTGTTGTTACAGTGGACAAGACAGAGCCTCTCACCAGTAGGGATTGTTAC
>CM026390.1:68524551-68576329 GCA_014843695.1 Archivesica marissinica
CTTACTCATCTTTCAATGTGGACATACACAATGTACATGACTATAAAGTATACTCAGGTGACCCTTTTTACCCAATACAACAAATTGTCTTTTTAAAGCGACATTACATTGCAAAAAGCAAATAAAATGCATTTTTCACGTATAAATGCATTGGCAATTTGCTACTACAAATTCTTCCGAACATATTCGAACACTAACATTGAATCAATAAACAGTGTTTTTGTGGTCTACAAACTTTCAAAATTGAAAGTAGGATTTCATATAATGGTCATCCATGCTCCTAAATTGACGTTTAGAGATAATTTAACTAAGATTAGTCTACAAATAAATATACATACGCACAAATGTGAGATATAACGGGAAATATGTACCATACATCTCGTTATTCAGGATACACAGGTTGTTTACGCATGTATTCGACGCTTGTTTATTAGTTGAAATACTCAGTTCTTGAGGCAAATATTTGGGGGGAAATTGTACCGTAAAATAGGAAATTACATTCTGTATAAATTTACGTTTTCACTGATGTGTAGTGTCGCTTTAAGTACAGTGAAAAATTGATACAAAACAAAACAATATATTGAAAAGTTGCAACTCGCCTTCCTTCAAGTCAGTGCTCCCCTATATCATCTATTAGAGAGAGAGAGTAGATTAGAGTGTTTGTTTATTATAGTGTCACCCCTATTTAAAGGACCAGCCATTTCTGACTTATGAGACACCTTTTTTTTTATGGACATCAGTACTTCCCGAATCATATGCTTGTATGGCAGGTGCCAGGCTGGTAGGCAATCAGTAACCATTATTTAACTCACGACACCAACCGGCCATATCAGAATGAACCCCTGATGAGGTTCGAACCTTCGACCTCCCGCTCAGTAGGCGGACGCCTTAACCACTAGGCCACATTTGTTGTATGTGGTGCAGATTAGGACTTGTACTATTGCTTGTGTTCTCTCGGTCTGCTACTGTTGTGCTGTACATTGTAATCAGCCTGGTTTTATGTTTGGTCATTGTTTCGAGTCACTAATTTAAAAGAATGGAGGACCGTGCTAGACAATACTTGTATGCCATAAAAGTATGGAGGACCGTGCTAGACAGTACTTGTATGCCATAAAAGTATGGAGGACTGTGTTAGATAGTACTTGCTTGCCATAAAAGTATGGAGGACTGTGCTAGACAGTACTTGTATGCCATAAAAGTATGGAGAACCATGATAGACAGTACTTGTTAGCCATACAAGTATGGAGGACCATGATAGACAGTACTTGTTAGCCATAAAAGTATGGAGGACCATGATAGACAGTACTTGCTTGCCATAAAAGTATGGAGGACTGTGTTAGACAATACTTAAATGCCATACAAGTATGGAGGACTGTGTTAGATAGTACTTGCTTGCCATAAAAGTATGGAGGACCGTGCTAGACAGTACTTGTATGCCATAAAAGTATGGAGGACTGTGTTAGACAGTACTTGTATGCCATAAAAGTATGGAGGACTGTGTTAGACAATACTTGTTTGCCATAAAAGTATGGAGGACTGTGTTAGACAATACTTGTATGCCATAAAAATATGGAGGACTGTGTTAGACAATACTTGCATGCCATAAAAGTATGGAGGACTGTGTTAGACAATACTTGTATGCCATAAAAATATGGAGGACTGTGTTAGACAATACTTGTTTGCCATAAAAGTATGGAGGACCATGATAGACAGTACTTGTTTGCCATAAAAATATGGAGAACCATGATAGACAGTACTTGTTAGCCATAAAAGTATGGAGGACCGTGTTAGACAGTACTTGTTAGCCATAAAAGTATGGAGGACCGTGTTAGACAGTACTTGTTTGCCATAAAAGTATGGAGAACCATGATAGACAGTACTTGTTAGCCATAAAAGTATGGAGGACCATGATAGACAGTACTTGCTTGCCATAAAAGTATGGAGGACTGTGTTAGACAATACTTAAATGCCATACAAGTATGGAGGACCGTGCTAGACAGTACTTGTTTGCCATAAAAGTATGGAGGACCGTGCTAGACAGTACTTGCTTGCCATAAAAGTATGGAGGACCGTGCTAGACAGTACTTGTATGCCATAAAAGTATGGAGGACCGTGCTAGACAGTACATGTATGCCATAAAAGTATGGAGGACCATGATAGACAGTACTTGCTTGCCATAAAAGTATGGAGGACTGTGTTAGACAATACTTAAATGCCATACAAGTATGGAGGACTGTGTTAGATAGTACTTGCTTGCCATAAAAGTATGGAGGACCGTGCTAGACAGTACTTGTATGCCATAAAAGTATGGAGGACTGTGTTAGACAGTACTTGTATGCCATAAAAGTATGGAGGACTGTGTTAGACAATACTTGTTTGCCATAAAAGTATGGAGGACTGTGTTAGACAATACTTGTATGCCATAAAAATATGGAGGACTGTGTTAGACAATACTTGTATGCCATAAAAGTATGGAGGACTGTGTTAGACAATACTTGTATGCCATAAAAATATAGAGGACTGTGTTAGACAATACTTGTTTGCCATAAAAGTATGGAGAACCATGATAGACAGTACTTGCTTGCCATAAAAGTATGGAGAACCATGATAGACAGTACTTGTTTGCCATAAAAGTATGGAGAACCATGATAGACAGTACTTGTTTGCCATAAAAGTATGGAGGACCATGATAGACAGTACTTGTTTGCCATAAAAGTATGGAGGACCATGATAGACAGTACTTGTTTGCCATAAAAATATGGAGAACCATGATAGACAGTACTTGTTTGCCATAAAAGTATGGAGGACCATGATAGACAGTACTTGTATGCCATAAAAATATGGAGAACCATGATAGACAGTATTTGTTTGCCATAAAAGTATGGAGGACCATGATAGACAGTACTTGTATGCCATAAAAGTATGGAGAACCATGATAGACAGTATTTGTTTGCCATAAAAGTATGGAGGACCATGATAGACAGTACTTGTATGCCATAAAAATATGGAGAACCATGATAGACAGTACTTGTTTGCCATAAAAGTATGGAGAACCATGATAGACAGTACTTGTTTGCCATAAAAGTATGGAGGACCATGATAGACAGTACTTGTATGCCATAAAAATATGGAGAACCATGATAGACAGTATTTGTTTGCCATAAAAGTATGGAGAACCATGATAGACAGTACTTGTTTGCCATAAAAGTATGGAGGACCATGATAGACAGTACTTGTATGCCATAAAAGTATGGAGGACCATGATAGACAGTACTTGTTTGCCATAAAAGTATGGAGGACCATGATAGACAGTACTTGTATGCCATAAAAATATGGAGGACCATGATAGACAGTACTTGTATGCCATAAAAGTATGGAGAACCATGATAGACAGTATTTGTTTGCCATAAAAGTATGGAGGACCATGATAGACAGTACTTGTATGCCATAAAAATATGGAGGACCATGATAGACAGTACTTGTATGCCATAAAAATATGGAGGACCATGATAGACAGTACTTGTATGCCATAAAAATATGGAGGACCATGATAGACAGTACTTGTATGCCATAAAAATATGGAGGACCATGATAGACAGTACTTGTATGCCATAAAAGTATGGAGGACCATGATAGACAGTACTTGTATGCCATAAAAGTATGGAGGACCGTGATAGACAGTACTTGTATGCCATAAAAATATGGAGGACCATGATAGACAGTACTTGTATGCCATAAAAATATGGAGGACCGTGCTAGACAGTACTTGTATGCCATAAAAATATGGAGGACCATGATAGACAGTACTTGTATGCCATAAAAATATGGAGGACCATGATAGACAGTACTTGTATGCCATAAAAATATGGAGGACCATGATAGACAGTACTTGTATGCCATAAAAATATGGAGGACCATGATAGACAGTACTTGTATGCCATAAAAATATGGAGGACCGTGCTAGACAGTACTTGTATGCCATAAAAATATGGAGGACCATGATAGACAGTACTTGTATGCCATAAAAGTATGGAGGACCGTGTTAGACAGTACTTGTTTGCCATAAAAGTATGGAGGACGTGTTAGACAATACTTGTATGCCATAAAAATATGGAGGACTGTGTTAGACAATACTTGTATGCCATAAAAGTATGGAGGACTGTGTTAGACAATACTTGTATGCCATAAAAATATGGAGGACCATGATAGACAGTACTTGTTTGCCATAAAAGTATGGAGGACCATGATAGACAGTACTTGTTTGCCATAAAAGTATGGAGAACCATGATAGACAGTACTTGTTTGCCATAAAAGTATGGAGGACCATGATAGACAGTACTTGTTTGCCATAAAAGTATGGAGGACCATGATAGACAGTACTTGTTTGCCATAAAAGTATGGAGGACCATGATAGACAGTACTTGTTTGCCATAAAAATATGGAGAACCATGATAGACAGTACTTGTTTGCCATAAAAGTATGGAGGACCATGATAGACAGTACTTGTATGCCATAAAAATATGGAGAACCATGATAGACAGTATTTGTTTGCCATAAAAGTATGGAGAACCATGATAAACAGTATTTGTTTGCCATAAAAATATGGAGGACCATGATAGACAGTACTTGTATGCCATAAAAATATGGAGGACCATGATAGACAGTACTTGTATGCCATAAAAATATGGAGGACCGTGCTAGACAGTACTTGTATGCCATAAAAATATGGAGGACCATGATAGACAGTACTTGTATGCCATAAAAGTATGGAGGACTGTGTTAGACAATACTTGTTTGCCATAAAAGTATGGAGGACTGTGTTAGACAATACTTGTATGCCATAAAAATATGGAGGACTGTGTTAGACAATACTTGTATGCCATAAAAGTATGGAGGACTGTGTTAGACAATACTTGTATGCCATAAAAATATAGAGGACTGTGTTAGACAATACTTGTTTGCCATAAAAGTATGGAGAACCATGATAGACAGTACTTGTTTGCCATAAAAGTATGGAGAACCATGATAGACAGTACTTGTTTGCCATAAAAGTATGGAGGACCATGATAGACAGTACTTGTTTGCCATAAAAATATGGAGAACCATGATAGACAGTACTTGTTTGCCATAAAAGTATGGAGGACCATGATAGACAGTACTTGTTTGCCATAAAAATATGGAGGACCATGATAGACAGTACTTGTTTGCCATAAAAGTATGGAGGACCATGATAGACAGTACTTGTATGCCATAAAATATGGAGGACCATGAGACAGTAGTTGCAAAATAAGGAGACCATGATAGACAGTACTTGTATGCCATAAAAGTATGGAGGACCATGATAGACAGTACTTGTTTGCCATAAAAGTATGGAGGACCATGATAGACAGTACTTGTTTGCCATAAAAGTATGGAGGACCATGATAGACAGTACTTGTATGCCATAAAAATATGGAGAACCATGATAGACAGTACTTGTTTGCCATAAAAGTATGGAGGACCATGATAGACAGTACTTGTATGCCATAAAAATATGGAGGACCATGATAGACAGTACTTGTTTGCCATAAAAGTATGGAGGACCATGATAGACAGTACTTGTATGCCATAAAAATATGGAGGACCATGATAGACAGTACTTGTATGCCATAAAAGTATGGAGGACCATGATAGACAGTACTTGTATGCCATAAAAATATGGAGGACCATGCTAGACAGTACTTGTATGCCATAAAAATATGGAGGACCATGATAGACAGTACTTGTATGCCATAAAAATATGGAGGACCGTGCTAGACAGTACTTGTATGCCATAAAAATATGGAGGACCATGATAGACAGTACTTGTATGCCATAAAAGTATGGAGGACCATGATAGACAGTACTTGTATGCCATAAAAGTATGGAGGACCGTGCTAGACAGTACTTGTATGCCATAAAAATATGGAGGACCATGATAGACAGTACTTGTATGCCATAAAAATATGGAGGACCATGATAGACAGTACTTGTATGCCATAAAAATATGGAGGACCATGCTAGACAGTACTTGTATGCCATAAAAATATGGAGGACCATGATAGACAGTACTTGTATGCCATAAAAATATGGAGAACCATGATAGACAGTATTTGTTTGCCATAAAAGTATGGAGGACCATGATAGACAGTACTTGTATGCCATAAAAATATGGAGGACCATGATAGACAGTATTTGTTTGCCATAAAAGTATTGAGGACCATGATAGACAGTACTTGTATGCCATAAAAATATGGAGGACCATGATAGACAGTACTTGTATGCCATAAAAATATGGAGGACCATGATAGACAGTACTTGTATGCCATAAAAGTATGGAGGACCATGATAGACAGTACTTGTATGCCATAAAAATATGGAGGACCGTGCTAGACAGTACTTGTATGCCATAAAAATATGGAGGACCATGATAGACAGTACTTGTATGCCATAAAAATATGGAGGACCGTGCTAGACAGTACTTGTATGCCATAAAAATATGGAGAACCATGATAGACAGTATTTGTTTGCCATAAAAGTATGGAGAACCATGATAGACAGTATTTGTTTGCCATAAAAGTATAGAGGACCATGATAGACAGTACTTGTATGCCATAAAAATATGGAGAACCATGATAGACAGTATTTGTTTGCCATAAAAGTATGGAGGACCATGATAGACAGTACTTGTATGCCATAAAAATATGGAGGACCATGATAGACAGTATTTGTTTGCCATAAAAGTATTGAGGACCATGATAGACGGTACTTGTATGCCATAAAAATATGGAGGACCATGATAGACAGTACTTGTATGCCATACAAATATGGAGGACCATGATAGACAGTACTTGTATGCCATAAAAGTATGGAGGACCATGATAGACAGTACTTGTATGCCATAAAAGTATGGAGGACCGTGCTAGACAGTACTTGTATGCCATAAAAATATGGAGGACCGTGCTAGACAGTACTTGTATGCCATAAAAATATGGAGGACCATGATAGACAGTACTTGTATGCCATAAAAATATGGAGGACCGTGCTAGACAGTACTTGTATGCCATAAAAATATGGAGGACCATGATAGACAGTACTTGTATGCCATAAAAGTATGGAGGACCATGATAGACAGTACTTGTATGCCATAAAAGTATGGAGGACCGTGCTAGACAGTACTTGTATGCCATAAAAATATGGAGGACCATGATAGACAGTACTTGTATGCCATAAAAATATGGAGTACCGTGCTAGACAGTACTTGTATGCCATAAAAATATGGAGGACCATGCTAGACAGTACTTGTATGCCATAAAAATATGGAGGACCATGATAGACAGTACTTGTATGCCATAAAAATATGGAGGACCGTGCTAGACAGTACTTGTATGCCATAAAAATATGGAGGACCATGATAGACAGTACTTGTATGCCATAAAAGTATGGAGGACTGTGTTAGACAATACTTGTATGCCATAAAAATATGGAGGACTGTGTTAGACAATACTTGTATGCCATAAAAGTATGGAGGACTGTGTTAGACAATACTTGTATGCCATAAAAATATAGAGGACTGTGTTAGACAATACTTGTTTGCCATAAAAGTATGGAGAACCATGATAGACAGTACTTGCTTGCCATAAAAGTATGGAGAACCATGATAGACAGTACTTGTTTGCCATAAAAGTATGGAGAACCATGATAGACAGTACTTGTTTGCCATAAAAGTATGGAGGACCATGATAGACAGTACTTGTTTGCCATAAAAGTATGGAGGACCATGATAGACAGTACTTGTTTGCCATAAAAGTATGGAGGACCATGATAGACAGTACTTGTTTGCCATAAAAATATGGAGAACCATTATAGACGGTACTTGTTTGCCATAAAAGTATGGAGGACCATGATAGACAGTACTTGTATGCCATAAAAATATGGAGAACCATGATAGACAGTATTTGTTTGCCATAAAAGTATGGAGAACCATGATAGACAGTATTTGTTTGCCATAAAAGTATGGAGGACCATGATAGACAGTACTTGTTTGCCATAGGTGTTCAGTTATATAACCAGTAGGTGTTCAGTTATACAACCAGTAGGTATACAACCAGTAGGTATACAACCAGTAGGTATACAACCAGTAGGTATACAACCAGTAGGTGTTCAGTTATACAATCAGTAGGTGTTCAGTTATACAACCAGTAGGTGTTCAGTTATACAACCAGTAGGTGTTCAGTTATGCAACCAGTAGGTGTTCAGTTATACAACCAGTAGGTGTTCAGTTACGCAACCAGTAGGTGTTCAGTTATGCAACCAGTAGGTGTTCAGTTATGCAGCCAGTATGTGTTCAGTTATACAACCAGTAGGTGTTCAGTTATACAACCAGTAGGTGTTCAGTTATACAACCAGTAGGTGTTCAGTTACGCAACCAGTAGGTGTTCAGTTATGCAACCAGTAGGTGTTCAGTTACGCAACCAGTAGGTGTTCAGTTACGCAACCGGTAGGTGTTCAGTTATACAATCAGTAGGTGTTCAGTTATACAACCAGTAGGTGTTCAGTTATACAACCAGTAGGTGTTCAGTTATACAACCAGTAGGTGTTCAGTTATGCAACCAGTAGGTGTTCAGTTATACAACCAGTAGGTGTTCAGTTATACAACCAGTAGGTGTTCAGATATACAACCAGTAGGTGTTCAGTTATACAATCAGTAGGTGTTCAGTTATACAACCAGTAGGTGTTCAGTTATATAACCAGTAGGTGTTCAGTTATACAACCAGTAGGTATACAACCAGTAGGTGTTCAGTTATACAACCAGTAGGTGTTCAGTTATACAACCAGTAGGTATTCAGTTATACAACCAGTAGGTGTTCAATTATACAACCAGTAGGTGTTCAGTTATACAACCAGTAGGTGTTCAGTTATACAATCAGTAGGTGTTCAGTTATACAACCAGTAGGTGTTCAGTTATATAACCAGTAGGTGTTCAGTTATACAACCAGTAGGTATACAACCAGTAGGTGTTCAGTTATACAACCAGTAGGTGTTCAGTTATACAACCAGTAGGTGTTCAGTTATACAACCAGTAGGTGTTCAGTTATACAACCAGTAGGTGTTCAGTTATATAACCAGTAGGTGTTCAGTTATACAACCAGTAGGTATACAACCAGTAGGTGTTCAGTTATATAACCAGTAGGTGTTCAGTTATACAACCAGTAGGTATACAACCAGTAGGTGTTCAGTTATACAACCAGTAGGTGTTCAGTTACACAATCAGTAGATGTTCAGTTATACAACCAGTAGGTGTTCAGTTATGCAATGTTAAGAAGAAAACATTGTTTATTTCATTCCTGCAAGAAATAACACACAGAGCTTTTATTACAGAAAGTTATTTCAAAGTCTCTAACCATGTGTGAGATACATTGGTGGGGGATATATATTGTATGTTTTAGAATTCTGTGTGGAATGTACCTAATAAACACCACTGTAAACTATAGTTGACCTCACTCACATACACCATATCTGTTGTACAGGCCAATCCCTAGCTGAGCAGTGAACATGAATATGTCATTAACAACAAGCATTGATTAAATTCTGGCTTCAGATCATTAAGGAGACTATTCACTTTAGAATTGTTATTGAAATTATGTGCAGAAAGCCCACAGGTTGTTTCTCAGTTCTCAGAAGACTAGGGTTTGAGATGTGCTGTATGTGTGGAGCCCAAATTGCTGTTATGGTGGGGGTGGGTGTAGGGGGCACTAACTAACAATTTGGAAGGTCCTTCGAGATGATCCTGTCTTTTGAGGACATAAAGTTATTGGGTATTTTCAGAGTAGCTGTCCGATTAGCGCAGTGGTTAGCGCGAACACTTCTCACCAATGCAACCCGAGTTCGATCCTCGGACCGGGAAATATGTGAGATGGTACATGGCCACCAAATCGGACAGGTGGGTTTTCTCCGGGTAATCCGGTTTCCTCCCACACGAACGACTACATTTACAATTTCATCCACGCCAATGAGAGTGATTAATATAAGTTGTTAAAACTTTCTTGTAAAATAAATAGTTTAAGAGTAGCACCCGTTTTAACCATTTCAAGCAATGTACAACCCCCCCCCCCCCCCCCCCCCCCGAGAATCCACTAATGTTCTGGAATAGTTTATACAAATTTATTTTAGCTCGATTGCGAAACAAGTTCTTTCAACTTATATTAATCACTCTCGAGACCTCATTCCTGATAGAATCCATCGCCACGAGGGAGAGAGAAGAGGCAATGTGGAATTTAAAATACCTTGCCTAAGGGCACAATCGTAACGGCTCCAGTGGGGCTCGAACTCCGGACCTTTCGCACCTGAAGCGAACGCGCATCCACTGCGCTATCACGACTTCCACAATGTTCTGGAATGTGGTTATGTCCTTCTGAGTTCTGAGTACTTGCACATCTGAGGCAAGGCATTTAATTTCCACATTGCCTCTTCCCTCTCCCTCATGGCAATGGAATCAATCAGGAATGAGGTCTCGAGAGCGAATAATCTACTATATGAATATGTATTGACATATTCACCACTGCTGTGATGACCTTTTAGGATGTCAAAAATTAGGATTTTCTTTAAATTAGCGGTATCTTTGAAATTGTGGTTAACTCATACATGTACTCTATACTTGGCCCTCAATAATGAGGAGGGGCTTCCATGGCTTAGTGCTCAATGCAGCGGGCGTGTGAACGGTCTGGGCCTACCTGGGTGCCCGCAATGCAGCGGGCGTGTGAATGGTCTGGTCCTACCTGGGTGCCCGCAATGCAGCAGGCTTGTGAATAGACTGGTCCTACCTGGGTGCCCGCAATGCAGCGGGCTTGTGAACGGTCTGGTCCTACCTCAGGGTGCCCGCAATACAGCGGGCTTGTGAACTGTCTGGTCCTACCTGGGTGCCCGCACATGCGTGTCACACAATGCTTGGATGTGTTCAGCCACATCCTAAGTCTGTGCAAAGACACACCCACGCATCCTGGCAACATGAGTTACAATGTATCGCATTGAAGCATTGAAGCAGACGTATAGGTTATTAAACTCTTCAATTTTAACATTTAATTCAGTCTAGAAAATGGGTCATGAACATGCAACTGGATCATGTGTTTACTTGGAATGTAATCTGAACATTAAATGTTATCACAAGTTAAGGGGTAACCCCCCACTGTCCTGTGCTAGGGTTGATAAGATTATTGCCAGATGTACAGGATGGGCAGAAATGTGACCTTGAAAGCCAGTGTGTATGTATTGACTTGTAACTTCTTTGTGTGTTTCCAACCTAGTAATATTGCTATAAAGCAGTCTATGACTACATGTATATAAAGTTGCACCATGAAATTCAGAATAAGTTGTGAAGTGTTCTTGTAACAGGTATATGTCAGCACAGAAACTCCGGTATAATTCAGAGCGTGTTTGTAATTGTTTAACTGTGATAGTTTGCTTGCCCCCACCTCCCAGTGATATCACTCTGGACTGGTAATCCAGGGATCGCAGGTTCGATCCCCCGTCTGACCCTAATAAATTTAACAGTATTTCAGATGGGACTTTAAACCGAGGTCTTGTGTCGGAGCTGTACACCGTGCACGTAAAAGAACCAGAGGAGATTCTGGAATGGGTCTCTGTCTGTATCATTGCACTATCCTCCAAAAATCTAAAATGACTAATTTCTTCAGGAGTCGTCGCTCATATGGGTAACTGGTAGCGATGATAAATAAACGTAAAACACACTCCCCCATCCAATCAAAATTATGGCCCTTTTTATTTATCTGTTAGCCAGTTTGTCATGTCAGTCTGTTGTATTAAAACTGTATGCTTTCAATGGTCGCTCAGTACGTTGTGGTGCAATTAATCATATAACGTACCCTCCAGCATTATCTTGACCTCTGTTAAGATCAGATAATTTTAACGAGTGTAGGACAATATCCCCCCCCCCCCGGACAATATCCCCCTGTATATTTTGACCCAGGCGGACAATATCCCCCCCGTCAAAAAAGACAGGGCGGACAATATCCCCCCACAAAAATAAAAGCGGAAAATCCCCCCATCAAACATACAAGGCGGACAATATCCCCCCCGTAGATAATCCTAGGGCGGACAATATCCCCCCGTAGAAAATCATAGGACGGAGAAAGAATAACTAACAAGAATGGGTTAACAACCTTTATTTCCGTATACAAGCACATAAGCATGATAAATAATGATGTAGGACAGTGCGATATTTTGTGTGAATTTTGGTGTTTATTATAGTCTTATTCACGAAAGTGCTAATTGAGACTTGTCATTTAGCACATAGTGGCGAAACCTAAGAATTGTTCACAGTCTTATACACTCGCCAATCGCGAACAGAAAACTGGCTGTCGTTTTCGCTCCATCCCGGTACTGGCGGCATAATTTGTTAAGTCTCTTCTGGAGAGAAACGCTCGTCTTCTTAGCGCGTTTGGCCGATGGTTGTCCAGTCCGCTGACGTTCCATCTCGGTGTTCACGGCTGTCTGGTCTTTCTGCAGACAGGAGAGTACTGTCCACAGACTGGGATTACTATGTCCAACTAAATGTCTAAATGAGTTATTCCAACTTTCGCAATTGTTATTAGTTCTGTCGCCTCCATTGAGTGTAGTTTCATGTACATTCCATGTGAGTGGTGGAAAGCGCGGTGGTGTACGTTTAGGTGCAGTTGAAAGAAGCAATCAAATCTTCAATTAGCCAAACAAACAATTAACATAATCAAAGTCCATTTACCAATCAGTGCAGTTGAAAGAAGCAATCAAACAAATCAAGTGAACACATTATGAGCCCAAAACTAAGGTCAAAGATGGACAAAATATCACAATGTGACACAATATTACTTATACAGAAATAAAATAAAGCTTGTTAATTTGCGTTAATTTATAAGTTTATAAGGGGGGATAATGTCCGGGGGGATATTGTCCGCCCTGTGATTTTCTACGGGGGGGATATTGTCCGCCTTGTCTTTTTGATGGGGGGGATATTGTCCGCCCTGTGATTTTCTACGGGGGGGATATTGTCCGCCCTGTCTTTTTGATGGGGGGGATATTGTCCGCCTGGGTCAAAATATACGGGGGGGGATATTGTCCGGGGGGGATATTGTCCGTTCCCCAATTTTAACAACAGCTATTGTATCTTCAATAAACAAGTAGCACTGTATTAAAAATAACTTGAACCTCTGAAGAATTATAGGATACTCTTCAACAATTGGGTTTGTGACAATGACTCAGATATATGTTACGGTTAAAGTCGTTTTAATAATATCTATATATCCCTTGGCTGTCCGATTAGCGCAGTGGTTAGCGTGCTCGCTTCTCACCAATGCAACCCGGGTTTGATCCTGGGACCGGGAAATATGTGAAATGGTACGGTGGTCGCCAGATCAGACAGGTGTGTTTTTTTCTGGGTATTCCGGTTTCCTCCCACACGAATGACCACATAATTATACTCTTTCATCCGCGCCAACGAGAGTGACTAATATAAGTTGTTAGAACTTGCTTCACAATCGTTGTAATTTTAAACTTATATATCCCTTCAACACATCAGAATTTTGAAGGTTTGACGGATGAATCCTGGCACTCAATTTCCACAACTACCACCAGAGAGATCAAATAAGCTAGCTCTATTTGTCAAATGAGTACCTACTAATCTCACTATTCAGTAATGTCAGTTCTGAGATTGACCTCATCAATACTTGCCAAATCCTGAGCTAGCATGCCCGGCAATCGGCAAACCATTATTTAACTAGCTGGCAACTCGGCACCTTGCCATATCAGAATGAATCCCTGACAAGGTTTGAACCTTCGACCATCCACCCAGTAGGTGAATACCTTAACCACAAGGCCACAGCGACGTATATGAAATAGTGTGTGTCAAACTCCTCAGTTTATCAAATTATTGGATTTCTACAAACTTACAATATAATGTATTGTTTACATTGATGTTCATACATGATGTAGATTTGCATAAAAGTATGCATTATATGCAAGTGGGTGCACCCCATTTCCTTTGGACACATTTCTAGTTTCATTTTATCCTGGGTGAAATGCAATACCGGTAAATGAAATTCTGTTTATTGTGATCACTTTGGTATTTACAGATAGGACAAAAGAACATTTGAAAAGTAGATACATACAGCCCATATAAACCTACTTTGTATAGATAATGGTCACAGTATTTATCACTTGTCTGCATCAAATATTTGAAGAGGCTTTTTGGATTTATTTCACTATTGAAGTTTGTTGTTGATCAAAGAATGTAAGATGGAGGTTGTGTGAGACCTCCACTCTCGTGTATTGCGTGGGCTTCCACCAGAACGATGTTGGCATCTGATAAAGAGATAAACTATTATAAAAATTCCAATAGTAGGAGCCAGGCCAGAATATACTAAAAGATCAATTATTTCTCTTGGATAGTTGTTGCAACAAGTAATAGTTAGCAGCCAGTGATTCATCCTAGCCTCGGAGGAGTGAGATACTAATAAGTTTGATTGCGCAATAATATTTGGCAGTAAAGCTGATGAAGTATTAATTGCTTTCTATAGTTAAGTGATCGTATATATAGTAAATATAGAACATGACAAACAGTAAATAACTTCTTGTACCAGTCATGACATGTATAATGTGGTTCTTGTTTATTCTTGTTTACCTTGCTCCCGTTTATACCTGCAGGTAGATTAAATTGGTAAGATCTGGTAATATTGGGTAATTAACCATTTCCTTCATAGAGATTTAGGTTAATATACTATTATATCTCCATACAAACCACAGCCATTTAACTATCATGCAGTGGATAAGTAGTCGCCATATCTATCCAACCTCCATAGATATTGCTGGGACTACATGAGATTCTGACCTATATTATGAACATTGGTTTGACTACTATAATGTCAATGTATATCGTATTGGTAATGGCGTCAAGAGGTGCTTCTATGTGGGAAAGGGTTATACAATATCCTGCTGTAATCAATCACCTATAACTAGTCCTATATATAACACCTCTACATAAATTACTTGTTTCTGTTATTTGAAAAATGCCTGGATATAAAATGTCACATTTTTTCAAGTCTAAATACTTGGACTAACCTATAACCGGCTGATTACAACAAACCAATACAGTGGTCAAAGATTACAAAATGTATATATCGGGGGGGGGGGGGGAGTCCAGGAATTGGTGTTAGAGGGGGGAGCATTGCATCTCCTGTAATTAACAGGCGTCCGAGAACATTTGGCGATATTGTAACATAATATATGCTCTGAGAGAGTATCTGATCTGCTAGTGTATATTGCCAGCCAAAACCGTTCCACAATATATTGCAATATTGTAAGTCGTACCACAATACGTACCCGATTGCATATATTATTGGCTTACCAAATTGCATTATATTAATCAACCCAACAATGTTGATTTACAGCTGACCTAAACAATGGGGATACGGTTTAGTGCTCAAGGAACAATGCTGTACTTTAGAGATATAGAACAATATTTGTTATCGTTTCAAGGATAATCGATATATTCTATACCTAACAACAATTCAGTCACATATTTAACATCTTAGTGCTACCTATTTAGTATCCATGATTCGTTCACTATGACACAGTATGACTAGCTAATTATTTGGAGATTTTGCATGGAACTATATTGGTATACTAGTGGAATATGCTGAACTATTGATTGGTGGTGTCTTCTTATGTGGAAGTAGAGGTTGCTAGTTCCACCAGAGGACCCACAATTGTTGTAGAAGGCAGATGTTCTATCTAAATGTCTATTCATTTCCAAATATCTGATTTCTCGTGAGTGTTTTACAAATAAACCAGCCGACTGTTACAAATAAACCAGCTGACTGTTACAAATAAACCAGCTGACTGTTACAAATAAACCAGCCGACTGTTACAAATAAACCAGCTGACTGTTACAAATAAACTAGCCGACTGTTACAAATAAACCAGCCGACTGTTATAAATAAACCAGCCGACTGTTACAAATAAACCAGCTGACTGTTACAAATAAACTAGCCGACTGTTACAAATAAACCAGCCGACTGTTATAAATAAACCAGCCGACTGTTACAAATAAACCAGCCAACTTTTATAAATAAACCAGCCGACTGTTACAAATAAACCAGCTGACTGTTATAAATAAACCAGCCAACTGTTACAAATAAACCAGCTGACATTTATAAATAAACCAGCCAACTGTTACAAATAAACCAGCCGACTGTTACAAATAAACCAGCCAACTTTTATAAATAAACCAGCCAACTGTTACAAATAAACCAGCCGACTGTTACAAATAAACCAGCTGACTGTTACAAATAAACCAGCCGACTGTTACAAATAAACCAGCCAACTTTTATAAATAAACCAGCCAACTGTTACAAATAAACCAGCCGACTGTTATAAATAAATCAGCCGACTGTTACAAATAAACCAGCTGACTGTTACAAATAAACCAGCCGACTGTTACAAATAAACCAGCCGACTTACAAATAAACCAGCCGACTTTTATAAATAAACCAGCCAACTGTTACAAATAAACCAGCCGACTGTTATAAATAAATCAGCCGACTGTTACAAATAAACCAGCTGACTGTTACAAATAAACCAGCCGACTGTTACAAATAAACCAGCCGACTTACAAATAAACCAGCCGACTTTTATAAATAAACCAGCCAACTGTTACAAATAAACCAGCCGACTGTTATAAATAAATCAGCCGACTGTTACAAATAAACCAGCCTGTGATTTAATCATAATTTTATTGCTCTTTGACATATACATGTACACACATTCAAATTACAACAGGAAAGAATATGCATACGTATACATCAATGAGGAGCTTACCAGGAAACGCGGTGAAGAGTTTTATCACGCCAGACTTCTTGTGAAGAATTCCCGTGTACAGTCAACATGGACATTAAATGGTATCATCTTGGTGAAAGATAACACACATGTAATCCACAGGTGTGAGTGTATGAGTGACTTATCAAAGTTTAACTAATACACGAAACCATACTTTTGGAGCAGTACTGTATACAGCCAATATTACATATGACCTCAAGCAGAGATTTATATAAACATTATTTACATGTTAAATACAAACACTGTATGACCATGCCGATTGTAGTATAGCAATGTGTCTATATAACGGGTAAAGCTGATTGTAGTATAGCAATGTGTCTATATAACGGGTAAAGCTGATTGTAGTATAGCAATGTGTCTATATAACGGGTAAAGCTGTTAATTATATGTTTAGTATATTGGACTTTTGCATCTTAGATCTAGTCATATTTATTTTATTAGAATATACTCTATATATCTTGTATGCGGATATATGTAAAGTGTATATATCAAATGACAATTCAGATTGTAATATAGCAAGTTGCCAATCTAAGGCCAAAGGTGTTGATGTTTTGTTTCTCAGGCCATTGTTTCATAATCATTATTATCACAAGAACAAGACTTTCATCAGAGGCAGTTCTGCTACAGTATCAGATTATAATATAATACATTGCAATTAACTGCTCTATTTCTTCTGTGCACCATTTTCCTGTCAAATGTAATGTCTTATTAACGGGTATCCTTGAACAATTGACACAGTTCACACAACTTGTATCAATAAAAATAGAGACTAAATATTAACTTATTTGGCCTAACTTGTAAAACGAATGATATTACTTACGTTTTCAGTATGCCAGGCAATTTTCGCTTAAATCTAGCCATATTTCGCTATTGAAATGTCTCAATCTCGTAAACGGACATATGTAATGAAACATTTACTTGGTATTAGCTAAGAAAAATGTAGTGTACATTGTTCAAGCAAGCGTATCTGGATTTAATTGTTTAACTGTATGTCTATGCTAGTTTTGTTTCCTTGCTTGTTATTACTACTGAGGGTCTTCTGTTGTTGTGTTGTGTTTTTGTTTGTTTTGTTTTATTTTCCTGTTTTAGTGGTAAGTTAATAATCTGAATATCTTCTAAAACAAAAGGAGCCCTAATGTGTTGTCGAATACTCAAGTGCAAATATCTAAGCATAAATTGATAAGTACCATAAGTAATATACTATACTGTAAGTAATATACAGTAAACTACTCGATAGGAACAATATACGAATACTTTAGACTTAACGTAGATTTATCGTAGTATGCAATCTCTTTCAGGGACCATGTTGTTATAATTATGAAGTTTCAGATACATGATTCTCTATTACTATGTTAGGGTATAACATGCAAAGGTGTGTGTGGTATTTTGGTCATCAATAGCACGTTCTTTATTCATGTTAGTCAATTATTAATAAGCGTATAAATCTGAAGTTGCTAGAACATGCACATTCAAAGTTTTGTATGTACGATGATCGCATGCTGTATATTTGACCAATATGACCACATTCCCTTTAATAATTCGTTCCATTGCAACTAACTGAATATTGTAAATGAATTTTCATACTGGAGTTGATGCCCCTATAGAATGACTGTAATAAGTCACATTTTGAGTGAATATTTATGATCTATATCATGAGTGAAATAAACAACCAATTTATTATAGCCAGTATTCATAAGCAGAATACATAGTCACATATGATTTATCTTTTAAATTTGCCACTGTATTTATATGAAGTTTATCAATGCGAGTCTTTAATGTCCTTACCACAACACTTACAGAATTCTGTATGATTTTTTTCATCTTTTTCCCCTTTGCATTTTACTACACTGTCACACACGCTGTTGATTGGGATTGTCGACTTCTGCTGGTTTTAATGTTAGATACTCGAGCGCGCGTTTCAGACATCAGGCGGCTAGTTTGGTATTTCTTCTCTCCGTATAAAGATGATTTCAACATGTAGCCATATTGTTCATGGCCGCCTCTATGCAACATCCCTGGACTCTTATTATTTGCCCCTTCATAACATGACTTATTTGCAGCTTATTATTATACTTCTTCTTAGTTCAGGGGATATTGAAGCAAACACCGGTCCTTCTAATGAGTCGGTTTCATCTGCAGTGTCGTTTAACTCCGCTGCAGAATCATATTCAGCTCTCACAAACAGTGGTTTGAGTATAATGCATCTTAATATTCAAAGTTTGAAGCCCAAGCTTGATATTCTTGCTGTCGAGGCTCAACCATATGATGTACTTGTCTTCACTGAAACATGGCTGTCTGATAACATCACTAATGATGACATTTATATAACTAATTTTACAAACGTGTTTAGATGTGACAGAAAAGATCGAATTGGAGGTGGAGTTGCGATATACGTCCGAGACACCATACATGTTACTGAGCGAAAAGACCTTCACGTAAATGGTGTAGAGGCTCTATGGGTTGAATTATGTGTTAGCCAGCGTAAGCTACTTGTTGGTGGAATCTATCGTCCTCCTGACTCAAACAATACCCAGTGGTTAAACATGCAACACTCCCTCGATCAGGCGTTTATCCAGCGTGTTGATAATGTAATTGTTACGGGCGACTTTAACATCAACATCAGTTCATCTGAGTCGAACAAAATGAGCAGACTTATCAATTCCCTGCATGCGCAACAACTTATCAATTCACCGACACACTTCACTGAACATTGCGCTTCACTAATCGATCTCATGTTTATTAAATATTCCCAACACAGTCTTACCAGTTTCGTTGCTGACCCTTTTGTCCCCAACCTCATCCGATTTCATTGTCCAATTGTTTCAGTCCTGAGATTTTCAAAACCAAAGCAAACACATTTCAAGCGCCGTATCTGGCTCTATGATAAAGGAGATTATTTCAAATTTAACGACATCCTCAGATCAATCGACTGGAGCTTCATCGATAATAGTACTACTCTTAATGATACTGCAAACTGCATTGCTAATTCAATACTACATGCAGCAGCAGAAAGCATTCCTAACAGAAATGTAATTATTCGTCCAGCTGATGTTCCTTGGATTAATGGTGCAGTGCGAAAGCAGATAAAGAAACGTAACAAAAAACATCAAAAAGCTAAACATACTAATACTGAGAATGACTGGGCCGAATTTAGGAAAAGCCGAAATGAAATACAGATATAATTCGTAAAACCAAAGCAGATTATCAAAACAAAATTATAAATCAAATAAACTCGGGCAACATAACAGCTAAAGCTTGGTTTAAACTAGCTAAACAATTGACGAACAAAAACAAATCTTCAACCATTCCAACACTCATTGACGGTTCAATCGAAGCACAAACAGATAAAGATAAAGCTGATCTACTGAATAACTACTTCACTAAACAGTCAACCGTTGATGATAGGGATCACCCTCTTCCACACACCACACACATGGAATGCTCCATGGCTAATATAAACATCTCGCCCCAAGATATTAAAGATGCTATCTCATGTGTAAATCCAAGCAAGGCAAGTGGCCCAGATCTGGTGAGTCCACGTCTCATCAAAGAAGGTATAGATTCTCTAGCAGTCCCTCTATCACAGTACTTTAACAAACTACTTTCCAACTCATGTGTTCCTTCTTCATGGAAATTGGCAAATGTCTGCCCAATTTTCAAGAAATCAGACCCTTCAAAACCAATCAACTATAGACCTATCTCTCTTCTCAGTTGTCTGGGTAAGCTCATGGAACGCTGTATCCATAAAAACCTATATAATTACTTTATTTCCAACGCAATCCTTACACCTTACCAATCTGGTTTTACCAAGGGCGATTCCACTGTCAACCAGCTGACACTTCTGTATAACGACATTAGTGAAGCGTTAGATGGTGGTAAGGAAGTTCGTGCTGTATTTTGTGACATATCCAAGGCCTTTGATAGAGTTTGGCACCGGGGACTACTTCATAAACTTTCTTCTATCGGCATTCAAGGTCCCTTACTTGGCTGGTTCTCCTCATATCTTTCAAATAGAAAGCAACGTGTTGTCTTGGCAAATTCTACATCCGATATTTCATCCATAGATGCAGGTGTTCCCCAAGGATCCATCCTCGGTCCATTGCTCTTTCTAATATACATCAATGACATTGTAAACGATATTCGTGCAAATATTCGACTATTTGCAGACGATACTAGTCTTTATATTGTTGTAGAAGACGTTGTTGATTCCGCAAATCAAGTCTAAAATTTCTCTTATCTCGTTGTAGCCTAGAAAAAATGTATATATCATTCATTAGGCCCCTCTTGGAGTACGCTGATGTTGTCTGGGAAAACTGTACGAACAAGATCAAATGCGACATCGAATCCGTTCAATTAGAAGCAGCTAGAATTATCACAGGTGCTACCAAATACTGTAACACCGACATACTCTATACCGATCTTAGCTGGGATACTTTAGCTGAAAGGCGACGCAAGCATCGCCTTGTCTTACTTTATAAGATGAAAAATGGACTTTCACCCGCTTACCTGTCAAATCTAATTCCACCCCAGCCAAATCAGCCATATGCCTTACGATCACTTACAGCTATACCCAATATTCACTGCAAAACTCAATTGCATGCTTCTTCTTTTCTGCCTCTAACTATTCGCCAGTGGAATATACTTCCACAAGAACTTAAAAATGCCTCAACCATAGGAGAATTTAAAAGCAAGCTGAATACTAGGGCTAAACAAAAGAAAACAATTTACAACATTGGCAATAGGAAAAACCAAGTATATCACGCACGCCTTCGCTTGGGGTGCAGTGCGCTAAGCTTCGATCTTCACAGAAGAAATATTGTTCCTTCTCCTCTGTGCATATGCGGCGTTGTAGAGACTACATTCCACTTCCTGTTTCAATGTCCAAGATACAATGCATTGCGCCAACACTATCTTCACGATCTCCCATGTGCACATACATTAAATAATCTACTGTACGGTGATGACCGACTTACATTCGAAGTCAATAAACACATCTTCCTACGAGTCCAAGGCTTCATAGCAGCAACTAAGCGCTTCGAGATCTAGTCATTTACCATCAAATGTCCGACCCCCTATCTATGCGCGTGTGAGACAGTACCTAGTATGTTCTACTAATGTTATAAACTAACACTAATTAACGCATTGAATCAGGATAACAATTAGTCACCGTGTGCATTAAAATTCAGAATCAGGTTTGAACTATATAGAATTAAACCTGTCCAATGCTCAAAGAATACCTACCATACACTGGCTCTAATGTGTTAAATTTATATGTTTGCAAACTCCACTATGGAAAGGAATTTGTATAAGCATTTTAATATGCTTGTTTTCCAATCCAAATTATTTCTCTTGTAACACTTTATTCTTATATGTTATTTTCTGAATAAAAATATGTTTAAACTAAAGAATATGCATGTCAAACAGCAGAAGGGTTGGAGACAAGTTCTTGCAACATTACAGAATGTCATTACCCAAAGCTTTAAAGAAAACAGATTTACGAACATTAAGAGCAATATGTAATACATAAAGTCAAGATGGCTACATTTTGAATGGTATTCTGCAGTCGCACACTATTCAGAACTAGACCGGGTACCGGGTACCAGGTGTTAACACTACTTGATTATAAGTTAATCGATTAAAACATATAAAACAAAGTTTGTTGTTTGTATTGCAATATATTGGTGTACCGGTAAACCGCACCAGGTGTTCGTAGCCTAATCTATGACCGGGTTAAGCATTCAAACCATATTACTAATGCACACAACTTAATCACCGTAGTTTATAATATATGAGTGTTAACTAAACATCTTAGTATGCTCGCCCACATGGTTCGCCGGCGGCGAGGGTAAATAAGCTCAATCATCATCCCGCACCAGCCCTAATGTATATAAGTCCTCCATTCCACCTGTAATGTTTGGCTAAAATGCTTTTATTACCAGTACACATTACGTAGGTTGTTGTTATTGATGGTTCATATGGCTTACATAATAAATCTATAGTTTGTAGCTATGAACTATTCTCTGTGAAAATCATATTTGGGCTAATATCATATTTTAAATATAGGTGTGATTTTATCAAGAGACTTAGTTGTGTACTTTCAAAGCATTTATTTTGAGTCAATATTCAGGACAGATTAGTCATGCCTCCCTAGAGTCAATATTCAGGACAGATTAGTCATGCCTCCCTAGAGTCAATATTCAGGACAGATTAGTCATGCCTCGCTAGAGTCAATATTCAGGACAGATTAGTCATGCCTCCCTAGAGTCAATATTCAGGACAGATTAGTCATGCCTCCCTAGAGTCAATATTCAGGACAGATTAGTCATGCCTCCCTAGAGTCAAAATTCAGGACAGATTAGTCATGCCTCCCTAGAGTCAATATTCAGGACAGATTAGTCATGCCTCCCTAGAGTCAATATTCAGGACAGATTAGTCATGCCTCCCTAGAGTCAATATTCAGGACAGATTAGTCATGCCTCCCTAGAGTCAGCAATATTCAGGACAGATTAGTCATGCCTCCCTAGAGTCAATATTCAGGACAGATTAGTCATGCCTCCCTAGAGTCAATATTCAGGACAGATTAGTCATGCCTCCCTAGAGTCAATATTCAGGACAGATTAGTCATGCCTCCCTAGAGTCAATATTCAGGACAGATTAGTCATGCCTCCCTAGAGTCAATATTCAGGACAGATTAGTCATGCCTCCCTAGAGTCAATATTCAGGACAGATTAGTCATGCCTCCCTAGAGTCAATATTCAGGACAGATTAGTCATGCCTCCCTAGAGTCAATATTCAGGACAGATTAGTCATGCCTCCCTAGAGTCAATATTCCGGACAGATTAGTCATGCCTCCCTAGAGTCAAAATAAATAATGTGCAAGACCGTGAGACATATTTTTATGGGTTGCGTTGTTCCATTTAGCTAAATAGGTTAGCGCCCATAATGCATAGTGATTGTGATATCTTCTGACTGAGATGTCTCATATAGCCGCAATGATTAGTCAGCGGAATTCTCCAACGTTGCAGGACAATTGATTCCATCACCAAATTTGGAATAGCCTATATTGGTGAATATTGATGCTATGACGATGTCCATTTTCTGCAAGTCCCCCTGAGACTTGTCTTCATTTGCTTAATTGCTACTCAGAGAATATTGAATGCATGAAACCACTATGCTCGGAACATATGAGTAATACTGATTCATCTCCAAGATATTCTCTTCTGGATACAACTGTTAAATATTGTAAGGATAGTTTATTTTGCAGTTGATATTCTCTTCTGGTGTTGACAGAATGAGATTTATATCAGATAGATAGTATTCAAGTTTGATCTGCCCGCCCATAGCACTCTAAGCTCACAGGTTGAGGCATGTAGCCAGATAGTACTGTATTGCAAATATTATGAAATATGCACTACCTATTAATGGGAAAGCCAATAAAGTGTCGATGTCAATTACTGAAATAAACATCTTAGAAGGAATATGATGTCTGTCAGATATACATTACAAATGTATTCAAATTTCATCATATTCAGAGTTCTCATCACTGATTCACTTGCAAATTGCAAGTTTTGAAATGTTTTATGTCAAGCGTTTTGGCACAGGCTATAGGTGTT
Organism: Archivesica marissinica; assembly: GCA_014843695.1. Lineage (NCBI taxonomy): Eukaryota > Metazoa > Mollusca > Bivalvia > Venerida > Vesicomyidae > Archivesica > Archivesica marissinica. Next base: position 68,549,067 of record CM026390.1, read on the forward strand.
ACTAAGACAGTGAGTGAGAGAGAGACCTGTTTGCTGTATTGATTGTTTCACACATTCTGTATGCTCTTCTAGATCTTACTAAGTTGTGCCAAATGACTCATGACATGATTTACAAATAACCTAAGAACTATCATTATCATCTACTATTAAATCATTTCTAGACAAAACTATGTGACTAATGCGACATATTTTATATTTTTCAATTAACCGCTACTCATATTTTTATGTACCGTAATCGTCTATATATAAGACGCAGGTGATCGTTGTGATAATATAGCTCTACTTACAGAAATGCAAGTCCAAATGATGCACATGCAGGCTGTATCATGATGCAGGGAGATGTATCATGATGCATGGAGATGTATCATGCTACAGGGAGATGTATCATGATGCAGGGAGATGTGTCATGATGCATGGAGATGTATCATGCTACAGGGAGATGTATCATGATGCAGCGAGATGTGTCATGATGCAGGGAGATGTGTCATGCTGCAGGGAGATGTGTCATGATGCAGGGAGATGTGTCATGATGCAGGGAGATGTGTCATGCTGCAGGGAGATGTGTCATGATGCAGAGAGATGTGTCATGATGCAGGAAGATGTGTCATGCTGCAGGGAGATGTGTCATGATGCAGGGAGATGTGTCATGATGCAGGGAGATGTGTCATGATGCAGGGAGATGTGTCATGCTGCAGGGAGATGTGTCATGATGCAGGGAGATGTGTCATGATGCAGAGAGATGTGTCATGATGCAGGGAGATGTGTCATGATGCAGAGAGATGTGTCATGATGCAGGGAGATGTATCATGCTGCAGGGAGATGTATCATGATGCAGGGAGATGTATCATGCTGCAGGGAAAAGTTTTTATCATATGGAATGTATATGGGACATTTGGCTGAGTTGCCCCGTTCTTGTATACTTCCAGCTTCTCATTACGTTAAAGGCGGCTGTATAACATAGATTATTTTTTATCATAGCCCAGTGGAAAATGACTCAATGACAAAATGACAATTGTATTAGTTGATCAGTGAGCAAATCTATGTCAAAATGAGACATGTGCATAGATTGTCTTAGTTTATCCAAATGGCATTAGATCCATATCAACATGAGACTGACGCACATTGTATACCATAGATATTGTTTTGTTATTTCAGCTATGGTTCACCAACAGACATACACAGACACCCACTCTAATTCTGGAGCTCTTATAGAAGTGGGTAGGAATGACAAAGGTAATAGAGAAATCAATATCCTGCATATACAACATAGGAGATGGGCATCTGTAAGGGGCGTCCGTAACTGAATGGTGACACTTGTTGACATCAAATCACTTGCCTCTCACCGCTCTACAGTTCCAATCCTACTGGGGGGGGGGGTCAAATTCTTTCATGTTAGGAAGCTATCCAGATTGCTTGTGGAAGGTCAGTGGTTTTACCCGGGTGCCAACCCTTGTCTGAAATTGCTACTTGGAGGGCCACCTGGGGTCTTCTCTACCAATAACAACTTGAGAGTGGCCATATGACCCAAGCTGCTGGTGCGACTTTACTCCAAAACAAGACAAAACAGTACTGTAAAGTCAAAAGAATTCATGAGAGATTAATTTTCACATCCAAGATAAAATTAGTAAGATTAGTCATTGGAAAGGTATTATCATTTTCCTCTCAAGTAAATGTAAAAATGATGCCAGTACATCAAACAAGTATGTCAAACTAAAGAAACACTAACAGCATTCCTTTTGAAAGCATGTGGTTTAATTTAAAGCAACACTACATCAGTGAAAGCACACATTTCTGCAGAATGTAATTTCCTATTATATGGTATAATTTCTTTCCAAATACTTGCCTCAAAACTCAAAAACTTTTGAGTATTTCAACTAATAAACAAACGTCGTATACGCGGTTTGTTGACATAGCAAAATAATGTAAATATGGTTAACATCCATGCGTAATATAACTCGTGTATCCTGAAAAACACGATTTATGATACATACTTACAGTTATATTTCACATGTGTGCCGATGCATATTTATTTGTAGACTATATAGTTCTAATAACTTATATTAATCACTCTCGAGACCTCATTCCTGATGGAATCCATCGCCACGAGGGAGAGAAAAGAGGCAACGTGGAAATTAAATGCCTTGCCTAAGGGCACAATCGTAACGGCTCCAGTTGGGCTCAAACTCCGAACCTTTCGCACCTGAAGCGAACGCGCATCCACTGCGCCATCACGACACAGTTTATTGATTCAATGTTAGTGTTTGAATGTATTTGGAAGAATTTGTAGTAACAATGCATCTATATGTGAAAAAAATTCAAAAATGCATTTTTTGACTTTTTGGATGTAATGTCACTTTAATGTAACTTGACATGCCTGATCCGGGCATTCTGACAGTTCACATCCGCAAATATCTATAATGCTAATGTTAGTTGTTTTGTAAAATGTCCGACAATAAATAAATTTTGAATTGAAGGTCAAATGATGTATAGCTATTTCACACAAATGATAGATACCCTCTTGTTTGAATAACAATTAAATGAACAGTGTAATCTTGTTTGTTTCAGTGGCTGTGATAAGTTTGTTTATAGCTGGGATAGCACTATTGATAACTGTATGCTCCGTCATTTACTTCCTCTACAGAAAACAGTAAGTACACACATACTACAATTTTCTTACAATATTGAATTTTTTATATACCGGTAATATGTTACGGGTATGAAAGTGTTAGTAAAACGCACTATCTAGTATGTCAGATAATAATAATTTTCCTTATTTGGAGAGGGTGACACGTTTAACCGAGAGCTATTCTGCCACATGGCCATCTTGTTAGCACGGATTGTAGCTCAATGTTTAATGTCACAATGGCTAATCATAATGGGGTTGTAGCCCAATGTTTAATGTCACAGTGATAGGTGATAATGGGATTGTAGCCCAATGTTTAATGTCACAGTGATAGGTGATAATGGGATTGTAGCCCAATGTTTAATGTCACAGTGATAGGTGATAATGGGATTGTAGCCCAATGTTTAATGTCACATTGTCAGGTGATAATGGGATTGTAGCCCAATGTTTAATGTCACATTGTCAGGTGATAATGGGATTGTAGCCCAATGTTTAATGTCACATTGTCAGGTGATAATGGGATTGTGGCCTAATGTTTAATGTCACATTGTCAGGTGATAATGGGATTGTAGCCCAATGTTTAATGTCACATTGTCAGGTGATAATGGGATTGTAGCCCAATGTTTAATGTCACATTGGCTGACCATAATGGGATGGTGGCCTAATGTTTAATGTCACATTGTCAGGTGATAATGGGATTGTAGCCCAATGTTTAATGTCACATTGTCAGGTAATAATGGGATTGTGGCCCAATGTTTAATGTCACATTGTCAGGTGATAATGGGATGGTGGCCTAATGTTTAATGTCACATTGTCAGGTGATAATGGGATTGTAGCCCAATGTTTAATGTCACAGTGATAGGTAATAATGGGATTGTAGCCCAATGTTTAATGTCACAGTGATAGGTGATAATGGGATTGTAGCCCAATGTTTAATGTCACATTGTCAGGTGATAATGGGATTGTAACCCAATGTTTAATGTCACATTGTCAGGTGATAATGGGATGGTGGCCTAATGTTTAATGTCACATTATCAGGTGATAATGGGATTGTAGCCCAATGTTTAATGTCACATTGGCTGACCATAATGGGATGGTGGCCTAATGTTTAATGTCACATTGTCAGGTGATAATGGGATTGTAGCCCAATGTTTAATGTCACATTGTCAGGTGATAATGGGATTGTAGCCCAATGTTTAATGTCACAGTGATAGGTGATAATGGGATTGTAGCCCAATGTTTAATGTCACAGTGATAGGTGATAATGGGATTGTAGCCCAATGTTTAATGTCACAGTGATAGGTGATAATGGGATTGTAGCCCAATGTTTAATGTCACAGTGATAGGTGATAATGGGATTGTATCCCAATGTTTAATGTCACATTGTCAGGTGATAATGGGATTGTAGCCCAATGTTTAATGTCACATTGTCAGGTGATAATGGGATTGTAGCCCAATGTTTAATGTCACATTGTCAGGTGATAATGGGATTGTAGCCTAATGTTTAATGTCACAGTGATAGGTGATAATGGGATTGTAGCCCAATGTTTAATGTCACAGTGATAGGTGATAATGGGATTGTAGCCCAATGTTTAATGTCACAGTGATAGGTGATAATGGGATTGTAGCCCAATGTTTAATGTCACAGTGATAGGTGATAATGGGATGGTGGCCTAATGTTTAAGGGTCACATTGGCTGACCATAATGGGATGGTGGCCTAATGTTTAAGGGTCACATTGGCTGACCATAATGGGATTGTGGCCCACATTCATGGCATGATCAAACGCAGGTTAACTTATTGCTTATATGCAATGCACAGTGGTTAATACAAGCAGTTCATGGTATCAATGACAAGCTGGTTCAACATAATGTATATATATGAGAGAACTGTTTATATATACCACCACTCCCCTGACATGCTATCTAACTAGAACAGGGAATATACAAGCTACACATGTTTATCATAAATAGGCATTAGTCTTGGGCTGATAGGTTTGGAAACCTAAGTAATGCAATGTTCTGTTGGAGAAGATTTTATCAGGTAATATATTGCACATTTGAGATGTAAAATCTGCAGAATGTTATGAAATATTTGAAGATAAAGATTCAGAGGAACACGCAAACTATTTTATCTTGGCCTCATTTCCGTAACGAATATACACATTATGTGGCTTCCAAGATTTAAATATGACCTTATTTATCTTGACCTCCACGCCACTTGGCACATTAAGCATACATTATCCAGCCATCTATTGTACTATTTGCATGCTACTACAACAATACATTACATTACCTAGCCATAGTGGTAGGATAGGCACTTCAAAAATCAAATACAGTCGAACTTCGTTGCCTCAAACTCAGTTGGCTCAAACACCACCGTTGGCTCGAACATGTTGTCTGGTCCCGGCGATAATCTCTATATAATGCATATTGTTCTACCTTCGATGGCTGCAACATGTCGTCTGGTCCCGCCGATAATCTCTATATAATGCATATTGTTCTACCTTCGATGACTCAAACACGGATGACTGGAACTCTCGAACCAGATCACTGGTCCCAACTAGTACTTAAATACACCTTTGGGTTGAACACGATTGGCCGAGTGTCCAGGTCCGCATGTCACACAATTGGTAATTTACACGTCGTGAGATTGGCAATTACTATTCTATTGTGACTGGGTTTCAATCACGGCGGCTTTTTTTATCCATAGTTTAAATTGGTATTTCAAGCTACCACATTTCATTTGTGTTAAATAACTGTACAACTACATGGCATGTATCTACTGGTAACTGACACATTCTATTTTTAGAATGCATAAAACTACCTGAGTATTATGTAGATTAATCATTTAAACCACTGCATAACATGTGTATAACCAAATAAATATAAGAACTTAAAAATGTTATCTATTATTATGAAACACAATCGTATAAACATGGATTCTTATCAAACCACGAGAGAAGGACATGTTGGATGTATTGCATAAACCAGTATATAACAGTAAGCTACCAAAACACAATTTAATTTATCAATATTATGCGTCAACCCACACAACTACCCTTGACTCGAAACATTACTCACGGACCCGTCAAGTTTGAGGCAACGAAGTTCGACTGTACATTGAATATCTATGGTGGTCTAAGGTGTTACATGTATTGGATTAGCACTTCTAAAAGTCACAATGCCTTGCATATCTATGGTGGTATTATATTGACAATCGGACATCCATTACATCACCAATCCACTGGTATATTGGCTTGGCTCTTCAGAACTCCCAATACCTTGCCTGGTATCGGTTCCATAACATGTTAGTTAGTTGGGAGCTCTAAGCCAGCAGTCACTCATTCAGATACTTGTATCATTGAAACAAGCCATTGATCTGTTGCTGTAGAATAAGAACTATTCTACAGTGTTACTATTTCTGAATTATCAAATCCATATTTGGTATGATCCATTTTTCTAGCTTATAAAATGTTGAGGGAACTGTTTGGTTTTGTTTTTACTTTATTTATTTTACAACGATTGTGAAGCAAGTTTTAACAGCTTATATTAATCACTCTCGTTGGTGCGATTGAAAGTGTAAATGTGGTCATTCGTGTGGGTGGAAACCGGAGTATCCGGAGAAAACCCACCTGTCCGATCTGGTGACCACCGTACCATCTTCCTGGTCCACAGCGCTAATCAGACAGCCAGTGTTTGAATACACCCCCATCTTACATGTAGCTGTACTGCTTCTCAAAATGATTGTGTAATAACTTATTTTCAGTGAACGTCAGAAGAGAGAACACGAGAAGAGAATCCAGCGTATTGCCATCAGATTTCAGAATACCGGTTATGCAACAATCATGCAAAATGTGTCACATAACCATTCACATGATGGTAGCAGCGAAGAGGACATTCGACCAGCAGCTCGGCCAATCAGCAACATTTATCTTGAACCTGTAGAGGTGACACGAATTTACGACGAGGTGAATAAAGACTCCAATATAACTGGAGCAAATAACTCTGCAAGCCAAAATTATTCTGATATAGCTGACACGACACATCTTTGTTACACTGGAGGTGCGTCATCGGCAGGAAACCTCGCAGGAGCAGGATATATGTCAAATAGACTAAGCGAGTACTTCGGAGCAACTTCTGGATACTGTTCTAGCTCAACTGGAAGAAAAAGTAGAGGGGAAGGTGATTATGTTGAAATGAGTGGCGGGAATAGCATGGCACATTTGGATGGTCTAAGCGGAGAAGGTAATACTGTGAGTAGCACAGGAGGTAGCATTGATGATTTGAAGAAGTGTAATGGGGGTGCTACTGGCAGTGTTCATGATTTAAAGTCTTCAAATATGTGTATTACACCTATTCACTATGATAGTGCGTTGAACAATAGTTCTCCCAATGCTGATGGGAAAGCCAAGAACCCAGAGATACATATATACAGCAACCGGCTGGATGAACTAGACGATAACATTTCTATTGTTCTCCGTCCTTTGCCACCAGTACCAAATACAGACAATAGCATTCCTGCAGATAAATCATTACTTTAGATACTAGGTAGGATTTAATGATTTGATATATATTTAGAGCCAATTTTCATCATGTGATGTACTATAATCATGAAGATTTGTTTATTATTCAGTTCATTACACCATTTTTTATTAGGGCTATTCCAGGGAACATAGATGAAAATGTTGCATGGACATACATGTAATTATAATAGAATTTATCCGCTGCCACGAAATTCGTCGTCGGTGGCTCATACTGATTTGAATATAGAGTATACAGAATGGGGCCTATGTACAATTGTACTTTCGGTAAATATTCAAAAAAAATCTAAAACTGACTCAAAGCATTGAAAATTCAACTACTTTTTAATACATATAACTATACAGTATACCTATATCAGTCTGAAACTAAACACAGATTTTATGTTAATTTCATTTTGTATGAAAAAATGCACTTGTGTGTTTTACGTTTATTTATCGTCGCTACAGGTTGTCCATTTGAGCAGCGCCTCCTGAATAGATTAGTCATTTTAGATTTTTGGAGGATAGTGCAATGATACAGACAGAGACCCATTCCAGAGTCTCTGCTGGTTCTGTTACGTGCACGGTGCAAGGCACCGACACGAGACCTCGGTTTAAAGTCCCATCTGAAAGACTGTTAATTGTGGATCAAACAAACAAAAAATGTACTTTTCTTTACATCTTGTTTATACTTTTGCAGAGGTTAAGATTTGTTGTGTTGAATAGTTTTTTAGTTTCTATGGAAAACACATGGAAATTACGCGCTACATTTTGATGTCTCAAAACTACTGATTTTCTAAATCGCCAAATTTCAACATTTTTGCTGTTCATTTTCGGTCATTATATTATTTGCGTTACTAACCGTATCAGAGTTTAAAGCGGGGTAATCGGGTAACCTCGGCTATTATCTACCGCAAGATGGGGGTAATCCCGTGTAGTTGATACATGTGTGGATCTTGTAAAAATTAAGAATGTTGTGAATAAGTCATGGATTTAGGAAGGATAAGAAAGTTAACAATGATTACCACGTAAGGGGGCTAGCTAATTGCAACCTTTACAGTAAAGACCTGAAAAAAGCTGCACCAAGATAATCTGAAAATGCAGAGTAGCTAGTACTATTTTCAACATTTAGTCATGTAGCATGAACCTGTTGACTGAGTTGTGCATGTCGATCGTGGTACATTAGTTTGATGTTTTGAAAACGTCTTTAAAAAAAGGTTTAAACTATTTATTTTACAACGATTGTGAAGCAAGTTTTAACAACATATATTAATCACTTTCGTTGGCTCGTATATGTGGTCTTTAGTGTGGGAGGAAACCGGAGTACCCGGAGAAAACCCACCTGTCCGATCTGGTATGACAACGTCATTTTTAAAGAAATATAACTGCTTGAATATTCTTCAAATACAGAAATTTTAAAGTTTTCTTGGGGGGGGGGGGGGTCTACCCCTTTGCCGTAAAATGGCCCGTTATTTTGACATTTGTTATCAATTTATGCCACAATCACATCTGTGCTACATATTCTATGTCTGGAACAGATCCTGTTCACAAACATATGGTGCATGTGGTCAATCAGATCTGCACATTGTGTTACATATACAGTTATTGTGATGACGTCCAATGTTCATAGATCTTTGTGCTTTGCTCAGCCAAAGGGATATACATGGTAACACTAAACAGGTCAATGATGCTAAATAAAGCCATTAAACATTGAATTGTTATGGGTCTATTAAACTGTGTCGATTACCAATATGTACGACATGAAGGGACTTTTATACTCCCCTTATAATGGCCAAGTGGTTAGCGCTCTGGAATGCCAGTCCATATGTTGGGAGTTCAATCTCCGGCCCGAGTTTTAGTCAAGTTGTTCGGTATTGAACCCAGGTCAATGTGGCGGCCTTCCTATGATAGCTCCATATAAATGTAAGTGTTGAAAGAATGTAAACCAAATCAAATATTCATATCCTCTGAAGTATATTAAACTTAATTATATTAAAATGTATCTAAATAACTGTTATTACAAATAACAAATTATTTCAATCAAATTCAAACTTTATTTATTGTCAGGATTTTTTAAATAACAAATAACGTTAGCATTTTTGCTGTTTACCAACATGTTTAGGGCATTTATGTTCAAATGTACTGGTAGACGTTTTTTGGCATTATATAAATCAACTGTCGTTAAAAAATTATTCTAAACCTTTCTAATTGAAGTTTGTAACATACAGGGTTGTTTGCAATTCGCCATATATGTATATATCCAGTTATGGGCAGATCAGAAAGATTGGTCATATCAGAAAATTTCTTACAACCCATGCAACAAAAACCCTAGTAAATTCGCTTGTGACATCGAGAATGGACTATTGTAATGGGCTGCTTCATGGTGTATAAAAATCGACGATTTCCAAATTACAGAATGTTCAACACACAGCTGCCCGCCTGATATCAAAAACGTCCCGGTTCGACCACGTGTCTCCTATTCTTGAAGATCTCCACTGGCTACCCGTCAACTACAGAATTAAATACAAAATCCTAACACTAACATATAAAGCACTAAATGACAAAGGCCCAGTTTACATTAAAAACATGCTGAAAGTGTACCACCCTAAGAGAACATTAAGATCGCAAAATGGTTCCCTTAGACTAGTCGAGGAGGACCCAAGACACATTAAGTCAGTGACATATGGTGACAGAAGATTTGAAGTAGCCGCACCAAAACTATGGAACGCCCTTCCCAATGGAATCAGGGACTCAAAATCGTTGTGTTCCTTTAAAAGATCTTTGAAAACACACTTTTTCAAACAAGCGTATGGATGTTAAATATCAATGATTTCCAAATTACATGTTGATAGTTTTTCCTTTTTTAATATTATTCATAAATGAAGTTATGTTGTTTTAATGAAAGATTTAATAATAATTTTTAAATGTTTTTATTTTTGTTTATTTCTTAAGGTTATTTAAATCAAAGACATTAGGAATTATATATCTTATCTTAGGCATCTTATATTAGTTTTCAGTTCTTATAATTTTTAATGTTCTAATGTTTCGATAACTTGTTTCATTAATGATTATGTAGGTTTTATTTAATTTTAGTTTCTTTAGTTTAGTAATTTTAGTTTTAAGATCCATATTTTTCAATCTCTAATTACTTTTTATACATGTATTGTATTGTCATGTTTTGCTTACTTATTCATGTTTTACCATATCTGTGATATGTCATATGTTCAACTGTAAAGCGCCTTTGAGCGCATACCTTATTATGAAAAGGGCGCTATATAAATGTGGTATATTATTATTATATATATACGGTTGTAATATTTCAGTTGATTGTCTGTCACTGGCTTTAGAACATATCATACAAAAACAATTTCCTCAATTATCATTGAAAACACTAATTAAGGCATATATGTTACAAAATAGAGAAAGTATAAATAACCTATTTATCTGAAACACAACCTACAAAAGACTACATGTATAAATCAAACAATTGCAAATGTATACTACCGGTACCTGTGGCAATGCAGATGGTTGGATTTGATAAATGTATACTTTCTTGTTACCAACACCTTTTGTAGATGAAGTAAACATTCAAAATGAATTATATGTTTACATTTAGTCATTAATATTAATTTTACAATTGATGTTGTTAATGTTTACATATGATCACTAATGTTTACATTGAGTCATTCATGTGATGATTACGTTGAACCATTGATGTTAATAGTCCTTGTATTCTAGATGTGTGAACTGTTTGTTTTAATGACTTTAATGCAGTTGTGTTAAGGGAAGCTGTTTATTACTTGTTTAATTAATTGTTTTGTAGTATTTATTGATTTAAGGAATTGTTACGGTGCTATTATTAGCTTTGTGTCTTTGTCTTACAACTGTCTTCTATGTTTAGTAGGTCATATGAACTTAATCTGTGTTTAAAATCTATATATTTACATTGTTATTTACGTTATTTACCATGTTGCGCCCCATCCAGTCTACTACGTTTACATTCTGATAAGCGCATAGCCCCCCCCCCCCCACCCCGGAGATGGTTAAGTATCGTTATTTTAGGTCACAAATCATGCACGTTTGTAGAACATAGTCAATAGTACCCTGCGGTGCATTAGTAACACTCTAGAATGAAGGTCTAGATGCTGCTTAGCTAACACTTGATCACAATCACGTAGCATCCGTGGTCCAGCGTCCATTTGGAATCGAACAGTCCTGGGTTTGATACTCGGTCAAGCCATGTGTCATTGAGCAAAGCCCCTCACACACATTGCTTAGTACTGGTTAACCGCTTAGGTCGACTAAGCATGTCTAGGAAAACATGTCTAGGTTCCCGCAAGGGGACAGATAACCAGTACTAAGCATGTCTAGGAAAACATGTCTAGGTTCCCGCAAGGAGACAGTTAACCAGTACTAAGCATGTGTGTGAGATGCTTTTCTTGTTTACAAATTTGCATATTTCTGCCTTAGAGGCTTGGTAGTCGTGATAGCGCAGGTGGAACGTTCGCTTCAGGTGCGAAAGGCCCGGAGTTTGCGCCCAACTGTTGACGATTGTGCCCTTAGGCAAGGCACTTATATTCCACATTGTCTCTTCCTCATGGCGTTGGATTCCATCAGGAATAAGGTCTCGAGAGCGATTAATCTAACGTTGTAAAAACTGTTTTCGCAATCAAACTAAAAATAATTTGTTAATAACTATTATACAAATTAGATAACATGTATGTCTTTATAGTGACAAACATCAGCAAATTTATGGTCAAATTGTACTATAATTTTACAGGAAAAAATCACATCTTCAAAAATTCAAAATATTGATTTATTTACTGAATGTTTGGTTTAGCATATTTATTCAACATTATATAACATAAATTACAACAAATAATTATCTACACAAATACAAGTGGATTGAAATTAAAGCTAAAAACGTATTGAATTTCTCTCCACCAAGAGAACATTTACCAGTGGTTAAGAGTTTTGAGAGCCCAGTGCAAAGGAATTATTACCACCCGCCGGGTATGTTACAACTATAGATATTGAAATTATGTAAACATGGCATCGTTTGTAACTTGGAGCTAAACATAACATGGTTAGTAATTGAGCATAAATTACTGTCACATATATTTCATTGTTTATACAGGGTCAATATAAAATTATTTTATAATTCTAAAATCTACTTATCTATGTATGTATATATGTGATTGTATGTAAACTATGTGATTGTATGTGAACTATGTGATTGTATGTAAACTATGTGATTGTATGTATATATGTGATTGTATGTATATATGTGATTGTGTGTAAAATATGTGATTGTATGTATATATGTGATTGTGTGTAAAATATGTGATTGTATGTATATATGTGATTGTATGTGAACTATGTGATTGTATGTATATATGTGATTGTGTGTAAAATATGTGATTGTATGTATATATGTGATTGTGTGTAAACTATGTGATTGTATGTATATATGTGATTGTGTGCAAAATATGTGATTGTATGTATATATGTGATTGTGTGTAAAATATGTGATTGTATGTATATATGTGATTGTGTGTAAAATATGTGATTGTGTGTATATATGTGATTGTATGTAAACTATGTGATTGTATGTAAACTATGTGATTGTGTGTATATATGTGATTGTATGTGAACTATGTGATTGTATGTATATATGTGATTGTATGTGAACTATGTGATTGTATGTATATATGTGATTGTATGTAAAATATGTGATTGTGTGTATATATATGTGATTGTATGTAAACTATGTGATTGTATGTATATATGTGATTGTATGTGAACTATGTGATTGTATGTAAACTATGTGATTGTATGTATATATGTGATTGTATGTAAAATATGTGATTGTGTGTATATATGTGATTGTATGTAAAATATGTGATTGTATATAAACTATATGATTGTATGTAAACTATGTGATTGTATGTATATATGTGATTGTATGTGAACTATGTGATTGTATGTAAACTATGTGATTGTATGTATATATGTGATTGTATGTAAAATATGTGATTGTATGTAAAATATGTGATTGTATGTGAACTATGTGATTGTATGTATATATGTGATTGTGTGTAAAATATGTGATTGTATGTATATATGTGATTGTGTGTAAACTATGTGATTGTATGTATATATGTGATTGTGTGTAAAATATGTGATTGTATGTATATATGTGATTGTGTGTAAAATATGTGATTGTATGTATATATGTGATTGTGTGTAAAATATGTGATTGTGTGTATATATGTGATTGTATGTAAACTATGTGATTGTATGTAAACTATGTGATTGTATGTAAACTATGTGATTGTATGTAAACTATGTGATTGTGTGTATATATGTGATTGTATGTGAACTATGTGATTGTATGTATGTATGTGATTGTATGTGAACTATGTGATTGTATGTATATATGTGATTGTATGTAAAATATGTGATTGTATGTAAACTATGTGATTGTATGTATATATGTGATTGTATGTGAACTATGTGATTGTATGTAAACTATGTGATTGTATGTATATATGTGATTGTATGTAAAATATGTGATTGTGTGTATATATGTGATTGTATGTAAAATATGTGATTGTATATAAACTATATGATTGTATGTAAACTATGTGATTGTATGTATATATGTGATTGTATGTGAACTATGTGATTGTATGTAAACTATGTGATTGTATGTATATATGTGATTGTATGTAAAATATGTGATTGTATGTAAACTATGTGATTATATGTAAACTATGTGATTGTATGTATATATGTGATTGTATGTAAACTATGTGATTGTATGTAAACTATGTGATTGTATGTATATATGTGATTGTATGTAAAATATGTGATTGTGTGTATATATGTGATTGTATGTAAAATATGTGATTGTATATAAACTATAAGATTGTATGTAAACTATGTGATTGTATGTATATATGTGATTGTATGTGAACTATGTGATTGTATGTAAACTATGTGATTGTATGTATATATGTGATTGTATGTAAAATATGTGATTGTATGTAAACTATGTGATTGTATGTAAACTATGTGATTGTATGTATATATGTGATTGTATGTAAACTATGTGATTGTATGTAAACTATGTGATTGTATGTATATATGTGATTGTATGTAAACTATGTGAGTGTATGTATATATGTGATTGTATGTATATATGTGATTGTATGTAAACTATGTGATTGTATGTAAACTATGTGATTGTATGTATATCACATATATACATACAATGTGATTGTATGTATATATGTGTAAATATGTGATTTATCACTAAATATTTTAATTTGTAAAGTTACATTGTATATGGCATGTTCATAGCCGACGTTGTAATGGATTTTTATCATGTTTACAGTTACAGGTCACCGTTCTAGCGAGATTTTTCATATAATTATATGTATATTAAAGTAAAGTGTTATAATCTGAATAATTGATCTGCTGTTGGTATGAGACCATATTGAATACGCCAGTGAATGCTTCCTATCCTGATATAGATGTTCCACATACGCCAGTAAATGCTTCCCAAAATAGGTGTTCCACAAACTCCGGTGAATGCTTCCTGGAATAGGTGTTCCACAAACTCCTGTTAATGCTTCCCAAAATAGGTGTTCCACAGACTCCGGTGAATGCTTCCTGGAATAGGTGTTCCACAAACTCCAGTAAATGCTTCCCAAAATAGGTGTTCCACAGACTCCAGTAAATGCTTCCCAAAATAGGTGTTCCACATACTCTAGTAAATGCTTCCCAAAATAGGTGTTCCACAGACTCCGGTGAATGCTTCCCAAAATAGGTGTTCCACAAACTCCAGTAAATGCTTCCCAAAATAGGTGTTCCACAGACTCCGGTGAATGCTTCCTGGAATAGGTGTTCCACAGACTCCAGTAAATGCTTCCCAAAATAGGTGTTCCACAGACTCCAGTAAATGCTTCCCAAAATAGGTGTTCCACATACTCTAGTAAATGCTTCCCAAAATAGGTGTTCCACAGACTCCGGTGAATGCTTCCCAAAATAGGTGTTCCACAAACTCCAGTAAATGCTTCCCAAAATAGGTGTTCCACAGACTCCGGTGAATGCTTCCTGGAATAGGTGTTCCACAAACTCCTGTTAATGCTTCCCAAAATAGGTGTTCCACAAACTCCAGTAAATGCTTCCCAAAATAGGTGTTCCACAAACTCCGGTGAATGCTTCCTGGAATAGGTGTTCCACAGACTCCAGTAAATGCTTCCCAAAATAGGTGTTCCACAGACTCCAGTAAATGCTTCCCAAAATAGGTGTTCCACATACTCTAGTAAATGCTTCCTGGAATAGGTGTTCCACAGACTCCAGTAAATGCTTCCCAAAATAGGTGTTCCACAGACTCCAGTAAATGCTTCCCAAAATAGGTGTTCCACATACTCTAGTAAATGCTTCCCAAAATAGGTGTTCCACAGACTCCGGTGAATGCTTCCCAAAATAGGTGTTCCACAAACTCCAGTAAATGCTTCCCAAAATAGGTGTTCCACAGACTCCGGTGAATGCTTCCTGGAATAGGTGTTCCACAGACTCCAGTAAATGCTTCCCAAAATAGGTGTTCCACAGACTCCAGTAAATGCTTCCCAAAATAGGTGTTCCACATACTCTAGTAAATGCTTCCCAAAATAGGTGTTCCACAGACTCCGGTGAATGCTTCCCAAAATAGGTGTTCCACAAACTCTGGTGAATGCTTCCCGGAATAGGTGTTCCACAAACTCCTGTAAATGCTTCCCAAAATAGGTGTTCCACAGACTCCGGTGAATGCTTCCTGGAATAGGTGTTCCACAAACTCCTGTTAATGCTTCCCAAAATAGGTGTTCCACAGACTCTGGTGAATGCTTCCTGGAATAGGTGTTCCACAAACTCCTGTTAATGCTTCCCAAAATAGGTGTTCCACAGACTCCAGTAAATGCTTCCCAAAATAGGTGTTCCACAGACTCCAGTAAATGCTTCCCAAAATAGGTGTTCCACATACTCCAGTAAATGCTTCCCAAAATAGGTGTTCCACAAACTCCAGTAAATGCTTCCCAAAATAGGTGTTCCACAGACTCCGGTGAATGCTTCCTGGAATAGGTGTTCCACAAACTCCTGTTAATGCTTCCCAAAATAGGTGTTCCACAAACTCCAGTAAATGCTTCCCAAAATAGGTGTTCCACAAACTCCGGTGAATGCTTCCTGGAATAGGTGTTCCACAGACTCCAGTAAATGCTTCCCAAAATAGGTGTTCCACAGACTCCAGTAAATGCTTCCCAAAATAGGTGTTCCACATACTCTAGTAAATGCTTCCCAAAATAGGTGTTCCACAGACTCCGGTGAATGCTTCCCAAAATAGGTGTTCCACAAACTCCAGTAAATGCTTCCCAAAATAGGTGTTCCACAGACTCCGGTGAATGCTTCCTGGAATAGGTGTTCCACAAACTCCTGTTAATGCTTCCCAAAATAGGTGTTCCACAAACTCCGGTGAATGCTTCCTGGAATAGGTGTTCCACAGACTCCAGTAAATGCTTCCCAAAATAGGTGTTCCACAGACTCCAGTAAATGCTTCCCAAAATAGGTGTTCCACATACTCTAGTAAATGCTTCCCAAAATAGGTGTTCCACAGACTCCGGTGAATGCTTCCCAAAATAGGTGTTCCACAAACTCCAGTAAATGCTTCCCAAAATAGGTGTTCCACTGTCTGTGGAACACCTATTTTTCCAGACTCCGGTGAATGCTTCCTGGAATAGGTGTTCCACAAACTCCGGTGAATGCTTCCCAAAATAGGTGTTCCACAAACTCCAGTAAATGCTTCCCAAAATAGGTGTTCCACAAACTCCGGTGAATGCTTCCTGGAATAGGTGTTCCACAG
Organism: Archivesica marissinica; assembly: GCA_014843695.1. Taxonomy (NCBI): domain Eukaryota; kingdom Metazoa; phylum Mollusca; class Bivalvia; order Venerida; family Vesicomyidae; genus Archivesica; species Archivesica marissinica. Next base: position 68,566,115 of record CM026390.1, read on the forward strand.
ACTCCAGTAAATGCTTCCCAAAATGGAGTCTGTGGAACACCTATTTTTCCAGAGTTTGTGGAACACCTATTCCAGGAAGCATTCACCGGAGTGTGTGGAACACCTTTTTTGGGAAGCATTTACTGGAGTGTGTGGAACACCTATTTTGGGAAGCATTCACCGGAGTCTGTGGAACACCTATTTTGGGAAGCATTTACGAGAGTATGTGGAACACCTATTTTGGGAAGCATTTACTGGAGTCTGTGGAACACCTATTTTGGGAAGCATTTACTGGAGTCTGTGGAACACCTATTCCAGGAAGCATTCACCAGAGTTTGTGGAACACCTATTTTGGGAAGCATTTACTGGAGTTTGTGGAACACCTATTTTGGGAAGCATTAACAGGAGTTTGTGGAACACCTATTCCAGGAAGCATTCACCGGAGTCTGTGGAACACCTATTTTGGGAAGCATTTACTGGAGTTTGTGGAACACCTATTTTGGGAAGCATTCACCGGAGTCTGTGGAACACCTATTTTGGGAAGCATTTACTAGAGTATGTGGAACACCTATTTTGGGAAGCATTTACTGGAGTCTGTGGAACACCTATTTTGGGAAGCATTTACTGGAGTCTGTGGAACACCTATTCCAGGAAGCATTCACCGGAGTTTGTGGAACACCTATTTTGGGAAGCATTTACTGGAGTTTGTGGAACACCTATTTTGGGAAGCATTCACCGGAGTTTGTGGAACACCTATTCCAGGAAGCATTCACCGGAGTCTGGAAAAATAGGTGTTCCACAGACTCCAGTAAATGCTTCCCAAAATAGGTGTTCCACATACTCTAGTAAATGCTTCCCAAAATAGGTGTTCCACAGACTCCGGTGAATGCTTCCCAAAATAGGTGTTCCACAAACTCTGGTGAATGCTTCCCGGAATAGGTGTTCCACAAACTCCTGTAAATGCTTCCCAAAATAGGTGTTCCACAGACTCCGGTGAATGCTTCCTGGAATAGGTGTTCCACAAACTCCTGTTAATGCTTCCCAAAATAGGTGTTCCACAGACTCTGGTGAATGCTTCCTGGAATAGGTGTTCCACAAACTCCTGTTAATGCTTCCCAAAATAGGTGTTCCACAGACTCCAGTAAATGCTTCCCAAAATAGGTGTTCCACAGACTCCAGTAAATGCTTCCCAAAATAGGTGTTCCACAGACTCCAGTAAATGCTTCCCAAAATAGGTGTTCCACAAACTCCAGTAAATGCTTCCCAAAATAGGTGTTCCACAGACTCCGGTGAATGCTTCCTGGAATAGGTGTTCCACAAACTCCTGTTAATGCTTCCCAAAATAGGTGTTCCACAAACTCCAGTAAATGCTTCCCAAAATAGGTGTTCCACAAACTCCGGTGAATGCTTCCTGGAATAGGTGTTCCACAGACTCCAGTAAATGCTTCCCAAAATAGGTGTTCCACAGACTCCAGTAAATGCTTCCCAAATAGGTGTTCCACATACTCTAGTAAATGCTTCCCAAAATAGGTGTTCCACAGACTCCGGTGAATGCTTCCCAAAATAGGTGTTCCACAAACTCCAGTAAATGCTTCCCAAAATAGGTGTTCCACAGACTCCGGTGAATGCTTCCTGGAATAGGTGTTCCACAGACTCCAGTAAATGCTTCCCAAAATAGGTGTTCCACAGACTCCAGTAAATGCTTCCCAAAATAGGTGTTCCACATACTCTAGTAAATGCTTCCCAAAATAGGTGTTCCACAGACTCCGGTGAATGCTTCCCAAAATAGGTGTTCCACAAACTCCGGTGAATGCTTCCCGGAATAGGTGTTCCACAAACTCCTGTAAATGCTTCCCAAAATAGGTGTTCCACAGACTCCGGTGAATGCTTCCCAAAATAGGTGTTCCACAGACTCCTGTAAATGCTTCCCGGAATAGGTGTTCCACAGACTCCGGTGAATGCTTCCCGAAATAGGTGTTCCACAAACTCCGGTGAATGCTTCCCGAAATAGGTGTTCCACAAACTCCGGTGAATGCTTCCCGGAATAGGTGTTCCACAGACTCCGGTGAATGCTTCCCGAAATAGGTGTTCCACAAACTCCGGTGAATGCTTCCCGGAATAAGTGTTCAACAGACTCCAGTAAACGCTTCCCGGAATAGGTGTTCCACAAACTCCGGTGAATGCTTCCCGAAATAGGTGTTCCACAAACTCTGGTGAATGCTTCCCAGAATAAGTGTTCAACAGACTCCGGTGAATTCTTCCCGGAATAGGTGTTCCACAGACTCCGGTGAATGCTTCCCGGAATAGGTGTTCCACAGACTCCTTTCTGTAAATGATTCCCAAAATAGGTGTTCCACAGACTCCTTTCTGTAAATGCTTCCCAAAATAAGTGTTCCACAGACTCTGGTGAATGCTTCGCGAAATAGGTGTTCCACAGACTCCTTTCTGTAAATGCTTCCCAAAATAAGTGTTCCACAGACTCCGGTGAATGCTTCGCGAAATAGGTGTTCCACAGACTCCTGTGAACCAACCAGCTCATGATGCTAAATGCCACTGTCAGTTTCTTATTATTCCATTCATTGGATTCAGGTGCCAAACAATTCTCTTGCATAACAAAATATTTGCATCAACTGGCATCTGTTGTTAATCTAATAAATGGATTGGGGTGGGAAGACATATTCTGTATGACCGAGTTTTGACCCTCAAGGTATTACAGAACAAAGTCTGTGACTAGTTCTCCAAAACTGCTACCTGGATTATCTCAAACCATCACAACAATGACCAGTACCTAGGTGGTTGTGCATATTGTGTTCATATTCTGCCCAGGAGATTTTTCGTATTCATCACACTGAAGATTATAAAGAACAGTTTGAATAAATCCTTGAATTTCACCAGTACTTGCACACAATGTTCCAGACAACATGCCAGTGGTACTGAAGAACCTTAAATACCAAAAGATTGGGTGAAAGCCAACTTCAGCCATTTTATAGAGAGCAATCCTGCAAATAATAGACCAATTTCCTCCACTTGTATTTTGTGTGAGGTGATGAAGCACATACACATGTAGTTGCAAATCTCTTCAAGTAGTTCACCTGCCAATAATATTTTCTATGAACTGCAGCATGCATTCCACGAAAGTTAGTTGATGAACTTTATATCAAAAAATGCAAAAACATAGACAACAGATAATATTGGATTTTTGTACAGCATTGGCAAAGTAAATCAAGTCCAATTACTGTTCAAGCTACAACATGGAGTTGGGAACACACTAAATTACCAGTAGATAAAATTCTTATTTGAGGGTGAATCTTCAACCAGTGCCAGTAACATCCGATGTACCTCAAAGGTCAGTACTTGACCCACTACTCTTCTTACTCTATATCAAGAAGCTACCAGAAAACCTAACACCTCAAGCAGATGACACAACATCACAGTTAACCAATGCCTTATAACCCAGTACACTCCAGAATGACCTAGGTACCTGCCAACAAGGCGAAAATAAATATGGAATTTAATCCATCAAAATGCACAGTAGTTTGTATCACCAAATCGAACAGACCATTTAACTCCATCTACACATTGCATGCACAATCTATAGAAATGGTTCCAGATGCTAAATATTTATCCCACTGGAGCCGTTACGAGTTTGCCTTTAGGCAAGGCATTTAAATTCCACATTGCCTCCTCTCTCCTTCATGGAAATGGATTCCATCAGGAATGAGGTCTCGAGAGAGATTAATATAAGTTGAAAGAACTTGTTTCGCAATCGAGCTGAAATAAATTTCAATTATTTGTATAAACTAAATATTTACAAGTGTCATTAAGTGAAGATCTATCATCTAAGCTGGAATAAACACATTCAACAAATAACATATAAAGCTAATCAGACTTGGCTTTCTACGAAGCATCCCAACAAGAAAGACCCTGTTAGAGAATTTGCTCAATAAGACCTCTAGTCGAATATGCATGTGTGTCCACTATCAACAAAGTGGAAATGGTGCAATACAGAGCAGCTTGTCAAGAGCAATTACGACGAGTCTAGGCTGGCGTATACTTGTGACAAGAAGAGCTAATGCATGTTTAATCATGTTCTATAAAATTGTACATGGCCTAGTTGCTGTCGCCATGCCATCCTATGTCCAAACCCCAACCAGGCTTACTCAACATATACAGTGTTTTCTCCAGGATCTAAATTTTGGGGGTCATCAGTGACCCCCTTACCAAATTTTAGGGGGTCATTTTGAAATTTGTTGGGTCATTGATATTTACACTCAAAATGTTCGGGAAGGGCCATAAATAATGTAATGTTGCTAGAACTTGTGACCCGACCGGTTTGATTCTCTTCAATTAATTGAATTTGTCATGTTTTGTATTCATATGATATATATAAATATATGGAAAATGAATCGTATTATCGAGCAATAAAATATGATTAAACTAAACCAAATTGTTTTAAGTTTTATTGATCATGATTAAGTGTTAAAATGTAATGCTAATGGATAATGCAATGATGTGCAAGTGTTGCATTCTGATTCAAAGCACCGGCAATTATAATATAAAACTTATTTTCCAAACAATTTCCTCTGCTTGGCCTTCTTCCATTTGGCCAATGCAACCTGGAAGTCGAACTGTTCAAGAGGTGGGCCCAGCGAAATGGTCATCAAGATGTCTAGCCTACCACTGGACAACCTGTTCCTTGACGACACCTTAATCTCATTCTGGACACTAAACCCACGCTCAACTGTTGCAGTTTGCACAGGGACAAGTACGGCCACCATACTAAGCTTGGTCAGGTTGGGGAATGAGTCTGGATGGTTGGCAGCCAAACATTGCCAGGTGGACATGACAGTGTGGCATGGGTACTTCTGTTGAGTGACCAAGTCCTTACACAATTGCCACTCCAGCATGGTCTCCTGTGCATTAATGAATGCTGGTTTGCCATCAATTTCCTGACCAAAATGTTCAATTAAGGTTTTGATGTGAGACACCCCATGCTGTTTTCGATCTTCGCCGGATAGCAGGGAAACACCACGAAGGCTAAGGACTGACATGTTAGAAACAACATCTGTGGCAACAGCTGGAAATCTTTTCTCAATCTCAGTGACCAGGTTGTTGAGAAAAGATTGCCTTGCCTGTTCAAACTGCTGTCTGTACACAGGTGTGTCAACAACTTTCACGCCCTTAAACTCTGTGAGCTTTTCCCCAGCAACCAACTTGAGATCTGCCAAACATGAGCCATTGTTTGATTTTAACCACTGCAATTGCTGAACAACAGAATCTACACTTGGTCGTAACATAGCTAGGTCAATGTTTTCTTTCTGGAACGATAGGCTGAGTTTGGTGACTATGGGGATTGTGTCCATAAGCATGTGGGTGGTGGCAATGAATGTGAACGTTGTAATCTTCTTGAAGAAGCCCTTGGCGGCACTGTCATTGGAGGATTCCATCTGTGATTCCATATAGGTGGCCAACGATGACCACGTTCTGTAGACTGCCTCTAGAGCTGCATACATGGAGAACCAACGTACACTATGCAGCTCCTTATACTGGATGGTCGGATCTTCCAGGATGACCTGAATGGCTTTTAGCTTTTCACGTCCGAGGACAGATCTCTTGAAATGATAGAATATATCTGACAATATTTGCTGGTACTTTTTCAAATATGGAACTTTTTCAGCCGCTTGACTGGAACATAGAGCTAGTCTATGTGCAATGCAATGTACACCTAAGACATAAGGTGAATTCTCCTTTCTGACAAGTGCTACAAAACCATTTTTGGAACCGGTCATGACCGATGCTCCATCAGACCCCACCGCTAGTACTTTATCTGGAGAGACACCTCTTGATGATAGTTTATTTATCACAGCTGTGTGTATTGTCTTTGCAGTACCGTCAGTTATATGCATGTTGCTTAGAAAATGAGTGTCTACGTTAAATTCTGGACTAACTGTCCTAGTCACAGAAATGTCACAACTTTCATCAATAAGAATGGATATGAAGGGACTATTTAACAATTTACTGTCAACACCATCGATCAACACGCTGGAAATAGCATCCTGCATTTCCTCTGCAGCCATGTGTGAAGTGTAGGATGCATTGGCGCCGACATTCAGTTCATCGGGAAATGTGCATCCTTGCAGTCTTTGTAGATTTAGTAGACATATGCTTCAATATGGGTAACTGTTCCTTGCCTAACCAATATACAGATCGCATTGCGCCAATAGCAGCTTCATTTTTGGCAAACAAGATTGATGCAGTTTGTTTGTGAATTTGTTTTCTGAGTGACTCGGATTCAATTGCAGTTTTGTGCTGGATAGAAGAGATATGCCGCAGCAAAGTAGAATGACGAAAGTTTGTACACCCTTGGGTAAAAGGATTGTCTTTCCCCTCATTTCTGCAAAATGTGCAGAACATTTTTCCATGTTCGTATTTTAACCATGGATTTTTTGACAACCATTCATCTCTGAATACACGAGAGGGGCCAGTCTTGGATTTAGACGGTTGCTGATCAGCAGCAGTTAATTCTTTCGTCTCTGTGTTTGAAGACGATGATATAGCCATAGGGACATCTGGGCCGTGGTTTTTGAAAAACGCCGTCAAGCGCCGTTGCTTTGGAGCAGACATGTTTTCTTGTATCAATCCGTGTTGCATACACGCTCTATGCCTATTACATGATGAAAGCGGCTGATCTTGATCGTGTACGCGCTTTACGCAAATTAAAACATAACCAGTTAAAAGCGTCTGTTCGGCAAACGTCGTATAAACGTTTGGGGAAAACCAGGATATCTTTTTGATTTTTGATCATTATTGGAAAAACCGATATTAACATACGGAATACAGGAAAAATATTGTTGCGTCAAAATAAACGCACATGGGCAGATTGCTTGCGTCAATTGACATTTTAGTGCGTCAAAAACGCAGGAAACGCACTCTGGAGAAAACACTGTTAATATACATCCTCATAAAGATAGAGCCTCACACATGTGTGCCAGTGTAGTACCTGATCATTCTAATTCAACCCGTGTCGACATGACCTGCACAAAACAATGTCATAAACCAAATACTACCTGGCACTGTGTACATTTATTTCAGACAAGAAAGTATCAATACAATAAACACATATATAAACATTTTATTCGATGGTCAGCAGAACAAGCCAGGTCTATCAATTGTTTTCATAAATTTAGATGGGTCAATCTAAGAGAGGAGAAGATCGAGAGGAGAAGATCATATGTTATATACTATATAATTGAACTGTCTGTATAGTACTGCCCAGTCATTTATACAGTATATCTATGAATTAATTGTGCGAGCATTATCTTTCAACATTTTAATGACATAAACTTTTTGATAACTCTGAAGCATTATTTGTCATCAGCATAACACCAAATGTTAAGGTTTTTATCATTAACCACAAACTGCAACATAACAGCAGCCATGCAATCAACCATCACAGCTTGGCAATAGATGCAGTCTTTATCTACCGGTATATGCAGTTTCACATGAAGCACTTACAAGCACTTATAGGTAGACTTGGAATCTTAAAAATATAATTCCACCCAATTGTGTTCACAAAAGTGGAAAACATTTTAGTCATCGAAATACTGCTTACCAGAGGCTGCCATGAACAATCCAGGGCCCGAGGTTATAAATCTTTTCTCAGATCTCAAGTGATTTGATTGGTTAATTTTGTGATTTACACTCAGCTGAACCAACCAGAAGCTTGAAACTGAGTTTGAGATTGCAGAAAAGTATTATAACATTTGGATCATTAGCTCACATCGTCAGCACTATTTGATAGTAGCACTGGGCGACTATTGTTCAAAGAATCAATAGTGAACACTCGCAAGTTTACAGTGTAAATTACATGACAACTCTTGGTATCAAGATGAGAAACAATTTTAAAAAATGATATCACTGAAAATACTCTCATTCAAATGTCTGCAAATGGAGTCTATTCCTCACTTTGCACTGTATATGGTATAAATGGTACATTTGATGGAGTAAATGGAACAATTGATGGAGTAAATGCTACATTTATACAGAACATGGACAGAAACATGGACCATCTAGGTGTACGCAATGCTATCGTGATGAGCGTAAATCATATTTATTTTGTTTTTTATAAACGTAAGATTTTCGAAAGAAATGCATATTCACTAGCAATCAATTGCGTAATTACGCATCTTATCCATCCTGTAGAGTTAACATATTAGCACGCAGCTCATCACAACACTATTGTAGCATGCAATTACTTCTTATAGTATAAACAGCATTTTATTTTGTACTAAATACAATATATAATGTACATGAACAAATGTTGGATTGGAAAACATATGTACAATCATCTCCTGTAAATTTGTGTCCTTTTAACTATTGCACTTTGGTCCGTTATTTCACAATTTTCTTGTGTATTTACTAAGGATGGCAAAGAGTAGCAATTTTGATAATCGAGTACTAGAGGACTCGGAAACAATCATTTGATTTTTGGCTATATCTACATTGCATTAATGTGATCGTATGTTTCATTTAATTCCACATATTTGTAAGTATTTCGTATGAGGAGTGTCTGAAAACTGACGTTAATTTATCTGATTATGTGATAAAAACATTGCATTGTAATAAAGCTAAACCTAAATATATTTATTAAACAAACATATAAACAGTTTACTGTCAACGATGAGGAATACACCTGCATATAATATTAATAACATTAATATCATGTCATAATTATTCATTTTTCTTCATCTTAAGCGACAAATGATATAAGCGGCACAAACACCTGCCAATAATGTCAAACTGTTGACTTGTTTATTGAAAGGCTACCCGTAAACAAGGATTATTTACACAGCTACGGTTTAGCGTTGTGGATTATTCGCCCCTGGATATGGTCCAAGATTAGGATAATTACTGTTTATTGAAAATTGAAAGGACCAATGAACAATTGTTCAGCCAATTTCTTCCTTCTAATACTTGATAATGATTTTGTTATTCGATACTCAAGACGTTTGTTCTTCCGAGTACTCGGTTACTAGTTGCCATCCTTAGCATTTACAATCCCTCTCCCGACGGGTGAGCCAGTTCCTGTGTAACGTGATGCAGCAGTTCATTCTGTTCTGCAGATAACATGGGCCACAGTTCTACATGGATAGCGTGCAGGGCCTCGAGATCATGGGACTGGCATGCCATCTGTAAATATGTACATGAGCAGATAGACTGTGTATATCTATCAACCAACAATTTAACACTGTATCTATATATCAATCACATCACTATACAGGTAAACATACACAGGTGAATGTTGATTGAAGGAATTGTGAATAGACAGACAGACAACCCACATAATTATATTTATTATTTTATAGCTAGCTCTGTTTATGAAGTTGTTAACATCACTGAATCTAAAACTATGATACTTTAATAAACTTTGCTTTCTTCAAGGCAATCTTGTGCCTATCTTGTGCTATCTCTTGTGCACTTGTTTGTGACTTGAATTTGTCTCCTATATCCCTACAGAAAGTGGAATATAATTCTTACCACAACTGACTGAAGCATCAGGAACACATCCTCATCCAGAAACTGTGCTGTAATAAACAATGTGCTAACTCAGTCAACAACTCTAAACAACAAATCCGCACAGATATAACTCCAAACCTAATCCACACAGATATAACTCCAAAGCTAATCCACACAGATATAACTCCAAATCTAATCCACACAGATATAACTCCAAACCTAATCCACACAGATATAACTCCAAAGCTAATCCACACAGATATAACTCCAAACCTAATCCACACAGATATAACTCCAAAGCTAATCCACACAGATATAACTCCAAACCTAATCCACACAGATATAACTCCAAACCTAATCCACACAGATATAACTCCATGCCTAATCCACACAGATATAACTCCATGCCTAATCCACACAGATATAACTCCATGCCTAATCCACACAGATATAACTCGAAACCTAATACACACAGATATAACTCGAAACCTAATCCACACAGATATAACTCCAAACTTAATCCACACAGATATAACTCCAAACCTAATCCACACAGATATAACTCCAAAGCTAATCCACACAGATATAACTCCAAACCTAATCCACACAGATATAACTTCAAAACTAATCTATACAGATATAACTCCAAACCTAATCCACACAGATATAACTCCAAAGCTAATCCATACAGATATAACTCCAAACCTAATCCACACAGCA
>CM026390.1:68577329-68663294 GCA_014843695.1 Archivesica marissinica
GGCGTCAAGTGAGGGATTGGTCCAAAAAAGTAGGAAAATAGGAATTCCGACGGTGAAAAAATAGGAATAAAATAGGAAAATATTGTCTAAAATAGGAATAAAATAGGAATAAAATGTTATTTTAAGATGTCTTTCCATCACATTTTATGGCCATCCTGACCATTTAATAGTTATTATTGATAATTTCTGTTGTACTGCTGATGAAAGACTATAACTTTTAATTCTTATTTCAAGTAATATTAATTGCTTCAAGATTCAAAAACACGATTTCGACACATTACTTGTACTCTAATAATTATCTATGCTTTAGCATAGCAGTTACAACCTTTTGAGACTAGACCATCAATATATGTTGGCCTCCATACCATCCCCTTCAGCCAACCCAATCCACCATTGTCTTCATTAATATGTTTAGATTTTTTTTTTTTTATTAATGAACATGCTGGATGTGGTGTTGTATTAACACATAAACAGTCAGCTATATAATATATGCATCAATATGCAGCAATTAAAAACACAAATTGAACATTGTGTTAGCTGTTACACAACTGACAAAGCTGGTTAGCTGCAAAGCCATAAAATGCTAGGAATATTTGCATGTATAGCCACATAAAATGGGACCGCATATCACATTAGGGAGATTGTGATTCCAAATTTGTAACGGGAACGCGTATGTGTAGCTAAGAAATTGTGTCCCTTTTGAACGTCACATCAGTTTTAAAAGGGAAACAAATATGTATCAATTTAATAACTACAGTACACGTATGCATTTTCCGTTACAAGTTTGAAATCGCAACCTCCATATTGATTGCTTATTGGTGTTTCAGGCACAGAACTTGCAACTTAAATGTAATAGAGTCCTGTCGGGAATGCACCTATATTTGCCAATTCAGCACTGAATATGTGTATTGCTTTGCTTTGATTTACAACACCAATAGCAATGTATGGGTCATATTTTAATCACCTCTAACAATATTAAACTAAGCCATTTAGCATGCAATTCTATTCTAGGAATCAGAAGCAGTAGTGACCGATCTCCACAAAGGACTTAGATTATATGGAAAGCTAGTGTGTGATAAAAAGCGTAGCATTAAAGCTGTTTATAAACCAAGCACCTAGCAAGGACATAATAATCATCAGTGATGAATTTGTTGGAACATTTATTTATATTACCCGGTACTAAAATTTGTTAAATACACCATATTTTCTGATAAATAGCCACATCAAATGGTCAAGACATCCAAATAATCTGCCTGTTATGAGAATGAGAAATAGGATAGGATACTGTACACTATTCTATTTCTGATGTCACATGTGGCAAGGTACAATTTAAATGTCGAAATATTCATCCTGATGTAAGAAGGCACACCACCACATCCAGCCTCAATAAATGTTGAACTAATTTAATCTTGTAGCAATTTCACATTACGTACCAGTATTAACAGCATTTAAAATATTAAAGTTAGTATGCATGTATTTGCTATGAAGATATAATCATATGATGATGGTGATATGGGATTTTACGTCCGTTCAATAGCCAAGGGCATATACAGTCAGGATTTGGTGCAATGTGTAGATCTCTGCCCAGTATACCAAATGAGTCCTCAACACACCAGAATCACTTAACCATCCCTAAAATAGGACTACTATAGATATTGTTACAACTCTTAAAAGATGCATATCGAGTCAAGCCTCACATACAAGAGTTGAGCTGACATGATTTGTTGTTATTCAAGAAATGTCCTGCTGATATAACCATTTTGAACGTCATGAACTGAAAAGAACGTCACTCCCATCATGTTTGTACAATTTGAAGGTGTCCTTTTTACTGTTATTTGGCTTTCTTCTTTGGTACACCACTCTCATCAGAATCTGCAGCCTTCTTTTTAGTAGTTTTGGAAGGAATAGCCTTCTCTAACAGTTTCATTTTATTGTTATCCAACAACTTCTGTTTCTCTTTTATTGTCTCTAAGGTTTTCATTGCGTTTTCACGTTTGGATTTGGCAACGTCAATCATAGTTGAGGCAACTTTGACACTTTGCTGATTCATAATAGGTTCACTGATGGCATTATGTAATTTCTGTGTAGCATCGCTTAACAGTTCATCTGCTTCCTTTAGAGCAGAGGTAGCTTTCTTCTCTTTTGCAATCAAGTCTTCTTCTTGCTTTACCAGAGCTTGTTTTTTCTCCACCATCTGTTCTTTCTCTTTCCTCAGCCTCTCTTCAACGTCTGACTTTTGCCTTGCTTGTTCGCGTTTTCTTGCTTGCTCCTTCTTCTCATCTTCTAACATGGCTTTATAAGCTACATGTGCACTTTTAACATACATTTTCATCTCCTTGGTGACAGGGATTTTCTCAGGTTGGTTGTTAACCGGATCGTAGAAGTGAACAGCATCTTTAACAGCACGCAGACCACATATAGTGTTATCACCCAGAGTAGACCTTTCATTTGTGACTAACCTGGCATTGATGGAAAGACTTCGTTCAGATTCTGCATTCATTTGAGCCAACACAAGTCCAGATTTGATAATGCATGGTAGTACAGAGTAACGGTCGGTGTTGCTAACTGATTTCAACATGAAGATCTCATTCCAGTAATGGTCAATTCTTTGCTCTTTGTTTATTGTGGCAATGTCATCATCGTTTTGCAATGCTTTCCACTCATCAAGAACACAAGACACGTCAACATCTGGCTGAAGTCTTCGCGCAATGCTCTGAATGGCAGATTGTGTGCTCTTACGCTCCAACTTGTTGGGGTTTAGGCATCCGAGATCTTGCAGAAGGTGGTTTTGAAGAGGTAGCTTGTGCTGCAGATGACCAATTGCTGCACAGAAGAAGGAACGAACACCAAGCATGACAGATCTTTGCTTTTCTTTGTTTAGTCTCTGTAACACATCTCTACTATGGTCACCCATCACTATGTCTTCATCCGCCAGTCGCAGCTGAATGTCTTCACATGGAAGTTTTGACAGTTCAGTGCCATATTTCCCTTTCATTGCATCTGATTTCAGAAACCTACGCATCAACTTGGTAAGGGTTTGGCACATCAAATCATACACTAAATGAACTGTTGGTGTACTTCTCTGGAAGAGAGTTAGGAAATCTTCAAATATGGGAATGATGTTGTTCAGAAATTCCAGGTTGAATTTTGTGGCATCCTTCTCCCCAGTTGCCAGTAGAGCTGCTACACGTCGGTAGTTGACACTCTTAGGAGTTGTTCGTGGATCTTTGCCCAGATATTTTACAAACTGCAACAGAGCATCCCACTGCTCCAGGATTCTGCTAATGGCTGGACCGAGACTCAGCCACCGGACTTCAGTGTGTTGCTGAAATTGATGTGTCGCAATATCCAGTTCAAACTGAAGCTTCTCATAATCTTCTCGCCTTGCCGCGGAATGTTTGAATAGAGCATGCACATCCCTGCACAGTTGATCAATATCAGCTGAGAGTTTCTCCAATCCTTTCCCGAATGCATTGTGAACAGTATGCAAGATACAACTGCCTAGATCGACAAATCCAGGAAAGTCGGGACATTCTTCTTTGATGGACTTTTGTAATGCACTGAAGATAGTCTTGTTGACATTTGGCCCATCTCGTACCAGTGTGGAGAGCTTGTCAATCGGCATGTTGTCGTCCAATAGCTGTGCCATCATCTTTGAAGCTACAGTTTTGCCTTCAGCATGACCAAACATCAATGAGGTGTAGTAGGCCACCCATACTTCATTGTGTGTTGGCGACCAATATCTGACAGTTAAGTCCATCTGTTTCTTTACTTGGGTTGTTGTAGTTTCATCAAAGTGAATGCTAAATGGAAGCTGTGACGATTTGATATCGGCACACAGTACACCTTTGAAGTAGGGCTTGAGTCCGTTTGAAATCATGTAAGATGCACTTGTTCTACTCAGTGAAAATTCTTTTGCAATTTTGCTATCAGGAAACATTGCTCTGAACGTATCTCCAATGTGATCAACTGACCGGAGACTATAGTTTGACAAGGATACCTTCGCTAACCAGTAAATTTGTGCTGTGAGAAAGGCATCATTGTAGTTGATGCTTGTTAAAGTTTTGTCACTAGATGTGCTACTACTGGAGTTGTTCTCATTTGACGTACTTGCAACAGTTACAAATAGTTTAGTTTGTGAATTATCACGCATTAACTTGCTTGCATGCTTGTGCTTTTCCTTTTTAGCATGCTGCAGCAGTTGAGATTTGCCAGCATTGTCACTTTTAATATCGTTGTTACATAGGCGGCAATATCCATGGAATACATCTTTTCCTTCTCTGCACCATTCACTTAGTCTCTGTCCATTTGAGTCAATGGTCAACAGCCATGACGGATTAAAGTGAGTCTTGCCACTAGGCATGTTTCTTGTTCAAAATATATTCAATGTTAGTTAAAGTTTGTCTTCCAGTAATACTATAATGTTAGTTGCCCTCCACCACTGAATCTATAAGTAGATTAAAAGTGTGCATGCATGGACAATATTCAGAAAGTTTAAATTACATCTCAATTCCAAATCAGAGTGTGTTTTTTCATTTAAACTAGAATGGCCACTGCCAACATGTCACGCCCACCTAGGTATTAGCCGGACAATTGGACATGCAGGTGGATCGGTCTCATGGCGAATAATATAAGGGCGGCAAACATGCATATACTTTTTTATGTCAATTGGTGAAGTTATCCAGGTTGCAGATACATAATATGCCTAACAACTTTAATGTATGCACACACGCATGGACAAACTGATGCCAAAGTGTCAACTCTGATGACAACATTGTTCTCTGATTTGGAGAAGAAATGTAACTAAAAACTATATACCCTCGTCATACTTTTTATGACGTGGGTATAAAAAGCAGCTCTGGAGGCAAGGAACGCTAATGCCTTTCAATCTTCTGTACACAGGTCCGCAAAATAGTTATAATACTAGTAGTACCTTCCCGTTTACAAAGTGCATGTACAAAATACTAATGTACAATTAATGGACTAATGCAAATTTATGCACAATTTAAAAGACAACATGCTGGAAAATGGCATAAAAGATTGCCATAGCTATCCAACAAATGCAAATTTTAAAAGGCATAATAATTGAATTTGAAAGACGACCTGCATGAAAATGGCACAGAAGATTGCCATAGCCATCTATATGTAACACAGTTGCATACCAGTGTATATGCAATAGCAGTTTCATAGTTACGTTACAATCTACACTATTTATCTATATTGTCAACTTCACTGTCATGTGCATAGTTAAATTGGGCAAAAATGTGCACAGCTTTTCAAAATGGCCAGAAAATAGGAAAAATAGGAACAATTTGCCAGAAAATAGGATAAAATAGGAATTGCTCAAAAAATAGGAAAAATAGGAATACTTGACGTGACACAGATATAACTCCAAACCTAATCCACACAGATATAACTCCAAACCTAATCCACACAGATATAACTCCAAACCTAATCCACACAGATATAACTCCAAACCTAATCCACACAGATATAACTTCAAAACTAATCTATACAGATATAACTCCAAACCTAATCCACACAGATATAACTCCAAAGCTAATCCATACAGATATAACTCCAAACCTAATCCACACAGATATAACTCCAAACCTAATTCGCATAGATATAACTCCAAACCTAATTTAACTGCTGTTAAATATTGAAACTTGTTATAGGCTGATAAATCAAATGTATGTGTTAAACATTGTATTTGGAAACCAACCTACATACACCAAATTACCATAATAAACCTAAATAACCATTACTAATATGTAATTACCCAAATTACCATATTAAACCTAAATAACCATTACTAATATGTAATTACCCAAATTACCATATTAAACCTAAATAACCATTACTAATATGTAATTACCCAAATTACCATAATAAACCTAAATAACCATTACTAATATGTAATTACCCAAATTACCATATTAAACCTAACTCAGCACATGGGCATAATTCACAACTATATGTATATACAGGCTATAAGGTAATGACATTGGTGACATTTGAAACTATGTTCTGATGTACTAACATCAAAAACTGTTACCTGACTGTGTGAGCATGTCTACATATATTAACACTACTATACTAGTTGGTGCGAGATGGATGGACCTATAGTCCAGTGGTAACACGTTGGACTGGTAATCCAGTGATCGCAGGTTTGATCCCCCATCTGACCATAATAAAATTAACAGTCTTTCAGATGGGATTTTAAACCGAGGTCTTGTGTCGGTGCTTTACACTGTGCACGTAAGAGAACCAGAGGAGACTCTGGAATGGGTCTCTGTCTGTATCATTGCATTATCCTCCAAACATCTAAAATGACTAATCTCTTCAGGAGTCGCTCATATGGGCAACCGGTAGTGACGATAAATAAACGTAAAACACACAGTTGGTGTGAACATTGTGTTCTCTGTGTTCTCTACTTGAAGAAGAGACATTAACAGTAGAATATATGACTACCTATAGTATTGTCCTCTGACGATTCCCAGGCATATTTTTCCAGTGTCTGTGCATGCTCTGGTCTTATCCTTTGAGGGGTAGGCTAAAATACATAGAATAATAAAAGTTGTTTTCTTTAATATACGAGTAATTTTACAAAGAATAAATGTAAGGTGAATATTGTTGCTGATTTTTAAACTACCATTTTAACACCTTTGAAAGAGCATTGTACGTCGATCATTCCTACCAAATGTTGCTAATATCCGACTGGTAGAGTTCGTTACAAGATGCTTAAAGAATTTGTGTTATTTTTATAGACGGTGGCCATCATTTATTCGCGACAACCTCATTTTTAACAAATCTGAAAAGGCTACACCTATAACTGTGAAATTTGGCTACCATTGGCAAAGAGGCTTGGGTGAACAAGAATTTTTGATATCTAAAATAAAGATCTTTTGACCTTTCAGCAGCCATCTTGGATGACAAAATCATCTGAATTTGATAACAATTGCATCAGAGCGACTGTCGATACCTTTGAATGAATAGCCCTTACATACAAATACAAACAATATAATCTTACTAAAATGAGAGCAAAAATTATGGAACCCATGTCTTCGGAGCTTTATACCAGTATCATCAAATACCATTGTGCAGATAGATTCAACTTTGCAAGGTGATACACGGATGCCGATACCAACCTATTGTTTGGGTATACACGCTAAAAAAACTTGTTTATACTGTTAAACAACTTCACGTTCTGAAATTCATACCAACATGTGCAACAATGGATTGGTAGGGGAATATATGAACAATGGATTGGTAGGGGAATATATGAACAATGGATTGGTAGGGGAATATATGAACAATGGATTGGTAAGGGAATATATGAACAATGGATTGGTAGGGGAATATATGAACAATGGATTGGTAGGGGAATATATGAACAATGGATTTGTAAGGGAATATATGAACAATGGATTGGTAGGGGAATATATGAACAATGGATTGGTAGGGGAATATATGAACAATGGATTGGTAGGGGAATATATGAACAATGGATTGGTAGGGAAATATATGAACAATGGATTGGTAGGGGAATATATGAACAATGGATTGGTAGGGGAATATATGAACAATGGATTGGTAGGGGAATATATGAACAATGGATTGGTTTGGGAATATATGAACAATGGATTGGTAGGGGAATATATGAACAATGGATTGGTAGGGGAATATATGAACATTAGATGTGTTTGGGAATATATGAACGATTGGTAGGGGAACACTCTCACCTGTAGAAGCATCAGTAGCAATACCCTCGTGATCTCGCACCTCGCCAATATATCACAGTACGCACCAATCGGTTTCCCTGTCACACTGGACCCTATGGATACATATAGTACATTATTATTAGATTACCAATCAGCCTAGCATAGCAACAAGCAGATAACCCAGGATATCCATGACGTTTAACCCTTTCCTTCATAGAGATTTAGGTTAATATACTATAATATCTCCATACAAATGACAGCCATTTA
This sequence comes from Archivesica marissinica, assembly GCA_014843695.1. Lineage (NCBI taxonomy): Eukaryota > Metazoa > Mollusca > Bivalvia > Venerida > Vesicomyidae > Archivesica > Archivesica marissinica. Next base: position 68,585,321 of record CM026390.1, read on the forward strand.
ACTATATTGCAGTGGAGAAGTAGTCGCCATATCTATCCCACCTCCATAGATATTACTGGGACTACATTAGATTCTGGCCTTTATTATGAATATTGGTTTGGCTGCTACATCGTCAATGTATGTCGTATTGGTAATGGTGTCAAGAGGTGCTTCTATGAGGGAAAGGGTTAAGTCACATTCATGTGCATCTTTGTCTGGTAAGTATCATAATTTAGCAAGGATTAGTTCATTTCTAGTAGAAACCCCATTACCTCTTAGCCAATTTGCACAAATCTGAATGCATTGCATGTGCGTCTAATACAGTCCACCCTATACTACAGCCCACCTCCTAATTATAGACCACTGGTCTCTATATAACACTATGTATTCTCTTATCCAACCCTTCCAGAGACATTGTACAATGTGGTCTTGACTGTAAATACTAACTTGGAAATATATTGTTTCACCTATATTATATGTTTACAAAATGTAATAGATCTAATAGCTTACACAAGTTTATCTTAGATCAATTGTGTTTACAAAATGTAATAGATCTAATAGCTTACACAAGTTTATCTTAGATCAATTGTGTTTACAAAATGTAATAGATCTAATAGCTTACACAAGTTTATCTTAGATCAATTGTGTTTACAAAATGTAATAGATCTAATAGCTTACACAAGTTTATCTTAGATCAATTGTGTTTACAAAATGTAATAGATCTACTAGCTTACACAAGTTTATCTTAGATCAATTGTGTTTACAAAATGTAATAGATCTAATAGCTTACACAAGTTTATCTTAGATCAATTGTGTTTACAAAATGTAATAGATCTAATAGCTTACACAAGTTTATCTTAGATCAATTGTGTTTACAAAATGTAATAGATCTACTAGCTTACACAAGTTTATCTTAGATCAATTGTGTTTACAAAATGTAATAGATTTAATAGCTTACACAAGTTTATCTTAGATCAATTGTGTTTACAAAATGTAATAGATCTAATAGCTTACACAAGTTTATCTTAGATCAATTGTGTTTACAAAATGTAATAGATCTAATAGCTTACACAAGTTTATCTTAGATCAATTGAGAAACAAGTTCTTACAACTTTAGCCTGTTAATTCTCAAGACCTCAATTCTAGATGGAATCAATTGCCATGAGAGAGAGAGATGAGGCACATGGGTTTATGCGTTTTGTCTAAGGATGGCAACACCTGTGGTTAGGACAGGATTCAAACCCCTAGGTTATAAGGCTGACAGAGTATCGATTACATCACGGAGGATCCACAAAGTATACAGAGCAGTAAGTACACAAACCTCCACTCTCTTGTGCTAGATACGCCATCTCTGTAAACACTCCCAAGGCGCCATCATAGTCCTCTACAATATAAACAATACCTGATAATCTACCTCTACCTACAAACAAAGCAGATATATTAAATCTAACAAACAGGGGTGTATACAAATCTCAACAAACAGTTCTTGAATATATGTATAGCAGCACACAAGTTTCATGGCCCGACCAGTTTTCGGACATCTAAAGGTTTGTCGGTGAATAACTTCTGGCCAGTCTCTTTTATATAAGCAAATGAAATAATATTACCGTACTATGTAAGTGATCATTCTTGCATTTAATGCACTTGATTAAACTCGATTAAACTCAGATTGCATAAGTTAATATCTTTTAATATAAAACTACAATTTCACTCAAACAAACATAAATTCCTGGTATTGTCACATGACTGGCATGTGACCTTGCAAAGCAAACCATTAACGTTCACACATTACAAAAACAAACATAAATTCCCGGTATTGTCACATGACTGGCATGTGACCTTCCAAAGCAAACCATTAATGTTCACACATTACAAAAACAAACATAAATTCCCGGTATTGTCACATGCACAGGGATTTGGCACGTTTGGGGGTACTAGTATATATATTTAAGTACAGGGATTCTACTCTGTGGGATGTCAGATTTCGCATCGATCAGTAAAATGGCCCTATCTGAAACAATTTTGTACAAATCTGTCCAAATATAACGCCTATCCCGAGTCTTTATATTGTTCTTCAAATAAAACACAACTTTAAGCTGCGTGCATGTATACTTTGCAAACAATTGCCACAGACATTGGCCATAGCAGGTCACATTTCCGTACTAGGACACGGGTTCTGTCAGCAACAACAAAAAATCTTCGACGGGAGAGTTTTAACACAAATTGAAAATTCTACGAAATCTCTTTTTGCCGTACATTTTTGCCAAATAAACCTACACGTTAGTGGAAACACATTTTATTGATAATGTTATTCACAGTTAAAACTCTCCCGTCGAAGATTTTTTTTTTTTTGCTGACAGAACCCGTGTCCTAGTACGGAAATGTGACCTGCTATGGCCAATGTATGTGGCAATCGTTTGCAAAGTATACATGCATGCAGCTTAAAGTTGTGTTTTATTTGAAGAACAATATAAAGACTCGGGATAGGCGTTATATTTGGACAGATTTGTTCAAAATTGTTTCAGATAGGGCCATTTTACTGATCGATGCGAAATCTGACATCCCACAGAGTAGAATCCCTGTACTTAAATATATATACTAGTACCCCCAAACGTGCCGAATCCCTATGGTCACATGGCTGGCATGTGACCTTGCAAAGCAAACCATTAACGTTCACACATTACAAAAACAAACATAAATTCCCGGTATTGTCCCATGGCTGGCATGTGACCTTGCAATGCAAACCATTAATGTTCACACATTACAAAAACAAACATAAATTCCTGGTATTGTCACATGACTGGCATGTGACCTTGCAAAGCAAACCATTAACATAAATTCCATTATATATACCTCTGCTTATGGAATTTTAGCGTACACGTTAATGAAAAAATCAGCATTATCGTGTGAATATTGATCTGTTTTTTGCTCATATTCCTGGTTAGCAGTGCCAGCGTTTACCATATAAACCAAATACCTGCATTATTGGCAGCGAAGACGTCTTTCGCAAACAGGTGGGCAATGAAAATAGGGCAATTGATGATAATTATTTTCAAGATCACAAAGCTCTGCATATATCAATTTTATACAACAGTTTCTGTGAAAGCTACTTCAATATATGGAATACAGCTGTCTTCTATTATTGAAGCTAACATACACAATGGTAATTAACAAGGTAATTGATAAGATGAAGAAATAGGTCATACTTGTCTCTATTTTACACGAGGCAACATATCCCAGAGATACCAGGCAGTCCAACGGACTCTGTAATATAAGCAATATGTTACACATTATACTGATATACACACAATAACAGATACTCCTAATAATATCACTCCAATAAGAAGTGTACATTGTACACACACCTGCACAGACATATACATACACCTGCACATACATATACATACACCTGCACAGACATATACATACACCTGCACAGACATATACATACACCTGCACAGACATATACATACACCTGCACAGACATATACATACACCTGCACAGACATATACATACACCTGCACAGACATATACATACACCTGCACAAACATATACATACACCTGCACAGACATATACATACACCTGCACATACATATACATACACCTGCACATACATATACATACACCTTCACAGACATATACATACACCTGCACATACATACACCTGCACATACATACACCTGCACATACATATACATACACCTGCACAGACATATACATACACCTGCACATACATATACATACACCTGCACATACATATACATACACCTGCACAGACATATACATACACCTGCACATACATACACCTGTACAGACATATACATACACCTGCACATACATACACCTGCACAGACATATACATACACCTGCACAGACATATACATACACCTGCACATACATATACATACTGATACACCACAGACATGTACATACACCTGCACAGACATATACATACTGATACACCACATACATGTACATACACCTGCACAGACATATACATACACCTGCACATACATATACATACACCTGCACATACATATACATACTGATACACCACAGACATGTACATACACCTGCACAGACATATACATACTGATACACCACAGACATGTACATACACCTGCACAGACATATACATACTGATACACCACATACATGTACATACACCTGCACAGACATATACATACTGATACACCACATACATGTACATACACCTGCACAGACATATACATACTGATACACCACAGACATGTACATACACCTGCACAGACATATACATACTGATACACCACATACATGTACATACACCTGCACATACATATACATACTGATACACCACATACATGTACATACACCTGCACAGACATATACATACACCTGCACATACATACTGATACACCACAGACATATACATACACCTGCACAGACATATACATATTGATACACCACAGACATATACATACACCTGCACATACATATACATACTGATACACCACAGACATATACATACAACACAGACATATACATACACCTGCACATACATATACATACTGATACACCACAGACATATACATACAACACAGACATATACATACACCTGCACATACATACTGATACACCACAGACATATACATACAACACAGACATATACATACACCTGCACAGACATATACATACTGATACACCACAGACATATACATACTGATACACCACAGACATATACATACACCTGCACATACATATACATACTGATACACCACAGACATGTACATACACCTGCACAGACATATACATACTGATACACCACATACATGTACATACACCTGCACAGACATGTACATACACCACAGACATGTACATACAACACAGACAATGTACATACACCACAGACATATACATACACCACAGACAATGTACATACACCACAGACATATACATACACCACAGACATATACATACACCACAGACATGTACATACACCACATACAATGTACATACACCACAGACATGTACATACAACACAGACATATACATACAACACATACATGTACATACACCACAGACATATACATACACCACAGACAATGTACATACACCACAGACATGTACATACACCACAGACATATACATACAACACAGACATATACATACACCACATACATGTACATACACCACAGACATATACATACAACACAGACATATACATACACCACAGACATATACATACACCACAGACATGTACATACACCACAGACATATACATACACCTGCACATACATATACATACTGATACACCACAGACATATACATACAACACAGACATATACATACACCTGCACATACATACTGATACACCACAGACATATACATACAACACAGACATATACATACACCTGCACAGACATATACATACTGATACACCACAGACATATACATACTGATACACCACAGACATATACATACACCTGCACATACATATACATACTGATACACCACAGACATGTACATACACCTGCACAGACATATACATACTGATACACCACATACATGTACATACACCTGCACAGACATGTACATACACCACAGACAATGTACATACACCACAGACATATACATACACCACAGACAAGGTACATACACCACAGACATATACATACACCACAGACATATACATACACCACAGACATGTACATACACCACATACACCACAGACATGTACATACAACACAGACATATACATACAACACAGACATGTACATACACCACAGACATATACATACACCACAGACGTCAGACAATGTACATACACCACAGACATGTACATACACCACAGACATATACATACAACACAGACATGTACATACACCACAGACATATACATACAACACAGACATATACATACACCACAGACATATACATACACCACAGACATGTACATACACCACAGACATATACATACACCACAGACATGTACATACACCACAGACATGTACATACACCACAGACATGTACATACACCACAGACATATACATACACCACAGACATGTACATACACCACATACATATACATACACCACAGACATGTACATACACCACAGACATATACATACACCACAGACATGTACATACACCACAGACATGTACATACACCACAGACAATGTACATACACCACAGACATGTACATACACCACAGACATATACATACAACACAGACATATACATACAACACAGACATATACATACACCACAGACACATACATACAACACAGACAATGTACATACACCACAGACAATGTACATACACCACAGACATACACATACACCACAGACATGTACTTACACCACAGACATGTACATACACCACAGACAATGTACATACACCACATACATGTACATACACCACAGACATATACATACAACACAGACATATACATACAACACAGACATATACATACACCACAGACACATACATACAACACAGACAATGTACATACACCACAGACAATGTACATACACCACAGACATACACATACACCACAGATAATGTTATCAGCATGAGGAATTGTAGCAAGTAAAGAACTACTATTAAATAATCATGGATATTGTGCTGGACAATCCAGTGCTTGGTGTGCTATGTTGGGCTGATCTCGTCGTAGTGTGTGCCCTATCTACCGCCACTTTCTCTGTGCTGTACAATAGCCACATAGTGTTATGCTTGTCTACATGGTTGGATAAGAGTGAGTGTGAAGTGGCATTTGTAGATTGTAGCTAATCTCTTCACTTCCGGTTCAAAATTCATTTTTTTTACAATAAATCCATTTAATTTCATTTAATACATCCATTTCCAATAAAACTGTTCTTATCACAAATATAATTAGTAAGTAAGTTTGTTTGTTATATGACCCATGAACACATTATTATTACCAGTATATAGAGCTATTGATGGACACAGAGTAACCAAACACAATGCTCTACTGTGGCCGAATAATCTCTGTGATTGTGTTACCTGCCATAGTTTGTGTTACGTGCCATAGTTTGTGTTATGTGCCATAGTTTGTGTTATGTGCCATGGTTTGTGTTATGTGCAATAGTTTGTGTTATGTGCCATGGTTTGTGTTATGTGCAATAGTTTGTGTTATGTGCCATGGTTTGTGTTACGTGCCATGGTTTGTGTTATGTGCCATGGTTTGTGTTATGTGCCATGGTTTGTGTTATGTGCAATAGTTTGTGTTATGTGCCATGGTTTGTGTTATGTGCAATAGTTTGTGTTATGTGCCATGGTTTGTGTTATGTGCCATAGTTTGTGTTATGTGCCATGGTTTGTGTTATGTGCCATAGTTTGTGTTATGTGCCATGGTTTGTGTTATGTGCCATGGTTTGTGTTATGTGCCATAGTTTGTGTTATGTGCCATGGTTTGTGTTATGTGCCATAGTTTGTGTTATGTGCCATGGTTTGTGTTATGTGCCATGGTTTGTGTTATGTGCCATGGTTTGTGTTATGTGCCATAGTTTGTGTTATGTGCCATGGTTTGTGTTATGTGCCATAGTTTGTGTTATGTGCCATGGTTTGTGTTATGTGCCATAGTTTGTGTTATGTGCCATGGTTTGTGTTATGTGCCATAGTTTGTGTTATATGCCATGGTTTGTGTTATGTGCCATAGTAAACATGACTTTCATTTGTAATCTCATACTTCACCACCTATGTAAGAGTAGGAAATACTGAAATACCTTTTGCTATGCACAAGAGGAGGATCAAACAACGAATAGTGCTTAGATTGTTATTTCCGATAGCCGTAACCGTACCGGGGGTACCATGTTAGGGAGTATCAAACATTCGGATTGGTAGTCCACAGCCTGGTGGGTACCATGCCACGCATCTACAGTGTAATACTAGTAGGTAAGACAGATAGTGACCTAACCTCTAAGATTCCCCTAATATGATTACACATTCCACCAACACATAAAACTTATTTATATCTGCAGCTTACCTGCGACTGTAACTCAGCTGCTCTCTGGAAATGTGCCATAGCTTCTCCCGGTTTGTTCAGTTTCTAGAAAGAAAGAAAAGCAATAAAGGAGCATAGAGACACGACTAATACAAAATAGGTTGGGAATTTGTAATCGACAGTTTGACTCTGTGGACATTCAGATGAGCTAAAATGACAGAAATGCAGAAAACCTAACTGCTAACACCATACAAGCCCCATCTAACGATCATACATGAGAATCCCAATACCACATGGAGGATGGAGTACAGGAGTGGACCACATGGAGGATGGAGTACAGGAGTGGACCACATGGAGGATGGAGTACAGGAGTGGACCACATGGAGGATGGAGTACAGGAGTGGACCACATGGAGGATGAAGTACAGGAGTGGACCACATGGAGGATGAAGTACAGGAGTGGACCACATGGAGGATGGAGTACAGGAGTGGACCACATGGAGGATGGAGTACAGGAGTGGACCACATGGAGGATGGAGTACAGGAGTGGACCACATGGAGGATGGAGTACAGGAGTGGACCACATGGAGGATGGAGTACAGGAGTGGACCACATGGAGGATGGAGTACAGGAGTGGACCACATGGAGGATGGAGTACAGGAGTGGACCACATGGAGGATGAAGTACAGGAGTGGACCACATGGAGGATGGAGTACAGGAGTGGACCACATGGAGGATGAAGTACAGGAGTGGACCACATGGAGGATGGAGTACAGGAGTGGACCACATGGAGGATGGAGTACAGGAGTGGACCACATGGAGGATGAAGTACAGGAGTGGACCACATGGAGGATGAAGTACAGGAGTGGACCACATGGAGGATGGAGTACAGGAGTGGACCACATGGAGGATGGAGTACAGGAGTGGACCACATGGAGGATGAAGTACAGGAGTGGACCACATGGAGGATGGAGTACAGGAGTGGACCACATGGAGGATGGAGTACAGGAGTGGACCACATGGAGGATGAAGTACAGGAGTGGACCACATGGAGGATGAAGTACAGGAGTGGACCACATGGAGGATGGAGTACAGGAGTGGACCACATGGAGGATGGAGTACAGGAGTGGACCACATGGAGGATGAAGTACAGGAGTGGACCACATGGAGGATGAAGTACAGGAGTGGACCACATGGAGGATGGAGTACAGGAGTGGACCACATGGAGGATGGAGTACAGGAGTGGACCACATGGAGGATGAAGTACAGGAGTGGACCACATGGAGGATGAAGTACAGGAGTGGACCACATGGAGGATGAAGTACAGGAGTGGACCACATGGAGGATGAAGTACAGGAGTGGACCACATGGAGGATGAAGTACAGGAGTGGACCACATGGAGGATGAAGTACAGGAGTGGACCACATGGAGGATGGAGTACAGGAGTGGACCACATGGAGGATGGAGTACAGGAGTGGACCATATGGAGGATGGAGTACAGGAGTGGACCACATGGAGGATGAAGTACAGGAGTGGACCACATGGAGGATGAAGTACAGGAGTGGACCACATGGAGGATGAAGTACAGGAGTGGACCACATGGAGGATGGAGTACAGGAGTGGACCACATGGAGGATGGAGTTACAGGAGTGGACCATATGGAGGATGGAGTACAGGAGTGGACCACATGGAGGATGGAGTAGACAATATGGAGGTTGGAGTACAGGAGTGGACCACATGGATGGAGTAGACAACATGGAGGATGGAGTACAGGAGTGGACCACATGGAGGATGGAGTATACAACATGGAGGATGGAGTACAGGAGTGGACCACATGGAGGATGGAGTACAGGAGTAGACCACATGGAGGATGGAGTACAGGAGTGGACCACATGGAGGATACCACATGGAGGGTGACATGGACCACATGGAGGGTGGAGTGGACCATATGGAGGGTGGAGGAATTGTGTAAAAAAAGATTATTGCAAACAACAAAATATGTTTAAATATGACAAAATATCAACAGTACAACTTTTTATACAAATTTATTGTGAAGAATGCTTTTTTAAAAATTCAGTGAAATTGCATGTCTAACCTGAAGTGCATTTCCTAACTCCAGACTTAAAGCAGCACCCAGCGACATATTTTTGTTTTCAATATGAACCTGAAAAGTATGCAAATCTTGATAATGAACATTGTTACAGCAGGGAGACTCACACCATGCCTAACTTGCCATACAAAACACAACATCTTCAGGTGAAAAATATACTTTCTATCCTCTGGATGTTAGTGTCAACAGTATTTTATTTCCTAATTATTTTAGCTGATGCATATATAACTGTTAAGGATTAGGAAAAAAGCTTTCGGAAGAATTCCAATTCCAATTATTTTCCTAAAGATGGATGTTGTTGTTGTTGTTACAGGAAATGATTACTTCAAATACAACAGCTATGGGATTTTGTGATCACGAAAGATTGCTCAAAATGATGTTCATTTTGTATGTAGTCATTGATGTTAGTCAAAGAAATGAAAACATATATAATAAAAAAAGCACTCACAAAATCTTGATAAATAACATTTATACATGTAGCTTGGCATGCAGCAGTTAATAAAACCGTGTCGATTAAATGAGAATAATTGATAGAAGTCATGTGACATGAATCCAAGATGGCAACCAGGAACCTCCATTATATTTGTATTTGAGACAGTCGACCTGTCATAACTACTTTATTTGCAGTGTGGTTTTCAAATTGCTGTCACCGGTTGTATGTACTTGTGAGTTTATCTCTTAATATTAACATGAATGTTGAAGATGGTTTTCCTCAAATGGAGTTAAAGACACAAAGGTCCACAAATATGCTTACATCATCGCCAATGAGAATAATTCATACAAGTTGTTCAAGCTTGTTTTGCAATTGTTGTAATGGAGACAATCTCAATAAGCTTTTGATTTAATCCATTTTCCTTTTGTATACAATATATATGTACTGCACATTACGAACGAATAAATATGTTTTAAACCAATTGTTGTAAGATAAATAAAGTGCATCAATAGTTTGGATACTTTGTTTACAGATGGATATGTAGGCCAGTGGTAACACGCTGGACTAGTAATCCAGGGATCGCAAGTTCGATCCCCCGTCTGACCCTAATAAAATTAACAGTCTTTCAGATGGGACGTTAAACCGAGGTCTCGTGTCGGTGCTTTACACCGTGCACGTAAAAGAACCAGAGGAGATTCTGGAATGGGTCTCTGTCTGTATCATGCACTATCCTCCAAAAATCTAAAATAACTAATCTCTTCAGGAGGCGTCGCTCATATGGGCAACCGGTAGTGACGATAAATAAACGTAAAAACACATTGGATACTGTACAACCAATCATTGCAAAGTTACTGAGCAGAAAACACATTTAAATTTCAGACTCTATGCTCAAATTCGAGGTTTCATTCACTGCTCTATAGAGCTTATAGACTGCATATGTGTCAATACAGACAGATATGGCAAAAACAATATCAACCACTTTATTTGGGGGGGGGGGGTTGGATGGGCAAAATTATTTGGAAATTTGAAAATTATTAACCTACCTGTGTGACAACTACTATATGACAACAATACGATGTAAAGACGCTTCGTTCAAAAATATTTCGGCTGAATGAGGCTATGAACAGAACCGAATCTGGCTAATCACACAGAGTGCTACAGGTTGGGATATGTCCATTTGTAAAAACCCAGAACCACTGTGTACAACAATCTGGTTAGGGAGTACTTGTAATAAGCACACAAATTACAGGAATACCGTACCCTTATAGCATGACTGTAACAGTTGATACCAGCCGTCAGGTGCTCCTGGTAGCTGAGACACTTTATACCAACATTGTCTACCTCGGCTTTTATAAACTCTCTAGCAGCATTAAGCAAAGCTTGAGTCTCTCCCGCTGGGTTCACTAGAGTATGTTCACACCTGTAATGTTATAGTCTATATTAGCTTTTATAAACTCTCTAGCAGCATGAAGCAAGGCTCGAGTCTCTCCCGCTGGGTTCACTAGAGTATGTTCACACCTGTAATGTAATACCAAGGCTCGAGTCTCTGCCTTGGATTCACACCTGCAATGTACTATCAACATTACTTACCTCGGCCTTTGCACATTTAACTAATGCTCGAGTCTCGGGCCTGGATTCACGTGTCACCGTGTGCACGAGTGACATCTGGAATGTAATCACTGCAAAATCAGTTGCTTTTGTACAGCAACAGTAACATTATAAATGGAACTTAATCTTCTGGTGTATGGTCTGTAACGAAGCTGTCCGATGCAACATCTCAATGTTGTTCATCAACCGACACTCTTTATATCTATAAATCTATATCATCAAAATCCATCAACAACAAGTTATCCTGCACCCATAAAATGGGACATAGGTGGCTAGAAGAACTATGGTTTACTGTCTAGTGGTCTAGGGTCAGGGGTTATGTGGCTATAAAACTTTTTATGTTGTTATCAATTCCATTTATGTGGATATAGAGATCAAAGGAATAGCCACTGAATTACAATTTTGTATTTTCAGAGATACACATTCCCACAGATTAAATTCTAATAACGATTCTTTTCCAATTAACGGGCAATACAGACTGGTTAGGGAGCATGAAGTGAGCCAAAGAAATGATTATCTTTCCTAAAATTCTAGTTAAGGATTGTTATTCTATTAGAGAATGGATTAATAAGACATTCACAAACCATGCAATTGACGAATCTAAGGTGAAATTCAAAAACCAACACTTGTCTTTGTCTTACCTAGGTAGTCTCCCATACACGATTATTTGTGTGCGCTATTGTTAGATTCAGTTCTCAGACCATCATTGGCTTAGTTCGCAAATATCTATCTATCTGTAGCTGCACATTAATTACCTGGCTTGAGCAAGATGACAAAACGCAGCATACTGGGGGCACTCCTGTTGTTTCAAGGACTTTGCTAGGGCACCTGAAAACATAATCCTAATCCTTATTCCATAATGAATTCCTTTATTGACAAGACAACTGCAATGTTATAATGTTATACATGTAGTGTGGCAGATCGAACACGTCTGTTGTAGATGTACATGTGCAACACGTCCGCCTCCGTGGTCGAGTGGTTACGGTCGCTGACTTGTATACCACTGTAACCTATCATCACTGAGGTCACGGGTTCGAGCCCCGCTCAGACCGTGTCTCATTATATGAAAAAGTTGGCAGTTTCTTACGGAGGTTGGTGCACCCAAGTACTGGTTAACCGTTGGAGCCTGCCCAGGAAAGGTGTTGTTAGGTAAACTGCCCGCCGGCGATATAGCCCAAAATGGTGCTGATGCAGGCGTAAAACCCGAAATATAACATAAATATAACATAACATGTGCAACACATAGTTTATATGGTGAACATTAGCGAAAATTAAAAGATCTATGACAAAGCAATAGATCGGACACAATAATTGAATGGATGGAGAGAAGGCCAGAGAATGTTAACCATAACCTGCTGATCACACTAATGTCTACTGATCACACTAATGTTGCTTTTGCACACATCATAGAGCCAGATCAGACGGCACCGAACATTCCGTCTGATCAGGCTCTATGCTGTTCGGATAGTGGAGATAAAACACTTAGCAGAATAGCAAACAAATTATATCCTGATAAGACAGAGCGTTACACCGTGCACATAAAAGAACAAGGAGACTCTGGAATGGGTCTCTGTCTGTATCATTGCACTATCCACCAAAATGACTAATCTCTTCAGGAGGCGTCGCTCTTATGGGCAACTGGTAGCGACGATAAATTAACGTAACACACACTGCTTAGTACTGGTTAACCACTTAGGTCTGCTAATCTTGCCCAGGAAAACATGTTTACGTTCCCACAAGGGGTTTGACATTAATGGAACAAACATACATACCATACTGCTCACAGCCCTCAGCAACATTTGGTCTCTTTAAAAATCTCCTGAAAGAGAAGACAATATGTTTATTAATAGATTACATGAATTCATTATTAATAAATGTACAAGAGTATCCCAATTTCCATTTGCGCTTACCCCAACCAAACAATTCTTTTAGGCATAGCAATATAGTACAGAGACAAAAAATTCCAATCTGAACCTCTACCACTAGATGCCAATAAAAATCCAATCGTCCATTTTATAAAATTTCCTTATCCCCAGCACAGTGGTGCTATTCAACAGCCTCTTAGCATAAGTTTTGATTTTATCGCACCATGCTCCTCTCAAGAATTCCTAAAAATGTTGAAGAACTAGCAATAGTAGGATACAAAACCTTGGACGCAGGTTGAGTATGTATCCATCATCTGGAGCCCATACACTAAAACAAACATAAACACGATAGAGATGGTACAGTGAAGGGCAGCTTGCTGGATCAATCGTGACTATTCCCCTCTCACCAGTGATGCAGGAAGATCTCAAATGGTGGACTCTCGAACACCAGAGATATACATACTGTGATGATGATACATGTATGACATTACATTTATTATATATACATGTATGTATGTCATAACATTGTACATGATTGTAGCAATCAATCTTCCACTATATCTACAGAAACCCACCAGACTCACTAGACATATGCATCCCCATTTTAGACAAATCCAAGTTATATGCATGTTCCATTAATGTCAAACCCCTTCCGGGGACCTAGACATGTTTTCCTGGGCATGCTTAGCCGACCATAGTGGCTAACCAGTACTAAGCAATATGTGTGAGGTGCCTTGCTCATTGACACTACATACATGGTCTGACTGAGGATCGAACCCAGACCGTTCGATTCCAAATCCGACGCTCTACTATTGGACCACGGACGCCACACATAGTACTGGTTATACAGGTTACATCTGACCATCACACAATTGACCTTTCTGCCGATTTTGATTGACAACTGGCGTTAGCCAATCGCATTACACCATTCGCGCACACCCCCGGCAACGGTTTATCACCGCCATCTTGTTAGACAAACAATGCATATTAGACACACTAGTAACGAGTAGACAAATTTGAAAAGGCGTGAATTTGATCGAAAATACGGGTTTAAAATTGTTTTAATGATGTTGAAAATGTGTAGCTTTGGTGTGTGGGTTAGTTATAGTACAAAATTAGTCGATATCCTGGTGATCGACGTTAAATTCAACCCATTTCAAAATCCTTGGACAAATCTAAAAGTGTGTATATGAACCACAAAATACCAGACAGCTGCTTTAAAAACAATGCATCTATAAAAACACCGACTGACCCCATATGTCATTCTTTTATCGCAAACACAGCAATCAAATTTAAGCCTGTCACACTGTTTATTGGGAGCAATCAACAACTTACCCACTAACGGTACATCACAGAGACCGCCGAGTTATAATACCCGATAGGGGCCACTGCTATCAAGATCAAAGTATTTCACAATGGAATTTAGCACTGATTGTGCTAATTGGTCAATTATAAAATGTGTGCACATAATTATATAATTGATTACTACACCGAGTCATTGTTTTATCGTTCTGTTAGATAAACGAGTTATGTAGTAAAATTTTAATCAAATCTGATAATGAGTGATCGTGATCTGAAATTATTTTTTGAAAAATATTTAAAATTAATTAATGCTGTCTGTCATTGACAATGGTGAAAAGATGTAGTTACGGGCTGTGTGACAGTGATGTAGATATCCAGATCGATTGATAGGTGACGTTAAATTCGTGCCATTTTCAAAACCTAAGACAAATCTTGAAAACATGTCTAAGGTGGATTAAGTTGTGTGAACGACCAAACGACCAAACGACCAAACGACCAGTTGAATACATCCACAATTAATGCAAACAGATATATTTGCACAAAAGTAAGTTGAAATTAATTTATTTATGCATAATAAAATATTTCGAAAATATATATTCTGCATTAATAGATCTACCGTTCACAAGAGATATGTGAGTATAGTGGTGATTATACATGTGGTTCATACATATTGTCGTGGATGGTGGACTAGGGATCAGATAGTAGTAATAGTACCCATGCATGTGCAGAGCTGTGGGATTCCCATATTAGCTCAGTGAACGTACTAATGGGCCTGTATAGTGCAGTACTATATATATATAAAATACGAACCTGTGATTATACGAATGCACTAGTATACGAAACTACCATTAGACGAACAAGGGATTATACGAAATCACCTGAATTCACCTAAAACCATTGCCTTCTTGCTTTCAACGAGATATTCTTATCTGGGTGAAATAAAACCGAGAAATTCGACGGAATTTTATCTAGATTAACTCGATGCAGGTCTGCGTTAGACGCCATTTTGTTAGATAGCTTGTCTCGCGTGGTTACAGCGAGCACCTGTAACTATGGGGGGCGTGCCTAAGTAGCGTTTGCAGAAAGGTCAATTATTATGGTCCTTGCCTCTGGAACAATCTACTGTCTGAGATACTGCTTGAATCTGTGGGCAGCATTAGACCAGTAAACTCTCCTGTTACTTTTAACCTTTTACTCTTTACTCACTAAACATTAACCCATTTCAGAAGATGGATTAGTGGATAGCATGATATACACTCCCTTATTCTGTATTGTCAATGGACAGCTAGTACCAGAGTACGAGTCAATTTGAGTACGAATCGACTCTGTGCTCGTGAAGTCGCGCACCTGAATTACTATCAGCAGTTTCAATATGAACCTATATAACGCATACAAACTTTTTCAATTTATTTGAAACCATCCTATATTTTCCTAAGACATCAACATCCCTTTCCATCTTGATTCTGCAACAAACAGTGGATCACAAATATATCTAATACCTGTACCCTAACGTACCCGTATCGTACCGTCCAATTATGTAAACATTTATGTACATGTACATGTATGTTCCATTAGGGCCTAACCCCTTGCGGTACCTATTCACATTTTACTGGACGGCTTAGCCTGTTCTGCGCAATGTGTGTGTGTGTTTTACGTTTATTTATCGTCGCTACCGGTTGCCCATATGAGCGACGCCTCCTGAAGAGATTAGTCATTTTAGATTTTGGAGGATAGTGCAATGATACACAAAGAGACCCATTACAGAGTCTCCTCTGGTTCTTTTACGTGCACGGTGTACAGCACCGACACGAGACCTCGGTTTAACGTCCCATCTGAAAGACTGTTAATTTTATCAGGGTCAGACGGGGGATCGAACTTGCGATCCCTGGATTACCAGTCCAGCGTGTTACCACTGGACTACAGATCCGTCTGTGTGTGTGAGGTGCCTTGTTCAAGGACACTACATACAGCCCTGACCGAGTATCGACCCCTGGACCATTTTATTCCAAATCTGATGGTCTACCACTGGCTTGACCACAGCAGCAAGGACACCATATATTAGCAGAATATATTATATAATACTGCAGTCATTGTATATCCCTAGAGTAAGATCGATTTAATTTTATTAACAGTTAGCTGGAGCCTGCACAGGAAAGGTGTTGTTAGATTAACTGCCCGTCACTCAAATGGGTAGCGACGTTAAATAAATTTAAATAATAAAAAAAAATCATTTCATTCGAGTGTGAACTATTAAGTAGTAACAACACAATGTTACTATCGTGGACAGCATATAAACAACCTTATTAGTATCCCAGAACACACCCGATTTATATTGACATTTATATTTGATCCCCCGTCTGAACCTAATACAATTAACAGTCTTTCAGATGGGACGTTAAACCGAGGTCTCGTGTCTGTGTTTAAAACCGTGCACGTAAATGAACCAGAATAGACTCTGGAATGGGTCTCCGTCTGTATCATTGCACTATCCTCCAAACTCTAAAATGACTTATATCTTCAGGAGGCGTCGCTCATATAGGCAACCGGTAGCGACGTTAAATAAACGTAACACACACACAGATAAAAGAGATGGCAACTACTAGCTGATAAAAAGTCCTGTGTATTGTTGTTACAAATGATCATGTATTGACAGATACATAATTTTAAATCACAGACTATTTCTATTTTTTGTTTGTGAATAAATACTTCTTACTAGTATCGATGTGTATTTAAAATAGTATTCTATTATACATGTACAGTAAATAATAGAGTGAAACTTCAACTTATTACTGTCCGATTAGCGCAATGGTTAGCGCGCTCACTTCTCATCAATGCGACCCGACGTGGGTTCGATTCTCGGACAGGGAAGTATGTGAGATGGTAGGATGGTCGCCAGATCAGACAGGTGGGTTTTCTCCGGGTACTCCGGTTTCCTCCCACATGAATGACCACATATACGCTTTCATCCGAGCCAACGAGAGTGATTAATATAAGTTGCTAAAACTTGCTTCGCAATCGTTCTAAAATAAAGTATTAAAAAAAACAAAAAAATTATTACTTTATGATTGGCAGGCGCAGTCTAGAACACTATCTATCTATCTATCTATCTATCTATCTATCTATCTATCTATCTATCTATCTATCTATCTATCTATCTATCTATCTATCTATCTATCTATCTATCTATCTATCTATCTATCTATCTATATACCTATCTATCTATCTATCTATCTATCTATCTATCTATCTATCTATCTATCTATCTATCTATCTATCTATCTATCTATCTATCTATCTATCTATCTATCTACTATCTATCTATCTATCTATCTATCTATCTATCTATCTATCTATCTATCTATCTATCTATCTATCTATCTATCTATCTATCTATCTATCTATCTATCTATCTATCTATCTATCTATCTATCTATCTATCTATCTATCTATCTATCTATCTATCTATCTATCTATCTATCTATCTATCTATCTATCTATCTATCTATCTATCTATCTCTATCTACTCTATCTATCTCTATCTATCTATCTATCTATATCTATATCTATATCTATATCTATATCTATCTATCTATCTATCTATCTATCTATCTATCTATCTATCTATCTATCTATCTATCTATCTATCTATCTATCTTCCTTTAATGTCGAACCCCTTGCGGGGACGTAGACATGTTGCACGTCAAAAACCGCTAAGAAGTTAAAAGTATGAGTGGTTAAAAGTATAATTTAAAAAGGTATGAAAATAAGTTGTGGTAAAAGTTTAAAAGCAGCTACGCAGAACAACTAGGGACTGGCATGTTCAATATGGCAAACTGCCGTATTGAATTGCTCTATGGTAGGGAGATGGACACTGTCAGGAGGGAGGTGGTTCCAATGATAGATTGTTCTTGGAACTCAGTTAATCTAAAATAGTATGTGCACGTTAAAAAGATAAAACGTGAAGTGTAATTATATTGACGAACAGAAAACACCTACGGATTTGATTCTATGACTTAAATGTGTTGCTTTCGATAAAACAGGTATGGTATGGTATGGTATTGTATGGTACGGAGAATGTACGGAGAATATTATACAACCTTCGGACAGCCGATTTCGTCAAACTTTGTTGTAAAACATATGTACTGTAAGCTGTAGTAAGAACACCATATTCACAAGGTACCCAACCACATATTATGACAATTTCAGTGCGCATCAGATTGAACCTGCATGTAGTAATCGCATATGAATGACAGTAACGAAATGTCAACAGTGTAAGTGTAATCGGATATAACGATTAGGATGATGTCCCTAATTCTGGATGTACTAGAAGAGTTTAATCCGTGCTAGTTGATACTCAAATGAACTTACATATTTTTTTTTTCATTTGAATAAATGTTTTAAAATATTTCCAGTAATGAAATTGAGACAGCATAGTTGAATCTCCACATGGCTTCGGATAATTTGGAATCAAGATGTCCCGGGTTCGATACTCTATCAAGACAGGGGTGTAGGTAGTAATTTTGAATGTGTAGGCCTGACTAATAAATTGAGGGATCCAAGGTTCCAACTGTCGGTCGCCAATTGCGACGAAACAACAAATACTGTGAATTGGCGAAAATATTTGTCCCAACTTTTAGGTGGCTCCAAGTTTTTCAAATTCGGTCCAGTTTATTTCAATTGTGACAACGCAGACAAAAAAAATCAAAGCAATGTGTAATGCCGCGTCTGATCAGGATCTATGTTGTTTGCTATTCGGCCAGGTGTTTCAGCTCCACTGTCTGAAGAGCAATCAGCATATAGCCTGATTGGACAACATGTTTAGTTCTATCTGATTGGGTTCTCAACTTTTTTGCAAATGCGTATTTATACGACATTGGCGGTGAAAGAGTAAATATTTTACTACTGTTTTAGACATTCAAATGTCAATATTTTCAGAGCTGTATTTTTCAAAATAATACAAAAGTTTTTCTAAAATGTCAAATTGCTTACAAAAGATATAATTATATATGTGATCGTGCGATGAGATAGGCTATATGACAGCTGATCTAGATTCTATACCATTCAGACATGACAATACCCCCTCCACTTTTTATTGCCATAATACTTAATAGCATATTTGGAGTTATCATTTTCTGTGATAATCTGCAGCCCATTCCTGCAGTGCTTTATAGGCACTATGTGCCTGTCAGTCATGGCACATATGTAATGTCCTTGAGCAAGGCACCTCGCACACATTGCTAAGACTGTCCATGAATACATGTCTAGGTCCCCACAAGCAATTGACATAAATGGAACATAAAGAGAAAAAAACAGTTTGGCAGCCATTTTTGTTTACATAATTCATGGGACGTTACCCTATTCACGAGGTGAATTTGAATGTTGAAACAACAATAGTGCAGTTTTCATAAATTATTGAGTGATATTTGACACGTCCAAAAATATCTCAAACATTATCAATTCTCAAAAACCGTCAAAGGTATTGCTTCTAATGAATCTGTAGACTTTTCAACAATCATTACTAGTACCACAGTGTTACAAACTTTCAAACCACATTTCAGAACGATGCATTTCCAGACTGGATTCCCAGTTCGGAATATAAATCATCCCTGGAAATGCTTGTCATGGAATACAGTTATTGTAGTCATAATTTTAAGCCATTTATAGTGATTTTAACAATGATAGGACAAACAATGTTGTAACATCCATCTACCATATGATTTAAATTGTGCCACTATGTTCAGTCTCATCATTAGTATATGTGGCTTAGTTTATTTCTCAGACAGCAAAACCTCACATGACTTCCTGTCTATTATTTTAGGTGTGAACATGCTGACCAGGCAAATCTTCCTCTCCAAAATTAGACGTGCACCAATTCTGAGATGGGTTAATAGAACACTCGGTCGCAAGTATGGAACAGCTGTGGTACGAGACATCCTCAAACTACATGACAGGGGAATATTTCAATCAATGATTCCTGAAACTAGGTGAAATTAGAATTTAAGTTTCATGTTGTATGTTTTCAATCAGTTTCAGAAATACTTTAATCATCAGCTAGAATTATAAGTATGTCCTGAATATTCGATCATTTAGATGTCCCATTTTGTTAAGTCGTTACTAATACCCCGAATTTGAAAAGGTGCAAAAAGTAGTAGGTGTTATCTGGAATCATGCCATCCGTGCATTTGTCTCATCTGTTTGTCTGTCTACCCACAATCTTATCCTACTTTCATCTCCAAAATCTCTTGTCACATTGTTATGAAAGTGTACTGGAAGTATCCGTCTATGTGTGCGTATTTCCATCGTGTTCCCCTTGGTTGATGTTTGGCAGAGTTGTGGCACTGTGAAGATTTTAAAGAATAAAATGTTACCCTCGCTTCATTTCCCAAATTCGCATTTCAAATATTCAAGAAACTTTACAGGAACCATCGGTATAAAGTCTAGTCGTACGTATATAAGCATTCTGTTCCTCTCCGTACGTATATAAACATTCTGTTCCTCTCCGTACATATATAAGCATTCTGTTCCTCTCCGTACGTATATAAGCATTCTGTTCCTCTCCGTACGTATATAAGCATACTGTTCCTCTCCGTACGTATATAAGCATTCTGTTCCTCTCCGTACGTATATAAGCATTCTGTTCCTCTCCGTACGTATATAAACATTCTGTTCCTCTCCGTACGTATATAAGCATTCTGTTCCTCTTCGTACGTATATAAGCATTCTGTTCCTCTCTGTACGTATATAAGCATTCTGTTCCTCTCCGTACGTATATAAGCATTCTGTTCCTCTCCGTTGATTTTTGGCAGAGTAATGGTCATAAAATCTATAGAACCAAGTTTGTCCTCACTTCATCTCCAGAAGTCAAGTGCTTGTCACATTTTGCATTAACTTTTACAGGAAGCGCCGCAATCATATGATATGAAATGCAGTTGTGCATCAATCAGGTTCCCATTGTTTGATATTTGACAGAGTTGTGGCCCTTTTTATTGATTTTATAGAGCACAGTTTGTCCACACTGATTCAGTTCTGCCGAATTTTTGTCAGCTCAAATCCTTCTGAACTCAAGGATAATGTCGGTAACATTAACACTAATCTCATTTTTATTATTAATATCTGTGAGTAGATTCTGAATTCATTTGATTTATTTAAGAACTAACAGATATTTGCAATTTTCAGTGCGCCCGACTTTGCTACGAAGCTGTCGTCACCACAGTCAATTTACTGTGGGTTTGATCCCACTGCCGAGAGTCTACATGTTGGTAACCTGCTGGCTATAGTAGCTCTCATTCATTGTCAGAGAGCTGGGCACCAACCTATTGCTATTGTAAGTATGTCTCCCTATGCTTGTAGTTAGTGTTATCCTAATAAGTGTGTCATCAGTGTGGTGCAGTGAACAATAATGCATATGCGTTGTTTGCTCAAGCTTGTGTGCAATGGTCGTTGTATCGGTAGGATGCTCAGATATGTTGTTATTATGACATACCGCCATGTATCTGTACATCTTCACCGCCTTTATACGCGAACCTCAGGTTGAATTTCTGAGTTGAACTATATCATCTACCAGAAATTCTGTACAAGAATATAATCCTATCACCGATTATGTACACTTTATAGTTCATCAATGGTAAATATATGTGTAAGACATTAAATCTAAAAATATCCAGCATTGTGGTCACATATGACTGTACATTGCAGGTTCAAAAATTACTACTGGTATGTTTTAACGTTTTTGCTATGTCAAACGATGTTCACCCTGTATCTGTATTGCTCAGAACTCTGTGAATATTATTAGAGCCTACATTATGCATAATTTCTTTGGTTATGTTAAGTACAAATGTACATCAAACAATTATCTATCAGATGAATAGATATAACTGTGAGTGTAATAGAGTGGACAAGTGTCATTATTAGGGATGGCAACGAATATTCGCTCCAACGTCTGAATATTCGAATACTATTACAGTATATTCGAATATCTTCCCGACCGAATATTCCAATACCAATATCGCTATTTGTTGCCATCCCTAGTCATTATAGATCATAGCAGGTTTATTACACATGAGTTTTGGTCAGTGAATCATGACCTGTTGTTATTGGATGAATCTATTATGATTATCTATATCTGCATTGATAATAGAACATAACAGCAGAAAGTGTAAGAGTGTGGTTCCTATCACTAGTCTGTTGTAGTTAATGCTTTGTCTGTCCTACATGTATGTTTGTGGAAGTCGTGATAGTGCACAGTGGTAGCCTGTTCACTTCAGGTGCGAAAAGCCTGGAATTCGCATCCAGCTTTAGCCATTACGATTGTGCCCTTAGGCAAGGCACTTAATTTCCACATTGCCTCTCCTATCTCCCTCATGACGGTGGATTTCATCAGGAATGAGGTCTCGAGAGCGATTAATCTAACATTTTAAAAACTTGTTTCGCATTCGAGCTAAAACAAATTTGTATAAACTGTAGGTAGGTGGTGCGACGGCACATATTGGTGATCCAAGTGGAAAGAACAAAGACCGGGATGTCATTCCTGCTGAAATTGTTGAACACAATATTGTTGGCCTGAGAGAAAACCTAGAGAGGATCTTTACCAACCATGCTGTCTACATCTGGAATGATGACAGACATTTAAAAGATGTAAAGTGAGTCTGTACCCATGATGCAATCTGATATAAAGGAGTTGGAGGCGATGAATAGAGTAGAATAAAATGTAACAAACTGCCCTTGCTTCAATCTACCGGTTTCTGTGCAAATGTCTTATTACTCTATCAGCTTACATGTGAACTTATCTTTGGATACATGGGTGGGTGTGGCTGTTGCTTTTCCGAAAGGCGAATTATTTTTATCATAGTTAAGACATCATTTTTAGCTCAGCCATTTTGATTTAAGAAAAGGCAATCCCATCCTTCGTCTCCAAACTATAATGTTGGGCATAGCTTCTTCATCTCTTGACATAATTAGTTTATACCCTCATAACATAGCAACATGACCTTGACATAATTAGTTTATTCCCTAGGCACCAGTGCTCCTCATAACATAGCAACATGACCTTGACATAATTAATTTATTCCCTAGGCACCAGTGCTCCTCATAACATAGCAACATGACCTTGACATAATTAGTTTATACCCGAGGCACCAGTGCTCCTCATAACATAGCAACATGACCTTGACATAATTAGTTTATACCCGAGGCACCAGTGCTCCTCATAACATAGCAACATGACCTTGACATTTTCAAAGTAAATTTTCATTTAATAACACTTTTATTATAATTTCTTCATCTCTAGCAGTGTACCTGATACTTACACTCTTCAAAAAAATTAACTTGCCGATTGCTTCTTTCTTCACCATGCCATGTAACACAAAATACATGGTATGTAAATCTGGGTGATGTAAATTTATCCCCATCACAGTAGTTTCCCTTGTTCAAATTCATATTCTTGCTCAAAATAACTTGTTAAAAATAAAGTTATTGTATTCATTACAATACGAGTATTAGGTACACTTGTGGAAGTTGTGATAGCGCAGTGGATGCGCGTTCGCTTCAGGTGAGAAAGGTCCGCAGTTCGAGCCCCACTGGAGCCGTTACGATTGTGCCCTTAGGCAAGGCATTTAAATTCCACGTTGCCTCTTCTCTCTCCCTCGTGGCGATGGATTCCATCAGGAATGAGGTCTCGAGAGTGATTTATATAAGTTGAAATAACTTGTTTCGCAATCGAGCTAAAATAAATTTGTATAATAAAAAAAAAGGTACACTTCAGCAAATATCTGCACAGAATATTCCTACACACTTGTGCTCTGCATTGATAGATGTTTACCATGACACAAGTGCTCTGCATTGTTAGATGTTTACCATGACACTAGTGCTCTGCATTGATAGATGTTTACCATGACACTTGTGCTCTGCATTGTTAGATGTTTACCATGACACTTGTGCTCTGCATTGTTAGATGTTTACCATGACACAAGTGCTCTGCATTGTTAGATGTTTACCATGACACTAGTGCTCTGCATTGATAGATGTTTACCATGACACTAGTGCTCTGCATTGTTAGATGTTTACCATGACACTAGTGCTCTGCATTGATAGATGTTTACCATGACACAAGTGCTCTGCATTGATAGATGTTTACCATGACACCAGTGCTCTGCATTGTTAGATGTTTACCATGACACCAGTGCTCTGCATTGTTAGATGTTTACCATGACACCAGTGCTCTGCATTGTTAGATGTTTACCATGACACCAGTGCTCTGCATTGTTAGATGTTTACCATGACACTAGTGATCCACATTGTTAGATGTTTACCATGACACTAGTGATCCACATTGTTAGATGTTTACCATGACACTAGTGATCCACATTGTTAGATGTTTACCATGACACCAGTGCTCTGCATTGTTAGATGTTTACCATGACACTAGTGCTCTGCATTGTTAGATGTTTACCATGACACTAGTGCTCTGCATTGTTAGATGTTTACCATGACACTAGTGATCCACATTGATAGATGTTTACCATGACACTAGTGCTCTGCATTGTTAGATGTTTACCATGACACTAGTGATCCACATTGTTAGATGTTTACCATGACACTAGTGCTCTGCATTGTTAGATGTTTACCATGACACTAGTGCTCTGCATTGATAGATGTTTACCATGACACTAGTGATCCACATTGTTAGATGTTTACCATGACACTAGTGATCCACATTGTTAGATGTTTACCATGACACTAGTGCTCTGCATTGATAGATGTTTACCATGACACTAGTGCTCTGCATTGATAGATGTTTACCATGACACAAGTGCTCTGCATTGATAGATGTTTACCATGACACAAGTGCTCTGCATTGATAGATGTTTACCATGACACAAGTGCTCTGCATTGATAGATGTTTACCATGACACTAGTGCTCTGCATTGATAGATGTTTACCATGACACTAGTGATCCACATTGATGCACACATTTAAAATTTGACCTTGGCATTTAGATGTTGACCGTAACAATAAATTTGTTCACGGTCAAACATTTGTAATAGAAACAAAACACTTACATGGTCATAGCTTGATATCTCTTAATACGGTAGACTTAGCTGAGGTTCTCACACAATCTAACATGTCTACATCCCGCGAGGGGTTTGACATTAGAGGAAGATAGATAAATCCCTGTACACTCAGTGCTCCACATTGGAATATACAAATTTCACCTTGACCGTTAATCATGGTCAACTTCTCTATCTCTTTACATATTAAGTCAGAGAAGTCTGTCCCATGTATTTGCGGGACAAGATTAAATTTTTGAAGTTGATAGACAATCAAATTTGTTTAAATTTATATCATCAAGAGAGCTTTATTTTTTCCGATTTATCTAGTTTAGAAGTCAAGTTGTTTTGTTGTCTTACCCAATAGACCGTAGCGAAAAATGATGTGGAGTCACTTTGCATAATGGCCTACAGTGAAATTACCACAATTGCGATTTTTATTTTGCATTGCGTCGTATGGCGAACAATTTCTGGTTTTCACTTCAAAATAAGATAAATAGAATAGGTCAAATCTTCTTCTAGTTCTGATAATATAATTATAAAATTTACATTTTTATATATTTGAAAAATAAGGTTCCATGTGTAGGTGGAACAGACTTTAGTGCTCCACAATGTCCACATTGACATAAGCTTCCCATTTCAAGGTACCGTAAACACTGCTGAACTGTGTAGTGTGAATCAATGGCAGACAGTGATCTTATGTGAAATACATCCAATCTTAAACACTAACATTTTATTCTAATATGTGATCCTGGTTTATGCTTGGGGGTATAAAAGTGAGTTACAACTTACAGATGTTCACAAGATGCTGGTATATCTTTCAGAATTTTAAACAACAGAAGTTGGTACTGTGATATGAATGTGATAGATTTCCTTACAACGACAGGACGGCACTTCAGAATGAACAGTATGCTGAATAAACACAGGTAGTGCACACAATTCTACCATACAGTTACCATAACAACAGTTACTTTACATACTAGATACTTTTCCATTTACTATAAATTAAACTGCTTTTCTTTTTGAAACTCTCTCGAGCCCTGCTCAGAAATATAGAAGTACTTTGATTATAATATCATATGTTTCAGTGTAAAAAGTCGTCTGAAGTCACAGCTAGGTGGAATGTCATTTACAGAGTTTACGTATCAAGTTTTCCAGGCCTATGATTGGCTATATTTGTTACAGAATCACGACTGTTATATTCAGGTAGGATACACTAAATGTAAATATTTCAGCAGAGAGCTAGCTATCCAGGACTGGAAACCTGACGAAATCTTGCAGAATCTTACATTTAGTTTAAACATATTTATTTTCTGTCAATACATGATTATTTACACTGATATAAGGAATTGGACAGAAAGCTGTATAGCTTATGATTGTCCTCTCCTTTCTAAATAATATACACAAACATTTCATGGCATAATAGTTTACAATTTCATAAATCAATGATTTTTCTTTAGGGAAAATGTAATGTTTTAGAATGATAACATATATGTACTTACATATAACATTACTAAACTTAATTCATAATATTTATGTAAATATGTAATACTTAAGAGTACAGAACATGACAGGTTTTGAAAATTAAATGAAAGAGAAACAATAATTAGAAGATGAGAAACAAAAAGTAAATGAACATCGAGAACGAGAAAAGAGATATCCAGAATGAATGAACATTCAACAACACTCCGCCATGATTCTTGGAAGCGACAGGGCGAGAATTTCGACACGAAATTGCACGAATCTTACATTTGTTTGCAGATATTTCCAAACATTTTTTTGATATTTGACTAATGTAGTTAACATCAGCTGTACCATACATTTACATCCTTATGACACAATTGTGATTGTTATTTAAAAAATATTCCCCACTGTTAGGCTCAAAACTCCTTGTATGTGAATATGGAAGTACTGAATTGAAATGAATGACAAATATTTGGCACAAAAATCTTATACGCCGCGGCTGATCTGGATCTATGTTGTTTGCAAAGTGATTTCATTTACTCAGCAGGCAAAGAGTTAACTCTTGATTGTGGAGAGAATTTCAATAAGCTTTAAATTTCCGATTCAATCCACTTTCTTGTGCATATAATTATTTGTTGAATGTGAATAAATAATATGTACGGTATAGACCAAATCTTGCTACTTCACAAACATCTCTTGCTACTTCACAAACATCTCTTGCTACTTCACAAACATCTCTTGCTACTTCACAAACATCTCTTGCTACTTCACAAACAAATCTTGCTACTTCACAAACATCTCTTGCTACTTCACAAACATCTCTTGCTACTCCACAAACATCTCTTGCTACTTCACAAACATCTCTTGCTACTTCACAAATATCTCTTGCTACTTCACAAACATCTCTTGCTACTTCACAAACAAATCTTGCTACTTCACAAACAAATCTTGCTACTTCACAAACATCTCTTGCTACTTCACAAACATCTCTTGCTACTTCACAAACATCTCTTGCTACTTCACAAACATCTCTTGCTACTTCACAAACATCTCTTGCTACTTCACAAACATCTCTTGCTACTTCACAAACAAATCTTGCTACTTCACAAACATCTCTTGCTACTTCACAAACATCTCTTGCTACTTCACAAACATCTCTTGCTACTTCACAAACAAATCTTGCTACTTCACAAACATCTCTTGCTACTTCACAAACATCTCTTGCTACTTCACAAACAAATCTTGCTACTTCACAAACATCTCTTGCTACTTCACAAACATCTCTTGCTACTTCACAAACATCTATTGCTACTTCACAAACATCTCTTGCTACTTCACAAACATCTCTTGCTACTTCACAAACATCTCTTGCTACTTCACAAACAAATCTTGCTACTTCACAAACATCTCTTGCTACTTCACAAACAAATCTTGCTACTTCACAAACATCTCTTGCTACTTCACAAACATCTCTTGCTACTTCACAAACATCTCTTGCTACTTCACAAACATCTCTTGCTACTTCACAAACATCTCTTGCTACTTCACAAACATCTCTTGCTACTTCACAAACATCTCTTGCTACTTCACAAACATCTCTTGCTACTTCACAAACATCTCTTGCTACTTCACAAACATCTCTTGCTACTTCACAAACATCTCTTGCTACTTCACAAACATCTCTTGCTACTTCACAAACATCTCTTGCTACTTCACAAACATCTCTTGCTACTTCACAAACATCTCTTGCTACTTCACAAACATCTCTTGCTACTTCACAAACAAATCTTGCTACTTCACAAACATCTCTTGCTACTTCACAAACATCTCTTGCTACTTCACAAACAAATCTTGCTACTTCACAAACATCTCTTGCTACTTCACAAACAAATCTTGCTACTTCACAAACATCTCTTGCTACTTCACAAACATCTCTTGCTACTTCACAAACATCTCTTGCTACTTCACAAACATCTCTTGCTACTTCACAAACATCTCTTGCTACAATTTACTGGTAGATTGTTAGCTACTTGGTTGCTTGGACTATGCAAATCTTGCTACTTCACAAACATCTCTTGCTACTTCACAAACATCTCTTGCTACTTCACAAACATCTCTTGCTACTTCACAAACATCTCTTGCTACTTCACAAACATCTCTTGCTACAATTTACTGGTAGATTGTTAGCTACTTGGTTGCTTGGACTATGCAAATCTTGCTACTTCACAAACATCTCTTGCTACTTCACAAACATCTCTTGCTACTTCACAAACATCTCTTGCTACTTCACAAACATCTCTTGCTACTTCACAAACATCTCTTGCTACAATTTACTGGTAGATTGTTAGCTACTTGGTTGCTTGGACTATGCATATATTGTATGGTTAACTATGACTCTCCGATTAGTGCAGTGGTTAGCACGCTCTCTTCTCACCAATGCAACCCGGGTTCAATCCTCAAACCATGAAGTATGTGAGATGGTACAGTGGTCGTTTCCTCCCACACGAATGACCACATATACGCTTTCATCCGCGCCAACGAAGGTGATTAAGTTGATGAAGCTTTAAGGTTTAAACTACATGTTTCTTTATTAGTTAGGAGGCCATGATCAGTCAGGGAACATAACAGCAGGAATGGATTTGATAGACAGAGTGTTGAAGGAGAGAACCTATGGTAATCTAGTTATTGATTAGAATAATGGTTATAACGGTATGTTTTAGGCGACAGAACGCTGTTGTCACAGTGCCCAAGATGCTCGCAGTGCCCAATATGGCCCCAAGATAAACATGACATATAACATCTGTACATATAACATCCATACAATACAACTATCAAGACAAGTGGATTGAATTGAAAGCTATAAGAGTTTATGGTAATTCTCTCCACACCTTTATTCAAAGAGATCAAGGGCACAATCGTAATGGCGCCAGAGGGGCTCGAATTCTGGACCTTTCTCACCTGCAGCGAATGCGGTATCACGACTTCCACAAACATCTTGGATGTTTATATATTCCTAGCTGCTCACCTTGTGTTGTATCATTGGACAAATCACATACAACGTTTGTAATTACTCACTGCCACATATCTAACTATGCTTGATTATTTATTTACATTTAAATTGTACTGAATTACAGGAAAACTGTATAAAGATAATCATTACATTGTTATTTGTATTCTAGGTTTAACCACACCCCTGATAACCTCATCACAGGGGCATAAAGTGGGGAAATCGGAAGGGAATGCGATCTGGCTGGACCCAAGCAAAACCACTCCCTATGAACTATACCAGGTAAGTTGTAAGTAAGGTATCTTGTCATATGTCACCACAGATTATGTGTGATGTCTCATGCTATTGCATACTCACTGATTATTACCCTCCCACCCCTCCATCTCACACAAAGAATCATGTGGACATCTTTTATGAAGGGGATCATACAGTATCCGGCATCTGCCCACAATTACATCCATATGATTCTTTATTGAAATGTTTCCAATCTTGATTTTGTAGCAGCCTTTCACTAACTTCTATAAAGTTTATTACAATTAGTTTATGCAAATTTATTTTAGCTTGATTGGGAAACAAGTTCTTACAACTTATATTAGTCACTCTTGAGACCTCATTCCTGATGGAATCCATCGCCACAAAGACACAATTATAACTGCTCCAGTGGGGCTCGAAATCTGGCCCTTTCTCGGAACGCGCTACCACAGCGCTATCACCACTTCCACACGATTTGTTTCAATGAAGTCACTGGGGATCAAACCCTAGATAAGCTTCTTCTCTTGAACCAATAATGGAAAGTGTTGCCAATATTGGTCAGTAGCATCAACCTCTAACACGTTCTTTCTAATGTGGTACAGGGGTGAGCGATTCTTCTAATTTACTGATTAGTTTAAACTTTATTTATTTTACAACGATTGCAAAGCAAGTTTTAACAACTTATATTAATCACTCTCATTGGCGCGGATGAAAGCGTAAATGTGGTCATTCTTGTGGGAGGAAACCGGAGTACCCGGAGAAAATCCACCTGGTCGATCTGGCGACCACCGTACCAACTGACATACTTCCCGGTCCGAGGATCGAACCCGGGTTGCATTGGAGAGAAGCAAGCCCACTAATCACTGCACTAATTTACTGATTGTGGTATTCTTCACAAATTTGATCCTTTGTAGGTTGACTGTAAAGTTAGTAATTTCTATATTAAAGCTTGGCATTATTGGTCGGTATCTCATTTCAATTAATATCTTGTCGGGAAGGGCCATAACTAATGTTGCTAGAACTTGTGGCCCGTTTGCCTTTCTTGAAATTGTCATATCATGTATTATATGTACATAAAATGAATCAAGCAATAACATATGATTAAACTGAAGTTGGTGTTGTGGTACAGAATATTATAGTGTATCGTATCAAGGAAGTGTCAATATCTAACCGAGCCTCGTGTCAATATCTAACCGAGCCTTGTGTCAATATCTAACCGAGCCTTGTGTCAATATCTAACCGAGCCTTGTGTCAATATCTAACCGAGCCTCATGTCAATATCTAACCGAGCCTCATGTCAATATCTAACCGAGCCTCGTGTCAATATCTAACCGAGCCTTGTGTCAATATCTAACCGAGCCTCATGTCAATATCTAACCCAGCCTCGTGTCAATATCTAACCGAGCCTTGTGTCAATATCTAACCGAGCCTCATGTCAATATCTAACCGAGCCTCGTGTCAATATCTAACAGAGCCTCGTGTCAATATCTAACCAAGCCTCATGTCAATATCTAACCGAGCCTCGTGTCAATATCTAACCGAGCCTTGTGTCAATATCTAACCGAGCCTCGTGTCAATATCTAACCGAGCCTTGTGTCAATATCTAACCGAGCCTCATGTCAATATCTAACCGAGCCTCATGTCAATATCTAACCGAGCCTCGTGTCAATATCTAACAGAGCCTCATGTCAATATCTAACCAAGCCTCATGTCAATATCTAACCCAGCCTCGTGTCAATATCTAACCGAGCCTCGTGTCACTATCTAACCCAGCCTCGTGTCAATATCTAACCGAGCCTCGTGTCACTATCTAACCGAGCCTCGTGTTAATATCTGACCGAGCCTCGTGTCAATATCTAACCAAGCCTCGTGTCACTATCTAACCGAGCCTCGTGTTAATATCTAACCGAGCCTCGTGTCAATATCTAACCGAGCCTCGTGTCAATATCTAACCCAGCCTCGTGTCAATATCTAACCGAGCCTGATGTCAATATCTAACCCAGCCTCATGTCAATATCTAACCATATATATTTGTAGTATTTCCTCAATATCAAAGACACCGATGTGGGACAATATATAAAGCTGTTCACCTTTATACCCGATGCAGACATCGACCGTATTTTAAGAAATCATAAGGTATGTTTATTTGTATCTTAGTAACACAGTAAACCAATTCATGTGTCTTAAAGGTGTTGGTTTAAACATATTAATTTTATTCATTCATAATGTACAGTACATATCTATTGTATACAGAATGAATATGGATTTAATTGAAAGCTTAAAGCTTATTGGGATTATCTCCAGAGTACCTGTACATATATATTTGTGTAACATAGCAAAAAGGGTCACGGCACAAGTTATCGTTGCATTTCCTAATCCTTCTGTATTCATGACGGTGGGGAATCATTGTATTTCTAAAAATTTAGTTCAGTTAATTGTGTAACATTCTTTTCTAAACATGTCCAGGTTTGTCACGTATTATTCATTGTTTTACAGTTTGAGCCGGAAAAGAGAAAAGCACAGAAGATCCTTGCTGAGAAAGCCTTACTTTTAGTTCATGGAGGTAACTATTTCTCCAAGCATCCTCATGATGACTTTTCACAGATTTTGCCATTCTGTCAGAAACCAGATCACTAGATCATATTAAAGAGTAATTATTTAAATGGTGTCTTCGCTGAAACAAATTGAAAACAATCAACAAATTATACTTTTTACTTCTCAGATTAGATCAAAACTATGTCACCAAATCAAATGATCAATGGTGTGAAAATGTTTCATTGAATCCAAGATGGCAGACATGTTACTATAAATAGTTTAATAACTGTCCAAAACAACCAAGGTCACAATGTCAAACTATAGGATAGCACTTGGAGAGATACAAACCCCACCCTGGTATTTGACACTAGAACAAACACTTGATTTTGCCGGGACATATAGTCAATGGAGGTGGACACTTCGCTGACCACCATCACTACAAGCATTGACCCATTTCTGCCACAGTCGGATCACTACCTCCTGCAGGGCCTGCTCTGGCTCTTATATTTTTGTAGCCAATTTTTTTAGCCAAATCTGTGCTTCCTTTAGCGAATTCCGGCGTGCGCCATTTTTCACAAACAGAGTTTTTATAGTATATTATTAACAGGGCTTCGAAAATTTTCAAAACCAAATCGGTCCGGGCCGAAATCGAGTCAGTACCCCCCCCCCCCATCATGTCCTGCCAATATTTGTGCACCCCCCCCCCCCCCATAAAATCGTAAGTAAGTAAACCCAATTTGCTTTTTTTGCTTTATTTCCATGCTGTCACCAGTCAATTATATTTAAAAATCGCATGTATGTTCAGGACAAACTGTACTTTACCCGTTACTATAGGTCTGGTAAATTTTCCTTTTGTCTAATAATAGTTTTAAGTTACGGCATTTAAAAATAAATGAATGGTAGGACATTTTGATAGAGGTAAATTTGATCTAGTCACCTGTATCACCGGTGGAAGCGGGTGAACTCGGCCCAAATCGAACTCGGTCCCGTCAAACTATATTATATCAACTGCATTTGACTCTTTAAACATCACAGATATACTGCGTTGTGCCATTTCAATATTGAATTGAAGGGCGCTGTACAATAAAAATACTAAACATTATATACCCGTCGTATATTTTGAGTACATTGAGTACATTCCGAGTCATAACGGATTTTCGGATTTCTATTTAAAATATTAATTATTATTTAATTGCAAATTAATCCTAGCACACTTCTTTAATTTAATGCAAACATTTTAAAAACAAATTCTTTATAAAATTCTAAAATAATCGACTGTCAATCATTCAGTCCACTTCAAAGAAACTAACAAATGTCGGTAGTTTTGCTGTAAACATCAAACGATTACCGCACTAATTTCATGTAATTGACATGACATGCATTGATCGCCTGATCACCATGGAGACATGGGACCTCAGGTGGCCTCAGGTGGCAATTATCCAGTTCGATCGTAAATTGGAAACGTGTGAAATGTGTCAACGGATTATACTTACCAAATTAGGTTCGTTATAGACCGATTTCTTGACTTTTTCAACAATATTTTGGACCGATTTTTAAAGGTATTTTGACTGTTAGAATCGGTCTGAAATGATAAAAATCGGTCGAAAACCGACAAACTGGTAATTTTCGAAGCCCTGATTATTAAATATAATAAATGCCATGGCATATGGAAATATCTATTATTTCTTTGATCACAATTTCCAATTTTGGAATATTTTACAGATTTTTGTTGTTTTTATCATTTTAGCCAAACTGAGTTTTTATTAGCCAATTTAGCCATATTTTAGCCAATGGCTACTCTGGCTATTGCCAGCGCGGGCCCTGCTCCTGTGCCAACACTATATATCTACCGAGTTTCATTAATATCCACCCACAACTTTCTCAGTTATCCTGTACACAGACGAGCACACAGATGCAGCTAAAAACAACAATCCCTGTTCCTAATGGTACGGGTTAAGATCGAACAATAAAAAAAAACTGTTTTATACACTGTCATTACTGTATTGTTTTACCCAAAGATAAACTAAGCTGACAATACCACAACACTTTAGGTAAGACCTACATTGGTGGCTAATAGTCCTAACTTTCCAACTTAAATGGAACATGTAAACAGAATGCTTAAATGTAAATACGAAGTGTAGTACTTTATGATGTAAGGGAGAAAACACGGTGTTTAAGGTGTCTTACTTACACCATGGATTATTATTTACATGTATGCAGTCGTTTATGTTTGCACTTAATGTTAGAAAGATATATTATGTAGTCTGTCTATGTTTGCACTTAATGTTAGAAAGATATATTATGCAGTCCGTCTATGTTTGCACTTAATGTTAGAAAGATATATTATGCAGTCCGTCTATGTTTGCACTTAATGTTAGAAAGATATATTATGCAGTCCGTCTATGTTTGCACTTAATGTTAGAAAGATATATTATGCAGTCCGTCTATGTTTGCACTTAATGTTAGAAAGATATATTATGCAGTCCGTCTATGTTTGCACTTAATGTTAGAAAGATATATTATGCAGTCCGTCTATGTTTGCACTTAATGTTAGAAAGATATATTATGCAGTCCGTCTATGTTTGCACTTAATGTTAGAAAGATATATTATGCAGTCCGTCTATGTTTGCACTTAATGTTAGAAAGATATATTATGTAGTCTGTCTATGTTTGCACTTAATGTTAGAAAGATATATTATGCAGTCCGTCTATGTTTGCACTTAATGTTAGAAAGATATATTATGCAGTCCGTCTATGGATGGAGCTAGGAAGTAAGAAATGTCTATTTCAAGTACATCATATAGTTTATGTGTTATAGTAGAACATTGTTGTATTTCCTGTGGCCAACAGTAAGAACACATTGGATATCATTTTGTGATATTGGAAAACTGGTCCAGTATAACCCCCATGTTGCAGACAGTGCAGCCTGTAGGAGTGGCTGATAGGCCCCAGATTACAGGGATGGTGGTAGAACTGTAGTAGGTGCAGTAAATGTATCATTAATATTGACGTAGGATTGAAATTGGATACCACTGTATGCTTTCAGAGACTGGCTTGCTGGAAGCGAAGAGGTGGACAGACGCATTCTTCAGTGACAGCCCTGAACCCCTCTTACACCTCTCAGGTAGTGACATGCAGAGGCTATTCAAGAACACACCTTCAGTAGAACTTCCATTCCAGCACGATATCACAGTGCTTGGTCTGGTCATGAACAGTAAAATATTCAATAGAGAGGGTAAGTAATGTACAGAGTTCCTCCACAGTCATTTGTTCAACTTGCAGAAGGTTGGTGGTTCTACCCAGCTGCCTGCATGTTTCTGTAATACTTGAAAGGAGTCTTCCTCCAGTACATACAGCTGGAAGGTGAGATCTCGATAGTGCTTTAAGCAGATCGTGCATGCAATCTCTCAAAGTGTTGAACAGGAATTCATGAAACTTCACACAAATGTAACAAATCTTGCAGATAACAGACGATGTAGCTTGCATAATTCATGTATATACCTTCAAGGTTAAGGTCGCACTTAGGGATCAAAGCTAGGTCATGTTGGTCATAAATTGGTTTTCAGCCGTTAACTTGAAACACTGAACAACATTAATAACACTTGACTTATATTTTACTGGTAAGCACACTTAAAAAATAAGGATGTGGTCAGACAAGGTCAAGATTACATTTTTCATTTCATGTTTCTTTTTGTCCATTGCAAACGGTTGTTCTATTTAATTATGCTGATGATAGTGTGTAATTGGGCTGTACCTGTCAGTAAGTTTTAAATTGGCTGTCCGATTAGCGCAGTGGTTAGCACGCTCGCTTCTCACCAATGCGACCCGGGCTCGATCCTCTGACCGGGAAGTATGTGAGATGGTACGATGGTCGCCAGATCGGACAGGTGGGTTTTCCCCGGGTACTCCGGTTTCCCCCACACAAATGACCACATATACGCTTTCATCCGCGCCAACGAGAGTGATTAATATAAGGTGATAAAGCTTGTTTCGCAATCGTTGTAAAATAAATAAAGTTTAAACCTTTTAAAAAAAAAAGTTTTAAATTAGATCCAAATAAAAGACTGTATTTAAGCATATTAATTTTAGTTGATGCTATACGGATGATTACTGAAGGAGGCGTCTATCTGAATCATGTCAGAGTTACAGAACCTGATTTTGTGCTTACAATAGGCGAGCACATTCTGCCCAATGATATCACCTTACTGAGAATTGGTAAGTAGTTAGTCAGTATAACTTTTTAACACATTCCTACCAAATTGTATGTTTATATGTGGTAAAGAGTTAAAATAAGCATCACCTTTGTTATTAGCACCAATCCGTGACTCCAGTTACCTTCTCTGCCTGACATATCAGAAATTAAATGAACGTGATAATACCGACCTACATATTGGACTACTTGTATATGTTCATTAGGGTAACCTGTTTATAGGACCTAAAATCAACATGGTTTATGTATCAATTGTTCCAGTAAACTACTTGACTGATTTGATAAAACATCAGAAAAATGCTCTCCATAATGAGATCAAAGGCCAATTTTTTATTAATGTCAAGATTTTGTGTCGGATTCATATCTGGTAAACTGCATAGTACCGGTACTCATCAGCTTTCTAGTCATCAAATTAAACTTCATAATTGATTTTTCCCAATCAATTGACTGTCTGTACAGTTACCGGCTTTATTCACTTATTCATATTTGCATATTTAGTATATAGTTTATACAAATTTATTTTAGCTCGATTACAAAAAATGTTTTTACAACAATAGTTTAATCACTCTCGAGACCTTATTCCTGATGGAACCCATCGCCTAAGGGAACAATCGTAATGGCCTACCTGATGGAATCCATCGCCTAAGGGAACAATCGTAATGGCCTACCTGATGGAATCCATCGCCTAAGGGAACAATCGTAATGGCCTACCTGATGGAATCCATTGCCTAAGGGAACAATCGTAATGTCCTACCTGATGGAATCCATCGCCTAAGGGAACAATCGTAATGGCCTACCTGATGGAATCCATCGCCTAAGGGAACAATTATAATGTCCTACCTGATGGAATCCATCGCCTAAGGGAACAATCGTAATGGCCTACCTGATGGAATCCATCGCCTAAGGGAACAATCGTAATGTCCTACCTGATGGAATCCATCGCCTAAGGGAACAATCGTAATGTCCTACCTGATGGAATCCATCGCCTAAGGGAACAATCGTAATGGCCTACCTGATGGAATCCATCGCCTAAGGGAACATCATAATGGCCTACCTGATGGAATCCATCGCCTAGAGGAACATCGTAATGGCCTACCTGATAGAATCCATCGCCTAAGGGAACATCGTAATGGCAACATCGTAATGGCCTACCTGATGGAATCCATCGCCTAAGGGAACATCATAATGGCCTACCTGATGGAATCCATCGCCTAAAGGAACATCGTAATGGCCTACCTGATGGAATCCATCGCCTAAAGGAACATCGTAATGGCCTACCTGATGGAATCCATCGCCTAAGGGAACAATCGTATTGGCCAACAGCTTGGCGCAAAGCCTCAGGCTTTTCACAAATGAAGCGAATACTCTATCACAACTTCCACAAGTCTATCCAAGGCTTAACGTACACATTATAAATAGCGAGAGGTGTCTTGTATAGAATTAGGGAGAAGGTTGATGTCCCAACAAGATGCCATCTATAAAATTCTATAAGAAACAAAATCTTCCGCTACTGAATATATGGAGCAAAGAGGCAGTTTAAGATCAAAAGATCTCCTAAACTTACTTCGAGTTCAAGCTTTGTCCCCAAGATTATTTCTTATTATTTGTTTTTTTCTCTAATCTCAAACCATCTGATTGGTTGAGCTCAGGGCAAATCTAAGTCGTAACTATATGTAATCAAATTTCTTGGGCATGTATTAGAGATCTGAGAACAGTTGTAGGATCTTGGGGTATCAGCAGTCACTTTACTTGCCCAGATGCTTTAAGTGCTGGCGAGTATAAATAAACTATATAACGTTCACTAGGTAGATGATTCATTTAGTAATAACAGAAATAACACATTTGTACAGACAGACAGACAGACAGACAGTAGAGGCATGATATTACTCCAAATTGAACTCTGTATATTACTGATTTAATCAGACATTGTTTCAAAAAGGTTTGTTGCGTTTAGGGTGATTCCTATTTTTGGGGGACTAGTAATTATTTCTTGTTCTTGTCCTTTTCAGGAAAGAAACAGTACCACATAATTAGATGGAAATTCACTAGGTGAGAAATTGAAAGTTACATTGAGCTACACGTGTTGCATGTAATGGTCCCGAGTCATACACAGGATCAGCGAGTCATACACGGGATCAGCGAGTCATACACGGGATCAGCGAGTCATACACGGGATCAGCGAGTCATACACGGGATCAGCGAGTCATACACGGGATCAATTAGTTGCTACATATTACGGATGACGTGTTAACGGAAGACATAACATAGACATTGTTCATTTGATGAAACTAGTATGAAACTTCGCTGATGTATTAATCATGTTGTTCACTACGGAATCAAAATCATCAAAATCATGCAACATTCAAAATGGACACAAAATCCAAAATGGCTGTCGTTGGTACAAGAAAAGCTCTGTATTGATAATAAATTCAACAAAATGTCATTTATTAGTTGATATTTTTTTTAATTGATTCCAGTTTGTGTTTTGTCATACTGAGAAATACTGTGTGTGGTAGCAGTTCTATAGCAAGTTCCTTGATTGTGTCCGACACAACGTACTGCTATGGATTCAACCACAGGCACCAGACACCAAAAAAATATTTGTTTTGGCCTATGGTCATATAGTAAGTAATGTTTTTTTTTGGTGTCTATCTGGTGCCTGTTGATTCAACACTTTTGTCGGTTAACACCTGCCAGTATGCTTATCATCTTCGGTTGTTTCTCTACCGTCCTTAAAGCGATTCACCCATAAACTATATGCAAATCCTCCGGAATG
This sequence comes from Archivesica marissinica, assembly GCA_014843695.1. Taxonomy (NCBI): domain Eukaryota; kingdom Metazoa; phylum Mollusca; class Bivalvia; order Venerida; family Vesicomyidae; genus Archivesica; species Archivesica marissinica. The sequence continues at coordinate 68,625,857 of CM026390.1, forward strand.
TCGGAGAAATATTTTCCGAGTAATGTATAAAACTTTATCACAACACGTTGCTCGTTTACACTGTGCGACACCATTTTACAACGAACACTCTTGATGTTACGTTAGAATGTTGATATGATATCATTAATTGTGATATCATCAATGTCGGTGCATGCTGCATTAATTGGAGAATGATTTAATCTTTGAACATATAAAATTTCATTACTCTATGTGAAAGCATTATGAAATACCGAAATAGTTCACAAACTTATTGCTGTGCCCTCGCACGATGCCACGTATACTGTCAAGTAGGAGGTCCGAATAGTGGTGTTGAATACTGAGGAGAGAAACTTGATTGAAAATTAATACTTTCGATATTTAAAAAGCTAATTTGTGTCCATAACAAACGGTTACATCTCTCAACATGCCCGGCAGTAATGGCGGAACATTGACTTAAAGCAGCATTACATCGTATGAAATAAAATATATTTGAAAAATTAGCAATGCTGCTACACATTCTAACATTATACTTTGTATGCTTATGTTCATTTGGTAAACAGTGTTTTTTTGGCGATAAAACAAACTCGAAATCGAAAGTAGGACTTTCCGAGTCGATCGGTCACGCACTTGTTTACAACTGGAACGCATCGTCCGCACTTGTTTACATTCGGACTGCATCGACTCCATTTGTCCCACGTTGTCTTTTTTAATTAAATTACTTAATATGTTGATTCACACCTCTGTTAGCTAAGTTTTTAGGGACATTTCTACATCCCCGCGAGGGGTTCGACATTAGCGGAAGATAGATAGTGATGATGATTGAGCTTATTTACCCTCGCCTCCGGCGAACTATATGGGCGAGCGAAGATAGATAGTATTTCATGTTCAAAATATATACGTTGTTTTCTACATCCTCTGTTGTTTCACGCATGCGCCCTGTGCGTGTTTACATTTCGTGTGTTGATAAACAAATTCGCGTATACGACGGTTTAAATTTATTGGAGTGTTATCGTTTCTGAGCGACTATTTCGATTTTTGTAAACACACACACATTAGTATTTATATTTTACCCAAAACATCCTTTATTACTCAGTGAACTATATTCTATTGAAGTTGCTCTGAAAACCTAGTTGTTGAATAAATGAACAGCATGAAGTGTATGAAACCCAGTGTATGGAGACTTGCTTAGCCTGGGAACAGGCGTCAATATATTTTGGCTGGTCAGTCATATAAATATATTTTAACACCGAGACCATTAATTGGGTCGTATTGAGTTTCTGATGATATCATTTTGCCAGAAGTAAATTAGTGAAAAATCGACAGACTGGAACCCAGGCTAACCATTGCTATGCATACATATATCTGTAATCTACATTTGAAAATACCGTAATCAAAAGAATGCCATTTATTACTTAAAATCAGTTTTTATCAGAAAGCATCTATTATTTCACTGCAATCTAAAGCAAACATTTGACAACACATTTACAACAGTTTGTGGGGGATATTTTTACGATGTTCTTTGTACACACTGGATAAATGTTGCTATTTTTCATATAGGTATCCCAACTATATTTATAAGGGTCCTCAAACATTCATATTGCTGTCATCGACATCTTTACTGTTATCAAGACAAATAAATCAAGGGACATCCGCCGGGTGGTCACAGTCGTTGATGACTTCAAATCACTTGCCCCTCACAGCTGTAGGTTCGAATCCCACTGAGGTATCAAATTCTGTCATGTGAGGAAGCTAACTAGATGGCTTGCAGAAGGTTGGTGGTTCTATCTGGATGCCAGTATGTGTCTAAAATGCTGCTCCGAGGGGCACCTGTAGTCTTCCTCCACCAATACTATATGGAGTGTCGCCATATGACCAGAGCTGTTGGTACAAGATTAAACCTCCAAAACAAGAAGACATGTAAATGAGTACATCATAGGAAATACAACAAAACATGGCATTGAACTATGCTAAATGGCAAAACATGGCATTGAACTAGGTATGCTGAATGACAAAACATGGCATTGAAATATGCTGAATGGCAAAACATGGCATTGAACTATGCTAAATGGCAAAACATGGCATTGAACTAGGTATGCTGAATGACAAAACATGGCATTGAAATATGCTGAATGGCAAAACATGGCATTGAACTATGCTAAATGGCAAAACATGGCATTGAACTAGGTATGCTGAATGACAAAACATGGCATTGAAATATGCTGAATGGCAAAACATGGCATTGAACTATGCTAAATGGCAAAACATGGCATTGAACTAGGTATGCTGAATGACAAAACATGGCATTGAAATATGCTGAATGGCAAAACATGGCATTGAACTATGCTAAATGGCAAAACATGGCATTGAACTAGGTATGCTGAATGACAAAACATGGCATTGAAATATGCTGAATGGCATTGAAATATGCTGAATGGCAAAACATGGCATTGAACTATGCTGAATGGCAAAACATGGCATTGAACTAGGTATGCTGAATGGCAAAACATGGCATTGAAATATGCTGAATGACAAAACATGGCATTGAATTATGCTGAATGGCAAAACATGGCATTGAACTATGCTGAATGACAAAACATGGCATTGAACTAGGTATGCTGAATGGCAAAACATGGCATTGAACCATGCTGAATGGCAAAACATGGCATTGAACTATGCTGAATGGCAAAACATGGCATGGAACTAGGTATGCTGAATGGCAACACATGGCATTGAACTATGCTGAATGGCAAAACATGGCATTGAAATATGCAGAATGGCAAAACATGACATTGAACTAGGTATGCTGAATGGCAAAACATGTCATTGAACTAGGTATGCTGAATGACAAAACATGGCATTGAACTAGGTATGCTGAATGGCATTGGACTAGGTATGCTGAATGGCAAAACATGGCATTGAACTAGGTATGCTGAATGGCAAAACATGGCATTGAACTAGGTATGCTGAATGGCAAAACATGGCATTGGACTAGGTATGCTGAATGGCAAAACATGGCATTGGACTAGGTATGCTGAATGGCAAAACATGGCATTGAACTATGCTGAATAGCAAAACATGGCATTGAAAAATATGATGAATGGCAAAACATGGCATTGAAAAATATGATGAATGGCAAAACATGGCTGGCATTGAAATATGCTAAATGGCAAAACATGGCTGGCATTGAAATATGCTAAATGGCAAAACATGGCATTGAAATATGCTGAATGGCAAAACATGGCATTGAAATATGCTAAATGGCAAAACATGGCATTGAAATATGCTAAATGGCAAAACATGGCATTGAAATATGCTGAATGGCAAACCATGGCATTGAAATATGCTAAATGGCATTGAAATATGCTAAATGGCAAAACATGGCATTGAAATATGCAGAATGGCAAAACATGGCATTGAAATATGATGAATGGCAAAACATGGCATTGAAATATGATGAATGGCAAAACATGGCATTGAAATATGATGAACGGCAAAACATGGCTGGCATTGAAATATGCTAAATGGCAAAACATGGCATTGAAATATGCTAAATGGCAAAACATGGCATTGAAATATGCTAAATGGCAAAACATGGCATTGAAATATGCAGAATGGCAAAACATGGCATTGAAATATTTTGTCATTTATATTAGATATCAAATTAGAGCATTTAAGTGTTTCAAGTTTATATAGGTCAACCGTTACTTCCTGTCAAGTTTGGTGATAATCCAACATGTGGCTATGTAGATGAAGCAAGGACAAGGTAAAACGGACATACAGCAAAGGCAAAGACAATACCCCTCCCCCCACCACCACATAATTACAGATTTGTTCGTAAAGAATAGAATATGAGAGACATAAACTTAACAATATATGTAAGGTTTAAAGTGATATACTTATGATGTTTGTTCATGAAGATAATGCATGATCAATAATAATACACACTATTCAACAACTACTAAATAATAACAATATTCAACAACTACTAAATAATAACAATATTCAACACCTACTAAATAATAACAATATTCATGACGCTTTTAACAACTCCTCCTACCATTGCAAAATAAAAATCCTATTCCATATAGCCTACTACCCACTTTTTAAAACCATGCATTAAAAAATAATGTTCTTCATTAACAAAATGGATGATCAGACATTGGCCTGCGACGCGCCCCTGTAATATTGGCAGGCGATTGTATATATATATATATATTATCATAGTTATATACAGTACAATCGACGTTTTTTTTATCATTTTTAAAACAAGGCTTTTATTGTAATGTTTGTTGATATTTGAACACAATGAAGTGTGGGCCATTCATTAAAACCGTAGGCCAGCCAGGGGTACTGTGACGTAAGACGAGGTCGAGTTGACTAGGGTACGGGTTTACCGCGTACATGTATATAAAATGATGTCAAGAGTTGCATGTGGAGTATCTATCAGCACTGAGTGTTATGGGTTCAAGCCCAGCTCAGACCGTGTCTCTTTATATAAAAAATGTTGGCAGTTTCTTACGGAGGTTGGTGCACAAAGTACTGGTTAACCGCTAGAGACTGCCCATGAAAGATGTTGTTAGGTAAACTACCCGTCGCTCAAATGGGCAACCGGTAGCGACGTATACATGTATACACGTCAGCTACCTTAACCACTCGACCACGGAGGCGGACAGCCAGTTTCAGTGAATTGCATGCACACTTAGGAGGAATTGAGATTTGGGATATCTCTAAAAGAGGTTAGACGATAATGTTTCTGAAAGTCACGACTGTATGATGCACATGTCACTACTGTCCACTTGCCGAAAATGATTATTTAATGGAAACTGTAAACTGAGTAAGAGTCCACGGCGTTCCGTAGCTCGATGAAAGGTTTCCAGATCTGTATGTTTCGACAACATGCGCTTGTCAACTTGGTGTTTGAATTGAATAAGAACCACAGTATGGTCACACACAAAAACTGTGACTGGCGGAGGCGATGAGGTCAGTATGATCTTATTTGGCGAACCATACGGGTGGGCGGATGTACGGACGGTCCAAACACTATATGTCTCTAAGCTCTCCCAAAACCGCGTGCATAATGCACAATGATTGACCAATGAAATAGTTGGAGTTATCATAGCAGCATAGTTAACTCCTATATATACTGCAATATATCTAATTTGACAGTTTGATAAATTATATTAACATCGTTTTTTGCAACTGAAATTTGACGTTGGTTGATTTCAACATACTTGAACTATGAAACATAAATCACCTCGGCCAGTAGCTATTTCTATCATTGTAACTACTTACTCCACGATAGTTAAGACCAATCCGTTGGTGGATGTGGATATATGAATATACAAGGACAGCTTTTTTTGGTAACGTATAATTTACAGTTTGTGAATAAACCATTATTACATTACGACGATTATTCATAAAGACATTTTAAGGAAATACATAGCTTGATGAACATGGTTCACCCAGTGATACCTGTGGTTATTTTCATAATGAAACATTAATACTAAATTAATAATGATTTCAAATCAACAGTTGCGTTGCTTATTGTGACATAGTTTTAAGTATACAACAACTTGGGTGCCGATTCAGGTACCGATCTGAAATTATCAACTTTGCATCCAACTAAATAAATATACATATATTGTTATTAAAGTTTATTTAACGTCACTACCGATTGCCCATTTGAGCGGCGGGCAGTTTACCTAACAACACCTTTCCTGGACAAGTTCCAGCGGTTAACCAGTACTTTGTGCACCAACCTCCGTAAGAAACTGTCAACTTTTTCATATAAAGAGACACGATCTGAGCGGGGTTCGAACCCGTGACCATCAGTGATGATAGGTTTCAGTGGTATACAAGTCAGCGACCTTAACCACTCGACCACGAAGGCGGTCCTTGCTTGCATTTATACGTAGCGTTACCTAATAAGCTATTTTTCAGACCAGTTTGACTGGCTGTACGGTAGACGTTCAGAACCTAAATTGGAGACATATCGATACTTGTACGGAGCCTAGCCCAACCAAAATGAATTCAAAATAACCCGGATCATTTAAGTTACAGTGGGCGTAAACTAAAGTCCAAAGGACTCATTCCAGAGTCTCTTCTGGTTCGTTTACGTGCACGGTATAAAGTACGACACGAGACCCCGCTTTAAAGTCCACCTGAAAGGCTGTTATTATTATTATTATTATTATTATTATTATTATTATTATATAAAAACTCGTTTTCTTGCCCGTAAAACCACGTGATGTTTCACCTGGCTGGTTCACACATATATTGTGCACCCAAAAGTGAAGACATACTTTCTATGGTATGCGTATCGTATATCGCGCATAACTTATACATGTATAGGATATAAGCCGAAAACGACCCAATATGATATACTACTATGGTCTATTTGAGAGTAGTCCAATATTAAAAATAAACTACAGCAAGAACAATGGTATCATGACAGTGCTTAAGAAAAAACTTCAATGTTTTATGAATCCGAGCATGAATGATATGTTAGCTATCCTAGGATAGTAAATGTTACGTACAGTGGATATTTGCACAGGCAGCCGATTGCATTGATACCCCCGTCCACCCATGGCCATTGTCCGTGACGATTTTTTGTTTTTACTTTTTTATCTGACCAAATATCAATCAAATTTAACGTGAAAGCCTCTTTTTGTTAAATTACTAACCAATGCAATTTAGTTCAATCGACGGCATTTTAAGCAATTAAAAATAAGTGGTTTTTTTCACCGTAGATTTTGTTAAGGAACGAGTCATTGATTAAAATCGATGCACAATGGCCATGGCGTGGTACAGGGGCGTATCTATGCAATCGGCTGCCTGTGTGTATTTATAGAACTGCTATTGAATTACGTTATAGTAATTCAAGCTGCATGCAATGTCACGTATGTTCACGGTCATATGGTAATATGGTAAATGTACACTATTTCATCAGCTTAGATATATGATATTTCATCATTGCATTTATTTTTAAACTGGTATGCATGAAAAGAATAAAATATATTATTGTTTAATTCTTGCATTATAACGATATTTAAATCGCTACAATGTCATACCCAAGATATGCATGCGATGTTCCAGTTACGGTATAAACAGGGTACTAGTATGTGTGGTGCACATAATGTTTTTTAACCTTTATTTATTTTACAACGATTGCGAAGCAAGTTTTAACAATTTATATTAATCACTCTCGTTGGCGTGGGTGAAAGCGTATATGTGATCATTCGTGTGGGAGGAAACCGGAGTACCCGGAGAAAACCCACATGTCCGATCTGGCGACAATCGTACCATCTCACATCATGTATGATGATATAGGAATACATGGTTCATCCTAGCAAAGGTTAGAATCAGGTCTAGTATAATCAGAGTGTAGCATGGGATATATCAAATGTCATCGAATATAATTGTATAGCATGTACATGTACATATATTTTACAAGACATCCACACAACCCAGTCACGAATAATCGGCTGTGCTATACACGTTATTCTACCAATATACTGGCACTGCATGCCCGTATACATGTATCACTGTCGTACTGGTTTTCGGACCTCTAATGTAGTCGTCAAATCGTCGTCAATATGCATGGATTCAGTAATAATTATTATATCATTTCACAATTGCCCTAAATATGTATAGTGAGAGCACTCCCTGTCCATGGTTATAGTAGTCACAGAGTAAATCGGCTGCAGTTGAAAACATATTTTCCAGTGAATTTGGAACAGTTTATTTGCCTACCATCTTATACCCCATGAATGTCTATCGCCCTGCTCTTAAAAAACATGTATTCGTGTTTTCTTGTTCCGTGAAACACAGGACCCTAGTAGGGTGCCGAGTATATCCCCCTCCCCAAATGGATGCTGTATGTATGTGTATTCATTATACAAATGTTACCAGGAAATTTGTGAGAGCCAAGTTTGGAACGGAGTAGTTGTCCGAAATTTTTTTTATTATTGTGTTTATAAATTGTACATATTTGGCCATCATGTCATTCGATGATGTGAAATGTAGTAATCCCAGATGTAGTAATTTTCATTCGATAAGTTGGTGGTCTAAAACCTGACTGACATGTCCGCATCTAGTATGCCAACTTGTTACCCACGGTATCTTATCAAGCGTATGTGCAAACGGATACGGTATATTTTCTAACAGAGTTGTATCATACAACAGCAGATACGTATTGTTGGTCAGATACATTCAAACAGTGTGCAACCGCGACAATCTAGTATTGTTCGTACCATCTGCGTAAAACTCATGTTTCGTACATGACGTAAATTTGTCAAATTAACACAATCATAGTGGTGAATTTATTATGCTTCAGTACAGTGTCCAATAGTTTGATTGGATAACCGTGCAACAAATATGATGTGATAGCTCCGGGCTAGCCAGGGCATATATGTATGTGTTTTACGTTTATTTATCGTCGCTACCGGTTGCCCATATGAGCGACGCCTCCTGAAGATTTTAGTCATTTTAGAATTTTGGAAGATAATAGGCTACAATGATACAGATAGAGACCCATTCCAGAATCGCCTTTGGTTCTTTTACGTGCACGGTGTACACCACCGACACGAGACCTCGGTTTAATGTCCCATCTGAAAGACTGTTAAATTTATTAGGGTCAGACGGGGGATCGAACCTGCGATCCCTGGATTACCAGTACAGCGTGTTACCACTGGACTACGGATCCGGCTGTGGGTATATATGGCTTAGAATATGTACCTTTAAAGTGCCTCAAGATTCATAAAATAAAGCCGGAAGTTGCGCATGCGGTTCAATGATGCGCAATGCATCTGTACTAAACGCTGAATTAAATATGGAGGTAATTGTTCGACATTTAATGTACGTCAAAAAGAGATTTCGTAGAATTTTTCAATTTGTTCTGAAAATTTCTAAAGCGGCGCAATTCGCGTTGAAACGAGCGTTCTGATTGGATTATTAGAATGTAACTAGATGTTTGTTTTTATATGAAGAATAAACATAATCCAATCAGAATTGCGCCGCTTTAGAAATTTTCAAAACAAATTGAAAAATTCTACGAAATCTCTTTTTGACGTACATCTTTGCCGAATAAACCTACACGTTAGTGGAAACACATTTTATTGATAATGTTATTCACAGTTAAAACTCTCTCGTCGAAGATCTTTTTTTGTTGCGGACAGAACCCGCGTCCTAGTATGGAAATTTGACCTGCTATGGCCAATGTATGTGGCAATTGTTTGCAAAGTATACATGCATGCAGCTTAAAGTTGTGTTTTATTTGAAGAACAATATAAAGACTCGGGATAGGCGTTATATTCGGATAGATGTGTACACAATTGTTTCAGATAGGGCCATTTTACTGATCGATGCGAAATCTGACATCCCACAGAGTAGAATCCCTGTACTTAAATATATATACTAGTACGCACAAACGTGCCGAATCCCTGTGGTTGAAACGGAAATGGTGTGAACGTGTGGGACATAGCAAGTGGGTTAGAAAAAGTACATACACATGCGAAATAAGTTTAAAATCACTATGTGCTTAGACTTGTCCATCTGTTTGGGATTCATACTCATAACATTTAACAACAGAACGCACTAAAATGACACTAAAATACAGAACGAGATATAACCACCATAGCATCAAGACACCTGCATTTTACCAAATTTACCCAATAATTTGTAAAAAAAACAACAACAGTCTTATAAGTGGATGTCATCATGTTTGAGTACATACAACGGCCTACTAATACTTGCTTAGAAAAAATAAAACTGTTGTCTTACGTTTTTAAATAATTATACAGGGACACCACACCGTATGCACGTTACTTATAGACTCACTGGCATGTGATGTATACATAATGTATGAAATATCATGTATCTACATAGCAGTGAATATGGCAAACCGCAAACGTCAAAAGTTTATGGAACTGGTATGATTTGACAACCGGAATTCCGGCCAATCCCCAGTAGATTGACTATATGTCCGGTACAGGAACACTAGAATATTGCTACAATTACGGTACCGTAACATTAGCCTCTTCCTAATGTATGTATGTTCCTTTAATGTCAAACCCCTCACGGGGACTTAGACATGTTTTCCTGGGCACGCTTAGCCGACCTAAGCGATTAACCAGTACTAAGCAATGTGTGTGAGGTGCCTTGCTCAATGACACTACATACGTGGTCTGACCGAGTATCGAACCCGGGACCGTTCGATTCCAAATCCGACGCTCTACCACTGGACCACGGACGCCACTAATTCATTTGAGGGTGGGAGAGAACCGTGCTAACAGTGATTTAGCTGTTTATTTCCAAATTATTTGGATAATTATATAACAGATTTAAGAGTCATGTCCCCTTAAAACAGCAGATTTCACGCGGACGTTGAGGGGTACGTATCGCTTTCCATATAAATCCGCCCGTGGAATTCAAACATCACCGGATGTGTGCATGTATGCGCAACAATGCACGCACGTTTTTGTGAATGATCTAGAGGTTAAACCATATGATTAAAAGCATCAGGTACGTGTACGCGCGTTTATACTGTTTATTTATGACATGCCGGTTTCGTTAGGCATATTTTACCAATTCGACTAGCTTTTCCTAGTGAACTATAATGCTTCATCGATTCTAAAAAAAAAAAAAAAATTAATCGGCACGGATATTAGGAAATTGCATTAAAGCTTGGACACGGATTTATAATAACAGGTACATACATTTATTTTGACTTTCATACAATGGTTCCCGGCACACGATTACGATGGTTGTTTATTGCGCAAGGTCGCCACTAAGACATGTATATTATATATATATACACACGTGGCTATTTATAATCTTAGCGGGATACGTATAACGGCTCGATTCCGACGTATCGATGATATATAGTATAATATAAACTTAGGATATAGGAGGCCTATGATATATTAAGTGACCCACCGACCGGGTATTCAAGTAAAGCTGGTAAACCTGTTGACCCAGATACATGCCGGTACATCAGACCACCATGACCTGAAATTGAACTGGTGGTTCTACGTTTTACCCCGTTCTAGGCCCCATCATCCGAGTCTTGCGTCCGATGTATAATAATAACGGTCAGTCGACGTGGTGTATATTATACTGCATCAATAAGACGCTGGAACATTTTTTAAGTTGATAAAGATTAAAGTAGATATACTAATAATACTATTTTTAGCTTAGCCGTGACGCAAGTTCTGCCTCTGGGAGAAACACAATGATTGAATGAAGCAGAAAATACGCAATGGAGAGAAATGGAGCCGCTTCTTAGAACAATCATACATTTAATCGCAGGCAGCTCGAGGTTACAAAATGTTCCCAGAGCTCAATCAAGATATAGATTGGTGGATTTCCGATTTGAGCTCTGCTCAACTAATAATAATAGAAGCTTGAGATTGAATTTGAGAAGAGCTTAATAACCTCCAGGTCACGGAGTCAAACTTTATACGCCCGTGTCATCAATACTCCAAAGTTATATCTAAATGATAGTGGAGAAAATTATATATATATATCTACGCTACAGAACAAAGGATCAAACAAACAAAGAAGATTCAAGTATTGAACGACTTTACCAGTATACAAAGATGTGCAATTTTGTTTTAAAATCGTAGTTTATGGATTTATTTTATTTTCTATTAGACTTGGTGTACAGTATATTGGTGAGCACACTATTGCTATTATAAATACAACATTTAGTTGTGTTTTATATCAATATCTTAGAGAATTATTTATGAAGAAGCACAGTCACTGACTACCTGTTTGACCTTCGTGTTGTTAAACATTTAAGTGACAGCTGTTTGACAGAACAAAGAAGCATAGTCATAAACCCATCCGATTTTAAATTGGATGTAATAACACAACACCTAACTGGTAAAGTGTGACATACGTGTACATGTATACTGTTCCTTAATTAAATTATGTCTACACATCTTTTATGCACAGTACAGTATACACAGTCTAATATCAATCATAAATATTTTATTTACGTAGATGGATCTACCTGTATAAGACTAATCTTCACTGACGTTTGGAAATGTATTGTAAATGAACAAGCAACTATTACAAATAACGATTAATAAAGTTTAATTAATAAAATTGTTTGTAACTCAATTGGGTGCAAATACATTTCTCGCCATTATTGCTATTTCACGCACGGTATATCTACTACTGCTATTTCGATTTCCCAGGCAGTGTCGGCGGATATGGGTATACCGTTTTGCTGCTGTCTGCTTAGCATATTTTAGAACTTGAAATGCATCCGCTTATGGAGAAATCTGGGCATTGAAGTTGTGTACACACCCAAGTACAAACACAATTTCATCAGATTCCAAGGTCGGCCAACCAGAATATCAAGGTGGCCGACTTGTTGATATAAATAGATATGTAGTTAATCATATGTTATTGCTGGATTCATTTTGCATATACATGTGAATACAAAATCTGCAAATGCAAAGAAATACCGCAAACTACAGGTATATCATGCACTATATCGCAGGCATGTAAAGTGGTCACGCACAGGTATGATGGCCCAAATACGATGCTGAGGAAAATGTATGGTTAATTATTGAAGCTCTGGAAAAATACTGAATTTTATGTAATCCATATTGACCATAGCAAAGAAATGCATAGCATATGTCAAACTAGTTTACAAAGTTATATTTTAAGTCGCATTTATTGTCAAACAAGGAATTTCTATTTTTCTAAGCATCGTTTTGGACCCGTTTAAACTTTTAATTTATATATCTGCGTGTTGACGGTGCTGTTGATTATTTTGGATCGATATGTGCATATATTTGCAGTCATAGTTTACACGTTCGTTTCTGGCTTAATTACTTCACGTAAGTCACATAAATCTGTATCAAATTCCAGAGTATATAGATGCGCACATATAAGCAAATATGCTTGCTATCTCGTGAAACCAATTAATATCCCATTATATCTAGACATAGATAATCAGAATTGATATATAGTGATGTAGTGAGAGTTTAGCTATCGGTGCCTTTATTAAACAACATTTCTACTGCTGCTGTGGTGCTTTATATTAATTTCCCTTATCGGAAGCCATTAGAGATTTAGCTGATAAATTCTGTTAATGTTTCATCTTTAGGACATGTGGTAAATGTTGTAGCAGTGATCCGAGCGTGTCCGACAGAAGTGTGCAGTGTGGTCTTTGAAGTCGTATTGGTTCATTAAAAGCATTGTCGTCAATGTACTGACATGTTTCTCTTATATACTTACATAACTGGATACGACTTCCTTCAATGTGGCCGTCATTGAGCGAACATGTTACCCTTATATAACACCTCCCATAGCAGGTCCGTAAATGGACGGACTTGTATATTTAACTAGATAAGACGTCCTACTATACAGCATGGTCGTCAGTGGGCGTACTTTGTTTCCTTTATAACTAGATACGACTCCATACAGCATTGCCGTCAATGGGCGGACTTGTTAACCGTTATGCGGACTTGTTAACCGTTATAACTAGATACGACTTCCTACAACACTGCCGTCAATGGGCGGACTTGTTTCCCTTTATAACTAGATAGAACTTCATTCAGCATGGCCGTTAATTGGTGTATTTGTTATCCTTATAACTAGATACGACTTCCTACAGCATGGCCGTCAATGTGCGGACTTGTTCCCCCGTTATAACCAGATACGACTCCATACAGCATGCATGCTCGTTAATGGGTGGGCGTGTTTCCCTTATATAACTAGATACGACGTCCACCAGCATATTGTCGTCAACGGGCGGACTTGTTTCCCTTTATAACTAGATACGACTTCATACAGCATGCATGGCTGTTAATGGGCGGGCGTGTTTCCCGTATATAACTAGTATATACGATTTTCTGCAGCATGGTCGTCAATGGACACACTGGTTTCCCTTGTATAAATAGATAATACTTCCTACATGCCTAACATTATTAATATCTTCCTTTCAACACCTCAGCACAATTTATTAGTATTTTTGCGTGGAAGGTTTTTGCACTTGTGACACACATGTCTAATCTAAATGAGGACGATTCATCAAAATTGCATGCATACTTTGTCGTTTGACTTCTGATAGGGCGTCTGATTGGATATTGCTGGATCCCAGTTCCATACGCGACTACGGCACTGGTGTAGTGGCATCGAGGAAGACGGTACAAGACACCCTACATGTACTGATCAGAAGTGGTTATAAATAACTATTTAGGTCGGATGAATATCCCATGCAATTAATTGACGGGGGGGGGGGGGCAGACTGACATAGTGTAAAATGCATTGTTATATTGTCTGGTTGACGAATAAATGCATACATATAGTTATCTTTACGTTTTTTTGGGAATGTCACAATCAGATATGCAAAGCTTTGCGATTAAAAGACGAGATAGTTCGTCTGTTTTCCACGTCAACGATTCAATATTTGTTGGCGCCATCTTAGATTTAGTGGCCTTATTGAATTTATGTTAATTAATGTGTGTTAGGTTGCAAAATACGTACAACAACGTTATCACAATCTTGAAATGTGTGACAATATTGAATATATACAGTCGTGTAGGCCTACTGCTGCTGGGGCATATAGTATGAGTTTATTGTGTCTGCTTGTGTCAAGGTATATAGGCAGTGTGGCGTCCCCCCCCCTCGTCGGCTCTTACTCTACGTCTGGTCTATTTACGGCTCTTTCCAAGGTTTAAGCTATATAAACTCTGGTCGGTTGTCTAGGGGTATATTTCAGTTCTCTATCAATTCAATAATAACGTAACACAAAGTTCTTTTCTATCTATTTTACTCTATCGTCTCTTCATATTCTCCTATTTCGTTTATTCACATCTCGTGAATATCTGATCTCTTATCTATATAATAGTCACCTCAAGCCTCATTAATTTCTAATGTCTTTATTAGATCACCGCCCTGTCGATAATTGGATTACATCTTTAATCTTCAATATACAATCAAGGATATCTCAATTAGACTGTCTACGTTGATCAGCCGCTCGCGTCTCTCAATAACTTCAATATCTCACAGTACTGTTCTGGTATCAATTTATTACCGCGATATATTAGAGATAATTTGTATCTCTTATCTTATTATATTAGCTATCACGTATTCTATTCAAGCAATACGGTGCTACTTAATCCATCGCTACCCAATGTGTCCGTAACACTTAAGTTCAGTTTATAGTTCGTTTTATTAGTATATTAAATTAATATACTGAAGACATCTCGTCTTTTATATTAGCTATCACGTATTCTATTCAAGCAATACGGTGCTACTCACTCCATTAATATTCACTGTGTCCGTAACACTTAAGTTCAGTTTATAGTTCGTTTTATAAGTATATTAAATTAATATACTGAAGACATCTCGTCTTTATATATTAGCTATCACGTATTCTATTCAAGCAATACGGTGCTACTCACTCCATTAATATTCACTGTGTCCGTAACACTAAGTTCAGTTTATAGTTCGTTTTATAAGTATATTAAATTAATATACTGAAGACATCTCGTCTTTAGTGTCATAGAAACAGTAATTGTTTTCTATTTGAGATACACAATCAATCCTTGCATAAGGACAGCCTTTTGTGCTCTGATTTCTCTTTAATTTTACTCGGAATTATATACATTTCAGTCAGACAGCGTGGCGCTGACCACCTGTTACCTTACGCAATCAAAATCGTAACTTTAATGAAACAGCCAGACATATTGGCGCCTCATCAAAAGAAACCGACAACTATTACATAATCTCTCGCTGTGAGATAATATTTACGTACATCAGCCTCGCGGTCAGCGAAATTAACGATACACAAATTAAGTTCTCATGTAATCATTCTTTTTGCGCGCCAAAATAGCTTGTTGATTTTAGGCGCGAATATTGCATAAATATAGTACGGTCATTTCTATTTATAATATATACATTAGACAATCACAATACTTAGTATCGTGTGCAAAATAGCTGTTTTCTGCACAATCCTCCCTTTCTAGGGAGAAGTTTGAAATTGTCCGACTTCGGCCAATTCCAAAACGTCACATTATCACATATAAAACATACATATATATATATATATACAATCAATATTTCAAATGTCACAAGATAATGTTCCTTTCATGAGATACCAAAATTCTAATCATAGAGGCAATAATTACTTACTGAATTACCAACGTAATATTACGTAGTCTTATAAATAATTCATAAGTCACAATTATTGAACTCGACTAAGAAAATCAGCCAAAACATTTTGTGTCCCTTTTATGTGTTTGATTGTCAGATCAAATTCCGATAGACACAGTGCCCATCGTAATAGACGTTGATTGGTTGTTTTCGATTTACTTAACCATACTAGGGGATTATGGTCGGAATTGATTATCGTTTTGGACGTGCTAACATATATCCGAAACTGTTGAATACCCGCCACAATAGCTAATAATTCCTTTTCTATGGTGGAATAGTTTCTTTCACGTGGGAGAAGTTTTCTAGAATAAAATGCCACGGGGTGCGCTATCTGCTCAACGATCTGGGTTAATACGGCCGAAATTCCTAAGTCAGTAAATAGTTCAAAATCTTGATCAAAATTCGGAGCTTTCAGTATGGGTTTGTTTGTTAAAGCCTCTTTTAAGGATTCGAACGCACGCTGTTGCTTATCACTCCATTGAGTGGTAATCTTCCCGGATCTCTTGCCTTTTAATAGGTCGGTCAAAGGAGCTGCTGTTTCAGCAAAATGGGGAATAAATTTCCTATAGAATCCCACCAATCCCAAAAATCCTCGCAATTGTTTATTTGTCTGAGGGGGAGAGATTTTATTTATACATTCAACTTTACTGGCATTGGGTTCTATTTTTCCCGAACCTAATTCGTGTCCCAAGTAACTCACGGTTCCCGACCCAATTCTACATTGCTTTGGGTTCAAAGCCACACCACTATTTTCTAATCTATAGAATGTCCAATCCAAGTGATTAATGTGTTGTTGCCAACTATCGGATTTTACAGCGATATCGTCTAGATACGCATCGGTAAATCTGTCACGGATGGGTTCATCCGGGGACTGAGCGATAATCTCGTTTATGGCTCTTTGGAAGGTAACTCCACCGTTTTTCAAACCAAATGGGAGGGTCAATGGTTCAAATAAACCACAGGGTGTTATGAATGCCGCAATCTCAATGGCCTTAGGGGTTAGAGGGATCTGCCAGTAACCTTTATTAAGATCAATAATGGATATACGGTTCGAACCTGCGACCTGATCAATCAGATCATCTTATCTGAGTATGGGGAATGCTTCTCCTCGTGTTAAGTCATTTACCTTTCTATAATCAATACATGGTCGCCATTCCGAGTCTGATTTTCTCACTAATATAATGGGGGAGGCCCACTGACTTTTACTGGGACGTATACTTCCCAATTCCAACATTTTATCAAGCTCCGTTTTTAATATTTGTTTTTTATCCGGGGACATGCGATAGTAAGGTTGGACTACTGGGGTAGCACCTTGCACATCAATGTCATGGGTAACACATTGGAAACATCCTAGTTTTCTAGAGAATAGACGGGGGTAATGGTCCAATAATTCATTAATATTATCTCTTTGGTCTGGGTCTAAGTGACTGATATCTGGCCATGCTTTCTTAGGCACAGATTCAATAGGACTGCAAGGGTCAAACTCCTCAATATCAGTCGGGGCTTGCCCATCTAACAGGGTATGGTCTAGAGACTCCTACATCTGACTACTTTCAGCAATAACTTCCTCTTCCTCTCGACCAGTCCAGGGTTTCAACTGATTCACGTGCATAACACGATACTTCACTCTCTTATCTGGCATGTTAATAATATAGGTGTGCGACGCCACCTTTTCATGAATCGGATACGGTCCCTGGAGGGCATTCCTCAGTTTATTACCTTTCATCGGTAAACGCACAAGGACTAATTCGCCACGCTGAAATATACGCATTTTCGCTCTCTTACTTCGATCGTATTTTGATTTACGACTTGCGGCGGCCTGTGTGGCATTATCACTAGCGTCTCGCAACGTTTCGGATAATCTCTGACATAACTCTCGTACATAGTTTTCTATGGGTACTTCTCCGTTTCTCTCGTTACCAGCCCATAGGTCATAAGTGGAATCTAAATTATCCCTCGGTTCGCGCCCATAGAGAAGATAAAAGGGGGAGTATCCTGTACTAGAATGTTCAGCGCTTCTATACGCAAATAACAACCAGGGTAACATCTCATCCAAAGGCTCTATCGTATTCTCTCCTAGGATTCTGAGCATATTCTTTAAGGTGCCATTATACCTTTCGATTGCTCTGTTAGTCTGAGGTCTGTAACTACTGCTAACTATATGTCTAATATCGTGCTCGACGAGGAATCGTGTGAATGTCTCTGCTATGAAAGCACTGCCTCGATCAGTTAGTAGAGTCTGAGGTTTTCCATGTCGAGATATTATCTCGGTAAGAGCCTTTTGTGCATTATCAGCGGTCGCTGCTGGGTATGGGAATGACTCAATATATTTGGTTGCATGATCAATAAAGTTCAGTACATACTGGTTTCCATTAATAGTCTTTTTCATCGGCCCAATGAAATCTGCACAAATAAAGCTGAATGGCTGTGAAATAATAGGCAGGGGTTTTAATGGCGCTATCGTCGATTTCGGCCCCTTACCAGCTCTCTGGCAAGGTCCACAGCTATTACAGAATCGCTTAACATCGGCCCGAATTCCCGGCCAAAAGAAACGGCGTGTAATACGTTTCAATGTCTTTTTAGGTCCTAAATGTCCCATACTTACGTTGTCATGTGCGAGTCTCGTTATTTCTCTCTAAATTCTCTCGGAACTATCACTTGATCAAACACTTTCCAGGATCGAACCTTGGACGATTCTCTGGGTTGCTCTCTCCTCATAAGTAGATCGGTTTCGGGATGGGTATAGTATCCGTGCCGGATGGGGTTTCCTTCCAAAGTTGGATCCTTATGTTGTTCCTGTAATAATGTCTCAGGGCTTAACACATCAATCGAGGGGAGATCTCGTGGTTTTCTCCGTATTCTCTTTCTCAGGGGGAGAATTGATCTCTACCGTATTCTCAAATGGCAATCTATCTTGCTCAGTGTCTGGCATATTTTCTGCGTCTGGCACAGAAATGACGGTGTCATCGAACGGTATAAAGTTCTTTTTGGAGCGCGTCACGACCCCACAGGTAATAATATCAGTTTCTGGGGTAGTCTCACAATCATTCCCTATTACCAGATCCACCCCCGCAGTACATCGGTGCTTCATTACTGCCACGTCTAACACATTCCTTTATATATCGGACAATCTACTTTTATTCTCGCTACTGGATAATTACCAGGTATGTAATTAACACCTCTGATTGTAACTCGTTCGCCAGTGTATTCTAACAGAAAACCGCCACTTTGATCAGTCACGGTCAATAAACTTATGGTCGCTCCGGTATCTCTCAAATAGGTTACTGGTCTGGGGATTTCATTTACGCTCGCTCGACCAGTGTATTTTGCCAGTAACGGATTTACTATCTCGTTACGATCGAATGAGTTCATCGGCTCATTAATAATCAAGGCCGAACTATGGTTCGCCATGTGGTTTCCATTTGATCCGTTCCTGTTTCCTCTATTTCTAGGTGAATTTGGGTCTGCCCAACATTATAATCGTATATGACCATTTCGCCGACAATAATTGCAATATTTGTCCACCCTAGGATTTCTTATGGCAGGTAGCGAGTTATCGGTCCTAATATGAGATCGGTTTACAGGTGGAGGGTTGTACGGCCTCGTAGTAGGAACTCTGTGTTCTGCCTCTCTAGGTCTCATACTCGGATTGGCACTAATCCGTGTTCTAGGTATCAACTTGCGCTGTACTGATACTCATCAGCCAGGGAAATACATTCCTGGAGATTGGATGCCTTCTTATCCAGAATGAACAAATTAAGCTCATCACTTAACTGGGAATCGAACCTGTATCGAAGGAGCAGGTCAATCCAGTTAATTTCGCTGGGATCAGAGTTATCTGTCCACAGGGCGATTTGTTCCCTTAATTCCTTGATGTACTCAGAATATGTCTGACTAGGTCTCTTTATCTAAGAAAAGAAATTTCTTCTATACACCGTGGGTGACAGTAGTAGTCATTTTATTCTTTTAGTTCCTAAACTATTTCAATTTTATCCCAATAATATATATCCCAATGTACGCTAGTCGTGAGTTCAATACATGGACGAGAATCAATACTATATTCTGTATAACCATATAATAGAAAAAGCCTCTATGACAATAAATTGGTACTCACCGAAATCCGTATCTTCTGTTAATCCAATAATCCAATAATATATGTTATCACAATTTAAAATTTGTCACACAATAATTTCAGTTATATAATATTTCACTAGTTTACACTTTAATAGTTCACAATTTAAATTTTCGTTGATGTATTCTCGTTATTTCAATATTTCGTTGTATCTTCTTATTCACGTGATTAATAGTTCGTTGTATTCTGCTTTTATTTAATGTAAGTGTCCTTCACAAGTTTTTCTTCCTCTGTATTTGTATTTCTGATGAGCCCCCATTTGTGGCGTCCCCCCTCGTCGGCTCTTACTCTACGTCTGGTCTATTTACGGCTCTTTCCAAGGTTTAAGCTATATAAACTCTCTGGTCGGTTGTCTAGGGGTATATTTCAGTTCTCTATCAATTCAATAATAACATAACACAAAGTTCTTTTCTATCTATTTTACTCTATCGTCTCTTTTTATATTCTCCTATTTTGTTTATTCACATCTCGATCTGATCTCTTATCTATATAATAGTCACTTCAAGTCTCATTAATTTCTAATGTCTTTATTAGATCACCGCCCTGTCGATAATTGGATTACATCTTTAATCTTCAATATACAATCAAGGCTATCTCAATTAGACTGTCTACGTTGATCAGCCGCTCGCGTCTCTCAATAAGGATGTAATCTTTATTTATGTCTCATCCATGTACATTACATAAAATATATACATAAAAGCTTACACATTAACAACCGTACATGGCCATTCTTCAAAGAATTATAAGAGACTATATATCACAGTACGACTATCACATAATTACAGTACAATTCACCAAGGTATTTACAACATAAAACCAAGAAACAGTTGCTAATTCTCTTGTTGAATATGAATTAAAATACATAGGTTTCAAACACTGAAAGGGAAAAGAGGGCACTAATGTGCATATTAAGAAATATTTTAAAAGATCAATTATCAGCCTCGATCAGATCGAGAATGAACTAATTAGCAGCTGTTTCTTGTGATAAATAAAAGGTATCAACACATATATTTAAAAAATAAAAATAAATCATATATTATTTACAAAGGTAAAAGTAGCGTCGTTGAAGTATATTAAAACAGGTCTTGGCACAAATTCTAATTAGATATGGATCAGTAAACAGAAAAATAAGTTGATCAGTTTTGCTTAAATTAAGGAAGTTGAATTCATACAACACTGCCTTTTCAAAAAGAACAGTTCTAAGGTCAGTGTATATGATACATTCTAATAGTACATGGCGTTCATCTTCCAAAACACTACAAAACGGACATTTGCGATCTTCTAAATGTAGATTTTCATACCTTCCAGTTTCTATGCGAATTGGGGCAACTCCACACCTAAATTTACTATATGCAGACCTATGTCTTGTAGGTAAAATTAGGTTACAATATTCCTCAGTTCGAAAATCAGTTTTAAATGTACAATATGTTCTTAATTTATTGCGACCTCTTCCGGATGTACCAGAAACGCTAGTTATAGAGGAAGACCACTCTGCTACATATTTTACCATATCAGATTTTTCTACACGATCTACAAATGTGTGTTTAGATATGGGTACAGACAAATTACAAAATTCAACCAAATTATGATCTGCAAAGTGCTTCTTGACGAAATAAAACCAGTTTTTGCAATTAGCAGATTTAATGTTTGCCCAGAGTGCAATACGTTTATTCAGTCTAGAATTGTTCGTATTAGCTAACCGTGTCCAAAATAATGCAATAGACTTCCATTGACGGACAGTCAATGGAATAACGCAATATCTCACAGTACTGTTCTGGTATCAATTTATTACAGCGATATATTAGAGATAATTTGTATC
This sequence comes from Archivesica marissinica, assembly GCA_014843695.1. Lineage (NCBI taxonomy): Eukaryota > Metazoa > Mollusca > Bivalvia > Venerida > Vesicomyidae > Archivesica > Archivesica marissinica. The sequence continues at coordinate 68,647,960 of CM026390.1, forward strand.
TCTTATCTTATTATATTAGCTATCACGTATTCTATTCAAACAATACGGTGCTACTTAATCCATCGCTACCCAATGTGTCCGTAACACTTAAGTTCAGTTTATAGTTCGTTTTATAAGTATATTAAATTAATATACTGAAGACATCTCGTCTTTTATATTAGCTATCACGTATTCTATTCAAGCAATACGGTGCTACTCACTCCATTAATATTCACTGTGTCTGTAACACTTAAGTTCAGTTTATAGTTCGTTTTATACGTATATTAAATTAATATACTGAAGACATCTCGTCTTTAGTGTCATAGAAACAGTAATTGTTTTCTATTTGAGATACACAATCAATCCTTGCATAAGGACAGCCTTTTGTGCACTGATTTCTCTTTAATTTTACTCGGAATTATATACATTTCAGTCAGACAGCGTGGCGCTGACCACCTGTTACCTTACGCAATCAAAATCGTAACTTTAATGAAACAGCCAGACATATTGGCCCCTCGTCAAAAGAAACCGACAACTATTACATAATCTCTCGCTGTGAGATAATATTTACGTACATCAGCCTCGCGGTCAGCGAAATTAACGATACACAAATTAAGTTCTCATGTAATCATTCTTTTTGCGCGCCAAAATAGCTTGTTGATTTTAGGCGCGAATATTGCATAAATATAGTACGGTCATTTCTATTTATAATATATACATTAGACCATCACAATACTTAGTATCGTGTGCAAAATAGCTGTTTCAGCCGCCGTGAACTTGGTATGTTTTGGAATATGACATGATTTTTTTGTAGAGGGGAGTACTAGTACTGGTTTCAAATAATTTAGCGTTCATCGCTATAGGTTCGAAACTAACCAGGGGTATCGAATTCATGTGAGGAAGCTATCTAGCTGGATTGCAGAAGGTCGGTGGTTCTACCCCGGTAGCCCACCCATGCCTGAAATACTGCTCGGGGGACCGGGATCTTCCTCCAACAATAGCTGAAGAGTCGCCATGCGCTGTTAGGGCAACTTTAAACCCCCACAACTCAAATAAACAAAAACATTTCTAACACTGAATGTAAGACATCCGCCATTTTAATTGTTTATGAGATTCAGTGACATGTTGAATGATTATGACCGGCTCGCTGGTTTGATGAACTAATGCATTATTCACGCCAAGTTGACCATTAGTAGCATTTGAATTACAAGCCACTAGTTACGGAGAAAACCCTATGAACTATTTGACAGAGAATTCATATTAGATAAAGACGTAAACAGCTCATAGGATGTATCAAAACTCAGAGCTAAATACCGTGAGATTAAAATTGAAACATCGGACCAATGCTTAGTTAAGGTCGATGTTCCAATTTATTATCAAATCCCAACTCCTGGGTATTAAACTGCTAGTTTGGATACATCATGTTTGCTGTTGGGAACCGACGTCTAGTTCAGCATGAGAACATACACTCAACACCGAGGGTCATTATTTCAAGTTTTGGTTTTATTTGCTGGGCTAGACTCGCCATGGAGTAAAGATACAGTCCCTTAATCATGATTTAAAGCAGTATTACATCGTATGAAATAAAAGATATTTGAATAATTATTTTTTTACGTATGGGTAGCAATGCTGCTACACATTCTAACATTAAACTTTGTATGCTTATGTTCATTTGGGTCCGCCTCTGTGGTCGAGAGGTTAAGGTCGCTGACTTGTATACCACTGTAACCTATCATCACTGATGGTCACGGGTTCGAGCCATGCTCAGGCCGTGTCTCATTTATATGAAAAAGTTGGCAGTTTCTTACGGAGGTTGGTGCACCCAAGTACTGGTTATAGCTGGAGCCTGCTCAGGAAAGGTGTTGTTAGGTAAACTGGCCGCCGGCGATATAGCCCGAAATGGTGCTGGTGCAGGCGTAAAACCCGAAATATAAAATAAATATTATGTTCATTTGGTAAACAGTGTTTTTTTGCAATAAAACAAACTCGAAACCGAAAGTAGGACTTTCCGAGTCGATCGGTCACGCACTTGTTTACAACCGGAACGCATCATCCGTACTTGTTTACATTCGGAATGCATCGTCCCCATGTGCCCCACGTTGTCTTTTTTAATTAAATTATTTGATATGTTGATTCATACCTCTGTTAGCTAAGTCTTTTAGGGACATTTCTACATCCCCGCGAGGGGTTCGACATTAGAGAAGATAGATAGATAGATAGATAGATAGTCTTTCATGTTAAAAATATATACGTTGTTTTCTACATCCTATGTTGTTTCAGGCGTATACGACGATTTAAATTTATTGGAATTTTTATCGTTTCTGAGCGACTATTTCGATTTTTGTAAACACACACACATTATTATTTATATTTTACCCAAAACAATCTTTATTACGATGTAATGCTGCTTTAAGTGTGTATGTACGTATATTGCCAGTAGTAACCCCCGTAACATTTTAACTCTTCAGTATGCGAGAAGTATTTACTGGAATGGTCCAGTCCTGTTGAAGATACGGGCACATGTTCACCTTCATAATTTATGTTTTAGTGTAATCTGAGTACTGTCGTCTGATGGGTTGTGGTGGTGAGAAACGAGATAAATTGGGGGCTGGACTTGTTATCCCGTGGAGTGAAATAGGGAAACATTCATCGCGAGATGACCGCTGGATCGTAATTGATGGACAAGTATACGATGTTACGGAGTGGTCCAATAAACACCCAGGCGGACAGAAGCTTATCGGACACTACGCCGGACAAGATGCTACTGTACGTAATTTACATGAGTAGGCTTCGACATGGCCTGGTTACGATTTTTTTTTAGCTTCTTAGAAAATGTAACATCGTTCTATACAAATGATTGATTAAAGTTTTCTTTTGTTTTTAAAACTGTCCGAATTTGTATGAAATCTAAAATAGACTAATACACATTTGTGTTCGTGATATTCGCCGATTGACCGTGGCGTATCGTTCTGAAAGTACAGGGAAATTATAACTGCCGATATGTGTCGTCTGCCTGCATTCTGTGAATGTCCACGTCACCAACACGTTTTGTATGCCACTTATTACGTGCATATTGTAATCCCGTTCCGTTCCGGCTGGATGATTTCTGGCGAATATACGGCTATTTGAACATTTTTATAGCTTAACAAAATTGTCGGCCATGCTTTATCCCCGGCGCGATTTTTAGCCTGAAGTGTGCTGAAGCACCGTTAAACCAACTACTAAATACTCACTTCATTTCCTGAACTTCATAATACATTAATTATATCATATATTTAACGTCCATGCTTTTATTACTCCACTGAAGCAACAGTGAATGGGGAAACACACCCCGCCCTGTTTTTGTTTTTTTGAAACAAACAAAATTACTTTTAGCCGAGCTCGGTATTATTTATCGATTTTAAATGATATTACAGTAGTGGTTAATGATACTAAGCCAACTAATATGTAAAGCGGAGAATCCAGCGCCTAACTAACAGCCTGTGATTAATTGATAAGACGTGCATGACAAAAGGTACGTTCAGGCTTCTGTATAATTGTTCTCGTTGATCATGTTTACATTGTTATCGTTGATCATGTTTACATTGTTATCGTTGATCATGTTTACATTGTTATCGATAATATGAAGAAGCAAAATGACATTATGTTCTGAGAGTAGCAGAACCGATGGTATCTATACTGTATATATATATGTATGTGTGTTATGCATAACAAATTAATGCCACGCTGGTAGAGAGGTTGGATGTTTCGTCTTGAGAGCGGCTATGTCTTGCAGCTGAATAGCCGCCTGCTGTATATTATACTTTGTTGATCAGTTTTGGTGTGTGTGCACAGTTGAAGGGTAGCATGCACTGCATACATGGAATGTGTGCACAGTTGAAGGGTAGCATGCACGGGATACATGGAATGTGTGCACAGTTGAAGGGTAGCATGCACTGCATACATGGAATGTGTCCACAGTTGAAGGGTAGCATGCACTGCATACATGGAATGTGTGCACAGTTGAAGAGTAGCATGCACAGGATACATGGAATGTGTGCACAGTTGGAGGGTAGCATGCACTGCATACATGGAATGTGTGCACAGTTGAAGGGTAGCATGCACTGCATACATGGCATGTGTGCACGGTTGAAGGGTAGCATGCATGGGATACATGGAATGTGTGCACAGTTGAAGGGTAGCATGCACTGCATACATGGAATGTGTGCACAGTTGGAGGGTAGCATGCATGGGATACATGGAATGTGTGCACAGTTGAAGGGTAGCATGCATGGGATACATGGAATGTGTGCACAGTTGAAGGGTAGCATGCATGGGATACATGGAATGTGTGCACAGTTGAAGGGTAGCATGCACTGCATACATGGCATGTGTGCACAGTTGAAGGGTAGCATGCATGGGATACATGGAATGTGTGTACAGTTGAAGGGTAGCATGCATGGGATACATGGAATGTGTGCACAGTTGGAGGGTAGCATGCATGGGATACATGGAATGTGTGCACAGTTGAAGGGTAGCATGCACTGCATACATGGAATGTGTGCACAGTTGAAGGGTAGCATGCACTGCATACATGGAATGTGTGCACAGTTGAAGGGTAGCATGCATGGGATACATGGAATGTGTGCACAGTTGAAGGGTAGCATGCACTGCATACATGGAATGTGTGCACAGTTGAAGGGTAGCATGCACAGGATACATGGAATGTGTGCACAGTTGGAGGGTAGCATGCACTGCATACATGGAATGTGTGCACAGTTGAAGGGTAGCATGCATGGGATACATGGAATGTGTGCACAGTTGAAGGGTAGCATGCATGGGATACATGGAATGTGTGCACAGTTGAAGGGTAGCATGCACTGCATACATGGAATGTGTGCACAGTTGAAGGGTAGCATGCACTGCATACATGGAATGTGTGCACAGTTGAAGGGTAGCATGCACGGGATACATGGAATGTGTGCACAGTTGAAGGGTAGCATGCACGGCATACATGGAATGTGTGCACAGTTGAAGGGTAGCATGCATGGGATACATGGAATGTGTGCACAGTTGAAGGGTAGCATGCACGGGATACATGGAATGTGTGCACAGTTGAAGGGTAGCATGCACTGCATACATGGAATGTGTGCACAGTTGAAGGGTAGCATGCACGGGATACATGGAATGTGTGCACAGTTGAAGGGTAGCATGCACTGCATACATGGAATGTGTGCACAGTTGAAGGGTAGCATGCACAGGATACATGGAATGTGTCCACAGTTGAAGGGTAGCATGTACTGCATACATGGAATGTGTGCACAGTTGAAGGGTAGCATGCATGGGATACATGGAATGTGTGCACAGTTGGAGGGTAGCATGCACTGCATACATGGCATGTGTGCACAGTTGAAGGGTAGCATGCACTGCATACATGGAATGTGTGCACAGTTGAAGGGTAGCATGCACGGGATACATGGCATGTGTGCACAGTTGAAGGGTAGCATGCACGGGATACATGGAATGTGTGCACAGTTGAAGGGTAGCATGCACTGCATACATGGAATGTGTGCACAGTTGAAGGGTAGCATGCATGGGATACATGGAATGTGTGCACAGTTGAAGGGTAGCATGCACTGCATACATGGAATGTGTGCACAGTTGAAGGGTAGCATGCACGGGATACATGGAATGTGTGCACAGTTGGAGGGTAGCATGCACTGGATACATGGAATGTGTGCACAGTTGAAGGGTAGCATGCACTGCATACATGGAATGTGTGCACAGTTGAAGGGTAGCATGCATGGGATACATGGAATGTGTGCACAGTTGAAGGGTAGCATGCACGGGATACATGGAATGTGTGCACAGTTGAAGGGTAGCATGCACTGCATACATGGAATGTGTGCACAGTTGAAGGGTAGCATGCACGGGATACATGGAATGTGTGCACAGTTGGAGGGTAGCATGCACTGCATACATGGAATGTGTGCACAGTTGAAGGGTAGCATGCATGGGATACATGGAATGTGTGCACAGTTGAAGGGTAGCATGCACTGCATACATGGAATGTGTGCACAGTTGAAGGGTAGCATGCACGGGATACATGGAATGTGTGCACAGTTGAAGGGTAGCATGCACAGGATACATGGAATGTGTGCACAGTTGAAGGGTAGCATGCACTGCATACATGGCATGTGTGCACAGTTGAAGGGTAGCATGCATGGGATACATGGAATGTGTGCACAGTTGAAGGGTAGCATGCATGGGATACATGGAATGTGTGCACAGTTGAAGGGTAGCATGCATGGGATACATGGAATGTGTGCACAGTTGAAGGGTAGCATGCACTGCATACATGGAATGTGTGCACAGTTGAAGGGTAGCATGCACGGGATACGTGGAATGTGTGCACAGTTGAAGGGTAGCATGCACAGGATACATGGAATGTGTGCACAGTTGAAGGGTAGCATGCACTGCATACATGGCATGTGTGCACAGTTGAAGGGTAGCATGCATGGGATACATGGAATGTGTGCACAGTTGAAGGGTAGCATGCATGGGATACATGGAATGTGTGCACAGTTGAAGGGTAGCATGCACGGGATACATGGAATGTGTGCACAGTTGAAGGGTAGCATGCACTGCATACATGGAATGTGTGCACAGTTGAAGGGTAGCATGCACGGGATACATGGAATGTGTGCACAGTTGGAGGGTAGCATGCACTGCATACATGGAATGTGTGCACAGTTGAAGGGTAGCATGCACTGCATACATGGAATGTGTGCACAGTTGAAGGGTAGCATGCACTGCATACATGGAATGTGTGCACAGTTGAAGGGTAGCATGTACTGCATACATGGAATGTGTGCACAGTTGAAGGGTAGCATGCACTGCATACATGGAATGTGTGCACAGTTGAAGGGTAGCATGCACGGGATACATGGAATGTGTGCACAGTTGGAGGGTAGCATGCACTGCATACATGGAATGTGTGCACAGTTGAAGGGTAGCATGCACTGCATACATGGAATGTGTCCACAGTTGAAGGGTAGCATGCATGGGATACATGGAATGTGTGCACAGTTGAAGGGTAGCATGCACTGCATACATGGAATGTGTGCACAGTTGAAGGGTAGCATGCACTGCATACATGGAATGTGTGCACAGTTGAAGGGTAGCATGCACTGCATACATGGAATGTGTGCACAGTTGAAGGGTAGCATGCACGGGATACATGCAATGTGTGCACAGTTGAAGGGTAGCATGCACTGCATACATGGAATGTGTGCACAGTTGAAGGGTAGCATGCACGGGATACATGCAATGTGTGCACAGTTGAAGGGTAGCATGCACGGGATACATGCAATGTGTGCACAGTTGAAGGGTAGCATGCACGGGATACATGGAATGTGTGCACAGTTGAAGGGTAGCATGCACAGGATACATGCAATGTGTGCACAGTTGAAGGGTAGCATGCACGGGATACATGGCATGTGTGCACAGTTGAAGGGTAGCATGCACGGGATACATGGAATGTGTGCACAGTTGAAGGGTAGCATGTACTGCATACATGGCATGTGTGCACAGTTGAAGGGTAGCATGCACTGCATACATGGAATGTGTGCACAGTTGGAGAGTAGCATGCACGGGATACATGGAATGTGTGCACAGTTGGAGGGTAGCATGCACTGCATACATGGAATGTGTGCACAGTTGGAGGGTAGCATGCATGGGATACATGGAATGTGTGCACAGTTGAAGGGTAGCATGCACGGGATACATGGAATGTGTGCACAGTTGAAGGGTAGCATGCATGGGATACATGGAATGTGTGCACAGTTGAAGGGTAGCATGCACGGGATACATGGAATGTGTGCACAGTTGGAGGGTAGCATGCACAGGATACATGGAATGTGTGCACAGTTGAAGGGTAGCATGCACTGCATACATGGAATGTGTGCACAGTTGAAGGGTAGCATGCATGGGATACATGGAATGTGTGCACAGTTGAAGGGTAGCATGCATGGGATACATGGAATGTGTGCACAGTTGAAGGGTAGCATGCACTGCATACATGGAATGTGTGCACAGTTGAAGGGTAGCATGCACTGCATACATGGCATGTGTGCACAGTTGAAGGGTAGCATGCACTGCATACATGGAATGTGTGCACAGTTGAAGGGTAGCATGCATGGGATACATGGAATGTGTGCACAGTTGAAGGGTAGCATGCATGGGATACATGGAATGTGTGCACAGTTGAAGGGTAGCATGCACGGGATACATGGAATGTGTGCACAGTTGAAGGGTAGCATGCACTGCATACATGGAATGTGTGCACAGTTGAAGGGTAGCATGCACGGGATACATGGAATGTGTGCACAGTTGAAGGGTAGCATGCACTGCATACATGGAATGTGTGCACAGTTGAAGGGTAGCATGCACTGCATACATGGAATGTGTGCACAGTTGAAGGGTAGCATGCACTGCATACATGGAATGTGTGCACAGTTGAAGGGTAGCATGCACTGCATACATGGAATGTGTGCACAGTTGAAGGGTAGCATGCACTGCATACATGGAATGTGTGCACAGTTGAAGGGTAGCATGCACGGGATACATGGAATGTGTGCACAGTTGGAGGGTAGCATGCACTGCATACATGGAATGTGTGCACAGTTGAAGGGTAGCATGCACTGCATACATGGAATGTGTGCACAGTTGAAGGGTAGCATGCACTGGATACATGGAATGTGTGCACAGTTGAAGGGTAGCATGCACTGCATACATGGAATGTGTGCACAGTTGAAGGGTAGCATGCACTGCATACATGGAATGTGTGCACAGTTGAAGGGTAGCATGCACTGCATACATGGAATGTGTGCACAGTTGAAGGGTAGCATGCACAACAAACACAAAACATGCGGGATACATGGAATGTGTGCACAGTTGAAGGGTAGCATGCACTGCATACATGGAATGTGTGCACAGTTGAAGGGTAGCATGCACTGCATACATGGAATGTGTGCACAGTTGAAGGGTAGCATGCACGGGATACATGGAATGTGTGCACAGTTGAAGGGTAGCATGCACGGGATACATGGAATGTGTGCACAGTTGAAGGGTAGCATGCACGGGATACATGGAATGTGTGCACAGTTGAAGGGTAGCATGCACGGGATACATGCAATGTGTGCACAGTTGAAGGGTAGCATGCACGGGATACATGGCATGTGTGCACAGTTGAAGGGTAGCATGCACGGGATACATGGAATGTGTGCACAGTTGAAGGGTAGCATGCACTGCATACATGGAATGTGTGCACAGTTGAAGGGTAGCATGCACTGCATACATGGAATGTGTGCACAGTTGAAGGGTAGCATGCACGGGATACATGGAATGTGTGCACAGTTGAAGGGTAGCATGCACTGCATACATGGAATGTGTGCACAGTTGAAGGGTAGCATGCATGGGATACATGGAATGTGTGCACAGTTGAAGGGTAGCATGCACGGGATACATGGAATGTGTGCACAGTTGAAGGGTAGCATGCATGGGATACATGGAATGTGTGCACAGTTGAAGGGTAGCATGCACGGGATACATGGAATGTGTGCACAGTTGAAGGGTAGCATGCATGGGATACATGGAATGTGTGCACAGTTGAAGGGTAGCATGCACGGGATACATGGAATGTGTGCACAGTTGAAGGGTAGCATGCATGGGATACATGGAATGTGTGCACAGTTGAAGGGTAGCATGCATGGGATACATGGAATGTGTGCACAGTTGAAGGGTAGCATGCACTGCATACATGGAATGTGTGCACAGTTGAAGGGTAGCATGCACTGCATACATGGAATGTGTGCACAGTTGAAGGGTAGCATGCACAGGATACATGGAATGTGTGCACAGTTGAAGGGTAGCATGCATGGGATACATGGAATGTGTGCACAGTTGAAGGGTAGCATGCATGGGATACATGGAATGTGTGCACAGTTGAAGGGTAGCATGCACGGGATACATGGAATGTGTGCACAGTTGAAGGGTAGCATGCATGGGATGCATGGAATGTGTGCATAGTTGAAGGGTAGCATGCATGGGATACATGGAATGTGTGTACAGTTGAAGGGTAGCATGCATGGGATACATGGAATGTGTGCACAGTTGAAGGGTAGCATGCATGGGATACATGGAATGTGTGCACAGTTGAAGCGTAGCATGTACTGCATACATGGAATGTGTGCACAGTTGAAGGGTAGCATGCACTGCATACATGGCATGTGTGCACAGTTGAAGGGTAGCATGCACAGGATACATGGAATGTGTGCACAGTTGAAGGGTAGCATGCATGGGATACATGGAATGTGTGCACAGTTGAAGGGTAGCATGCATGGGATACATGGAATGTGTGCACAGTTGAAGGGTAGCATGCACGGGATACATGGAATGTGTGCACAGTTGAAGGGTAGCATGCACTGCATACATGGAATGTGTGCACAGTTGAAGGGTAGCATGCACGGATACATGGAATGTGTGCACAGTTGAAGGGTAGCATGCACTGCATACATGGAATGTGTGCACAGTTGAAGGGTAGCATGCAACAAACAAACAATGGGATACATGGAATGTGTGCACAGTTGAAGGGTAGCATGCACTGCATACATGGAATGTGTGCACAGTTGAAGGGTAGCATGCACGGGATACATGGAATGTGTGCACAGTTGAAGGGTAGCATGCACGGGATACATGGAATGTGTGCACAGTTGAAGGGTAGCATGCACTGCATACATGGAATGTGTGCACAGTTGAAGGGTAGCATGCATGGGATACATGGAATGTGTGCACAGTTGAAGGGTAGCATGCACTGCATACATGGAATGTGTGCACAGTTGAAGGGTAGCATGCATGGGATACATGGAATGTGTGCACAGTTGAAGGGTAGCATGCACTGCATACATGGAATGTGTGCACAGTTGAAGGGTAGCATGCATGGGATACATGGAATGTGTGCACAGTTGAAGGGTAGCATGCACTGCATACATGGCATGTGTGCACAGTTGAAGGGTAGCATGCATGGGATACATGGAATGTGTGCACAGTTGAAGGGTAGCATGCACTGCATACATGGCATGTGTGCACAGTTGAAGGGTAGCATGCATGGGATACATGGAATGTGTGCACAGTTGAAGGGTAGCATGCACTGCATACATGGAATGTGTGCACAGTTGAAGGGTAGCATGCATGATACATGGAATGTGTGCACAGTTGGGGTAGCATGCACTGCATACATGGAATGTGTGCACAGTTGAAGGGTAGCATGCACTGCATACATGGAATGTGTGCACAGTTGAAGGGTAGCATGCACTGCATACATGGAATGTGTGCACAGTTGAAGGGTAGCATGCACTGCATACATGGAATGTGTGCACAGTTGAAGGGTAGCATGCACTGCATACATGGAATGTGTGCACAGTTGAAGGGTAGCATGCACTGCATACATGGAATGTGTGCACAGTTGAAGGGTAGCATGCACGGGATACATGGAATGTGTGCACAGTTGAAGGGTAGCATGCACGGATACATGGAATGTGTGCACAGTTGAAGGGTAGCATGCACTGCATACATGGAATGTGTGCACAGTTGAAGGGTAGCATGCACTGCATACATGGAATGTGTACAGTTGAAGGGTAGCATGCATGGGATACATGGAATGTGTGCACAGTTGAAGGGTAGCATGCACTGCATACATGGAATGTGTGCACAGTTGAAGGGTAGCATGCACTGCATACATGGAATGTGTGCACAGTTGAAGGGTAGCATGCACTGCATACATGGAATGTGTGCACAGTTGAAGGGTAGCATGCACGGGATACATGGAATGTGTGCACAGTTGAAGGGTAGCATGCACTGCATACATGGAATGTGTGCACAGTTGAAGGGTAGCATGCACTGCATACATGGAATGTGTGCACAGTTGAAGGGTAGCATGCACGGGATACATGGAATGTGTGCACAGTTGAAGGGTAGCATGCACTGCATACATGGAATGTGTGCACAGTTGAAGGGTAGCATGCACTGCATACATGGAATGTGTGCACAGTTGAAGGGTAGCATGCACTGCATACATGGAATGTGTGCACAGTTGAAGGGTAGCATGCACTGATACATGGAATGTGTGCACAGTTGAAGGGTAGCATGCACGGGATACATGGAATGTGTGCACAGTTGAAGGGTAGCATGCACTGCATACATGGAATGTGTGCACAGTTGAAGGGTAGCATGCACTGCATACATGGAATGTGTGCACAGTTGAAGGGTAGCATGCACTGCATACATGGAATGTGTGCACAGTTGAAGGGTAGCATGCACGGGATACATGGAATGTGTGCACAGTTGAAGGGTAGCATGCACTGGATACATGGAATGTGTGCACAGTTGAAGGGTAGCATGCACTGCATACATGGAATGTGTGCACAGTTGAAGGGTAGCATGCACTGCATACATGGAATGTGTGCACAGTTGAAGGGTAGCATGCACGGGATACATGGAATGTGTGCACAGTTGAAGGGTAGCATGCACTGCATACATGGAATGTGTGCACAGTTGAAGGGTAGCATGCATGGGATACATGGAATGTGTGCACAGTTGAGGGTAGCATGCACTGCATACATGGAATGTGTGCACAGTTGAAGGGTAGCATGCATGGGATACATGGAATGTGTGCACAGTTGAAGGGTAGCATGCACTGCATACATGGAATGTGTGCACAGTTGAAGGGTAGCATGCACTGCATACATGGAATGTGTGCACAGTTGAAGGGTAGCATGCACTGCATACATGGAATGTGTGCACAGTTGAAGGGTAGCATGCACGGATACATGGAATGTGTGCACAGTTGAAGGGTAGCATGCACTGCATACATGGAATGTGTGCACAGTTGAAGGGTAGCATGCATGGGATACATGGAATGTGTGCACAGTTGGAGGGTAGCATGCACTGCATACATGGAATGTGTGCACAGTTGAAGGGTAGCATGCACTGCATACATGGAATGTGTGCACAGTTGAAGGGTAGCATGCATGGGATACATGGAATGTGTGCACAGTTGGAGGGTAGCATGCACTGCATACATGGAATGTGTGCACAGATGAAGGGTTGCATGCACTGCATACATGGAATGTGTGCACAGTTGAAGGGTAGCATGCATGGGATACATGGAATGTGTGCACAGTTGGAGGGTAGCATGCACAGGATACATGAAATGTGTGCACAGTTGAAGGGTAGCATGCACTTCATACATGGAATGTGTGCACTGTTGAAGGGTAGCATGCACGGGATACATGGAATGTGTGCACAGTTGAAGGGTAGCATGCACTGCATACATGGAATGTGTGCACAGTTGAAGGGTAGCATGCACTGCATACATGGAATGTGTGCACAGTTGAAGGGTAGCATGCACTGCATACATGGAATGTGTGCACAGTTGAAGGGTAGCATGCACAGGATACATGGAATGTGTCCACAGTTGAAGGGTAGCATGTACTGCATACATGGAATGTGTGCACAGTTGAAGGGTAGCATGCATGGGATACATGGAATGTGTGCACAGTTGGAGGGTAGCATGCACTGCATACATGGCATGTGTGCACAGTTGAAGGGTAGCATGCACTGCATACATGGAATGTGTGCACAGTTGAAGGGTAGCATGCACTGGATACATGGCATGTGTGCACAGTTGAAGGGTAGCATGCACGGGATACATGGAATGTGTGCACAGTTGAAGGGTAGCATGCACTGCATACATGGCATGTGTGCACAGTTGAAGGGTAGCATGCATGGGATACATGGAATGTGTGCACAGTTGAAGGGTAGCATGCACTGCATACATGGAATGTGTGCACAGTTGAAGGGTAGCATGCATGGGATACATGGAATGTGTGCACAGTTGAAGGGTAGCATGCACTGCATACATGGAATGTGTGCACAGTTGAAGGGTAGCATGCACGGGAACAAACACAAGGGTAGCATGCACGCATACATGGAATGTGTGCACAGTTGAAGGGTAGCATGCATGGGATACATGGAATGTGTGCACAGTTGAAGGGTAGCATGCACTGCATACATGGAATGTGTGCACAGTTGAAGGGTAGCATGCACGGGATACATGGAATGTGTGCACAGTTGAAGGTAGCATGCACGGATACATGGAATGTGTGCACAGTTGAAGGGTAGCATGCACGGGATACATGGAATGTGTGCACAGTTGAAGGGTAGCATGCACGGGATACATGGAATGTGTGCACAGTTGAAGGGTAGCATGCACTGGATACATGGAATGTGTGCACAGTTGAAGGGTAGCATGCACTGCATACATGGAATGTGTGCACAGTTGAAGGGTAGCATGCATGGGATACATGGAATGTGTGCACAGTTGAAGGGTAGCATGCACTGCATACATGGAATGTGTGCACAGTTGAAGGGTAGCATGCATGGGATACATGGAATGTGTGCACAGTTGAAGGGTAGCATGCACTGCATACATGGAATGTGTGCACAGTTGAAGGGTAGCATGCACGGGATACATGGAATGTGTGCACAGTTGAAGGGTAGCATGCACTGCATATGGAATGTGTGCACAGTTGAAGGGTAGCATGCACTGCATACATGGAATGTGTGCACAGTTGAGGGTAGCATGCATGGGATACATGGAATGTGTGCACAGTTGAAGGGTAGCATGCACGGGATACATGGAATGTGTGCACAGTTGAAGGGTAGCATGCACTGCATACATGGAATGTGTGCACAGTTGAAGGGTAGCATGCACTGCATACATGGAATGTGTGCACAGTTGAAGGGTAGCATGCACTGCATACATGGAATGTGTGCACAGTTGAAGGGTAGCATGCACGCATACATGGAATGTGTGCACAGTTGAAGGTAGCATGCACTGCATACATGGAATGTGTGCACAGTTGAAGGGTAGCATGACACCACAAACCATGGGTTTGAAGGGTAGCATGCACTGCATACATGGAATGTGTGCACAGTTGAAGGGTAGCATGCACTGCATACATGGAATGTGTGCACAGTTGAAGGGTAGCATGCACTGCATACATGGAATGTGTGCACAGTTGAAGGGTAGCATGCACTGCATACATGGCATGTTTGCACAGCTGAAGGGTAGCATGCACTGCATACATGGAATGTGTGCACAGTTGAAGGGTAGCATGCACAGCATACATGGAATGTGTGCACAGTTGAAGGGTAGCATGCACTGCATACATGGAATGTGTGCACAGTTGAAGGGTAGCATGCACTGCATACATGGAATGTGTGCACAGTTGAAGGGTAGCATGCACTGCATACAT